>ML675609.1:41460092-41467592 GCA_007922155.1 Mesoclemmys tuberculata | reverse complement strand
TCAGATTCACCATTACCATTTTATGGTTTGGAAGACTTGTGTATGTTCACATTTCTTATGTAATGTAATCTTTTAAAATGACTATCAACACAGTGTAAAAGAGTGAAATTGTTGTAACTATATGATTTGAGCTCCAAGCAATTTTGGCTTGATGTACTCTGAAGGCAGCTGTACTAGTTTATCTAATAACTCTCAAGCTCCTTTCAAACTCTGAACTACATCTTAAGAACTGTGTTTTTAAAATAGATTTTAAATTTAGATTCTCTTTGTTTTTTTTCCCAATTAGATTTATGAAACAAGCCTCAAAATTTAAAAGGTTGTTTTAAAATCAATATGTAAAAACTGGACTCCAAAAGATGTCATATCATATTAGCTTAATATAATAACGTAAGGATTTGAATAATGTACAGATATGTATGCTGGCAAAGAACATTTCCATTGAAATCATCTGTATGTATGTATAAAATTTCCATTAAATATGCTGCACTCCGTAGTTGTATTAGGCTGAGTTAGGCAAACATCCAGGTAGATGAAAAATATGTGTTTTTCTTGTACATGGAAAGACTAGTCACATGTTTACAGCTGAATTTACACGCTAGATTCTCTTGCATTCTGACCCCTTTGGGCCATCCTGGCAGTGCAAAAGTCTTGGGTGGTAGCCAGATCTTGCCAGGTGTGAATGCCCCTAGGGAGGCAGAGGTTTCAGTTGGTGTAGAGCTGGCATAGCTAACCCGTGTCACGTCTCTATGCAGCCCCAGGGCAGAAGGCAGGTAGGGGGCTTGGTCAGAATGTAGCATGATTCATTTTCTCCAGTTGACATACGGTCTCCTTGGGAATCACTGTCAGCTCACATAGGATAGAACAGCCTAGGGCCAGGACCAGCACAGACTGGCCCAGAGAATCTGGTAGTTGAGAGCCATCCTTCTCTTCTGTGCCGAATAGGTTTCAACGTAGGAGAAAATCTGGGCCTATACGTATTCAGAATCATTAAGGAGATGCCATCTGGTTCTGTCTCAAGGTGATACTGAAGAAGCAACAAGAAAGTACTGCCAAGTCATATGTCCTCCATTGGTCCTTGACTCTACCTGTTTCTCTCTTCCCAAATAGAATTCTGAAAAGTATAATTTAACAGTGGAAATCCAATTTTTTTTCAGAAGTTGTGTGCATAAATATATTAGTAATGAACACAACAAACTGATAGTAATTTTTTTGTAACTTCTAACTATATGCAAGTTTAGGTCATTCAGTGCAGGAATTTGAGTTATCTACTGCATGATTGCATTTTCTGGAAAAATTGTTAAATTTGATTTGGGTTTTTTGGTCACATTTAAAGTGTTTTGGTCAGTTGTGGCCTTCTGGTGCATAATTAAAATAATGCTATTTGTGCACAGAATAAAATTCGTTACTTTTACATTTCCTTCAATATACTCCCTTAGTAGTGACTTCTCTGTGTTGTACTATCACACTGCTGGCCATACAAACTGATATCAAATCTCTTTCCAAAGAAGAATTTATTTAGTCCTTGCCCTAAAAAGCTTATGACTTTGTCTTTTTTGTGTGTATTTGTAGCACCTAGCATAATGGTGTGCTGGTTCATGACCATTGCTCCTAGTTGCTATGGCAATATAAATAATAATTTTAATTTCCAGGCAAATAATAATTCAAATTTTAAACAGAATGCTGTATCTGTTTTGCTCTGAATTGCAATCATATAATGAACCAGTGTTAAATATTGTTTACTATCTACAAACTATTAATTATATTAGAAAATCAATTTTGCATCTCTGAGTCCACAGCTGGACAGAGATTTCTTGATAAAAAATAACTTTCAACCCTATAACTGGCTATTGTGCTTCATGGGAAAAAAGGTCTCTGCTCCCAAAGAACTTACAATCTAAAGCTCTCATTTTGCAAAGACTTGCGCATATGCCTAACTTTTATGAATGTAAGTCTTCCCACCGAAGTCCTACAAAGTTGATAGGATTACTCACATGCCTAAAATGAAGCATGTACATAAATGTTTGTTGGGCCAGGGCCTATGGGTCCAATCTTATAGACCCTTACTCATATAAATAGTCCTTACTCATTCAAGTAGTCCAACTGAAGTTAAACAGACAACTTACTTGTGAGAGTAAGAATTTATAGAATCTGTCCCTAAATAAGATGTAACTTGGCAGATGATGTATGTAAGCCCTGGAGAAAGTGGGGCAGAAATAAGGGTGACCATTAAAAGGCAAAGGAGCTTGGAGCAGCCCTAAAGATGCTTTGTTATATCAGGGCTGAAACAGAACCTGGCAACCCCATGGATATGGAGAGAAGAAAGACGGTTTTAAAAAATTTTGCTGCTCCCTTCAAATATTATTTTCTAATGTACAACCAAATCCAGTAGCTGGTTTGCCTAAAAGCAAGGGGTAAAATAAACCGCAGTGAGCCCTACAATGCCATTACTCATTTGTACCAAGGGCTGTATTGTGTGGGATATTGCAGGGCTCAATTCTGTCATCCTTTCTGTTCGTGTATACAAGGCCACAAGGGGCAGCCATGAGACAATTTGTGTTACAATGACATTGGTATGCTTTAGTGCTACCTCTCCGACTTCCTTAGTACAATCAATCAGCTTTCTTAGCATTGCATGAGAGTAAGCTGGTTGAGTCTTAATCCAGATAGGAGGCTATGCAGTAGGAAACAAACATGACTAACGGTGAAGTATTGCCTTTTGTAATTCAGGTCCAAAATCTATTCAACCCATAATTGCTTCTGGATCTTCAGATAAACAGCAGTAAACAAGAGTTCTTATTTCTGTCTTTTCTTGACTAAATAGTTGTGACCATTCTTAATGGATGAAGAGATGTCAACCATTGTTATGCTTCTTTCACCTCCAGATTGGATGATATAAGCACACTCAATATAGGGCTTGATGCTTGAAGATTACTCCTGAACTTCAACTGTTACAAATGGCAGCTGCTCAATTTCTTATTTTATTTCAGTTTATAAAATTTGCTGATCAAAAAAACTCTCTAGTTGCATGTATGATATTAACAAAGACACTTACTAACACACTTCAGAAATGACTGTGTCAGTAAATGACTGAAAAAAAAGGAGAAATCCTCAAAAAAACCCTTCATAAAAAAAAGCCCATATGACATTTTATTAAGGAAGCAAGTATGACATTTCAGAGACTGCACTGGCTTCCCATTCATTTTGGTAAGTTTCAATTCAAGATGTTGATTTTGAACTGCAAGTATCTCTATAGTTCATATGCTGGATATCATAGGAATCCCCTCTTGGTTTGTGTTTTAAAGTGACAGTTGAGTTCAAGCGGGGAAACGTAAACTGACAGTACTTCAAGTCTTGGAGTAGGAGTAGGACTTTCATGTTGGATGGAGAATGACATCACAATGCCTATGCACTTCTTAAGTCCTGCTTAAGTCCTCAAAATAGGGCTTATGTGGGATGCAAATGGTGCATGGGCCTTGACTGGCTCCCTGGAGTGGAGCAAATTTCATTCCTATCCATTCTTAGCCTTCAACCCAGGAGTTTGCTTCTCTTTTTGCTTTGACAAAACCAGAATATGTTGTTGCCAGACATATATAGTTACTTAAGGCCAGATTTTTTTTAATTATTTGCGTGCCTAAAGATAAAGATAAGTGTCTAGTGGAAGTTAGATGCCTAACTTGCTTAGGGCTTTTTTGAAAATTCCCCTAGATGCCTATCTATAGCTTTAGTTGTTTAAATACCTTTGAAAATCTAGCCCCTGACTTTTTTTTTTTTTTTTTTTTTAATGGGGAAGGTTCAGTGGGAAGGCTCTCTTATTGTCATTATGTACATTTAGGTCATTTTACTATTCATTTTCAAATTATCTTATTATCCAGCTAAATGGATGTTGACCGGCTCACGTGGAAAAAATAAATATAGCTGCCCAAACATAATATACTGAGTTTTCTGTGTATCTTAATTTATTTTTATTTGGTACTAAAGTTTTACTGAGGCATGTGGAATGGTGGTGGGGTGTTTTGGATGATCTTGTAAATGGATGGCACTTTTACAAGAATATGGATTCTATCTGTCATATTTTTTTATTTACTTTTGGCACAGTGAAGATTTCTCTCAAAAAGATGAATTATACCATTAATTGTTTGTCTAACTGTTGTTTTTTAGACAGTCGTACAATCAGACCTATATAGCTGGACCCTTAGGCCAGCATGGATCTGACTGCAGGTCCAACACTTAGATTGTCTGATGGTGGCCCAGGTTTTCAGAAGTGATTAGTGATTTAGGTGCCTTGATTTTTGGGAAAACCCTGAAAGGGTCTTGATTTTCACTGAACAGGTACTTTATTCAAATTGGCCCCTTTGAAATGTGTCATGTTGGACACCAAAAAATTAAGGAATGCAGAATTGCTAATCACTTTTGAAAAGCATGGCCTGTGTCATCTTCTATATTTGGAAAGTGCCCGGTATTCTTCGGGTGCTATTGCAATGTAAACCATAATGTTCTAAATTTTCACTGAGAAATGTGGGTGTAGACCTGGGAGATTTCAGTACCTGCAATCCCATCTGACTTCAGTGGGAGGTGAAGTGTTCCAATTCCAAATGCCACAGAATTGGACCCTATATTGGAAATCCTTTTGAACTGAGAAATGTCATAAAAAGGAAAACCCTTTTAAAGATGTTCTCATTCCTTTTATAAATTTGCATTGCACCATAATTATGCCCCAGTGCCAGGAGCTGACCAAGTGAATTCTACAATCGCTTTATAAAAATGGCCATGATAATGCTGATACAAAATTACACAAACAAAAACAAGCAGAAACTTAGAGTTGCCTATTTTAATTAAAACCTTTCATTTTTTCACACAGGCCTAACCCCTGTTTCTAGTTTAACATGACAATAATGGGCCCATAAGACCCAACAGGACATGCATATTGGTTAAATCTGGCTAGTCAATCCCAGGGAAGGTCAGCCCATTGAGCAACAGTTTCATTCATTCAATTTTCATTCTTTTGACATATTTTAAAATAACAATTACATCATGTGTAAAGATAGGGGGAAATATATTATTCGGTAATACTACAGTTAAAAATGTATGCAGAGAATGTACAAAGAAATGCAAGGAGTATACATGATCTGTAAGGAGCATTCAGAGATGTGTGTTTAGTTTACAGTTTAATGTATGAAATCTAAAGGGAAAATGCCAGGAAAGCAGCTAGTAATCAAACCAGGATTTGCTTCAAATTTTAGAATATTTTTGTCCTACTGTTTTTAGTGTGGTATTCTTGCATTTACATTGCAGAATCAAAAAACTAAGAATGTCATCCTTTCTCATTTCAGTTAAGGTCAAAAGGTACCACTCTCCAAAAAGATATGATTATAGTTTTAGTGTATGCACTGAAAAGCCTGCAATACACAAAAAAACCCGAGAGATCCAGCTCACCTTGAAGTCCATTTCCATTTGCACTGGTGCAAGATGGTGGAGGAGAGGCTTGGGGCCTGACAACTGGAGCAAAGGCGCTCTTTTGTTTCACTGCAGAGATGACATTGGCAGGTGAGAATGAGAAAATGCCGTGTGTACTGCTACAGTTTGAAGGGAGGGTGACCGAAGAGGCTGCCATGGTAGGGCTCGACGGCACTACTGCAATAAAGCAAAAATAATCAGGACTCAGATTGAGGTTTTTCATGGCAAACATGGAAAAAGAGAGTGATAGGGCCTTGCCTCTTGAAATATTGGGGGAAAAATATATATATATAAAAATAAAAATAATGAAATGCCTTGGCTTGGCCACTCTCTGGATAACAGGCAAACTCTTTTGTGTTGGACTTCTGTTACAAATTGTGCAGTCCGATTTTTTTCTCTTTCTGAGAGCATATTATATGACAAGAAAAGATCAATTTACTATATTATTTTTACGTCCAGCCTCCAGAGTCACCCCTCCTTTTATCCAGTAGCTCACATTATAGAAAATCAAAACAATGCACATATCTGATTTTGTAATAAATATGAATCTATATGATGATGTGGTACCAAAAATAGACACTTACTGCCATAAGGAGAGTTAGCTGAGGAGCCATTAAGAAATCCAGGGGAACCTGGTACACCTAGGTTGGGCATGCCGGCATTGCCATATCCATTCATGCTATTGCTGACTGTGTTGTAATTGGACTGCTGAGGAGTACTGCTTGGAACATATCCTCGCGGGGAAACACTGCTTGTGTTGCGACTGTAACCTACTGTGTTAGAAATCCCCCCACCACAAAAAAATAATGTTATTATTTATAATATAAACTTAGAGGGCTGGGGGGTTTCCTCACGCATCATATATTACAGAGTTTTAATTGATTGCACAGCTTTGCTCTAAGTTGTCTGTTACTGCCCTATCAACTTTTGCAGTTTAAGATAACCTTATCATGCCAACCTTACTTAAATCATCTGCGAGCACTCTATGTTGTCTCTTCTCCTAGCATAGACAGCCAACAAAAGCTCTCTTCGATCCAAGCGTGTCAGTTTCCTTCACATTTGTCTTTAGTAGCAATTATCAACAGGCTTGATTCCTGGTTTGTACCAACATACTGGATGAACTTTCAGCCCCTACAGACCTTCAAATGCCATAGCTGACAGGAAAAAACTTGTTTGTTGCAGTGATTTAACTTTAAAAGGATGTTTTGGGGTCTTCATTTTTATGATTGATATTTTTATACTAACAATAAGCTAGTACTTTCATAAAGGTGCATGTTTCTGTGAAGACTAACCCAGAACCAAGGTGGAGAATGTTTGAGATTTATAGCTTGGAAGTGGATTAAAAGACACATTTTTTGTAAGAGGAGACAAAGCAGAATTGGGATTTCAAACAATAGAAGAGTAGCATGAATTTATTCTCATCGAAGCAATCAATTTATAATTATGTTGTAAGCAAAAATATATGGTTTTGAACATGCCTAAGAAGCTGTCTTTACTCCTTTCATTAGTATAAAACTTAATTAAAATTTTCTAACTTAACATACATGTAGCAAACTGCATTTTAAATTGTTACAAGGATTGTATTTTTAAATATTACATATCTACATTTGTATACAATGTGCTTGTTTTAAAAATATCAAAAAATATCAGTGTGGGCAAATGAGATTTGACTGTGTAAATGTTCAATAAAGATGTGGAGGTTACCCAGACATAGTTGCTTTGTAATTAATATACCCATTGCATATCTAATGTTAATAAAGCGCTGTCAAGACTTTCTGCATTTTGCATAATCTTTTCATTGGAGATGCTTCATGATAAAAGAAAACCAAAGAAAGGGAAGAATTAAGTGTTATCTGAATTTAAAGACTGCACTCCATTATACGATCAACGATAGGACTAAAGGGAGGAGGAGGAAGATAGAGCATAATGATGGCATCAGCCAGTATTAATAGACATTGTCTAAGAACAGCCAACAACATGAAGGATTAACTCTTGAAACCCCACATACCTTGGTCATTAGCTTGTGATGTTTCTGAAACATTAACT
>ML675609.1:41435092-41445092 GCA_007922155.1 Mesoclemmys tuberculata | reverse complement strand
CGTACAACAGAGATTCCATTCATAGCAGTTTTTGCAGATCTGTGTTCTTCCCTCTCTTTTTTTTTAAATTGGTTTGATAACAGTGAAATAATTTACACTAATGACATTTAAATGGGCATCACTGGACTCAGCTGAGAGGAATGGGGCTGTTCACAATGCGGAGAGCCCTTGTTCCAGATTCTCTGCCAATGCAGGCAGGCCTCACTGCATCAGTTTAAACTCATTTGATGTTTTCAAAGCTTTTCTGCAACCACAACAGCTGGATTCTGCAAAACAAGATGGCAGCCATGATAGACGTGCTGGGCTGCCAGTGGATCCTAGTTTGAGCTCTAACGCCCCAAGCACACTGCAAGTCACAGCTCCCCAGGGTCTTGTTACACAGTAGTGCTGAGTGCCATTATGGGTGTGGAGTGGTGGTGAATCAGCAACTCTGCTGAGCCATGGAACGAACATCTTTAGAAGGTGGCATCTCCTATAGATATTAAGCCTCAAATACCTTGGTGCCAAGCCTGGTATAAATGCTTATCAAGATAAGGTTAGACAGACAGGAGGCTACTGCAGCTATTAAGTTCCAGTACTGGCACTGATCTGCAGCTGGAGATGGGTGCACCACTCCCTTTTCCAAATATTTATCTATCCTTCCATCTACCCTACAATCACCATAATACCTGAGCTCATAGGATTTGCACCAAACATTGTGGACACGGTGCACAGCCTGCGTACTTGCCTGAGTTTTACTGCGGTCCTAAGCGAAGCTTTCTTTACCATTGGAGTCCCTTGGTGGGGGTTACAGTTGATGAACTAGAGCAGCTGCACAGTGGAGCCTCTGCAGCTCCTACATACCACAGAAGGCTTCTCCATATCAGAGCTGCAGAGGCTGGTACAGAGGTCAGTGCTGAAGACAGGTTAGAAGAGGGTCTATGGAATCTATAGTTACATGGATCCAGTGGCCCTAACATCCCTGTAAATGGCATAGGAACGTGCCAATTATTGCAACCTGCAGGTTGGGGTAATAGATAGGAAATGTCTGGCTGTGCTGTAAGCGCTGCACCCTAACCTCAATTTGAAAAGAGGATATCATGGCCCCAACCCTCTTCATCCCCCACACCATTTGCATAAAGACTGAAGAGTTAGGTTTCATGCAGGGAAAGTGAACTCACCTATGTGTGCAACTGCTAGGATATCAGCCTTATTTATGATATCTTACAAATGCTAGTTTGCTATTTTTAAACATATTTGGTGTCAGAAATATGGCTAGAAGAATGTATTTAAAGGATACAGTACAAACTAGTAACTAGAAATTCACATCAGCTAAAACCATATACACTACTTAGTATTTGGCTTTTCAACATCCGATTGCACAATGTTTTCAGACTTACTGAGAATGTTTTGCCTTGTAAGTAGCTGAAGAAGACACCGATTTACAGTGATTCCAATGAGATGTGCAAATCATTGGAAATTATCTGAATTTCACCAATTTGTACTGCTCAACACACACAATTCCAGGACAAAGTACAGGCATTTCTACACTTGGAAGGTTTTGCTGATCAGACCCAAATATGCCCAGGGGGAACACCCAACAACAACACAACCTTGAATCGGAGAACAATTAAGAAAGAGAACCATAAATGGTCATATGTCAGGGAAGCACCATATTTTACTATGTATGTAACTATAATAAAACATGGCATTTTTGCAAACACAATGTGGTATTTGACTAATGTGACAGAATATTTTAGTAACATATTTTGGCAGTTTGCTAATATGATAAAGTATTTCACTAATGATACAGAAGCACAAATACTATATCAAAGCAGGAAAACATTACGTTTTTAAGTATTCAGTGCTCTAAGGTGTTTCACTAATTAAGATATATTTTTCTAATGCAAACAGTAGTTGTGCTTGTGTGTCTTTATATTTGTGATCTTATTTGGTGGTGACGCCTCCCATGAGTGTTAGATCTACACAAAAATATTCCTACTACTTTATAAGGACTGGATTGTGGCTAACCCCTGCATAGATGTGCTGGGTGTCAGGGAGGATATAAAGATTCTCCCCCTTTCCATGAGCATGGCATAATGCATATGTTGAAGCCACTAGCCATGTGCTGAGGAACAAAAGAGATTAGGTGGGGCTATGGCTGTGCCCCTCTTCTCTAAGTTAGCTAGCAGAGTCAGCAACTGTAGAGAGTTACACACATCTGCACTGACTGTTGCAGACATCCTAACATATAAGGCATGCTGTTCCTCTGTACTGGAGTGTTCTGGGAAGCACTGGGTTTTTCAGAAACAATGCTTAGAGGTGCTCTCCCTGAGGTGATGATTCTCCATATGGACCCCGATACACACTAGTACCTTACAGGCAACGTTTAAGGTAGGAAGATGCTCATCTAACCTGATAGGTCTTTTCCATCTCTAAATTCTGTGATACTATATGTTTGACAAAAGCATGCTCATTTAGCATGCACACAAAAAAGTTCTCTTAAACTCACATTAATTGTCTCACTTAACCAGACAAAAAAGATGTTAAAATTGACACACTATACTTGTTCTTCTGTGCCTATACTAGGTAGTGAATACCCGAATCCAGCATATGATATTATGGAACATATTCACAGTAATATTTAGGCATGATAGGATGATTTATAGTCAGGTCTTTAATGCTTCTTTAACAGATCTTTTTGGTTTCAATTCTGCTTTTTATAGTAGTTAAAAGAAATACAAGCTTAGTCCACAGTATGTGAGACTTCCCTATAATCTATGGATCACTGACAAGATAAAACCATGATTTTAAAAGCCAAAATGGTCTCATAAGTCAACAAAGGACCCTTATTTTTAAAACATTTGGCATATTGAAGGTAAAGCTTTGGCCACATGGAGACCTATTTTATTATCATGACTAAAGTTGTCTTTTAAAACACTTAATTTTGCATTATATGACCAGATAACAAGAATTAAGTTAGTATGGGAAATACTGCAATACTGAAGTAACTTCATGGGGATATCATGGTGACCACTCTGCATATACATATGTAAAGGGACACTGTCAAGCAAACATGACAAAAATTTGCCTCTGTTCTCTTCCCACTTCATATATTTCTATGTTGGGGATCTTGTAAAAGAAAACATAACTATCCAGCACTAGGCCTACATGTCTTAAAATCCTAGAAGATGCCCTAGGAGCAAAAATACAATAAACTCAGGAAGCACAGATTAGAAACATGGATATATGTGTCTCTCCACTCTCGAGATGAGGACTGAAACAAATGAGAAGACAGGCTCTGAAATGCTCACACTCAGATTTCTTGTCAATTACATCCACAAATGAGCTTACAAAATATGAAGCCGGAGGGGGACAGTGCATGTGCCTATTGTCCCAACAATCCAAGATTCATGGAGTTCTTGTTCTTTTGCTCCCTGATCATCAACTGGGATTTTTAAAACGTTGCATCCTTCATTTTCTAGGTTGATAGCTATATCAAGGGAAATGTAAAGAACAAACCTGCAAGGATAAGTGGGGTATCCGCTTTGACAGTGAACCTTTAAAAAACTTCAGGCTGTAGACTATTGATACTTTACACCACAAGGACTTCTTGACTTACAAATTTCCATTGCTTCAGTGGAAGTTTTAGTATTGAAAAATTAGCACCAACTACACTCAATTCTATTCAGCATATGCACAATAACAATGTTTACTAAAAACACCTGTGAAAATGTATTTATTCCATATCCTCATTAGTGGCATTTTAAACCCTATATTAAAAATAAAGAGAAGGCATCACAATATGAAATAATGGCTTTAGAAATTATTTTTTAAATCAAAAAAAAGTTGATACAGAATAATATATCTGAAAAAACTTTTTTTTGTAAACTGACTTCAATATAGTTACGGTGCTTTATTTATTTATGCGATGGGCTAATTCTTTGTATCCATGGTTTCAACACAGTAAAAGGGGGAGTGGAAGGTGGTTTAAAATGAAAATTTAAGGGAATCAGTTTGCCAAAAACAAATACGTCATTTTTACAGAGAAATTAACCTTCCAAAAATAAGGGTTTAAAATAATTCTAACAAGCTAATAACTATAGCAGTGGCATTGTAATAAGCAACTGCATAGTAAACACAATAAACTCATGATTACTATTCAACCTTAGGGTGCTGGGATTTTTCCATTTTACCAGTCTAGGTCCTGATCCAAAGCCCTCTGAAGTCAATGGAAAGGCTTATTTTGACTTCAGTGAGATTTGGATGAGACCCAAAATAAGTTTAATAGGCGTATAACTATAGGCATTTATAGCAGCAATTAGTCCAAATAGATGTTTTATTGGACATCTCCTATGAAACCTGGGTTAATCTCATTGATATCTTGCTTTGATAAAGCATAAGATAAACATGGATTTAGATGTAAATTTTAAATAAAAGTCTTTGTTTTGGGGTTCTTTTTCCCCCTCAGTCTTTCTTTGTTGGATTTGCAACTTTGGGAAGTTTTAGTCTGAGTGTTGCAGTAGGCATCTGGGAATAAACAAAACAAAATCTGAAATGCAAGAAAATTAAAATAGAATTTGACTGTTTCATACCCAGTAAACTGTTATATTCCAGTCATTTACATTATACAGAAAAAAGGCTGAGAAATTATGAAAAAAAAATATTTTCTTTTCTCAGAGAAAACAAGGTCTTATTCAAATGTTGAAATTTCAGCAATTATTAAGTGAAACCAAGATGACCCTTTCGTCCTCTTTTGAAGATGAATTACTGTCTCTTCACCACTACGTTTTGTCACTTTTGGTACAGCAGAGTCAATACCTTCACCTTGACATGAAAACTTTGTGATTTATCTGTTCTTCCGTTACTCAGTGTTACCACAACCTGGAGAAGTACAGCCAATCATGATACTGAGAGCAGACTTTGGTCGCAGCCACTTGAAAAAAAATAAAGCACTCTCTGATGATAGACAAATGTGTCTTGTTAGCAACAGCCAAAAAGCGCTTGACTTGTACTAATAACAAAAAGGCCATGTTGGTCACCATGGGTCTAAAGACGAAGCACCCTGTCATTGCCTTGGTTGGGAAATTAGCAAATAATGTTCCTTTTCCTTGATAAATGGGTGACAGTTCTCTCTCACCAATCATTTTTTAACATTTTGATGCATGTCTATGATCCCGCTGGAGGAACAGAAAAGTTTACTGGCCCTCAATTTTCAGATGATGAATGGAACACTCTAAATGTGCGATTTCTATATGAGGTATAGTTCATTTTAAGCAATTCTAGTAAATGGGTGTCACTGATTAGGACAAATAGTCTACTTGTGCAATAGCACAAATGGTATGTCTCATTCTTCTGGTCTCCTTTGAGACAGAAAAGAAAGGGGACAACAATGACCCTGTTAAACCTGGAGTTGCCATTGTTTTAAAATGAGCCGCTGTATAATATTCAATTTCTAGGATACTATGACTTGATGTGTTACTGAATCAGTTTTTATCATGATTAGCATTTACTTCTTAATTAAAACATACTTTATATTGGAAAAACCCCTTCTGAGACAAAATACAGTGCTAAACAGATGATTTATTATCCCTTTTGGCTTTCACTGAAATACTTTAAAGGAAATATGGTTTATAAAGCACGATGAGGCAGTTTTAAAGTGTTAGCTGCTACAGTTTTTTGAAAATTGCCTAATCAACTTTGAAGGACTTTTAGAAAGAACCATCTTGATGAGAGAAAGACAAGGATGTCTGTCCTACTTTTTTATTTGTTTATTTAATTAATTAATTTTAGGGACTGGTGACAAACAATACTCGCACAAGGTCTGATCAATAAATAACCAATACTGTTTTCACAGTGAGTGTAACTTGCTTTAGGACAGGAGTACTTAAAATAAGAAAGAAAATACAACATATACAGATTGGAGTTGCTGAGAATGTCAGAATTAAAACATACCCAATAAATTTAATTTTAAAGGCTTACCACTAACATAACATTATTCGTTTTCTACATTTTTGTTTTAATTTTTTACAATGACTGGGTTTCATGGTTATGAACTATTATGGAATAGGTACAAAAAAATATTCAGATGGTCTAAATTTAACTAAAACATTAGCATTTAGTTTAGCATAGTGAAAATAGTATGATTTGTGGGAGGCAATTAACAATCATTTGCTCTGTGGATACAAGTAATTTGTTTAAAGAGCACTGACCTATGAGACAGCTAGTTTGTGTTGGCTGTGATGGAAGGGAGCTATTGACTCTAAACAGTGTAACAGTGCCATTGACAGAATCACATTTGAATGCACACAAAAGATCTTTAAAATACTTCAGAAACATGAGATCTTTTCAGAGGATGAAGTGGTGTGGGGGTTAAATGAGGCAAACTAGCCAAAACAGAGGTTCAGACACTGAAGGAAAAATAGTCCAAATGAAAAATCCAGGACAATATAGTCACTAAAGAAGGTTTTTTCCCCTTGATATTGTGCCAGCATTGAAGAAGAATCTAACTTTTTTTAAAAATTTATTCTTAGCATAAATAATCTATCAGAAAGAACACAAACTGTGTACAATTACTGGTTGGGTAAGGATTTCATAAGCCTGAAAGTGAATGCAAGTCTTTGTGCAGAAATAATCATTTTTATGTTCACATCTAGTAAATGCATTGCAGACCTGGGAATGGTTCCATGTATTCAACATTCAAGCTTTTTCTGTGTCCATTTTGGACATGTTTACTGTTGAATGCCAATACCTTGTTTAGCAACTGCAGTTCAGTATGCTGCAAATGACATGTTGATTCTAAGTAATTTGTGGTAATTTCTTTAATTGAGCAAAAGAAGTTACCAAAATGAGGGTGTGTCACAAAAACATTTTGGTGAAAGAAGTCAGCATTAAAAGTTCTAAATGAGATATATTCATAGTATGCTAAGGATCTTTGTTTGAAGCAATACTAATATCAATTGGCTTGAATTTCTTTTGTTTAGTAGGAAACATTTATGCAAAATGTGCACTTTAAGAAAACAGTAGTACATTTGCACAAATACAGAGCAAACATGCTACTGTTTTCTTAAAGTGAATACACAGAATAATTCCTCACACCTTAAAATATATGCATAAAAGTAGTTTTCACTGTAACATAATTTCATTTAGAAGCATACAAATCACAATTTGCCTTAATCAAATAACATTGCAATGCTCATATTCTAATTAAAAAATAATCTCTGATATTTAATTTAAGAACCTAGAAGACTTCTACCAGTAAAATGATTACTCTAACCTGCCCAGAATTGCTCAATTTAACTATGCAGAGAATTTTTCAGGTAAGGACTATTTTAATTACTATTAAACAAGCAAATGATACACTATTAGACAAATATTAAAACAAGTATTGCACACAGTTATTAATTTGCACTATTCACTTTTAAATGCAGCAAATATCTCATTAATTTAATTTTAGGTGCCCACCAGTTTATATTGCATTTTACAGTCTGGAAGGCAATTTACTATTAACTGGCAATTACATACAGAATGATTGTTAATTCTGCTCCTAAGTGCTAGCTGCTTGAAAATTGTTATCTCTCTCTAATTTTTGACCTCCTTACAACAGGGGTGAGGTATACTGGGAATACAAAGGACTAGTAGAGAAGAGCTGGACATGTCATTTGTGACTCATTCTTTTAATTCACCGTGCTAATCAACTGAACTGCCACAATCTCCCAAGGTAATTGTATCTTTATAATAGTTGAAAGCAGTGGGCAAAAAGGCCTGGATAGATGGGGATAGGTCTTCCCTTAGCCTGCTGAGAAACAGCACATTACCCTTACTATGTATGACTAATAGGGCCTGTTTTTGGAAAATCGTATCACTGTACGCGGATCATTTAATGTCTCAACTTCTATACTTTAGAAAGGTGTTGTATACCACACTACACTCTTGTTTCATTATTCTGCAGCCTTGCTGCCCTATGGTCCGCCTCATGCTGAGAAGGTTAAATGTTAGAGTGCCAAGCCAGACTCCAAGCATGGTGGGACACTGATGGGAAACAGATGCCCTGGGGATTCAGCCCCTCCCTACTATAGGGCCACATAATTTTCATATTGTGAAATACAGTGAAGCTTGGCTCAGTTTTCAATGGTGAGTGTAATTTCCAATGATTATCTCATTGTCCCCATCAATTTAGGGGCAGTGCAAATCAGACAGAAGTTTCCAGGTCAGACAGGCTCTGACCCTATCTTTCTTTTTACTTTCTGTTGACATATAGGCTTCCATATCCCTTACAAAGTGTTTGAAATGTATAGTTCTGTTAAAATCTTTATTTTATTTTATTTTATCAGTAAATTCACTGCAGCAACAGAGATTTTGAAAACTTTGATGATTCATTTGAACATCTTTATTGTAAAAGTCTCTATGAATCCTGCTGAAGGAGAACGCCAAGGGAGGAAAAGTAAATGGCTCCACTTCATTTGTGTTTGTACTTTTAATTTAAACTATGGAAATTTATATTAAAATAACAAATATAAATATGTAATATAACAAAGCTATTAATATAAGGAAAGTCAAAACTAAGACTGAACATTTAGGGCCAGATGCTCATCTGGTGTAAATCAACATAGCTCTGTTGCAGTCAGTGGAACTACACCAACTTTAGTCTAACATTTGTAGTTAATTCACTTTACTTTGCTGAATACTGTTGCTTATAGAGCAAATATAACTCGCCATTGCTTAGAGATGATTGCACAAATACCTGGTCATAACAGTCATTGAAAGTCTAGCTTCATACTTCAGCTAAATCCATGCAACTAAGACAGTTGAGTCATATACTTCATTGTAGCTCTATGTGGATTGAGTTCATTTACCAGTTGCCTACAGGTAGACAGTTCAACCCCAGCCAGCTTTGTGGTTACCATCTGCTTAGCATACTATATAAAATAAGATGGTCTTAGGCAGCATTCGCGTTGGAGAGAGGTCATTATCACCAAAACAACCACCACCGCATTTGGCACCCTTCTTGACAGTCTCAGCAGCAAAGCCAAGAACTGAACAGACAGGGAGACTTAAATATCCTCTCACCCACGGAGGTGGGTCCTTCCAGGTCAAAACTGAGGTACATTGGAGGGAAAACTTACACTGCTGCTGCCCAGGTTGTGTCTGTTTTGTGGATAGATGGAGGACTTCAGTCTCCATGTCTATCAATCCAGCACCTTTCATGAGCACTACATTCATGCTAAAGGCTCAATCCTGATCCCACTTAAGTTAATGGCAAAATTCCTATTGACTTGGAGCCCTAAAACAATCATTGCTTTAAAAGTCTCAATAAGTTGCTCACAGTTTTTAAAAAGTATCCCAATTACTTATTTTTTCCAGAAAGATTAAAACAACTAAATAGAAAAAGTTACAGTCTATTGGGAAAATACCAATCTAAAGTGTTTCTCTGAAAAACACATTATTTACCTCCAGATCCTCAAAGGTTTTTTAGGCATTTAACTCTCTTAATAGTTACTTAACACCCACATGTGCCTGTACCTACGGGACTTAGGTGCCAAATTTCTTGGAGGATCTGGGCCTAAAATCTCTCCCAGAGTGACTACATTCTATCAAGTTATCAAGTAAACATTTAAGAACTCTTTGGGTTTTTTTTTTAAAAAGTGTGTGACTCAACAGACCAATTCATAATACACAAACGAATATTTGCAGTTGTGTATTATGGACCCATTACATCAAATCATTAAGTTGAAAAAAATTATGCATGTAATTACCATTCATGTGAAGATCAGTTTTTTTCATCTCAATATCCTAAATGGATTCATTTTTTTAAATGCCAAAAAAACTTAGTCCACATTTTAGACAAAAAGCCAGAAATGTTTCATTTTAAAAGATGAATATTTTTGAGTTCAGAAACATTTGTAACCACAAAACTTCCATTTTTTTCCTTGTGCTATTGAAACTTAAAATCAAACATATTTAAGAGAAATTTGATTTAAACAAATCACTTCCAGGCTGGAACCTTGTACGCCAAGTTTAA
>ML675609.1:41420092-41430092 GCA_007922155.1 Mesoclemmys tuberculata | reverse complement strand
ATCCTGCATGTAAGATATGGTTCAAAGTGGACTGGGACAAAAGTAATTTTAGGCACTACATACGTTCTCATACTTTAAAACAAGCCATCTTTATGTAATGTTACACCCCTCTCAGGAACAAACGTATTTTATTGAGAAAGTTATGTTTTCAGCAGGTTTTTTCTTGGTTGTAGCCTTACAGTATTAAAAATATTGGGGCCTTATCCTGCTCCACTGAACGCATGAGAGTTTTGATTGATTTCAATGAGAACAGGATTAGCCATTGATTGGAATTTCCAGTAGATGCTGCTGCTTAATTAAATAGGAAGGGAATACCTGATTAGCAAAGGTACTGAGCACCCGTGGGTACCCCACTGATTTCAACTGGAATTGTGAATGCTCAACAGTTAATAAAATCAGGCTCAGAATCTATTGTAACTCCTTATCAAATCAGAGAGAGTTTTGGCTCATTGCTATTGTTTTACAGTAGTGTTTTCTTTCAGTTAGCTGATTACCACAATTACTTTTTAGATGTAGAATTTTAAGGTAAACTAAGAGTGATGGGCCAAAGCCTGATCACGTTTGAGTAGTCCAGCTAACTTCAGTAGGAATGACGCAAACAAGAATTGGCCCGACGTCTTTAACATTTAAATAAATTATAATATTCCACAAAGCAGCTATTGGTTAGTAGAATGTATGTAAATTTTTCATAGTATATAAAAATTGCCTTTATTTTTCTAACTGTGATATTTTCTGCTTAGAGTCAAATACTTTTTATACAGCTTACAAAAATAAATACTTGTATTTTGCTAAGATCATAATAGCTCATTAGAAGAGGCTGAATTTGGACCTAGACTAAAACCTAACACCACAGGGCTGAGCATGCTTACTTGAACCTATAATGTTGCTAGTTCTCTCTCTCTAGGGAGGTAAAGGACTAGGGGAGAGGATTCAACCTTCTTAATTGTGAACCTCATTAGTGATGGTTGCTAGGCAAAATAC
Source organism: Mesoclemmys tuberculata (assembly GCA_007922155.1). Classification (NCBI taxonomy): domain Eukaryota; kingdom Metazoa; phylum Chordata; order Testudines; family Chelidae; genus Mesoclemmys; species Mesoclemmys tuberculata. The sequence goes on along the minus strand of ML675609.1, from coordinate 41,429,111 downwards.
ACACCTACCTTCAGTGCATATGAAAGAGATAAACAATACGTCATAGACTATAATGACTCTTGTGCTCAGGGCGACCTTTAATTATTATATTTTTGTTCTCTTATACCTTAGTTATTAATGCAGAAAAACAAATTAGGTTTTTTTGTGGACCACAGCAGATTCATAAATTGTTTTCCATTTTTTGATGTCTAAATCATGTTTCATTCTGATAATCATTCCTTGCTTCATTCATTTTTCTGTGTGCATCTGGATATATTATGTGGAACAGAAACACATAACCTTAATATACGAAAATTGTTATAACAGCAGCATAGCATTATCAGTTGTTAGTTTAAATGATTTAATTGTACTGTAGTATATCAGGCACGATCCTGCCAACACTTGTGCATATTTATAACTGTTCACCTGAGTAGTCCCATTGAAGTCAGTGTGTTTGCAGGATCAGCCCCACAGTCTGTACTGCAGTGTAAAGAAAGCGTGGTTTGGGAAAGTTTTAATCTTTAAACAATTCAAAATATATTTGATAATGAACCATTTTATTCTATAAGGAAGTGCATTACTTAATAGTAATTATACATGTTTATGTGAAGGGATGTTATAACATGTATAAAGTGACATTTGAGTGTGTGTATATATATGTATGCTTCTGATCATTTACTTGACATAAGAGTGTATGTATGTGTATGGTGCGAAATTCAGAGGTTGATGGGCTACAAAAATAAAGTATTTCAGAGTTTGGGACTTTTTGGGGACACTTTCCACTGTTTTTTCCCCACAAATTACTTTCCTTTAGCAGATCAGGCAAGAAGTCAATCACATTGAATCAGGAAGGAGAAAAACATTTTATGCTGTTTTTCTCATACAAAAACCTTACTGCTTTAATCTGTAGCAGTAGGGCCCAGCAACAGGAAATTGACCTCACAGTAAATTCCTTACAGATTTGATCATGTTTTTACCATCCATTTAAACTTGCATACATAACCTGAATCTGTACCTCTGGATCAAGGATTATGACAAGCCAAAATAAAATCAAATAAAATTAAACAGCAAGAAAAAGCTGCAAGCAAAACAAGGCTTTTAAACAAAAAAACAAATAAAAAGATGAAAAATTGGTTCTGACTGCAGAACTTTATGGATTAAATAAAGGAAAGGAAGTCCGAAGCAAATACAGGAGAGCTGTATTCTGTTTGACATGGAGTCAGAAATACTAATGGGCTGTTTGATCAATGAGAAGAGAGAAGAAATTATGTAAAAGTAAATGTAGTAGTGTATCAACATAAAATATGGTGCAAAAAAAGCATTGCAAATTAAAAAAGACATGTAAATGTGTGCCTACCATTTTCCAGATAAGAAGGGGCCGTACCTTCTGAGGGGTCAAGGCGGCGAGCCCGCCTTCCATGTTTGGAATTGTTGTGTACAAACATGTTGTCTGAGACAGCCAGAACGTGGCCATCCACATTGACTGTTGTTGATACAACAACCTGAAAAAGAAAACAAATGTTTTTTTTGAAAAATGTATATTTTAAAGAATTCATATGTTGTATACAAGTCTGCTACTTTCTGCTTTAAATAGGTTTATTCAAAGTTGTTGTTCACTTTTCATTTGTTTCTTTTTTTTTTTTTTTTTGGCTAACACTGGTAAATTTTTAAATCTCAGTTGTTTCTTTTCAAAACCTGCTACACTAATTAGAGTTTAATCTCCTATTATGCTAACAAATGAATTCAATTCAGGGAAATATTCTTCTAGCCATTAGTTTCAGAATCACCCCTCTAGCCACTCATTTTAAAAGCTGCTGTTTTGATTGATCTGTTGATATATTGATTAGATAGTTTATCTAATTAAAAATTGTTCACTTGAGACTGTCTCCAAATGAAGGGTTGTGAGGATTCCAAAGCAGGAGGAAAAAAAACTTAATAAATCAGAAACCCTTGTAACTCCCCATTTCTCTTCAGTAAATGATCTCCAGGTCAGTTTTACAATTACATTTAATGTCTGATAATGAACTTTTTTGCATCTGAAAAGACTGAGTTGAATATGAATAGTGAAAGTGTTTTCAATCCATGAAAAGTATCCCTTCTCAAGTTCATTTGGATGGTGATTGACCCTGGTATGTCAATGGAATTTCCTCCTTTATTTTTGAGTGAAAGGCTCCTATTCTTGTGTCCAGGTTCAGAGTCCGGCCATAGAAGAGATGATGGATAGGGCCTTCTTTGGCTTCCTGCTGCTTCTTAGTAGAAATTGGAAAAGGAACATACGCAAAATACACAACCTTGTTGTCAAAAACACCTACACAATCGATTTGTGATATTCCTCCCTGAAATGATGTCCATAATACACAAGTGAAAGAGGAAATTAGAAGTGTTTTGTTTGAAGGCCTGAGTGCGTGTCATTGTGACATGGCTCCATAGGTTGATTTTTTTTCCCAAAATACTTAGAATACCTCAGATATAAATTTAAGTTTAATTTCAGTATTCCGCCATGGTCACTGTGGGTTGGGGGGAGTCCACATTTTCTGACTGAAATAATCACTGTAGTATTTTCAGTATGGTTAAGATTAGAAGAGTTCTCTGAAACAATGGCAGAGTTAGGTCAATATTAGCCAGGCCTTTCCAACCATACTAGTGATGGTGGTAAAAACTAAGACAAAAACATGCCAAACTTTTTCCTTTTGTTCAGTTTGCTGTGGATGTAAAATTTCAGTGAAAAATTATGTTAAGAGTACTTTCTCAATTCATATACACAGATACATAGTGAATGAAAAGTCAGGAGAATAACACTACACTGTAACACCTTCCCTTTTTGCAAATAGTGGGTGCAAGACCCTGATGTAAATTCTTGCCTATATTTATGTTTTGGATCATCTCTGAACCTGGTTTTTATTTCCATATCCCATAATTAGCTTTTTGCTTTCACAGCAACTTCTTTTCTATATTCAGCCTTCTCTGAGGCAGCCATCTGTATCACCCTGTGGGAGCAGCCTGACCGGTGGCTCTGTAGAAGTGTGCTGTGTTTCTACATGCACTCTCCTCCACAGAGACGGCGGACTGTATCACCGCTCTTCAACATCCATTGTGTGAAGTCTTGAAGTTGTACCTTAACTCAGGCGTCTTATGTTGCAGTCCCATTGCTTTTCACTTTTAATGAGCTAAGTGCGACTTAAAGAAATAACCTGCAGACTATGCAAAGCAGATGAAATGTGATTCTCAGCAACAAATATTTTTAATGTATTTATTTATTTATTTAGGTACTTAGGCCATGATATATTGAAAGACAGGGGAAGGTGTATATAAAAAAAAGCAACTATCTTTGCTCTGTCATCTATATATAGGTCAGTCACCAAGGGAAAATAGTGTAGTTCAGCAAAAGAAAGTAGACATGCTATGTTGTTTTATTGGCTCATTCCTGCAGTGCACCTAAAGAAAGGTGCTGAGATAGTAAAACCAGTTGAAAATATTGTTCAAGACCTGACATACTGTTCAGTCCAGTTAAACCTTTTGAGAGGCAGGGAGATTAACTGAAGAGACCTGGGGAAGTCTTTCTAGTGACTACTGGCTCTTTTGTCAACCACAAGATCACTCATGACTGATGCTTCATTTAGTCACTGGTGAGACAAAGAGGACATTTCCACTCATTCCAGGTTTGACCTTCTGCTCTGTTCAGATGGATCAATATCACCAGTGCCATGTGAAGCTGAGATTCATGAAAAATGAAAGTTTTGCTGGATTGTTTTGAAGAAATTTTTTTTTCCAGCTACAGATCTTTACTGTTGACTGGCTCAAGCATTCTGGCTTCACCAGTAGGTTGGCTGTGTGTGAAAACAGATGTCATATGCATTCCTAAAAACTTTAACCACAAATAGTGCTTCTCAGAAAAGGTTTTGAACATCTCAGTGCCTAGGTTATTATTAATCCCAAGTATGAATCATTTTGAAAGTAATTTGAAGTAAAAAATCATGTATTTCTCAATAACCATTTCCAATCAGCCAAAATTTGAGGGAAATTATTTTCTGCAACTGTCCAGTCAAATGCCCTTTTGTAGTGGTTATGACTCACCACAAGATGTTTCAATAGCTGTAAGGAGAAATTCAAGTATTAAAACAATTTGGTTCTAAAACAGTTGGAATAAAAATATGTGGGTTGTACCACAACTATCAGATTTATATCTGAATGTGAAAACTAGAAAGAGTGATCCAAAATTCATTGAATTCCATGGCTGCTTTTCTAATGGCTAATACTAAGCTGGTGCTACTCATCATATATGTGTAAGAACTTCTCTACGGCTCTTAGAAACCCAGTAACATAGTAAAGATTTTAATATGAGAAAAAACTACAGCAACATTTTCATTGATGATTCCCACTTGCTTTAGAACAATCCATCATGGCCTGCTCATGAACTTGACAACTCCTAAGGACATGGATTTAAATTAGGCAAATATTTTTAAAAGTTGTAAATATTTTTTTTTTTAAGATGTGCACTTCTGAAACTAACTGCATTAAATAAAAAAGACTTTTTTTCAGAAAAAAATAAAGCAGTAAGTTATTTGGAATTCATGAATAAATCTCAGATTTATCCTTATTTCTTTTTTAAAAATCTGTACCTGGAATCTTCGCATATCTCGTGGGTTGCCTGCATTCTTCAAACAGTTCTGATTACACTTAAGGAAAAACTTTAGAAAGAATCTGTAAAAATACAAAATTATGGTTTGTTAGGGATATCAAAAGAGAAAAATGTGTAATTCTATCTTAAATAAGTAAATCTTACAGAAGATTGGGAATTACATCTTACTTTCTTATTATTTACTGTATTGGTCTTTAAGTAGCAGAAAGATCACTGCGGTAATCAGAACACTATATCCATGGCAACATGCACTTCAATTTTTACCTCTTCAACACTTGAAAATGTAATAATTTGGGGCCAGATCCTCAGGTGCTGTAAATCGCTGCAGCACAATTACCTTCAATGATTCAACCACCGCAATGATGGTGATTAATACTAGCTGAGGATCTGGCACTTTATTTTTTTCGTAACATGTTTTATGTTTTCACAGCTTATATTAGCACTAATGACCTCTGAGTTGGAAATTTCAGTTTAATTAATGATCAGTCTCATTCAGGACTATTGGCTTTGCCTCTGGTGGAAGACTTCTCCAGCTACTCAAAAGAGGTAGGATCCAGTTTCCATTGACTTCAGTGGGATTTGCATTGGTCTTGAATGTCAGGACAAGCCATCCCCACTGGTCATTATTGTTTAAGTATAAAGGAACGCTGAGTACTAAGTCCTGCACTCTGACTGGTCCACTATAATAACCTTAAAACTGTAAAAAGTGTGACCGTGCCTAGCAGTATGTAGCTCAGCTTCTAACTATTCAGCATAAAGATAATTACGTATGGCTGAACGGTGCCATTTAGCCACCTTCCTGCATTGAGGGCTGCGTGGGAGCAGCAATGCCCAGGGGAAGCCAAATATCTTCTAGGGCAAGCAATTGTTTATAGGGGTGGGGAAAGAAGCAATTTGTGACCCCCTTATAAGGAATCAAGCATATACCCTCACTCATAGTTGCTGGGGCAGCAAAGTTCTTCCTTCTTTCAGCAAGTTGCTCTGGGAAGCAGGGAGCAACTTTGTAGCAGCTCCCGGAGAGCCCTCACACAGGCTGTGCAAGGTGAGGGAAAAACCTTGCTCCTTTCCTAGTACAGAAGCTTAAAGCCTGGTCACAACCTAGCCCTTGATATTTTCTTTACATCATGATACTTTCAGAATTTATAACAGCAAAACATTTTCTCTGGGTTGTGTTTTTTGACATCTAATAACCGGTATGGTCCCCGGCTTTCTCTTCACTCTGGGCCACTCAAATGCCCTTGCCCAGGTGCTCAAACAAACACATTTTTAATATTGAGGTTAACAGGATCTTTAGGAATTTTATTCAGAATATGAAAAAATTATCATGTATTAAAGTTACTCTTAATTATAAAGTGTCCATAACCAAGGTACCTGGATACTCTTTAGATAAATGTTCGTGTGCAAGTAATATCCCTGATAAGAGCTTAGGTCTCCACTCTTTCCTCCTTTAGAACTTCAAACTTGAAGCATTGGACTCCAGTTGAAAAAACATGTGCCTGCAGCTGTACCACATTTTGCTGTCATATGTGAAACCCTGGGCTGTGGAAGTAAGGAAACTCCAAGAAATACTCAGGTACTGGAGAACTGGTGTTGGTAATTCAGTAGTTAGAACTCTTTCCTAAGCCTGAATCCTGAACAAAATCTAATCCTGAGCAAAAGCCAAATATGTTGTTAGTGGGCACTGTACTGCTGAAAAATCCATCTCTCCGATGAGACATATAAACAGGGTAATGACTAGAGTTGGTTGGAAATTTTTTAAGAGTAATGGGAATTTTGACATTAAATGGAAAATAAATTTCGCTAATTCCCCTCTCCCCTCATTTTCCCGCCAGCTCTAGCACTCATTCCTAGAACTCATTAGATATTCTGTAGTACTGAAGAAAGAGTGTTAAGCCTGTGTTCCCAGCCAAATTGTGCCTAAATCAATCCATGCTGCTATTTCAATTGGATATGGTATTCTTCACTTCCTGTCTTGACTTCTTGTGTAGTGTTGCTGTGATCAACTGCTGGTTTTCACCCAAGAAGTGGCTACTTTTCAGTCGTGGTTGATATGATCTCTATGGCCTAGATTCTCAGATGAACTCAGTATTTGCAGGGCACAGGTGTGGTGTTAAAGAGCTATATTGAATGGCTGCAGTTTCCTGAGCCTGAAGTTGGCTGCATACTAGACATAGCGCCAACAGCACACCAGGGCTGCTCTATAGTACTCTGGCTGGCTGTGGTCCCCAGGGATCAGAGAGTAGTCAGTGCACAGTAGTGCTCCAATCACATCTTTATCCTCCTGTTCTCTCTGGGCAGCTGTCCCCCCTACTCTATGGGCAGCTGTGAACTGGCATAGGATCCAGTAAAATTGGCTCCACATCAGTGGGCACTCCTCACATTGGGAAAATCACTCTCTAGGGCAAAGGTTTTCAACCTGTGGACCGTGGAACCCTTGGAGTCCACAGACTATTTCTAAGGGATCTGTGAAAGGTGACTATGAAAATAAAGTTCCAGATCCCAAAAAGGCATTGATCATTTCTGATCAATCAAAACTATGTGAATACCCCTAATTACTGGTCAATTGTCACCACGGTCAAAACCCAGAAGTGTTGTTACCGTAGATACCCACAGTTTAATGCCCTTTCTCAAGCTATGTCAAAATCTGTGCCGAGAATGTGCAACATTTATAGTTGAATTCTGTTCAGTCAGTTTTCAGTCTAAGACTTCTATGGTAGGGGTCTGTGGACCACAGGTTGAATTTCCAAAGGGATCCACACCTCCATTTGAAATTTTTTAGGGGTCCATAAATAAAGAAAGGCTGAACACCACTGGTCTAGGGAGATGCCAGCTTCACAGCCTCTTAGTGCCATAAAGGAACCAGACTAAAGAAGAGAAAGTGACCCTATCTGTTTTCCAATGTGAAATGTTGTGAGGCTTGTTCAAGTAAAGTTTGTAAATGGCTTTTAAATCCTCAGTTGATAGGTCCTCCAGAAGTGCAAAGTATTATTAATAATGTGAATTTTTTTACACTGAAGAATTGTTTCTCTGCGGGAACTTACGTATGTCTAAAAAAGTATATTAAGCAATCTTTTACTGTACAAATTAATCGGATATTTACTCAGTGGTTTGGGTGGCAATCCAAGGTTGCCTGAACCATACACATGCAAGTCCACCAGAACATACCTGAACGCTGAGCTAAATTCAGAAGAAACAGCACTGGGACGCAACATAACCAATGTTTGTATCTCTGCTTTATGGTGGTAGTGTGTGACTCAAATGACACTTTGTAACCGCAGCTTAAAAGGGCTGTGGGCACTCAGGTAGCATAAGACAAGAACTTCAGAAGAAAGTAACATAAGGACAAGAAAAAACCTGTTCCAGGGAGGCCATTCTCATAGCTCAATGCAGAGGAGAAGGCTGACTACTTCCCCTCAGCTGGCCAATAAGAATCCTGCATCCTGGCAGGCAGTCCCTAGAGCAGAAGGGATAGAGGTGGCTGCTTTTCAACAGAAGAGCCTTATACTCTTGGGAATCCAACCCTGGAGCAGGGAAAAAGTAGAATACTGGCTTTGGGTTCATGCTGAAGTAGTTTTTCAAGCTTTGTTGCTATCAGTAGAATGAGAACACAGACTCCCTGGTTTTGCCTGTATTCTACAATTTGTATTTGTATTCGACAATTTATGTAATTTGTGTACACACATTACACATTTGAGTGTGTTTAATCTTTTGGAATACCCTTCCTAAACATCCTCAATTGAAAACTGCTCCTAAAAATACTGAGGTAAGGAAAACATAGTATTTCTTGGTGATTTCCCCTTTCTTTGATTTTCTTCGTATTGGTGCCCTGTTAATTAAAATGTATTGCCTACCATAAGGGTTCACTATTTAAGATAAAATTTACATCTTTTATTAACTCACCTCACCTATACATTTAGCTCACAATGCCTCTTAACGCCCATCTGCCATCAGCATACAGTAAGGCACTTGATATTCCACCCACCAATTTTTCCTAACAACCACTGTGCAATTAAACTCAACACGTTCTGTTGCGACGTAAATTAGGCACACCTGCGGCCAGACTTCATTTGAACTGCATCAGAAAAGGACCTAACAAGGTGAGAGCATACCACAAAGTTATAGTCCTGTCAAGCAATTAGGTTTTCACTTCTGGGACATCCGCACAGTGCAATTATGCTACACATTACAACCTGGCTAATCTTCTGAACAAATGTCATGTCTCAGAGAAGCTAGTAAAAGCAGTTCATCTGCAAATGTGTCTGCTCTTAAGCCTCCACCTTATGCATATAACAATCTACAGGAGCCTTTTTTTCTTGTGATAGGAAAGATTTCTTTTCCATAGGAGATATTTTTAAACCCTGCAAGTGTCTTTTCAGCCATTTTACCCATTTTTTTTAACCT
>ML675609.1:41392592-41397592 GCA_007922155.1 Mesoclemmys tuberculata | reverse complement strand
TGTACCACTGCAGTGCGTCTCCATTACAGGCTTGGACCAGATGCATCACTGCAGTTAAACCAGAGCAAATTTCTCTAAACTGGACATGCCCTTAGTCAAAAGTTTCTCTAGGTGAATTTGACATCTATTTGTGACTTAAAACATATCAGAGGTGGCATAATCCTATAGCAAAATTCATGACTCTATTCAAGAGCTTCAAGAGTTTTATTATATTACATTTGTGACCAAAATGTGGCAGGTGCTATATGAACATATATGAAGACACAGTCCCTGCTCCAAACAGCTTACTTCTGTGGGCAGGATTGGGCCCTAGATGATTAATCATTTATGTTTTATTACAAATATTGCACCAAATTGTCCCCTCCCATGACAAAAACTGTGTGAGGAAAAATTTCGTGCAGAAATCTCTGAGATTTTCCCTCAGGGGTGGGGGACTAGAAAGCCTTGTTCCCACAGAGAAGCTGTCCCTATACACTTGGGAGTCAGGAGAGGGAGATGCCAGCCATTCACAGACACTGTGCCCACGCACTGGCTGTGGCCCCTAGCACTAGTTGTCCTCAGCTTGAGGTTTTAGTATCTTTTTCAGATTGTTCACCTTTCAGCCCCATAGAAGGAATATTCATCCCTCTACTCCACTGGTCCATTAATCCTTCATGTTTGCCCTATTTATACCCATCCCCTCACATGGATCCTAGAAGGTGGAGATTGCTCCACTGCATCCAGGGCATGGGAGAAGCCCATTGTTTTTGCGGTGGCAGAGCTCCCTTTCAGTGTGGAATGGAGGAAGATCTGCACACTGAAGACCTCTGCAAGTATACTTCTGATGGGAACATCTGGACCACTGAGAGTAACTGACATACATTTTACTTGATTGCAGTTTTGAATGAAATTGTCCATCATAAAAGAATTTGATTTTAACTGTCTGCCTCCATGAGCTGTAATATAAAATCCTATCATTTGTCTTAATTTTATTTCACTATTGCTAGCTGTAGACACCACTTCAGAAATATTTGGAATTTAGTTTTAATTGTACAGCTTTCAACTCACGCAACATTTCTCTTTGTGTTGAAAGCATCACAGTGATTTATCCTCATTATTGTGTAAATAGGTTTCGGCAGTTCTCAGTAAATAAAACAAAGAGTGACAGGAGGAGAAAGGGGAATTTGCTTTCCTACCAATTAGAGTAGCCTTAGGCAGTACTTTTAAGAGGAGATAAATCCTGCAAATCACTAAAATGATCCTGTCACATGCACCAAATATTAAAATCACACAGAGGCACACTTCATACAGTTTGCTTTGGTTTAATGAGTTGGGGTGGGCTTCGTCATGAGGCTTGCATCTCACAGTTGGGGACTGTTGATTGACAGTGAAGATCATGCCCAACTGCAGCTTCCTAACCAGTAGGGCCAGATGGAAAATCACAATTCATGTTTAATATGCAGTTTTTCAGCTAACAAAAATTCCCAAATTGTCTCTTCACCTCCTACCTGAAAAATTCTTTCCCATAATAAATGCAAAATATGCTTCATATTAGCATAGACTGCCTTTTTTCCCCTTCCAGCAAGTTATTAAAAAAAAATATTCCTGTATGGATGATCCCTATTAAGTGAACAACCTGTTAACTTCTTGAATTATGTACATTTTTCAAAGATCAAAAGATAAGTTGTTGTTACAACTCAGACGCTTTCTAACGAGAGTTAAGTGTCCAGGTGATACCATCGCATAGTAAAATGACCGTTAAATCATTTGTTTAGTGCAGTGTAAGTTTTATATCTTTATCAATTTTGACTATGTTTCTATCCAATACAAATTAAAGGATGCTTTTAGGCTTCTGCAGTGTCTTAATAATGGTAATAGGTCAAATAATTTTACAGTCATTAAAAATCGAGAACTATGCTCATAACACTTTCTTAAGAAGACTCTTCTGACTACTCAAACATGGTGTGCCTGTTATATCAAAGCATATGTTGTAAAGAGACAATGAATATTGAGGTTATAATGGAAAATAAGATGTAGCAGACAAACAGCACACCACTGTAGGAGCCCTTATAACACAGACAACCTTACAGTAATGGCTTAGTGTATTCTATTTTCAGTGACTGTCTTTCTCCCCACCTCCTTCTCCTGCAGTCAAGTTTTACACTGTGTCATTTATACTTAGTATATTGAGCAATGATTGTTACCTTGTTACAGCATTTTTTGTGCAATGCTTTATGAGAGTGGAACTAAATGTATGACAGGAACCCCAGTAACCTGAGACCCTGGGTCAGTAATGTATTAAAACAAAACAAGACACACATGGCTTCAGCACAGCAAGAAATCATGCAGGAATGGGGGACTCAGACAGGCTAAGATAAAGAAGGCCTACCTAACAACTGCAATTATAGCCCTAGTTATATGAGTCAATCCATTACTGCGTATGGGCTTGACAAATTACCATAAATGCCAAACTAGAACAACAGCAATGTAATTTAGCCTCATAGTGGAAACTTTGAAAGTTGGTATATCTAGATTCTTAGGGAAACTTAATTAATTAATCAGTATTAGTCAAGTGTGCTTTTGGGTATTTTTTTTAATTTAAGAACTTCCTCAGGTTAAACAACTGGGAAATCACAATTGTAATCACAATTGCACAATTGTAATCACAATTATTGTGTTTGAAGAAAAAATGTCATTGACTCCCATTTTTATTTCATTTGATATAGTGCATTTACTTTTAAAGCTCCTAGAACATAAACAGTAGAAGTATTCCAAAATTATTGTCTTTCACTAATGTATATCTGTAAGTGACATGTAAAACACCTAAATTAAAAGAGCATTAAGACAGTAAAGTCAGCTAATCAAAAGTTAGAAAATACCCATGCAACTTTAATTCAGTACATTTGTGCATGGGCATTATGCTAGTCTTAAATTACATGATCACAAACAAGTTTTCCATAGGACTCTTGACTCATTCAGTAGACAAGATGGGTAGCACTTGTTGAATAAATTTTTCTTGTATTCTCATTATTCAGTGAGTAGATAGATTCATGTCATATGCACTGCATATCATTCCAAACTTGCACAGAGTACAAAACTATTAATTTCCTTATTGGCTTTTTTATGGCACTCATCATCATAGTGTCTGAATGGTTCACAGACATTAATGAATTATAGTCACAATGCCCCTGTGAGCTGATATGATTACCCCCATTTTATAGACAAGGAACTAACAAAAAGAGACACTAAGGCCAAAATTGTTAAAAATGTCCATTAATCTTGGGTATCCTATTTGAGATGCCAAGGACCTGACTTTTCACTGTACTTAGTATTTTTATAGCACTTTATATGTTCAAAGCACATTCTCACTGACTTCAATTGTAGTGTGAGTTCTCAACACTTACGCAAAGCAGGCCCCAGTTGTCTCAAGTTGGGCACCCGAAAATGAAGAACAGATGATCATCTGTGAAAAGTATGGTTTAAATGACTTGCCCAGCCTCACCTAGGAACTCTGTGGCAGAGGCACGAATAGAATCCAGTTCTTCAGAGTGACAGTTAATGGACTTAGCCACAGGACTTACGTTTCTCTTTCTGAAAGCCCCGCCTCAGTCTCTACATATCTTCCAACTTCAGCAAAGGAAGCAGGGATGTTACAGACAACAGCCTCATATACTATACAATCCTGATTCAGTCCCTGATAACTGTCTTGTCTGTGCTCTGAAAGAGGCAGTGGTCCTATTGAAAAAAATAGTATATGATCATGTATGCATGCTCATAAAGGGGACGAGCTGAACTTGCACAGGCAAACTTAATTCTGGTATTGCTTAACCTTTGAGTACTTGACTTTAGAACTTCAACGTACTGTTGTTATGGGGGGAGGGTTGTTTTTATTTAACATAATTTCCTACATGTAAAAAAAAAATCTGACAATCAGAAATTCCACCAGCTTGATCCCCAAATATGTCATCAGCGAGGACTGGAACCTTTACATCTACAGCATAGGCCACTAACTTGAGCTAACTGGTAGCACTATTAGGGTGTGATTCTCAGTGTGAACCAGCCACTTTGCCAGTGGTTTTCACTACTATTTCTTGAAAGCAGAGAAATGTTGAAACTCAAAATTTCTGAGTCCCATTCCAGACTTCTGGAGTTGCAAGAGTGCCAGTGGTTACAGATGCTTCTTTTCTCCCTGCTCATTTGGCCTGTCGTATTCTCTCTCTGGCCTCTGCTCCTATTCTCCCTACCCCCGCTCAGACCTCTGCATTCCAGTCATCTTGCTTTCTTTTCCTCCACACTGGTTGGGCCCCAACAGCAGACAGATCACTGAGAGCACAGGAGAGACAGTTTCCCTGCTCTCAGTTCTGATACCTGGTGTCACAGAAGCGGAGAAGAGCAAATGCAAGAAAAAGTTATGCTCAGGCCCAGGCTTTGATTTCAGTTCTTCATTCTTGGCCTTTTGCCTACTATCAAGTGTGTGGACTATCAAATTCAATATCTAGTATTGCTTCTAATGGGTGAACTACACCCTGCATTTTCAGAAAGATAAATTCTATGATCTAGACAGTCTTTTCCACTTCTACTGGCTGTGACTAAAATTAATTTCGATCATTGTCATGGACAACCATTTTGTATGCCAAATTTCCATTCATATCAGTGGGAGTTCCTCACACATATATGGTCCTTTCATATTAAAAAGATGTTGGGAAACTTTAAATGTTGTGAAAATAGTGATTTGTGTATTACTGCTTCATATGTAAAATACTAAGGGCATTTGTTTTGCTGGGTACATCTAACTCAGTATCATTACTGAGAAATATACTGGACACCACTAAGTCAACATTTGCCATCAGATGCCTTACCACAGTTTTTTCCTATTCTATTTATAAATAATATCTGTGGTATCTGAGATTCTATTGTCTGTTAACTATTGGGGAAATGCTTACTATTCAAAGTGACCACTATATATGCATATATCAAGAGGAGACATACTCTTAAAGATTAACTAATGGGATAGAATGTTG
>ML675609.1:41360092-41387592 GCA_007922155.1 Mesoclemmys tuberculata | reverse complement strand
AGGCAATTTACAAGAGCAGTTCATTTTTCAGACACAATTAGTTTGCAGAAACACTATTGACTGTCTAATGCTTGTTTGTTCAACAGCTCTCAGTGAGTTACATGCTCGTCTATGTGACAAAACACTAACGACGGGGAGCTCTTGATTTCTCGAGAGTGCTAGTACTCACTGCCATCTCCCCTGTGCCTGTACTTCTGGGGGTAGCCACAGGATTTAGACTGCATTACAAAACAAGGATATTATACTGCAAATACACAGATAATCTCTGGCCATTCCAGTGAATTCAAGTGAATGACAACCCTGTTTGTCTTGTTTATAGAACACTTTACTTTTTTTTCCAGTAGCAAGTAAAAATGTATACACTAAACCCAAGAAGAACTTTACTGAAAATTGGTCAGAAGGTTTTAAATAGCTTTAAGCAGTTTTAAATAAACTGGAGTAGAGAACCATATGTCTATGGTGTCTGAGACACACAGATATAGAGGCTAGAGTTATATTTTATTGCCCTTGTTCTCCTCTACAAATATCCACATGCTGAATTATCATATTGTACAAATTGAATGATTTGCTATTAAAGACTTGTGAGTACACTAATGTTGCCAACCCCCTTCTAGGTGTTTTGTCAATGTCCTTAAATTTCTAGTCTCAAACTGTTGCTATTGGTTTCTATCCATCCCCCAACACTTTACACAAATGTCTGTAGAGTACCCCAGCTCCAAAACCCTTCACTCTCAGCACTGACCTTTGTGCTCTGGAAACAATTACTCCTGGAAAGCCTGTCAATATCATTATTTTTACAAGAAATCAATACGCCTCACAAAGTTAATGGGGGATTCAGGCAGCAAGCGTTTACCTTCTTACTGTCAGTGGTGCAGCGGGCTGTGCTCTGGCACAGATGACAGATTCGCCTAGACACCGAGCAGACAGTAAGCAATGGGTGTAAAGGAGAAATAGGCTGCAAGCAGGCGTGGAAAACGTCAGCTTCTGCAGGCATCTATGCTCTAACGAGCCAAAGATGTCAGTGTCTCATAATGTCCACTCCGGAACAACCAAAGGAATAAAGGAAGCTAATGAAATAGGGATTAGAAACCAGTTGTAACTTTACAACTATAAATAAAACACCTTGAAAAATATTATGGTAAATATGTATGGATTCTGTAAAAGATACTTTCTAATAAGGACTGATTGCAGCATTTTAAACTGCTAGTGTAGAAAAAGGTCACAGACTTTGCAAAAAAATTACGTGTAGGCTCTAAATAAAGTCTGTGAGCTAACTTCATCCCACTCAAACCTTTGGCTTTGGTGGAGATATAAGGGATGAATTTGGCTTTATCTAGCTTAATTTCCTCTTCAGAAAAATGATGCCATTTTAAATTAATTTGTGTATTTTGAACAAAAGATATTACAAATAAAATAATTGTTTTAATGTCTCCACCAGATGCTATGGTCAGCTATTTATTCTGACTACTTATAAAAGACTCCTGTATCCCTTTTGATTTCTTAAAGAATCTGTAAAATAATCCACGTAAAGCATTAAATTAGCTATCTAAAATGTCTTTTTTTCTTCAAAGTTATTAAAATAAAACTTCATTAAAATTATAGAATATATGTTTTGATTAAGGTAAATGAAAAATAGAAAATATTTTAAGAAGTTACTTCTTATAAAATCTACACTCACAAAGACGCCTCAGGCAACTCTTTAACTGATGTATCACCTTATAATATTTACCATATTTCGTATCACCACCTCCCAGATGGGTTGCAAGCTGCACTAGAATGCCTCTTGTCAGCAGACCTGTGAACTATGTGATCATATGGCAACAAGAGATGTGTTTTCATAGTAATTTTTTTTTATTGCCCCAGCTTCTGTTCTACTATTCATCATCTGCATACATGCTTGTCAATGCCATGGCTAAGAACCAGTTCTTCTGCACATTCTTGCGACACTGAAATCTGCTCTAACACACAAGAGGAAATAACAGTGATTTAACTAGTACTCTTATCTTAAACAAGAAGTGACTGGATCAACTGGATCACAAACAGGTGATGCACATAAAGTACTATACTGTTGGTATCAGAGATTAGTTTTTGAAAAAGAAGGTTCAGTTGCACAATAGAATTCTAAGTATGCTGACTGTTCTATGTACGGAATATCAAACTATGAATTCTACTTCTTCAGCCTCAGAGTTAAGTTATAGATCACTTCAGCACATGTTGGGGGTTAAAAAATACTAAGCAAATTTCTGAAGCTTCACTCACTGCTATCAACAATTTGGAATTTACACTAGTGCTTTACATCATTACCCTACTCGTTCACAGCTTTTTAAGACCTTAATGCAAAACACATGCAGAAACAGAACTGCTTACAAAGCCTTGTAAATCGCTTTTTCTGATTGGCTACTGCAGGATGGGAAATAGATGGTCTCAGAGGGGAAAAAACAACAAACAGATCTCTTGTCTACAAAGCAGAACTCAAAACATTTTTCATGCATTGTGGGCTTCTCTAGAAACAGCAAGCTGTTTAAAAAAATACCTGGCCCAAATTGAGCATTTGCTTGACATGATGGAAAAGTGAGTGCTATTTTCTGTTATATTGCCCCTATTCTACATCGACAAGAATATATTTTTTTTGCTGTTCCCAACTGATTTCACAGTAGTGAACTCCGTTTATGAATTATCTGACACATTTCTTGCAATTCTTCTGACAACAGTGCTCAGTGGAAATTTCAAGGCACCTCTCTTCTGACAAGTAGAAATATCAATATTTGAATAAATTGTGGATTTTAAACTTCTCACTCTGATGCACCACAGCAAGGAAGACTGAATTTTTCTTTTACTGGGTCTAATCCCCTTGAGCCTAAAGGAAGAAATCTGTATGCAGCGTTTCATTACAAGAAAGCTGTACTGAGTGACATTTGAAGCATACATCTAAGTCGACCTGATGAAGTTTACTTCCTTCAAACAACAAATAGCAGCTTTGTATTATTTCCCCTTCTTGGGGGAAAAAAAGCAAAAGCATGATGTCTGAGCAAAAAGCCGAAATGTTGATTCACAAATTGACAGGCCAATCTTTAAACAAATGTGTTTCTTGGGGGAAAAATGCAGCTTTGTTCAAGCTGAGCATTTTTCTTGTGCCTGACAGAAACATTCCGAGGCTGATTAGAAGGAACTTGTTAGGGTTCTGTCTCAGACACTCTGACTCCACTTTTTAACAAGCATGCAAAGAAAACAACATAAAGATAACAAAACATTGTCATTACCCTCTATGGGTTCTATTTTGGCTTCTTTTTTTTTTTAAACACTTGCAATTTTCCCTCCACTTGTCTTACACATGGCAAGATGTATCAGCTGCATGTTATTCAAGGCTCCATGTACTTTCTATGTGCCACATTAGACTAAAATTATGCACCAAGTCTGTCCAATTGATGTGTCAAAGCTACAAAACCACTCAATAAGCTATGTGACTCTCAAACCAGGTAAGGAAACAGGCAGGAACAGAGGGGATGAAGCAGCAGGAGGCTCACTTCCAGAGCGCTCCCAATGATTTCAATGTGAGTTCAGGGCACTCAGAATCTGTGAGTTACTCAGCACCTTGTATGATCAGCCCCTTTATGCGCAAGGTTCACTTTACATGGTGCGCTACCATATATCCATCAGTAATATCAAGAAATGGTTGGATGCATGTGATAAACTCCTTATCACAGTCATGGAATACTACTGATGCTGCTACTTCTGCTGACGCCAAAGTTGATGCCCCCACATTTCCTGTTGCACATTCCTAAGATTTGGAACAAGGGCAAACTCCGGGTGTTTGCATGCCAAAATCAGATTGATTAATCTTAATCCTCCTCTGACCCGCATGAAAAGAACAGTGCTGCTCACACAAGTCGTCCTCACCCATTGAAGTCTATAGGACAATTCACCTGAGTAAAGACTGTTAATGTTAATGAACTGCTGGTTCAGGCTCTGTTTTTGCAAAAGGGCAATAAATGCTAGTACCTTGTTTATAAAGTGCTATGCAATACCATGGTATTTTGCATAATGTCTTTTATACAAACTGAGCCCCCGAAACACTTTGTAGTGAGAAATAATATATAAAATTAAAATAATTACGAGAAAGTTTGAAGAAAAGGTTTGGGTCAGAGAGAAAAAGATATGTCTTTAGATTCTATCGGAAAATAGATGGAAAGTCAATTAATTGAATATATACAGGCGTGTTGGATGCTGCGGTGGAGAGGAATTTTGTGTCAACCGTGGTGAAATTGTGTAAAAGAATAGATACAAGGTTGGAGAGGAGAAAAGATTTAAACCCAGAGTAACTCGTTGAAGTCAGTGGAGTTAGTCCAGGCTTACACTAGGGTAGGCGCAGAACTTTATCTGAGAATTCTGAGGTAGGTGGGTATTTTTTTTTATTAAAAAAAGAAGGCAGTTAGAAATGGAATGCTCAAATTAATGGGAAACCAGTAGAGTTGCTTAAAGGGGGCAGATGTGGCCCTGCTTTCTTCTCTGAGTAAGAAGGTGGGTAGAGGCGTTATTCTTTACATGCAGGGCACAGGAATGCAGAGATGGGAGTTGAAATACTCAAGTTGAAAACAGATGAAAGGACAGAGAAAGAAGTGAGTTCCAGGCACTGGCATGCATGGGCAGTGTTGCAAGGGTGATGACAGGCAGATCAGCAGGAGATGTGGAGGGAGAAAAAAAAATCAAAGCCAAAGCTGATGCCATGCATACAGACAGTGGAAGCCAATGGGAGGTCTGATTCAATGAGGAAAATATAGGAGAGACATTTGTTTTTGAGGGTGCTCCTCTTGCCCAAGGAACACACTTCCTTGGCATGGTCGGAGATGACTTAGTGACACGGTAAGTTCCTCAAGATGAGGGCTTTGACTTATTCTTTGCTATTTGTGGCATTATTATGTCAGCTTTTGTACTAGACGTGAATGAAACTTCCTTTTCTTGCTTCATTAAATCCATGGACGGCACATGACTCCTGCCTTTGGGGAGGCTGGGCAGAGGGGCACCAGTGATCTGACTGACCAGTGCACTGCCTCTTGCACCACCCCCTCCGCCCAGGCCCCGCCTATGCTCCAACCCCTCCCTCAAGGCTCCGCTCCTGCCCAGCCCCTTCCCCTGAGGCCCTCCCACCCACCACTTATGCCTCTTAGCCCCCTCCTGCCCACCGCTCACTCCTCTTCATCCCTCCCCTGAGGCTCCCCACCGCTCACACCTCTAGGGGGTAAAGAGGCATGGAGTAGCGGGTGGGGAGAGGTCATAGGGAGGGGGTGAAGAGGCCGGAGCGGCAGGTGAGGCAGAGCAGGGGTGGGGAGAAGGGGAGGCAGAGTGGGAACTTCTAGGCAGCAGCTGTTTAGCCTCCCCAAGACTCTTGTAACTGCCACCCATGATTAAATATTTCTGCTAAAACTAGAATTTCCTTGGGAATTTCCTAAAGATATGCAAAGCATTTTAGGTAAACAAAAAATTCCAGCATATGTCATTTTCAAAAAAAGTGGCTTAAGCATTTCCTAGTGAACTCGGTCACATATACTGGTGCCGCTGTAAATGAAGAATAAACCACATTTAGGGACATTTCTTATTATGTCAAGTGGACTTACACACTATTCAACAAACTCCTTATTTGTTTTCCTGTAGAATGCCTAAATGGGTGTGGAGCCTGTTGCAATAATTGGGCGTATACAGAAAAGCTCAGAATTAAGATAAATTTTAAAAGTAATTAAAAGTTCCTATGGTATCACAACAATCCACAATATCAAATGTTGATGGGAAAAGATATGAAAGGAAGGCAGACTGAACTAGTCCAATAAAAGGCCTACTGATATAACTGAAGGACTGTGTTAAGATCGTGCCTGGTAAATAGGAGGGATTGAGGACCAAAAATTAATAAACCAAAACTAGTATGTCAGATATTAGGGGCAAGTGGTAGACAAAATAACAAGGGATGGGCTATTCTGCCCATAATTGCCTTTGGGGGTCTTTGCTTATGAAAGCGACTTTTGAAAGAAAAATTGGCTACTGGAGCGAGCTTCACTACCATGGCAAACACACCATCACCTGGGACCTAAGATCTTCATCAAAACACTAAGGCTGGGTCTATACTGATGGCAGCAAATTCGCCGCCGTCACATCGATTGCTCTGGATCGACTGAGCGGTCTGTATAGACGTGCTCAGTCGATCTAGGAAGTGACGCAGGAAAACCACCCCCATAAGCGGAGTAGCACTGCGTCAAAGGGAGCGCTGTTCCCTTCGACGCAGCGCAGTATGGATGCCACGCAGAGGAGACGCTGTAAAGTCGACGGGAGATACGCAAGTGATTTACGTCACTTGTATATCTCCTGTCGACTGTCGCTGAATCGCCAAGGTAAGTGTAGACCGGGCCTGAAAGATGTCTTGACTAGCCCACGCCAGAGAAGGGAATCCAAATGATATGCCACCTCCACCAGCTCCAGCTAAATCCTGAACATGACCTGGTACGTGAAACTTTGTCCCCACACATAATGTGACCTATTCCTTTCCCACTTTATTTCTTCTCTTTGCTATGCCTCTTCTTTTTCCTTCCATCTAATAAGAATCTGGCTTTGCCAGTCAAGATTATATATCTTGCAACACTGCGGTAAGCCTGTGGCAAGGACAAGGCAAATAAAAACAATGCCCAAAACATCCCAAGGTTGTACAAGTTTGCCAGGTCTCAGAGTGGATAAGACCATGTGCTGTGCAGTGAGGTTGCAAGTGAGTCAACACCAGAGACAGAAGCTGCATTTTCTCTCTTTGCTGTTCTTTTCCTTCCCCTTTCTGTGTGTTTGTCTTGTTTTGCCTACCTTCTAGGAAACAAAATCAGACTTTAAAAACAACAGACACCTCCAGCCCCTCTCTACTAACTTCTCTTTTCCCCAGAAGGACTCTCTAGAGAGAGATAGCAACAACATTCCAGCCAAGCAACTGACATTAAATGACATAGGTTGCATTCTAGGAAATCGGTGAGCCTGCATTCCTATGCTCATATTAGGTCACTTTGCTTAGCAAATGAGTGTCAATATTCTGCACTAGCAGAATCTTTCTTGTGGTCTTCAAGAAAGCCCTGTTAAAGAACATTACAGTAATCTGTTTTGGAGGCTAAAAATCTATGGATAACTCTGACCAGTTCCTGAGAGAAACAGGGCTTCAGCCTCTAGTCCAGTAAAAACCAGTAAAGGGTATTTAGACTCAGGAAGCTAGATCATCAGCTTGTGTAAACTGGCATCGTTCCACTGATATTCCAGTGCTGATTTACAGCAGCTGGGGATCTGGTCCACAGTTTTCACAATGGAACATAAGAATAATGAATGATGGGTCCCTAACTCTGTGAGTTGTTCAGACCAATATTTGTAGAACTGTATGAATAAATTCTAGGCTTCCCGGAAGTTAGAAGTACCTAAACCCTACCTAACATGCTTTAATCTAGTATCAGTGAGACTATGCTGCTTGGTTCAGCAGCAACTGTGTTTCTGTCCTACAGCTGAAGCATCTGGGCTATATAGGAAAGTTTGTGGGGTCGTCTGGCTTGAAGGTCAGTGAGGGTAACTGGTTCATTAGAAGACATAATTGGCCAAGTCTTCTAGAGGGGACACCCTGTACCAAGACGTATGTCAAATGGCCACTAGCCTATCAATCTGCTTCGACCAACTGTGGATGCACATTAGAGGGTAACACCTTACATTCCATGTCCGCTAACAATCATTCCCACCTGTATGTACGCTGGTTTGACTTTTGTTTGTGGATTGCATGAATATAGTTGTTTGGCTACAAGATTATAGTCAAGGCCCTGTGTACTCCATGGCAATCTTGAACTAAATAAATTCTGCAATAAGATATCTGTATTCTGTGGGTTAACTCCAATGCATCCTGCATTAAATATGAAATTCAATAATATAATCACTGTAATATTTCCTTTGTTATTTAAATGACATGAAATTTTAGGCTGCCCCTCAATTTTGAATTTTCAGTGAGCTGCACCATTTTGGATTGAAAATACATACAAGTATTATAGAAGTTGTTAAGAGCAGCTGGATGTTTTGACCCTTGGGGTGTCAAACAGTTGGGGATTTGGCACCTGCTGGGAAGCAGGATCTGTGCGGTATAAAAATGATCTGGATGTTAAAATGATCAACAGCAAAATAGTTAATAGAAGTTTAATCGTTGACATGAAATGCAATTTGCAACATTAGATATCAACGTTATCACCCAGTGAGATGAATTGGACAGTTCACACCTCTCCGAGATATTGATTCGGGATGTCTGCACACTTAGGCAGCTATTGGTGTATTTGATTATGCTTGGTTTGTGTTTGGAAGGTTTGTTTCGCTTTTGGTTTTTGCATGCCTAAGAGAGAGAGTTCCAAACTGCTCATTCAAATATCACTTATTTTTTAAAATTCAGTAGTTCTTGGCCTAGTTTTAATTAGGATGATTTGAAAAGGTGAAGATTTTATTTATCTTTTAAAGTGAATTTCCCAAAATACTACCAGTAGAAAAAAGGCATTTTGCTTTGACAAGAAACTGATGAAAATGTGCATTTCATTTAAACATTTTTTTCATAGCACTAAACGTTACAACCAGCTGATACTGAAGGTTTAAGATGTGATTATACATGAAAGGAAATAGGAATTTACACTGCAGTGGACGAAACAAATAGGCTAATTTCATTCCCCTCTCAACATTGCGTAATGATGACTATATTATACATTACCACAAGTTAGCACAGTTTCAAGACATCTTTTCAAATGGTAATAATTGATCACCATCTTCTGAGATCATTCCAATTAACTTATGTCACTTTTGTGTGGTATTCTTGTAAGTGCCTTTCCAACATTTTCTAAGAAATGCAGGAAGTAGAAGAAATAATACAAACTTTAACTAATCTGAAAAAAAGTGTGTGCAGAATTCACATTGGAGCAAATCCAGCTTTCCTGGCCATTAAGGTCCAATGCCACTGGAAACATTGTGGTTCCACTGCATAAAGAAGGGGCAGGATTAAAGGAATGTTGGGTGGAGGCAAAGCTACCAGAGACTAAGGTGGTGGGAAGGGGGCATGGTATCGCTGCTAAAGGGATCCTCCTACCTCTTTCCCCAGCAATATGTGGAGGACACCCTATATACATATGAGCTGCTACAGTACTAGCAACACAGCAGCTCTTCCCAGAGAGCACCCCAGTTACTCAAGTCAGGAACTAAGTGTCCATGCCTCATTGGGTATAAGAAAGAGCAAACTGTAAATTTTTATTTATTTATTTATTTATTTTATTTCCTGATGACACATCAGCAGGAGGGGATAAAAGACTATTACAAAATAAATTATTTTAAAAATCATGAAATTAATTAAATTAAATGGTTTATGGTTTTTAGAAGGCAGAGGCATACAACAGGGAGTCTATATTAAATATATAGCCTCTGTTTTCAGAGAACTATTTATAGGCATTTTTATAAAGCAAAGAAACTAATTTGCTTTCCAAAGCATTATTTTGGAAACAGTTGTGCTGTTTTTAGGAGAAGGCTAGATGGATGGATGCCTAGGTGCTGCATTTCATGGGGCATCCTGGAATTACCCTGAACTCCCTCCAGTGCTGATCTATTATGTCAAACTTGCCACCAAGTTGTATTTCAACTGTGGAAAATATAGTGATGAAATTCTTTGAGAAAGGAAAACAAGGAATGAAAAACGAAAGTGAAATGATAATAGGCAACTGCTACAAACCGCTAGGACTGGAGAAGAATGAGAATGTACTAACTCTTGTAGTAGTCAGTCCTATGGTATCCTATAGTAACAGAAGATTTTAACCACAGTTCTATCTGTAGAGTAAGAAATACAGCCAAATGTGCATCATCGAAGAAGTTCCTGTTATGCAGAGGTCAACTTTATGATTCAAGAAGATTTATTTTTTGTCTATAGGTGTTTTTCCCCATATGCACAAACACTATTTCAAATGAAGGTCATTCAGACATTGTGGAAACATTAAAAATATCCAGAAGGGAATGCTTCTATCTCTGGGTTTCTTTTGTCTACTGATCTAATTAACAACAGTAGTTGATTGGATTGGCAGCTGAAACAAACTTGTTTGTAAATCCCATTTTATATTAAGTTATTTGCTTGTATTTATTTTCTTTGTCTCTATCTCCTCCTTTGGGTTCCCTTCGAATACCAACTCGGCATAGTTTTGGAGTTCTGAGTTTCTTATGTTTGTTCTCTTCATTTTATTATTTGCCTCCTACATATATATACAACAAATCCTTTTCACCTTTGGTCTCCTTTTCACCTTCCAATTCATCCATTGTTAGACACTTTATGCTCCAACCCGTTGTGTGGGACCTCTCCTTGGTGGTCTCTTCTTTTCCCCCATTTCTTTTTGTCTCTCCCCCCGCCCATTGGTTCTACATCCTTTACCCCATTTGTGTGACCATCCCTCCCTACTTCTTGCTAGTTTTCTTCCCCCAGCTTTTATGTCCACTATCCCCATTTTCCATGTCTCCCCAATTTCCAAAGTGGGTCTTCACCAAAGGGTGTCTCATCACACAGTGACAGTCCTCTTTTCCCTGCATACTAAAGCCCAAACAACAGGCCATTGGCCCAGCTTTTCTCAAACAGTGCTGGGAATTAGAAGGGGAGCCAAAGAGTTGAACAAGGGAGAATTGAGTTCCCATATCTACAGGGGTCCTCCTCTCATGAGGTGGAGTTGCTCAGAATGGCTAGTCAGCAGCACTGCAAGGAGGAACTCATAAGTTGCTCTGAACCACCAGCGCTGTACGTGGCTAGAAAATTTGTGGCAAGTACTGAGCAGGAATCGTGCCAAAGCACAAAGTCTGCACAGATTCTGGCCCATTCTCCCAATAGCATTCTCCCACTTGGTAAGAATAAGAATGGTGGGATCTAGTAAAAAACCCCAAAAACCTTTAACTTCCCTCCAGAGAGTTTAGAGTTCTGCCAAAACTATGCAGCTGCAGATTTCAGTTCCTCCTAAAAAAGGAATGCAATGAACAAATGATGGCCAGTGTAGCTTCAGGAGGCACTACTCAAATGGACTGAGGTTTATAAACACTGTCGTGGAAATGGAAAATGGGGAGAGCAACCAAAGGGGGGGGATGAGAAACCAAAAAAAACCACACACACACACACAAACAATTATGACTTGTAAGGAAAAATCTATGAACAAAGAGCATAGTGAGCTAATGTTAGCCAAAGGGGATAATCGTTTTATTATAGGTATGGCTGGTAGTATTGCCTATTATTAAGGTTGTCTGACCCTTCTGATTATAAGAATCTGGTTCCAGTTGCTTATAACTTTGCAAAATTTAATCATTTGAGCTAAAAGTTTCCATGCTGTGTATCTGCTTTAGTCTGAATTTGTCTGGAAAATTTCAGCCACAATTATTTAGCCATTTCTGAGAACAAGGTTATGGAAAAATACATTGTTTTGGCCATGAAAAAAACTCCGGCAACCTTTTCATTGAACATTTCTAAAGCCCCTATGCTTTGGACCAGGGACATGAAGTTTGGCAGGGGATGGGAGGAGAATGGCCTTTGTGTCAGTGATGTGCCTTTTGCCATGTCCATGAAAATTCACTCAAATTTGGTCAAATTATAACTCTTTGAAAAAGAGCAGTTTGCATATGCTCGGTAAAGACTTCTTAGATTTAGCAGCTAAATTCCCTGAAGATGCCATATGCATTGGACATGCTCCAGCTCGGGGTTGAGCAGGATTTTCCTTGAAATTGAAGTTCTGGGCTGCTGTACTCCATACTCCATCTGGGCCCCTGAACACCATCCTGTGCTCTCAAAGCTCCCCTTGCTGGGCCCAGTCAATATGGAAGAAGCAGTTGCCTGATCTGAATGAAGAGGGGACAAGAATTGCTCCTGGGGGGGGAGATGGGTGTAGATTGGAACAAGGAGCCTGGAGGGATGGAGGGAGAGAAGGAAACGAGGACTGGAAGTTGAGGAGACTGGGACTGGCTGGGCAAAGAGACTAGGAGCATGTCTACACTTGAAATGCTACAGCGGCACAGCTGCTAGCTGACTAGCACTGCAGCGTAGACGCTACCTATGCCAATGGGAGGAGTTCTTCATCGACATAGTGCTATTTATACTACAAGAGAGGCCATCTTAACTATGCTGCTCAGGTTTGTGGATTTTTCACAGCTCTGAGCAACATAGTTAAGGCTGGGTCCACACTGACGGCGGCAAATTCGCTGCCGTCAGATCGACCGCTCTGGATCGACTGCGTGGTCTGTGTAGACCTGCTCAGTCGATCCAGCAAGCGACGCAGGAAAACCACCCCAGTAAGTGGCGTAGCGCTGTGTCGAAGGGAGCGCTGTTCCCTTCGACGCAGCGCAGTGTGGACGGCGTGTGGAGGAGACGCTGCAAAGTCAGCAGGAGATACACAAGTGATTTACGTCACTTGCGTATCTCCCGTCGACGGCCGCCGAATCGCAAAGGTAAGTGTGGACTGGGCCTAAGCCAACTTCATTTTCTAATGCAGACGAGGCCTAGGTCCAGGAGGTGGGAAAGGAGTCTGTGCTTGGCTGGACAAGGAGACAGGAGAGAAACGGGTAGGGACTGGGAATCTGTATGTGAAGGGGGAGTCTGAAATCAGATAAGGAGATGGGGGAGATGGAGACTGAGAACCAGTAAGGCAGGGAAAAGAGGGTGAGGGAAGACAGATTTTAAGAGGCGGTACTGAGGGAGAACTGGGACTGGCTGGGGAAAAAAGAGGCTGAGGAAAGGTACTGGGAAGAGGTATTGGGGTGTGACACTGAGATTTGACAAAAAGCCCAGGAAAGGAGATTGGGATTGAGAGCCAGTGTATGGCAGGGAATATGTGCGGCAGGATGACTGGAGAAAAGGGTGAGGAAGAAAGATAAATCAGATGAAGAGCTGCGGGGGGGGGGGACTGGTTGAGCAAGAAGACTGGGACTGGGAGTCCCACAAGATGAAACCAAGGCTTTCGGGGGAAGAAGGTTTGT
The DNA here is from genome assembly GCA_007922155.1 of Mesoclemmys tuberculata. Taxonomy (NCBI): domain Eukaryota; kingdom Metazoa; phylum Chordata; order Testudines; family Chelidae; genus Mesoclemmys; species Mesoclemmys tuberculata. The sequence goes on along the minus strand of ML675609.1, from coordinate 41,374,587 downwards.
ATTGGGATGAGAAGCCTGAGGTGTGGCGACTGGGACTGGCTTCATGTGGAAAATGGGACTGAGATGAGGAGCTAAGGGCGATGTGACTTGACAGGGACAAGGACAGGTTGGTGGGGATGGGGCAGAAGGCATTACATTCGAGAGCGGGGATGGGCAGAAGAATCTGTGACCACTAGAGCATACTTTATCACAGAGCCTGGAATGGGACCCAAGATTCCTCTGCTGTCAGCAAATCTGTGAAACCCACTGTCCCCTCTAGTGCTGGTCCATACAGAAGATGACAACCTATTGCCACTATCTGTTACTTTGTTAGTTCAAGTGGCAGAGGTCTGTGTGGTGGATTTAAAGGTTCCAATCAGCTGATGACCCACGTGGGTGTCAATATGGTACCACATAATGAAATTCCTGTTTTTACTTTTAAAAAAAAATCTAGGAAAGTACACATATAAAAACTACATTAAAAGAACCCTAATTAAAAAACCCTTGGGCATATGCATAATGATACTGTCTTTAATTATGTATTCACATGCTATTTATTCCACCAGACCCTCAAGCTGATTCAATATGCAGGGACGGACCTGTTCTGGGGAGGAATCCAGGCTGTGTAGTGAAGAAGGCTGTTGTCTGTGGGAACCGTAGCTTCATTTATTGCAGAAGTTCAAAGGTGTGTAGTGAATAATGCAGGGGATTGTAGGAAAAGAAAGAATGAGCTCATAGTTAAGGCAGTTAAATGCTGTCCTGCAGAACTGGATTGTATGCCTTTTTCTGCCACACAGTTCTCCCAGATGGTGGAAGAACATGACAATGCCTTTACTTGCATGGGATGGCTCCTGCACAGGTCCCAGTACCTTACTTTTAACAGAGGCCCCTCCCCTTTGCTGACCTTCTTAAATCTCTCCCTAGGAGTTGGCTGTACTCCCCACAGAGTCAGGGTGAACATCTCCTGGATAGAAATTCCCCTCTGTGGCTCCAGGAGTCACTCCAGCAGTCTCTTGCTTCTAAGGCTCTTGCTCCACCATCCAGGTGACTGCAATTTCCTGCCTTTTAAAGGACTCCTCCCTCTCATACATGAGTGACAAGACTGAAGGGGCAGGGCTAGCCCTGCCTCCAAGGCCTTTCTGGCACCTCCCTCATCAGTGTGAGTTCAATACACCCCATCATGGTGCTGTTATAATGCTAAATACTCTGAAAAAATCAAGCCCTAGGCATCTCAGATAAAGTACCCAAAATTACTGGATCCTTTTAATCTTAATCTCTGAGTGCCTCAGTTCCCTTTCTGTAAAATGACAAAAATAGCACCCCCTCCTCTCACAGGGGTGTTGTAAAATTAAATTTATTAATATCTGTGAACCATTCAGATACTATAGGGATAAGCACCGAGGAGGAAATTAATAATTTTGTCTTCAGCACAAGGTTTGAATAGTGCAAAGTAAGGGATGGGAAGCATTGAACATCAAGGAGAAAACACAATACTTACTAGCTGCTAAATATTTAATAGTTAGCACTGTCCGTTCTGTGCACTGAATCATGTAGCGATTCTGTGGACAAATAGCATGTTATTATGCAATTAAATACTATATCTTAATGCACAAGTAATATTAATTCTGGTATTTCCTAACTTTTGAGTGCTTGACTTTAAACCTTAATAATGTTTGTTCAGTGTAGTTTTTTGTGTGCAGTAAATATATAAAGGAAAATAGAAGTACTAAAGAGAAAGCTGGACCATTAGTAAATGAGGAAGATATAATTAATCACAATTCAGAAATAGCTAGAGCTTTGTCTATACAGACGATCTGCCCCAGTTACAGCCATCAGTGGCCAGCCACCAGTGTAGCTTTGCTGGCACAAGACTCTAGTGCAGAGACACAAAACTGTTATAAAGTGCTACAAGCTGCGTGAAACCTGGGCAAGCTGCATCATGCAAACTGTGGCTTACAGTGATTCTGTCTGTCTAAACGTTTGGTTTGACCTGCTGTACCGATGGTGTCTGCACTGGTGGCTGGCCACCAATGGCTTAAATCCTCAGTAGAAAAGTCCTAAAATACACCCATTTAAAAATCTGTTTTGGGCAGTGGAAAACAAATAGTTTAAACAATATAAAAATAGCTATCAATACAAAGCTTGATCATCATACTTGGAAAAAGTGAATGTATACAGATTACCAGTATGGCTATACATCCTAAATAACAAATTTGCTGTACAACTGATAGTTATTTTGGAATAGTCATGTAGAAATGTAAATATGCTAGAAATTAGAGAAAGGTAAAGGAGCAGTTCATTCATGAAGAAGGATTAAAAGAGCTAAACATGTATAACTTGGCTAAGCAATAAATAAGCAAGGTGGTTGCGAAGAAGCTAAAATAATTCTTTGCCTCAGTCTTTACTGCAGAGGATGTAAGGAAGATTCCCACACCTGAGCCATTCATTTTAGATGACAAATCTGAGGAACAGTCTCAAATTGAGGTGTCAGTAGAGGAGATTTTGGAACAATTTAATAAATTAAAAACAGTTATAAGTCACCAGAACCACCTGGTATCCAGGAGTTCTGAAGTTTCATATTTGCATTCCTTCAGAACTACTAACTGCAGTATGTAACCTATTGCTTAAATTAGCCTCTGTACCAAATGACTGGAGGACAGCTAATGTAATTCTGATTTTTACAAAAGGCTCCGGAGGCAATCCTGGCAGTTATGGCCAGTAAGCCTAACTTCAGTACCAGTCAAACTGGTTGAAACTATAGTAAAAAACAGAATTATCAGACACAAAGATGAACACAGTTTGTTGCTGAAAAGTCAATATGACTTTTGTAAAGGGAAATAATGCCTCACCAATCTATTAAGTCTTTGATGGAGTCAACAAAGATGTGGACAATGTGATCCAATGGATATAGTGTACATGGACTTTCAGAAAGCCTTTGACAAGGTTTCTCACCAAAAGCTCTTAAGCAAAGTAAGGAGTCATGGGATAGAAGGAAGGTCCTCTTATGGAGCAGTAACTGGTTAAAAGATAGGAAACAAAAGTAGGAATAAATAGTCTTTTTTCCACAATGGAGAGTGGTAAATAGCAGCGTCCCCAAAGGATCTGTATACCAGTGCTGTTCAGCATATTCATAAAATGGTCTGGAAACCAGTGGGTACACAGTGAAGTGACAAAGTTTGCAGACAATACAAACTTACTCATGATAGTTAAGTCCAATGCTGACTGCAAAGGGTTACAAGGGGATCTCACAAAATTGGGTGACTGGGCAACAAAATGGCAGCTGAAAGTCAGTTTTGATAGATGCAAAGCAATGCAAATTGGAAAGTACAGTCCCAACTATATGTACAAAATGATGGGGGTCTAAATTAGCTGTTACCCCTTGGCAACAGTGTAGATAGTTCTCTGAAAACATCTGCTCAATATGCAGCGGTGGTCAAGAAAGCCAACAGCATGTTAGGAACCATTAGGGAAGGGATAACGAATAAGACAGTAAGTATTACAGTCCCACTATATAAATCATGGTATGGCCAGACCTTGAATACTGTGTGTACTTCTGGTCACCCCCATCTCAAAAAAGATATATTAGAAGTGGAAAAAGTAAAGAGAAAAGCAATAAAATGATTAGGGGTATGGAAATGCTTCCGTATGAGGAGAGATTAAACCAAATGGGATTGATCATCTTGGAAGAGAGATGACTAAAAAGGGACATGATAGAATTCTATAAAATCATGAATGGCATGGAGAAAGTGAATAAAGAAGTGTTATTTACCCCTTCACATAACACAAGAACCAGGGGTCAGCCCATTAAATTAATAGGCAGCAGGTTTAAAAACACACCAAAGGAAGTAATTCTTCACACAATGCTTGGGAAAGCCAGAAGACCCTGTAGATTAACATACCTGCTGGGTGCCCACCACAATTACGTGGGAAGGTGGCTGTAGGAGAGTGCTGAGACCTGAGAATCCTTTGTGTTCATCAGCAATTTATTATTATTAGAATTCCTTTTTATTTTATTTGTACTATGGTAGAGCCTATAGGCCCAAGTCAGGATCAAAGCTTCACTGTTATAGGCCCTGTACAAATACACAGTAGGAGACAGACCCTGCCACAAATGGCTTACAATACAACTGAAGATACAGCAAGTGGCAGAACGAACAATGAAAGGAATGGTGGAGAGAGGACAAGGATAACAGTAAAGGTTAAAGTTAAGGAGGTGCATGGGGAGCACTGCTCCCCCTTTGCTAAAAGTAGAAGGAAGCGTCCCCCTTCTCTCTTTGACTTTGATAAGCAGCTCTTCCCCAAGAGTTGCCCTTTCTCTTTGGCTAATGTGGTGAAAGCTTCCTCTCCTATGTTGATCAGTTTAACCACTGGAAAACTGTGATAGGAACATGTACTCACTTAGAATAGCTCTGTTCACAATTAGCAGCTTTCAGATCAATCTTTTCTTATATATAAAACAGGAATAATAATGAAATTGGTATTGTCCTTTGGTCTAACCCTTATTAGATGGCATCATGATAGAAAAGAGGGATATTTCAACGAGTAGCAACTTTATGGATTAGCTCAGGAGAGGAGTTCCATGTGAAGGAAGTGGCAAGGAACAGAGCATGAAGGGGACTTTGGAATAATCAGACAAACAGGTTGTGGAACCTGACATTCTTGTTACAGTAGAGTGGGCATATGGCAGTGGGGGAAGCCAAGGGGCAATTTATAAACAGATTAAATATTGATGGGCTAAATTGAGAAAGGCTTGAAAGTAAAGACAAGAAGCTTGTATTTGATGCAATGGATAAGAGAGAGGCTGTAAGGCGTGGCATGGTAAGAATGACAGGAAAAGGAAGATGATCTTCACAGAAGTATTTTGAATGGACTTGAGGAGGACCAGGTATGTGTCAGGAAGGCCAAAGAGCGGGAGGTTGCTGTCATCAAGACAGATGATGATAAGGCACTGGAAAAGAGTTCTAGCAATATGGACAGAGAAAAGGATGATGTAATGGAAGCAGTAGCAAGATTTAAATATAGCTTGGAAGTGTGAGGGTTGGAGGTATGGCAAGGATGCTGACGTAGGAAGAGGAAAGAGCTTGGGAAGGAAGATCAGTAGCTCAGTTTTGGCAACATTAAGTTCAAATTCATTGCAAAACATCTGCACAAAGATGTCCAAGAAGTAGACTTAAGTATGGAATTGGAGAGAGAGAGTCAAGTTAGGAGCTGAATGGTACATTTGTAAGTCATTGATAGGCTAGTTCAGGGGTCGGCAACCTACCGCGGCTGAAGAGCCGCATGCGGCTCCAGAGCCGCGGGTTGCCGACCCCTGGGCTAGTTGAAGCCCAGTGGATGAAGAGGCCAATTAGTGAAGGGGTGTAAAGGGAGATGAGAATGGGTTCAAGGACAGACAGAGCCTTAAGGGATGCCCATCCAGAAGTGGGCAAGGGAAGAGACAGACATACCAAAGAAGAATTGACTAGAGAGGGAGAAGAAGACTCAATGCAAATACATGGTAAAGGCAGAATGAGGAAAACCATGGGAAGCCAAGATTTCAAGGAGGGTATGATGCACAATGTCAAATCACTCTAGAGGCCAAGAGAGATGAGGATGGAGTGGAATGTTGACAATGGAGACCACAGTGGAGACAGAGAATAGAAGGTCAAAATATAAGACAATGATTCTAGATGGCATGTTCAGTGAGTCTGGAAGTGATGAGAGGTGACAGTTGGAGAGGTTGGTGGGTCAAAGCATGCTTGCATTGGAAGGAGAAAAACTGAAGAGAGTGAGAAGGTGAGGTTGAGGGAGAAGTGAAAGTGAGCAAGACAAGGCAGGAGGGAATGGGGTCACTGGAAGGAGGAGATTGCATGGGAAACCTCAGTTTCAATGACATGGGAAAAGGAGATGGAGGAGGAAGCAACTAGCAGAATAGGTCAGGATGGGGAACAAAGGGGGGTCATGTCAGATCTTGTCAGTCTTTCCTGATGAGTCAGCAAAATCCTGTGCAGAGGAAGGATCATCTCTTGGAGGTATGGCAGCAGCTGCAGGGGGTTACTGGGACTTAGAGGTCCTTTCCCACTGGAAGTCCTATGCTGCTACTATAGGCCTAGGGGTGGCAAAGGAGAGATTGTAATGGTAAGGATGACCAGTGGAGGGAAGAAGGAAGACCTGGGGAGGATGGCTTGAGAAAAGCTTCAAGAAGAAACAACTCAGGTGTGTGATCCAAGGAAAGAGAGAGGGAGGGAAAGAGTTGTGGGGGCTGATAGCTCAGAGAAGGGAGGACACTTGGGAAACAAACATAGGGAAGACACAGGAAAGGGAGGCCAAGAGTGCAGGGCAAAAGGGGAGGAGGTGTGGCAAAACACAAAAGAAGTTTAACAGAAAATAATCCAAGGAAGGGAGAAAAGAGGAGGGAGATTAATACAGATAAGTGATAAGAATAAAAGTGGGTGACAGAAGAAAATAATGGAAAAAGAGAGGAAAGACAAGAAAAGTCACAAGAATATGATTAGTCCACTTTAGTTTAAATTTTGTTCCTATTGTTAACCCTGGATTTTAGAGCCGCTCTGAAGGATATAATGTATAGATTTTTTTTAAAACAGAGAAAGAAAATTGTCCATTTTTGCTGTTGCTGTGTAAACTTTCTTAAGTGTATCTTCTCTCTTATTTAGATTGTTAAGTCCTCTTGAGTCTTCCTCTGTACATTGTACAGTACCAAGCAGCAACAAATAATAAATAGTACATTTTAACTTTGATAATCCAAATCTCAGTTATTCCTAAATCTGTGTTGTCTGAAACAGACTGAAAACTCCCTTGATTTATCCAAAACCTTGATTATACAAAATTATTTTATGTCTCCTGTGACATTCAGATAATCAAGGTTGCACTGTAGTAATAATAATGATTTTGGGGGTGATGTGAGGGGAAAAAAAATCCTTTACCTAGAGCCACAGTATATGAAAGGCGAATCCTGAAGTATGAAACTTGTCATTAAGCGTATTAACATGCATTTTAGAGAAATAGTAATCAGAGACTGGAATGAATAACTGAGACTTCTAATTTTAGTCTGTTTTAATTTTGAGTAACAATAATTGAAGGTGCTTCTTGCTCCCTCCATTTCTTTCAGTAAACTTAAACAACAATTTCATATCCCTTTTTAAACTTTCATCCTCTTGTCTTACCTACTGAAAGCCATGAAGATAGCCTCTTGCTTGTTTTGTTGTGAAAGGTTCTCTAAGATCACAGAGGATACCACATATCTGATAGTGCCCCTTGATGATTGATTGGTCAACCTCTTTTTAAAACTAAAGAAGTTCTTTCAAGGCTCTTATTTATTTGTCACCTTCACAGTTTACTTCATACTCTTAAAGATCAGTGTCACTGTAATTTCCTGGTGTAATATGGTAACAAAATCACTGTAAATAAGTATGGATATAAATAAAGTAAATAGCTATAAAACACTCCTAAAACACTATCTTCATAGTCTTTGAAATGTATAATATTTCTCTTTAAATTGAAAGAATAATATATAATTCAGACAAAGCCGGGGGTCTCTCTTTTTAGGTATCCTATGTCTCATCTTGCCCTCATTCACACCAATGTAGCCTCAGTGACTTCAATCCACCTACTCCATTTGGACTTCATGAATGTAACTGAAAATAGAATTTGGCTTACAGTGAAATGTATGAAGTCAGATGCTGTACATGTTGCATACCATTGGTATGTTAGTCACTTATATTGAATTAATGTTCTGGTTTGTGGAACAATTAAAAATAGCTGACTTGCTCAAACATCCTAGCTCTCACCTATAACCAAGACAAACACGCTTAGTCTGTTTCTTTTCTTTTTTTTTTTTTTCAATTTCAGTATGTTCAGTGTACCAATAATGCTCTGATGCATTTCACTCTTGACTGGATACAGTGAGATTGCTAATCAGGATTACTTGATTCAGTCAACACTGATTTCAATAAAAAGACAAAAAAATTATCATAAATATAGAGAAAGTGCTGGCGGCAGTGACAGGTGATTAAAATCTCATTCACTTGGAATCAGCCTGATTCATGGTAGTCGAATAGAGGAAGTCTTCATATCAGCAGCAGATGATTATTATCTCACTCACTCCAAGTCACTTCTGATTGCACATGCACACACAAATTGGCACAAAGTAGATTCATGAACAACAAATCATCATGCAGGGGTCTGACCTCCATAAAATGAGGCTTTGTATAATAATTCTTCAGAAACAACCAGATATAGGATGGATAATGCTAATTTATCAATAGGCATAAGCAAGCAAGCTTACACTAAACATTCAGGATGGAGAGGAAGTAAGTGGATGACAATAAATTCTAATATTAAGTTGAAATACCTAGACTAATTGATTGGGGATACCATTTTATCCTGTTTAAAAACAGATCCAATAATCAAAATTCAGGAAGCTTTCAATATATTATATTGAAGACAATAGTAAAAGATTAGCATCTTGGGAAGTCCTTGTGATATACGGCCAAACACTTGTTTTACTTACAAAAGTAAAACATTCCAACTACTGTACAGGTACATGGATTTTTAAATAGGTGCAGTTATGTTTAATATATATTGCATGAGAGAGAGAAATAACACAATGGGTTAATGTACTTTCACCTCTGGATATCTGGATCCAAATTTTAATATTGGTGATAAATGAACAATATTTTGGTGATCTAATCCTAATCCCTAGTAGATATTTTCATGCCATAAAACCAAAAAAATTTGGCACAATTCCACACGACTTCCAGTTTCTTCTCATGAAAGACCCAGGACTGGAGTAACTAAGTGATTGGAGGAAGGGATTAAATAGCAGTATTATAGCTATATTGGGAATTCTTTGTTGCACTTTGTGTTAGCCAGTATAAAAAATTATAAACATCAAAATTACAATTTTTTAAAAACACTGGTATTTCATGTTATGCTTGTGAAAGTTGCTTGTTCATTTGAAAACCCTGAAGTTTGAATCTCTGTCCTCAGAACAAGTACAATGTAGGCAGCATTAGTGTAAAAATCCTCACTCCACCCTGCTAGTATGTCTCAAACCTCATTGGGAAAGCCTACCTCTAGACTTCCAATTAGTGTCCCGTGTGATGATGGTTTTTGTGATGTGGGCACCAATTGCTTGGAATTACAGGAGACTTATCAGAGCTTTTGACACAGGCCAAACAACTAGATAGCAATAACTACATATGCTAATAATTTATTTTATATATATAAATGAATTCATATTAATGTTAGAACTGCTTTTTCAAAAGACATGGGAAGTGAATGCTGTCAAAATATGATTTTATTAGGGAACTCAAATCATGCAGCCATGCATTAGAAAGCAAGTAACTAGCCTGAAATTTATTTATTGTGGTAAAACAAAACAATGTCATCAGTCAAAAACTAATTCTAAGCTAGTTGTGTGTCTTATGTGTGTCTTTTAGGCATCCATGAAATATTCAAAACATATGAATAAATACTGTGAATTGTGAACAATTAATTAGAATACTGTCCACTGTATCTACAGAACGTATTTGTAAACCATCACAGCCATATACTAAAAGCAAGTGTTAATAGAAAATCTTAGAATACAGTTAAACAATTACATGTTTTCCTGCTAGTTTGAAACATTTTTTACTTTAGATTGACAGTGCCATCAAACACAGTAGCAATACCAATGTCAAAGTGCAAGTCAATATCTTAGTTAGATGTTGTCTAATAGAAATGAAAAACAGCAGTTGAACGTGAGGGAAGACTCACTTGAATCCCAGGATCTGGCTTGTGTTCCAAACAATTAAAGACTGTTGAATCAATGGGGGAGAAAGCAAGGCAAGATATTATTTAGTGTGGTCATGGCTCATAAAATCAACCTGTTGAAGGATGGAGAAAGGGAGAACTTTGGGGTGGTAACCAGTAAAAACCCATTTCAGAATAATCTGGATTCTGTCAGTCTGACAGCGAATGAAGCTGTAGAGTTAAGGAAGTGACCCAGTAGTCCTAACACTAAGAAGAGATAATGTTCAATTCCCTTCAGTGTCTGCATCTGATAACCCAATTATCCCCAGTCTATTTTTTCAAAGTCTCTTTGAACCTCTGACCCACCCCAAACAACATATATTTGTTTTTGTCCTAACTGCTAAACTCTAAAACAACAAAGAGCTTTTGAAATAGCTGACGACATGCTGATTTTTTAGGGTTATCTTTAGTTTTTAAAACAAGTATGTTTAAACCAACCCAGTGCACTGCTTTAAGTGTGGTAATATTTTATCTGAGAGAAGTTGGAAGGCAAAATATTTAAAATCTACTGTTCAGGGCTAAATCTCAGAATAATCAGTCAATGACCATCCATGAAGTCAGTAGGAATGTTGCCTGACTAAGGATTGAGTAAAGATGCAGGATTTGGCTGTTAACAGAAGTTAAAAGGAGCATTATTTGCTGAAATGTAGAAAACATTGTCAGTCCAATTACTTATTTTTTAAAAATTATGTCTTTATTTTGGACCAATACTCCTGAATCATATCTATTACCTCCTGGTAGCATACATCCAAGTGATAGACATTAAGGGCTTGATTTTTCAAAAAAGCCTCAATTTGTTCTCAGTTTTTCCAAGAGCAAATTTTCATCAACAAAAAATGGAGACCAGGCTAAGGCCTTGATAAAAATCTGGATCTTAGCGCCTACTTTTAGTACAGTGGGTAAAAGACAGTGTGACACAAATATATTGGTGTAATAAAGCCTATCACATTATTTACCTTATCTTTCTTTAGGTTGTCCACTTTTTTAATATGGGTCTAAATGCTATCATTTCTGGGCACAAGCAGGTATCAAGACATATAAAGAGTGACATTTTAACCTGCAATTAACTGAGATTGAAATTATTTGTGTGCACAAAAATGTCCTGTAAAAAAATGGGAGATACTTTTCAAAATTAATCCCTAAAGGTGTCAAATAATTTGAAAATTACATTGCAAGCATCTGAGGTAATCAGTATGCTCAAATTACAAACAAAATTTATAAAAACTAGTTTATCTCAAACCAGCAAATTAGAGTAAAATCATTTTTGCTCATTAGAAATTTTCCTGAAACCATAGTAGGATGCAATGAAAACAACATTAAACCAATCTAGCATTATGGATTAACATTCAAATAACTCTAGCATAAAGACAATGGAGTATACAAATACTGTGTTTTCCATTGTTAGTAACAGTCAAAATTACTATGAATTAAAGAGATATAAATAAAAATATATGGACTTTTTTACACTGCTTGGGCATGGATTTTACTTAAACTACATTTGAAAAAAGCTATTGTGCACTATTTAAATAACCAGCTATATAAAAATGAGATAGATATACATATTAGCTCATGAGATAACCATATTTATATTACTTTGAGAACCTGGATCAATAATAATTCTGCTGTATGCACGACCATATTCTGTTATGCTACTGTCTTTAGAACCACTCATGGAATGGAATGCAGAAAAACATGCATGCTCTGCCAATAAGTAATTGTTTTATGTTCATAATTTTAGTTTTACTTAATTTGGGCCCAATCCAGCATTGAGAGCCACAGCAATATTAGACTTGGATCTCTCTATCAGAGTCACTGTGAAGCACTTTTGGGTCAAGTGGACTATTTAGTGTGGAGTATATCCAAATCTACATTCACTACCTATGAAGCGTGCACACAAAGGAAGATACTTTGACTGTGCAGAAGAGTAAGTACATGAGCAAGAAGGGAAGAGTGGTGTGACTAGGCTCTCTGCTGGTTAGTCTACATTCAGTTCAAATGCATTATTCCAAACAACTGCTTCTATCAAGCCAACAATTTATTCCAGCCTCCAAGCTGGAGCAGTAGGTAATATGCAGCATCTTCTTGCAGATGAGATGGAATAGAAAAGCAACTAAATAATTGGTCCTCACTGACTACTGTTAATGCACAGTGGAACTGTATAATACGATTGCTGGGGCAGTTGTGCATCTTTGGAGAGGCATGTGATACCCTGTATATCCTCTATGCATACAGGACTAGTTTAAAGTTGATTCTAATGTGTACAAATGTGTAAACGTCTATAGCAGCGGTTCTCAACCTGTGGGTCGTGACCCCAGCGGGGGTCGAACGACCAAAACACAGGGGTCGCCTAAAGCCATCGGAAAATACATATTTCCGATGGCTTTAGCCGCTGAGAAGTCGCGCTACCATCTGTAGCAGCGCTATTCAGCTGGAACGCACACCGTTATGGATGTGCGTTCCAAACTGAATGCCTGCGCGCATGCGCAGACGTGATTGCATCATCCGTCCGGGGCCTAAGGGGCGGGGGAAGCGGGGGGGAACGCTCCACAGTCCATAGCAGCGCATTACGTGTGTCCGGCGCTTGCTGACGTCATCAGTGGGCGGACGCAGCAAGCGCCGGAGGACAGAAGCCTAGGAGGCGGAGAGCCAAGAGGCGGAGAGCCAAGAGAGCCTGCGAGACAGCCTGCTTTTGTGATTAATCACTATGTTTAAATTATGTTTGATTTGTAGCAATGAGAATACATAATGCATATCAGGTATTTACATTCCGAATCATAACTGTAGCAAAATTACAGTTTTGAAGTAGCCACCAAAATTATTTTTTGGTTTGGGGTCACCGCAATATGAGGAACTGTATTGCGGGGTCACGGCATTAGAAAGGTTGAGAACCACTGGTCTATAGCCATGGTGGAGGTATCTGTCTTGTTCTCTGTGCTTACTTGTCAGCTGTTGACAGCAAATAGGCCTTCTGTGGGGCACGCCTGCAAGGAAACAGTACTGCAGCCTTAGTGGATTTCAGGCATGGCAACCTTCCCTCACTCTCCACTCTGAGTGTTGCATCTAACCGCGTTAGGATTTCCTATTGTGGCCTGTGGTACTGGCACATATCTGCTCATCCGCACTGTGCTCATTTCTCCAGGGTCAATGATTTATATAGAGCTGAGTTGGGTACCTTCCAGCATTTCCAACCACCTCTGTGATTAGTTTAGTGTGTGTTATGTGCAGAAGGACCTGGCCACTTATCCAACCAAAAGGCTCCCATTCTCACAACTGGTGAGTCTGGAAAATGGTTCTGAATGCAGAGCAGCCCTCCACTTTAATCCACTTCACACTTGGGAGTGATATGGAAAAATGTTAAATCCCATTTCTTTGCAGGGGTACTGGATTGGCCTCTATATCGTATTAAAATAGTGGTTGGAAATTTACAAGAGACTTTTTGATAACCATCAAATTCTACTTTGATCATTAATTTTACATTACACCTTAATCCAGCCTATTGGAACATACCGTTAGCTTAATCTGGACAGGAAGGATAGCAGGGAAAATTGAATGAACACAGCTGTTCTGAATCATCTTCTAGCGCTCTCATAGGCACTAATGGTGGAAATCACACTTAGCTCACTTCCCGGATAATAGAAAAGTATGTAAAAACAAAAGCAAAAGAGGAAGTAATGAGACAGAAAGACCTTTAGATATGTAGCTTCCCAAATACCTTAACTCTTGTTTTGAATTGCTATCAAGTACGATTGTTAGTTTACCCAACTTTCTGTTTCTTTGATATAGAATATTTACCCTGAATGATATTAGAGAATATTACTCACCAATAGTATCTCTTTGTCTGTCTGTTTACAATAGGACCTGGTTCTTTAAATCCTTTTTATATGAATAAGCTTCACTCACATAAGTAAGCCTGACTCTCATGAGTAAGAGATGAGCCTGTAGGCATTTACAGACTTTGCATCATAGTAGTGTACCCATAAGGCTGCATAAAAGGAGTTGTTATATCATAGTGTCCAAGGCCCATAACAAAGGACTGAAATCTCCATTAAGATGCATTGGTTCTGCCTTAGGTGCTACAGCAAGATAATTTCATTTAACAAACCTAATGGCATGCAGGTGTGTGTGTATATTTTAAGATCTATTTTTTTAAAAAATGTAGTAGTAATTAATACTATTTAGTGTAATAGTAGTCTAGTATCATTCTAGTATACAGTAGTTACTATGAGGCATTTATAATTTATTTTTCAAGATGAACTGAGAGGTCTGTGTCATGGGTATCTCAGTTTGGGGAGCTGGATGAGATCAATATGTCCTGTGGATATTTACTAATGTAGCTATAACTTTTGTTTTAAAGAATTTCCTTGGCTTTACTTTATAATGTTAGCATAATCCTTTGGATTTCAAAATAAGAATAATTCTGTTTAATTAAGAATGATATTTAATTAATATTTATTTGCTTCTAATACATCTTTTTTTCCTGTATACCAAAATTAACGCTGTAGATAAGACAACTTTCTGTGCTCTGTTCTGAAATTGTACTGCCTGGATGATGGGTAGTGATTTGGTAGACTCAGCTTGCTGCTAAAAAAGCAAACTATTTCTTCAACACAAACAAGCACAGTCAGAGAAACTGAATGTTGCCAGACTGCTCTTCATTATGGCCATGTCTGACCCAGCAATCCCAGTTGGAGGGGATTCCAGTGGCTTTCCACAGACAAATAAAC
>ML675609.1:41350092-41355092 GCA_007922155.1 Mesoclemmys tuberculata | reverse complement strand
GCATCTCATGAACTACAGAAGGTCTGCACAAACTTGTAGAGGAAATCCTAATCAAATCTGGATTGGTAAAGAGCATTTCTGACAATCCACACAATACCAAGACCAATTCCATTTCACTGGTTGTTATTCAAAATAAAAGGCACACACATCTATCCATTGTGTATTAATAACCCTACTACAACTTTTTTTTCCTGTCACCTAACTAAATTGATCCTTCTGTGTGGACACAAATACAGCAAGCAAAACCAGGGTGAATGTACAGAGCACGAGTAGCGAGTGCATTCACCTTTTAAAGGAGGGAATGTTCCCTCTTCATACATACAATCAAATCAACTTTTTTCTTTACATATGTCATGGCTCAAAAGTGAGTCTGGAGTTTTGCTTTTCAATAACTCTCTTAGACTTTAGATTAATTTTTGGTTCAATTTCCTTTTAATTTTTTATAGAAACTTTTATAAAGTGCAGTGGGAGTTTTATATGGAAATTATTGATTGCATTTCTACATTTAAAAAAGCCTGTTAAACACTGTTTAAGGATTAGGCCAGGCTGCTTACCTCCAACCCATACAATTTCTTTATCATTAAGGCCAAAGTGTTTTTAGTGAGCTGAATACTGCTAATCGCTTACCCCAACCCCCATGGCTTTGTTTCTGTCAAAATAGCTTCTTTCAGCTGCAGCACAGAGAGAGAGAGAGAGCTGTCTCGGCAAATGAACTGTTCTTTCTCACCAGATGTGTAACCGTGTTTCGTCTTTCACTAGAGACAAGCTGGAGCCGACTTCTTCCGCTAGCCGGGCCTATGCTACATGTCTTACAACAACACAAATGTAAGCCCCTTCCTTTCCACACATGTTAAACTCATTTCCTAGTGAATTATTGGGAAAACATAACACTATCCTTACTGCTGTTTTCAAATAATGCAGTTTACTTTATACACCCCGGGAACCACAAGCATATGATGCTTGGTTCTGCATAGTTTTATGGCTGTGAAACTTTTGGTGAAAGAATCACAGATCTCATTTTTTAAAATTTGCCTCGGGCCTCAACTTACTAGAATCTACAAACTGTGCAAAATAAATTCATTCCCTTCTCACTTAACAAAATATTATGTTCATGTTCTGTGGATTTTTTTTTTTGTCTGAGAAAAAGTGATAACTCAGTAACAGATAAGAACCATAGCTGAATAAACTCTATTTTGAATCAACTAAGCTAATATAATAATACATTAACATTTTTCTTTAATTTGACATTTTTAATTAATCAAGCCAGTTTAAAAAACAGTCAAACCTATGAATGTTGTAAAATCCAGAGCAAACCCTTGACCTATAAAATTTTCCAGCTTTGTTTTTCTCTAAACTATAGTCACATCTTTATTTTAAAGTATTAAAAATGCCAGTATAATGTCTTATTATATATAGTTTTGACCACAAACATTTTTGTGAGATTTGCTATTAAGATAAACATACAAGAGGAGCTTGTATTCTGGCAGCTTGACTGAGGTGAATGGTTTTCATTTTCTTAGAGTGTAAGCTCTGGAAGCTCTGCCAAGCACAGGTTAAGCTCCCTGAGTTTTCACTTCCTGTAGCCCTGCTTGTCAATCACTTCCTGGCATCTACAGTGACAATTTCCATCGTTAGAGCTTGGAATTTCCATCTCCTCCAACATGTCTCCCACACCCCTTGGACTCCCATGTCTAATATATTATTCACCATCTTTCAAAAGTAACGGAACACTGTTGCAGCCATGTTGATTCTAAATACATCCATCTAAAATATTGGTTCTTTGAATGTATATGTTATAAAAGAGGTTTCATTAGAGCAGCTTCTCCTGTGTTTCATGTGCTTTTTTTCCATTATCCGCTGTCCGATAATAATTATTTACTTCCTGTAAGCATGCGTACCAGAACTCTGAGTTTGAAAGATTTTTCCATAACCTAATCCAATTCATCAAAGGCATCCTAACAAAATTATAGGCTCTGGCAGTATCTTTGCTTTTCACCTGATAAGGCTGTAACAGAAGCATAGGATGGTTTGTATCAGGATACTTCTTGTAGTATAGTTTTTGACAGCTTTGCTTAAATCCCTTCCCCCTCTTTTCCTTTCTCACAAAAACATACTACTTTATTATTCCTTTGTACAACAGTGCTATAGATGCATTTGGCTTTATTGAAATAAGCAAGTATATTACACCGGAAAAAGAATGTTACAAAAGTCTCATCTAACCCACTTGGGATTTACTGGAGGACAATGATTTTAAAATCGTGTATGAGTGTACTCCTCTGCTAGCAAAGAATCTAAATATTTAGGCAATTTAATTAACTGTGGTTTGCTGCAGTGGTTAAGAATATAGATTCAGACTGAACAATGTAAACTGCATGATCTTGGTAGCTTGGTTAAAAAAAATGTGCAGAGTAGTATATCTCATTTCCTTTTTTTTTTTTTTAAATGGTGTTTTCAATGTTGCTGAATTTTATAGCTTTCCTGCATGCGCAGTTTGTTTTTGCCACCAGGCCATTTATATTTTGTGCAAGTATATTCATTGAAGAACAAATGAATGTGGTAGCATATATCTTTTACCTCCAAAACAGTAGGACTGATGGTTTGCTTGTAAACAATACAGAAATATTCACACCTGTGCGCTTGAAAGCCAAAAAGTGACAGCCTCTGCCCATAAATGTATCCTTTGCAGCCATATCCACTAATCTGAAATATACTATGTTCTCAAAATCATTGCTGAGTTTCCAACAGAAAATTACAAAACAAGTTTACACAGCAAAGTCACCAGTTTAAAAATGTACTTTTCACTAAATAACACCTCATGAGGCACAATCAAAGTAAAAAGAACAGTTGAGGGAAGCTAAGGCCTGTTCTGCAATACTTATGTGCATATCTAAAAGAAAACTAAGGAGAAAAAAATTTACTTTAAACTGTACTGTTTTCAGTGCATTATGCAGATGATATGACAACTTGTCATTTAAGAAGTTAATAAACAGTCACCGTTTTGCAGGTTATCCAAATGCTACTGAATAGAAAACCTTGGATCCCTAAATGATGTGTAATTAAAATTATTTAAAAAATCCTCCTTGACAGGCCAGGGCTTAGCCAAAATGTAAATGACATTAAAGAAGACAATGAATTTAATTTTATTTAATGTCCCTTTTTGCAGATCCTCATTTACATAGCATTTTTAACAAAAGCGTTGACCTTATAAATGCTGGCATTTGTACAGCTTCTGCAGAGTTGGATTTAATCATGCTTTCGCAAAGCCATAAGGGAAAAAGCTTTAAGTTCTCTGGTTGGATATGGAGTAGGAATAAAAACATTGGGACTGGTCAAATGTTTATCCTCCTTGCTTCTGAAAACAACCTGACAAGAAGATGTAAAGGTCTAGGGAATAACCCATTGCTGTTTGTAAGGCTTGGTAATAATCATACATAATCGTTTGGAAATATAGCTAATAAAAAATATAATGAGTGTTCAGCAAAATCGGCATTAGGCCCAAATTACATGATATTAATACTTGAACAGGTGCAGAAAGACGCTTTAAATGAGGTAAATGAATAAAATGTCCCACAGCACAACTGTGTGCACTGACAAAAAGTCAATCACATGAATAATTCAATGACTAGGACTGCCAGCAAAGGTCAGCTTTCTTTGACCTTTGTGACAGGAAGTGAAAGGAAACACTGTTGACTAAAAAAACTCCAATCAGTCTTCAGCTACTGTTCTACAATTACTTAAAGGTGTAAACTTATAGTATAAATGAATTAACAGTATTTATCGGGAGCCCAAAGTATAAAACTAAGCTTGAGGGTCAACTCATTTTACCCCAGATGATATGAAATTACAGACAATGAATGGTTAAATAGTGGGGGGGAGGCTTTTCTACAAGCAATGTCAATTATGTATAAAATCTGAGGTCAGTTGAAAAGTATTTTAAGAGCCTACAGGGTTGAAATTTTGTAACAGCTGTTAAATATGACAAAACTTTTTTTCCCCAAAAACTAAAGCTATTCAAAACTCTGTATGAAAGAAATGGGATAAACAGATGTCTGGCTTCTATACAGGAAAGTAGGACGCACTTGGAATGATAAGTCTCCTAAACTCTATAGAATAATGCCAGATTTATTGGGGAGGGGGGATATTTACTACCCACAGAGATGCCAACTAGCAGTATGACTGTGATAGTACCATCTGGAAAAACATTGCAGAGAATGCTATAGTAATACATTGCAAGCACATTCCGTGTGCACAAGCAGATCTGCCATTGCTTTACTAGTGAGTTGCCGCTTAATGTTTTGATAGTAATGTAGTCTTGCCTCCCCGTGTTCCTCCACAATCTTTTCAGTTTTCAACAGTTGGACACAGCACCTTCATATACATTCAAGTCAAACAAGGAAAGGAACAGTCAAGAGGATGTATCTTACCGTGAATTTCTATACCTTCTAATAAAATATATTATGATGGCACAGAAGAATTATTTTCCAACACAGTGTGGTTTTGGTTTAGCAGTTAAAGCGGTATCCTGTAATCATTTACAGCCATTGGAATGTATGGGTGAAATAGGATAGATTTATCTGTTCATAGTTGTGATATGTAGACAATGGGTGTTCCTAATGAGGAACATCTGCTTTTGTGTTTTCCCAGAAAACATTATTCCACTATGAAAATGATACTCCCATCCTTTTCAGCAATACCACAAAGAAAATATGGCCCTTTTCCTTTCTTTTATTTGGTTTTCTTTAGGTCAATCTAATTTCCCATGGACCCTTTTTCTGTGGCATCTCTTTACTGATCACACATTATGGGTTTCTTTCCTTTACTATATAAATTATGTTGTATGAATAATACTAATACACGGTACTGTAATTATATATTCATGCAATAATAAAAACTTGTTTCCTTAGCAATGCTTCATAAGGAAAATCAAGTAAGTGAAAATGAAAAATTCTCTGTGAATTAAAAGTTTGGATGATATGCAATATATAAATTTAGGGTTTTTT
>ML675609.1:41340092-41345092 GCA_007922155.1 Mesoclemmys tuberculata | reverse complement strand
CAACCAAACTGCTGGCAGGTGTGAGTGCTTCTTGGGTAGAAAGTGAAACCACTGAAGTCATAGAGGGAAAAAGGAGCTTGGGTCCTATTTTAATGTTTCCAGCATATAAGTTACGGGGACAAGGCCTTCTCCATATAGCAGGTGCACTTAGCACATGCACAACATTAAAATTTTAGGTAAGAAAAATCCTATGTTTAATTATCGATTTCATACTTTAGTTACCTGTCAAATCACAATTTATCAACATCACACTTTATTCCTCCCTCTCAAATGGGAGGACAGGGCTGAGAGGCAAATAAAACCTTTCAGATGCATGTAGGTTTTGCCCCACTATGTCCCTTAATCCCCTCCTGTGAGTTAAAAATCGAGATCTCAATTAGTGGCATTTTCACTTTCCTTTGGTTTGGTCTAGATGTGCAATGTCAAATGCAAATTTGCCAGGTGAAACCTGGAACTGTTTCCCAAACAGCAAAGACAGAAGTTAAAAAAGAGCGAGAACCAGCCAGAGAGATGTTTGCAAATAAATCAAGTAGCCTTCAATTCCCCCTTCATCCTTACATTTTAGCACCTCCTATTTCTTGCCATCACATTATCCATGTTTATATCTAGTGGACCCAATTCTGCAGACCTTGCCCAGGAAAAACTCCCACTGAAGCCAATGGGAATTTTGCCAAGGTCTGTAGGATCTGACCCTTTGCCTTGCAGCAGTTTAGGGACCCAGCAGTATATGGTCGCCATTCCTCTTAAATAGACATAGATATGGATTCATCTAATATTGTGTAACCTGATTTTTTTCCATTTACATTTTAAAAGCTGCCTCAGAAACTCTGCAACTGAAAAAATATATATATAAAAACAATTTTGTGGTAACATGTTATTCCAATTAGAAGCATTAGAGCTTTAGTTTATACATCCCCTGGGGTTTGGATTAACTAGCAGCACCAAAAGAAACATTATTGTCATAACCTTAGCTAATGCACAAAGCTTGCCTGGGTTTTGGACACAGGAAAGTGCCGTTTGGACAGCACTGGTCTGTGGTTTCCAAAAGTTTCAGTTACAACATTATTAACTAAAGCCTTTAAGTCGGACCTTCGACAATCCTCTGCAGTCAGGAACGGAGCCTGCATATTTTTTGTTAAGTTTGGAGCTTGTTACTTGCTCATTACAAGTGCTTTATTGCTATTGCTCATGCAGGGTCTGTGATCCAAGCCTGGTTTCGCCCCCCTCAACCCCCCCAAGCAATAATATTATTGCATCATTTGAACGACACGGGTATTGGAAGCAACAACGTAAATGTGGCATGACAACACTTCTGCTAACGTCAATACTTTTAACGCCACGACTAATAACGCTGCGCTAGGCTGACCAGACAGAGCGTGGAGCAGCATTTAGCGCGCGAGGGGGAGAGGGAAAGGGCGCTGCGTGTCTTGCCCACCGCGCCGCGGTGCGGGGGACTCGCTCGGAGTTTACGAGGCGGGCTCCCCAGCAGCGTCCGCAGCGCGGGTTCCGGGGCCTTTCTGAAGTAGTTAGAGGAGCGTTCTGTGCTCCCACCGGCGGCGGCTGAGCGCCCCGAGGAGTCCCAGCCGCGCGCCCGGCAATGCGGATGGGGGGACGTGCTAATGGGCAATCTGGTGTTTGTTCTGAGCCCGCGAACAATGATTTTTCTCGGGTAAAAAGGCAGTGTCTGGGAGCACGGCTGAGTGGGTTTTGAGCAGAGGCTCTAGCAGATGGCGCGGCGCGCTAGGTGCGCTCGCGCCCCGCCACTCCCGGCTCCCGCTCGGCTGGGGGACGTTGTGCCTCACCCGGCTGGCTGAGAAGCAGCCCGGCTGCGCGAGGCTGCTCGTGGGGAAGGGTTCCCGCGCTCGCCGCTTCTCCCCCGCCCCCCCCCCCCCCCCGGGGGGGGGCCCGGCCCCCCCCCCGGGCCCCCCCCCCCCGCTCCTCTGGAGAGGTTTCCCGCGCGCGCCGCTTCCCCCCACCGCTCCAAAGAGACTCCCGGGCTTCGCTGCTGCTCTCCCCCCCCCTCCAGGCTCCTAAGGCGGCTGCCAGCTGTGCGCGTGCAGCCGCCGGAGCCTGCCTCTGCTTCCCGTGCTGCGCGGGCCCGAACGGCCTGCCCGCGAGAGCGCCGTCCCCCCCGGCCCCCGGCCGCACGCTCCCCAGCCCTGCGCGCCTCCAAAAGGAAGGTGGGGCTGGGAAAGGGCCTCGCCGCCGCCACCCCCACAAAGCATTGCAGGAGAGCTACTTCTCGCCATGACTTCCCCTCTGGAAACTGGATCGCCAGTGGCCATGAGATCGCCAGGGGCCTCTCACCTCCCCAGCCACTTGGACACCGACTTTCTTTCTAGCTGTGCGTTGGCATGGCCCTGCTCATTAGCACGGGTGTTTTAAATTCCAGCCGGCGTAGCTAGCGCTAGGCACTGAGGCCAAAGCTGGTCCAGTGGCAGCGGTAACCTACCGCCTTGTGAACAGGTATTGTTTTGCAAACACCCAAAGTAACGGATGTCACCGCAGACATAGCGAGCAGTTTCTATGGCTGCAAGTGCTCGTTGTTGCGGCGTGCCATCTCACTCCTGGCGACTGTTACTTTTCCTCTGATGAATCCCCGTGTTTATATGTGATTTATTTTTTATTTTGTAGCACAAACAGAAATCCATAAACTGTCGGTTCAGCGCCATTGACTCTTTGATCAGTTACTGGGCTATTTTTTCCTCTCTCTCGCTCCCGTCAGCGAGGAGAGATTAAAAGCCTTTATTTTCAGCACTGTTTGGGCTGCAAAGGTACGAAGCTAAATGAACAATAAAAGTGTGCTTCAAATGTATCTACCCTCTGTACTCTTTTATTCAGCAGCCTCGATACTTGTAACTGCCTGTGTCAGACTCTTAATTAAACCGCTACAGCGATTTCCGAAAACATTTAGCTGCTCTATACAAAGGAAATAAAACCACATTGTCAACTCAAGAGCGCTCCAGAGTTGAAAAGGGGCTTCTCTGTAACCTATTGAAATAATTATTGAAGAGTACAACGCCTTCGTCTTTGTCAGAGATAGTAGTTTGCCTGTCAGGTCTGTTTTTCTCTAAAAGGAAATCACACTATTTAGATACTGGAGGCATTTAAATCGAATCCTATTTTTGTCAAGATAAGTCAAAACTTTTTAAGGGGGTGGAGAAGGAAGACTGAAATCTGGGAAAACAAAACCAAAAGCCCAAGGATTGTGTGCCGAATGGGAGTAGCCCGTTATTCCTGCTGGGGAAGGGAAAAAATAAGCCTCATCTACTCATAGCTTTGGGTCTTAAAAGTTAGCAGAAATATACAGGAGAAGCTACTCTCACACATGAGTGTAACACACGCCAGTTAAATGAATGTCATATATATATAAATGCATTTGTCCAGTGGTGTGAATTTACATATTTGGAATCTGATTTTCAGAACTCTGTAATTCCGTCCCCCACCCTACCCCCCATCGTCAAATCTCTGGAAAAAAAGTTGAACATTATCAAAAGCTCATAAATAGTTCTCTGTCTTTAATTGCTATGGCGCAATACTGATAGCATACAGTTATCATCGGAAAAGTTGACCAAGACAGGTTTAAATAATGTAATAAGGAACTGCTTGTAATTATGTTATTTACAAGGCATGACAGAGATTTTGAAGAAGAAACAGAAGCTGATCTCAGGGAAATGGACGGGTTTGGGTGACCCCTGGAGCATGGAGTTTGAATTATGGAGATGGGGGGCTGAGAGGTGAATATGGACTAAAGGAGAACAAGATGACTTTTCACCTCAACACATTTAACTTTTAAATCCAAATAAACGTCTCGCGTTACTAGATCGTCACATTATAAAAGAAAAGGACAAATCACATTCAGTTTTAAGGTGTCGAGAGAAAAGGAGCCTTTGCTCATCGGGGAAAATATATAAAACAAATGCTAAATTGAAAAAAGTGCATTTAAAAATAAACGTGGGGCAATTTTATAGCATTTACTCTTTTAACTATCCATTGCTAAAATTAATTAAATTAAAATTTGACTCAAAGGGCAATGCATTTAATCTTCCATATGCTACCTAGGATAGTAACAAACTATTTTACTTTCTAAATATTTTCCAATAATATGGAATTTTAATTAGCATGATAAATAAACTAAAAGAAAAATAGATGCAACAGATCAATTTTCAGTACCATGCCCTCTGAACTGAGAGTAAAATACAAACTCAGCAACTTAAACTGTTAGGAAAGCTTAAACTTTCTCACCTGTTTGGTCATTGAATCTATTAGACGAACATACAAATCCTGTTCTGTTCTAACTCCTGGAAGGGAAAAACAGAGACAAATTCTTATTATAATTACAGTGCTGAACCACCCAAATTACATAATGGACATATGAGGTCAGTCAATTAAGAGGTATGAGCAATACATCAAAATTTATCTACTTTTTTTTAAGGGAAAGAATTTTAATAAAAACTTATCTAGTGACAAAGTTATTGTCAGCTAGATTATATTCAAGGTCTTATATCCAAGAAAATATGAATCACTCTCACTGATTGAGAGAGCGTGTTTCATTTTTTCATTGTATTGGACTGTGTGGTCATTATATTGAAGAAAATACTAGAGATGCATTATAATTTTAGCTGGTTTTATTGACAAATAGTGTTATCCTTTTAAGCCTTTATGTCACATTTAAGGAATTTTTTGTTTTTATAAAGGATCTGTTATGTCTGTTATACTCAGCTATCCCATTGCAATAATTAACATTAATTTGCAAAACTGAAAAAAGTCACTTAAAAGTGATGTTCTGTTGGAGCAGCTATTGATCCCTTTTTTTTACTCTCCACTTCAAGACCAACCGGTTAATCACGTGAAGTACCATTGACTTATTGATCGTTTATGTTTTGTTTTCCTATATGCCATGAGAAGATTCGTGTTTACATCCATGTAATTTTAATCTCAAAATCTTTATATCCTTTTAAAGCAAGCCTTGAGAAAGAGAGGAGCACTTATTTGGGTCA
>ML675609.1:41285092-41335092 GCA_007922155.1 Mesoclemmys tuberculata | reverse complement strand
AGATTTGCATGCTGCAGCCAAGACCTCCCGAAGTAACGGCCCTCCTCCTTATAGTGTGTGAAGTATTCCTTTTGTGTGAATTTACGGGGTGAGGCTTCAATGATCCCCCACAAATTTGCATTTAAATAGCGACATCAAGCGATTCGCGTGCCACACACCAGTGGGCTCCCAGATGTCAAGCCGAAGTCAGTCAGATGGCCATTGCCCAGCTGTCCTCCTAAACATCATACCAGAGCATGCAATGACCTTAAAGGGACAGAGCCCTCCCTTGCTTTTCCACTCTCCCGGCTCCAGAATCAGAAAGCACTTTTGGTTTATTCCTTCAGCATATCCCAGTGTACAGACATCGCCTTGCAAAAGCTTAAAAAGGAAATCTCAACATCTACAATAAATCAAGCGTAAGATTCCTTTCCCCATTCTCCCAGTGTCCTAACAACACACAGCGAAATAACACATAATCACACACTGTACATGAGTCTCACAGATTAAAATTGATAGCCTCATTTCCAATGCTGATCTAGGATTCTCCTCAACTTTATTATTTTTTTTCCTCGGGACAATTCTCTTGGGACTATTATCTTAATCATTTCAAATTTTTGTCCCGAAAGAAAACGTTCCATTCCGCTGTTTTAAATCATACCACTTTGAACACGTATGTGCTTGGTAGTAAATTGCAACCCTGGTCTGCGTGGGGCTCACATCCAGCGCCGCGCCTTCCCTTCTAGGAGTGTGTGAGAGCTTCGTTTCCCAAAGAAACTTTTTTCAGTTGGAAGTTCGGATGGGAAAGTGCAGAAGCGATGACTGCACGAGTTCCAGGCTTGCCCTTCGCTAATTTACGATTGCTTTCTTAGAGGGGCAAGTGCAGAATCTGATCAAACTTGCCAACATCCATTTTTCAATTTTATTGTTTTAAGGCGCCTTCGTTATTAACGTGTTTGGTTACAGTAGGTGTAATTTATGCCCGATTTAACCGAAACAAATCTTTACTAACTCTTGTTTCCTGTGTTTCGGAGGAGTTATAAATTTGCGTTTCAGGTATTTTTAATATGGCCATGGCATTCCCATTTTGGGGGGGTGTTGATCGCTGACTGCAGGTTTAGACTGCAGTTGCCTGTAAATTCGAGGAGAAAATACTTAGCTCAGGTGTTAATTAATATAACAGGTTGCAGTTTTTAAGAAATCGCCATTTGCAGAGAAAGGCTGAACTCATACTTCTCTGGCAGCTCCGGCACAAGGTGTTAATGTAGCAAGCAACTCGATTAGGCAGAGGGAATCATTCACCCAGCCACCAGGGCTGTTGGGCTCCGGGCTGCGGAAGACGTGTTCTTTGGCTGAGGGCGCAGAGGTTTGGCGGCCCCTGAGCCCACAGTTCCCATCTCCTCTCCGGGAGAGGCGACAAGTACTGAGATGCTGACAAGGTTTCAAGAATTGGACCTGCATCCGACCTGCCCGTGTCTGTGTTTCTTCGCTAAATCAAAACCCACCACTTCCTCCCAACAGCTCACAGCACCAACACAAAGGGCAAAGTTACAGGCACAAACCAGGAGGACGGTTTAGAGTGGACATGGGGGGGTGTTAAAAATCCGTATGCTAAACCATCCCCATGAACCTGTGTGTGCTAGACAGGCTACACGTTAGCACGGATTTAAGAAACTCTCACGATTTGTTTTCTCTGATTAGCCTCGCAGTTCATTTAGTTGTTTGTTTTAGTTGTTCAGACATTGGACTTGGAGTCAGATTTTCTTAAACAGTCAGAGCTTCTGGCAAAAGCCGAATGAAAATAGGTACGGACTGTATATACTTAATCAAATAAGCCTCTCCCTCTGAAGTCCGGAAATAATAATCATCATAATTAATCATAAGAGACAAAAATAGGTTTATCTAGACATACTGTGTGCGTTCGAAGTGTCAGACATTCGTCCTCTCTTTTTAGTGTGCCAAGAAGAAAAAATAGAACTTCTTTATGTAACTAGTTTACTTAACTGTCACCTAAATTCTATACGAAGGATGGCTGAAATCGATAAGAACACACGCTTGTTTGTTTGTCCCTCCCCTACCCGCCACCTTGGATCCGGAAAAAAAGGGCCGGAGTTAATTGCGATGATGGGATATCAGCGAAAGGTAAAGAAAGGCAGGCACCTTTAAAAATATTAGATAAGTTGCATTAAACAAAAAAGTCTGCACAAGGATATTTAATTCTGTGAGTACAGAATTTCCAGTGCAGAGAAATCGTGAGAAGGCGGTGAAGTTTGATAAACAGCGCCTCCTGGGGTGGGGAGAAGAGATTTTCATCGCAAATAAGATCCAGATCGCAAGGAAAAACTATCATACTTCAAATTGTCTTATTAGGGATCATGAAATGATATGTTTATCTACCACTATTTCAGAAAATCTCTGCTTTATTTGCCTGCAGTTTTGGCTTTCTTCTAATAGGTCTTTTTGAGCATTTAACTCCACTTGACAAACGGGACATTTGAAAGACCTGTGTAAGCAAGATATGTAAAAGTAATGGTGACAGTCTTATATTTTCCTATATTGCACGAATAGCTCTGCCAACAATGTGATTATGCTTTTTCTTCTAAGTGTTCGTGTAGCTGGGCTTTTAAAGTATTGTTTATACCTTTCCACTCACCTACAACTAACTTCAAAATATATGAAAAGCCATTTTATTTGGCAGATAACTTGCACAGTCTGAGAATACAGTTACTTATGAGTAAACAAACTGTTAATCTAGGTAATGATATTTTACATCAAATAACGTTTAGAAGTGGGCTTCTGGTGACACGATTATATTGTCTAAAACCAGAACGTTTTTAAATTTAAAAACCCACCCATTTATTTTTTAAACTTAGCCTTTTTCTACAGCTACATCGTGTAGGTGACTCTGGCGGTTCCGTGTCAAGGGAAGAGGGCTTTCTTTAAAGATAAAACTAATCATGTGCGTTGATTGCAAATCAAAATCAGTATCGTGACACATTGACACGGGAGCCCGCAGCCTTTAAACCGTTTTCCACAATGAAGACTGAAAGACAGAAATCAAATCTAGAAACGGAGATGAGAACTGCCGGGTTAGGAGGTAAACTACTGAGAATGGAAAGATGGTTTGACTCCTGCTCACAGTAAAGTTTCGCAGCGTTTTAAGAAGTGAGAAACGTTTCCTTGCTTAACGCACTGCTGTGCCCCTGAAAGAAACAGCACCGACGCAGTTCATCTGTATTTCTTTTAAGGACCGTTTGTCATTTTCACCATATGAGCACTGCACCGTAAATCACTATACATTTGTAAACTCAAAGAACTTCCATAAAAGAAGTTTGCAAATCGACCAGCTCTCCTTATGCTGCAATAAAAATATACACTGACCCAAACTGAACAAACAAGGATCGATCAGACAATTTCAGATATTATAATTGGCTTTAATTAAACACACTTCGTTCTAATTAACTCTGAAATTTTAGCATGCTTTGGGACGTTGGTGTCTGATTTGATAGTGTCAGTCCAGATGTCCTAATAAAATTCAATCCTCCACTCAAGACTTCAATATTCACTAAGAACAAAATGCAAATTAAATGTAAAACCTAAAGTATCGCCAAAGGTATAATCAAGAAAGATGTCTCAAAACTTCTCACTTTTTATTACGCAGTAGTTAGAAAATGCAGATTACATCCTAATAAGACCTCTCCTGAATAATATAAATCTTAACTCTTTCACGGGCGAGGATTTCTCTCGCTGATGTTCTAATCTAAGGGGGATTGGTAACATAATACCCCCAAAACACAGTACAATTTTAATGGCACAATGATAACGTTTACTAAAAAGCATGTCCGTTTAATTCAGAAATGAATAAGGAGTCCTGCATAAGCTGGCACCGTAATTTTTGGACGCTTGCTAATGTGGCACTGAGTTAACAAAAGTTTCAGATATGAACAACTACGTTGCAGCCAGAGCCAAATGTCCAATTGTAGGACGTATACATTTCCTTTTCCGTCCGTCTAAAGGAAGTTGTGCAGTGGGCAAACGCCTGGCCCTATAGAGAGTTCAGCCAGATCCAGTAATTAAATAAACTGGCAGGGGACACTAAAGTGATATGACAGTAAGTCAAGGAATGAAGATAGTACTCCTGCCCTTGAAAAAAGAATGGGGAAAAGGGCTCCCTTCTTTTAGTACCAGAGCTTTTCTCATACTTAGAATTTCTTTGTAAGCAATTGCTATCTTTTAAATAATTAAAACCTTAAAAGCAGGTCCATGAGCTGCAAAGTTACACGACAGCCTCTCTTTGTAAAGCCTATTAGAGATACAATGTAGTGGCTATTGAACAGTTTACCTTGGTAAATGTCACTTATTTTACTCCGGGTTCTTCCAAGATGAGATTCTTTATTAAATCAGAACCTCTGCTAAATGTACAGACCAGAATAAGTACTGCTAAAAAAGAAAGCTATTCCAACATTAAACATTTGTATGTTTTCCATACTAATGGAGTCACTTAAAGCTGTTGCTAATTTAACTTTTTAAAAAGGCCACACTGTGGTGATTTGCATTTTCTTTAGGATATTGAAATGAAGAGAAAACTGCTGGGCGGTTAGGCTGCCCAGAGCATAGCTGGGGGCCATGCAGAAATAAAAACAGATAAAGAAAAGAAGAAAGAAAGAAACTGGCTTCTCTTCTAGACTATTAATAAGCAATTTGTCCCGCTGAAATTTACATTGCAAAGAAAAACGTGTCCAAGCGTTTGTCTGCTGTTTGAGTTCTGTCAGCACTGTCCAGCCTGTGTGGAGGATGGATACATTTTACCACAAAGCTGATTTATGATAACGCTTGAACTTTCAGTGCTTGTAACTGTTAGGCAGGTCCAGCTGCACCAGGCTACGCTGACCATTTATTTGCATATACAGGATCACCTTGTGTTTTTCTGGTATCTTTCGTTTCAAAGTGGACTTCCAAGTCCACTGTAAATGTTGGCTGGAAGCACAGCTCACATTTGATGACTAGCTGAACAGTTAGTTTCCAATTCAGCTCTGAATGCTAAACATGGAACTTGTTTTTTGAAGTTTATTTAAAAATCAATTTAGAAGTTGTTGGGAAATAAATACATTCTAGTTTAGGTAAACAACAAGTGCTGAGATCGACATTTCTCTCGACAAAATTTCCCTCTTGTGCAGAGAAAGGAGTTTGTTAAACTCTAGAGTGGGGACGGTGTGCCATCTACAGGACACTTTCATTTGCATTTACAGCAGGAATGGTAAAACCTGGGTTTTTCACATAATACCCTTCTTATATTTTGATTGCTATTTAAGTCACTTATAAAAATTACTTGACTGTTTCTTTGTGCCATTTTGGTTATGAAACATTGATTACTTGTTATTTGAACTTTTAAACACTATATTAAAACTTTAAAAATAATAAACGCTTCAGCACTGTCTGCAATTTTTAGACATTAGATTAAAAGATATGAAATGTAAAGATAATGCAATTTGATTTGTTAGTCTAACTCTGCGATTTGAGAGTTGATGTCCCCAAAGACTAGGCTAGCTTTTTCCCTTTATTTATTTTTATTAAAACATCAATCTACTCTGGAGCTGGGTGAACTCAGTTTCACCTAGAGAACATAAAATTCTCCATACCAAGGAAATAAGCACCTTTCATAAATCAACAGTATTCCTGACAGATCGATCAATTTTTGGTTGTTAATCCGAAAGGAGGAGTTTTAATTGCTTCTTGCGTTTTAGTTCTGGCACCTTGGCGTTTCAGCCCCTTCGGTACTTGACTCTGTGTTCTTTGCTTTTGTATGGGGGGGGGGGAAAGACAGATTATTCGGCTAAATAACCGAAACCACTGATCAACACAGCGGCATTCCCGATTTCCACACAGGATTCAAAACCGCTCTGGTTCGTTCTATCCCACCTATCCTCTGCAATCACCCAAACAAAGTAACTGAGGGCAACACGCGGGGCGTAAACGACGAATAGTGCAAAGACATCCGCATAGAAATAGGCGCTTAAAATTACTGGAAAGCAACTGCGGGGCAAGATACCCCATATGAATATGCCCGTGTAACCTGTTTGACGGATGTAACAAATTGACAGCAAGTGGCATCGCTCTGCTGCCCCGTTTGATCGGTCGGCCCCCGCCTGATTGCGCTCAGCCCGGCCCAAGGCATGGCTCAAGAGTCACGCGTCGCGGCGGGGACTGGGCGCATCCTTTCCCCGCACCGCCGTGTCTCACTGAGCGCAACTTTCCCTGGGACTCCCGCAGAGCCAGACCTGAACGTGAGACCCCGCGGCGACGCGACACACGCGGACTGCAGTAACGGGACGGGGAAACCCAATCGCTTACCTTTCCCGGCTAATTAGGCAGTAGGCAGGTTGTCCTACTGAGCGCCCCAAACGCGGAGAGGCGGAGGACAAGAGTTTATTGTGGCGGGGACTCGCTGGGCTGAGGGCTGGGTGTGATCTAGGCTCTTTAGCACATTACTTACCCTGCGACCGCCTCGGGAAAGCTCTGCGGGGCAAAGCGAGGTGCGGCGCGCAGCCGTGCGCAAGCGTCCCTCCTCCCCGGGTTTAAACGGGAGGGAGGCGGGAGCAAGAGGCTGGGGGGACTGGGCGCAAACGGGGGTGGGGAGGCAGGAGGTTAGCAAAGGCGATTAAAGAGCCCCGGGGGGGGAAGTTCTGGGGAGCCTGCCCCGTGAGGGGGGGAGAGAAGCGCCCCGCAGTTCCCACCCTGCAGCTGTGTCGGCCGGGAGAGGCGTGGGGAGGGAGTGCGGGATGTGGCGGCGGGACCTGTGCCTCTGAATCGTGCCGCTTCCCTGGGGAGACGCTGTGTGCCGCCCCGCGGGGAGATCCGCAGGGAGCGTGCAAGGGGCATGGTAGGCGCCAGAGGGCAGGAAATGCCCCTTCCCAGGTAAGCCAGCGAGCCCACACGGGGCGCGTCTCGATTCCCCTTACCGGCTCCGTCTCAAGCTGGGACCATCGGAATGAGGAAGAGCGGGAGGTTTCAAAGGGACACTGCAAAATCACTCAGCACCAGAGGGAGGGGCTCCAGCCCTTGCCTACAATTCACACAAACCCCAGGGGGTCGGTTCCTCTTCCCCCAAGAGGAGGGAAGCTCCGCGCCTCAATCAAGCCTCTCCATCTGGTTGGGTTTGGCAGATTTCTGAGCTGAACTGGTGTGAACGCTCTGCTCTGACTTGGTTTTAATACAAGTTGTGGAATATCTGCCTCGGTCGGCTGCTTCCCTCCCAAGTTTATTCTGCTGTCAGATGAGCGCTTCAATGTCAGGACGGCGTATGCGGACTAATAGCAGCTAGTAGCGCCCCACGCGTGTTCAGGCGTTCACGTTTTCACACGTCTGCCTGGACGGGTTGATCACGCCTACAAAACCCGTGCAGAAAATGCACCATCCTAGCAAGCTGACACCGGGCACGCACAGTTCTCCAAAGTTACCACCAAGACACTTTCAATAAAAGCATTAGGAGACATTTGTATGAACGTAAATTGGGTCGTTGCATTGCACGATTAATTCAGCCAGAAAGAACAATTGAAGTTTTATGGGCATGCACACAGACTGAAACTGTTTTTACTAATACTGGCCTCATTGAATAATCAACTAGTGGAATTTACCATATGGTTAATCATTCACATTTTACTAGCCCCCATATTGTTTAGCCCATAGGAGCATAATGGTGCCATACACGGAACCTGCTGTATCACACCATTTTCAGCTGCCTCTTGCTTCAATATTCTCAATCCTCCAGTGCAACCAAACTGTTTTATTAATCAGCAAGGTTAAGAAAAAAATACCTGCAACGGTTGTAAAAAGAGAGGGGAACCTTGACGTTATGGCAACGCCATAATGCCACAATTGGAACACCAGTGTGACCTGACAGTAGACAGAAGACACTGACCTGTTCGTTAGTTGTGCTTTATAATCATTGGATGAAACCATGGTAAGGCTTGCAAAAAAAAAAAAAAAAAAAAAAATCACGCTAATCAGGGGTACTCAGGATTCCCGCGCGCCTGCTACTTACCTTCTTTTGTTGCCCTCTGCATATTTTGTTTACATTTGAACTAATTGCATCCCAGAGAGGAGACGGCGTCTGTGCAGAGCTAGAAGCACCCATTGTCTTGCAGACAAGTTTGTGTTATATTTGCTGAATAAACGGTGATGATAAGCTAGATACAGCATTACATTTTTATGGATTAGGTTCTGATCTAATCTATTCCTGTACATCAGAAGACCTCCAACCTAAAGACATCTGCTCGACCCGTTTAGAATGTGGTTCTATTTTGGAGCTTGTGATGAACCTCTGTAGGATGAAGTATAAATGAAGTATGCAGCGGCATGGAAAGTTTTAAAAAAACATAGTTACTTGTTCTTCATCTGCAAACAAAACAGTAGTCTTTAGAACTAAAAGGGATCGATCCTTGAGATGTTACCATACGATTAGTGTCATGCGTTAGTGAAATTCGTCTCTCTGATTTAAGAGACAATTAGAGAGACAAGGAGAGTGAGGTGACATCTTTTGTTGGACCATCTTCTTTTGGTGAGAGACAAGCTTTCCAGCCACATAGAGATCTTCTCCAGGTCTGGGACAGAAGATCTCTGCGTGGCTGGCAAGCTTGTCTCTCTCACCAGCAGAAGTTGGTCCAATAAAAGATTTGCCTCACCCACCTTGTATCTCTAATATCCTGGTCCCCACAGGCATACAACTACGCAACATACAACATTAAGAGACATTGCTTTTCCTCTCCTTTCATCTCCTAATCAAATGCTCAACAACTCATGAGTATATTTATCTTGTAATGGGTTTATTAATAACTATTTTAAACGGTTTACCTACATTTTAATTATGAAGTGTTTAAGAAAAAAATGCATAAAGACAATTATTTTCCTTGTTGTAAACATATTGTTTTTCCAGATGTAAATTTTCTTCCTAAAGTAAATATTAAAGGTGATGAATTCTCAGATTCAGAATATTTTAAAGAACAGCAAGTTTCTTTTTATAACTTTTTCTTTAGTCAGTTAGTGTGTGTTCAGCTTTCAGTAACATTAAACACATGAATTTACCAGTATTAACGTTCAACAAAAAACATAGGGGAATGCAAAACAAAACATCACCCCCAACAGGTAGATATCGGTAAAGCTCTGTTTTAACTATTTCATTTGATTTTGCTTACCACCTACTTAAAGTGGAGTTGAAACTGAAAGTTTTTTGGGACATAAAAATGGAAGAAAAGCAGTGTGGATCTTGAAAGCTTGTTTCTTTCACCAACAGAAGTTGGTTCAATAAAAAAAAGATCACCTCACCCCACTTGTCTCTCTCATAAAAAAGGATGATGTTCATAAGTACTGGGTTTCCCAGACTTCTTAGATAAGTTAATATCTGATATTGAAACATATGATGGTGTTATTAGCAATCCAGTGTATAAAGAGCATGACTACCTAGAGAAAAAATTGACTAATACTGTTTATTTATTTTTTTTTCTTAAGTTGGTTGACGATCTTTCTTGGTATTGGTTATTCTTTAATGATGGAATTGCTACTCTCATCTTTTAGCAAGTTCCCTACTGTGACAGATATCTTAAACTACTATTATATGTTAGGAAGTGATGCACAATTATTTAATTTGAAGATATTTGGAACAAAAATATAGCTACAAAATTCGACTGATCAGTTAAATAATGGAAAAGCCACAGTTTAGGAACGTAGTTAAATTTCAGACATTGAAACGTTTAAATGTTAACTTCTGTTATAAACTCTAATAGCATTTCCTATGTTTATCATTATTTTAATGCCAGCTATTTATTGTTTTGCTTTTAAATTTAATAAAATTATTTAATTTAATGATCATGAAAAGTGTCAGACTGACAGCCTTGGAAACAGAAGGTATCTGTTTGCAGCACAGAAGGTATTGCAAGGGCAGCTGCAGAACAAGATTGTTGCACCAGCATAGCTCAAAGCTGACCAGAAGTGACCATCTGTATGATGAGAAAGGTAATTCAGCCTAGACTGCAAATTTGTCAGGGCAGGTTCTGTGGCTTCCTGCATGTTTGTCCCGCGCCTCATAATCTGACGTCCTGATTCTGACAGGGACCTTTATGTTCTAGTGTTATATATCTATAACATAATGATAAAATGATTTGTTCCTTTATCTTTTCTACTAAGGGTGCCAGTTAATTCCAGTCTGTGATGTTATTCTCTCCACTACTGACTGAACTGCAACCAGCTCATTTCAGATAGCCCACTGAACAGCCTTCAAATGGTATTGACTTTTGTATTAAGGCTGTCCTGGCTTGGCTTTGCAGCAGCCCAGACTCAACAGGAGGAGGACTACAGTCTTTTAAAACATCGCTGCACGTGTCTCTCATTGCATTTTGTTTGAATGAAATTTCCAGTGAATCAGATCAGTTCTTGGCACTTGTAACCTATTTGGCATCTTTGTTGTAGTATTGAAGATGGACTTTTGCAAAGATGACAAAGGTACAAAAATAACCTTGATAGTGCCATGATAGTTGCACATGAAAATAGCCTGCCAACCAGTCTGTAGGTACCTGCATTTTGGGTGCAAGTTGTAGTGCTGAGCAGAATAGATGAACATCATGCATTGACTTTTAATTACCATTGCCCTAAATATGTTTTCCTTTCTTAGCATGCTGCCCAGCATGTTTTCTTCTCTTAAAGATGTATCCAACAGCTAGGGGAAACGGTGAGACTTTATCAGCCCCTTTGATTAAGGGAGTATACCCGCTGCTTGCTACTGAGGTTTACAGTTTGGAGAACGTGTTAAATTCTCAGAAGCTGCTGGATGCTCAGGTACCAGCTTCAACCAATATTGCTCTTTAAATCTGTGCTCAGTAAGAAGGGTGCAAGCTTTTCATCTGAATGTATACCACACAAGTTTTGTATGCCTTCGTCATGTTAGAATTAGACTCTTGCAATGTGCTTTGCATGGGGCTACTTCTTGGGACAATTCAGAAACTTAAGCTAGTGTAGAATGCATAAAAATAACCATTACATCAACAGTCTGGTTCATCTCCAGGTGCAGTGTTGGTTTTGACCAATAAAGGTCCTACATGGGTTGGGATCTGGTTCCCTGTGATACCCCTACAGTTGTGATCAGTGGAGGCACTTTGGCTAACAGTCTCCTATTTTGAAAAAGTGCTGGTGGCAGGATGTTTTCCATGAGCGGTTATATAATCTAGAGCGCAGAGCCTGCATGTGGTGACCCTTATGGCATTATCTGAATGTTTCCTTAGGATGTTCCAGAACAGATGGGATGAGGGATTTGGAACAACTGGTTGGGTAGGGGGCAGTTATTATTTTATGATGATTTGATTTCAAGGGTAGTCTGTTGGTAGAAATGTGAGTGGCTGTTTTTGTGTGTGGAGAGAATGGTTGTGTTTATATACTTTTATTAGGGCTGGCCAACAAATAATTCCATTTTGTGAAACATTTGAAAGTTTTGAAATTTGATTTTGTTCCACATTCGAATGAAAATGAGACTTTTCAGACACTTGTGAAATAGAGTTGGGTGGGAAGAAGCATCAGCAGTTATTTACTTACCTGGTGGGTAGGGCACAGCCCTGGGATTTGGGAATACTAGGTTCAAGTCCTTGTACCGCCTGAGTTGGTATGAAAAATTCTGTTCTGTCTCTTGTTTTGACCAGAAATGAGAGCCTGGACTTAAGAAACCTTCTTGACAAACTTTTCATTAACATCGATACATTTTTGTGAACCATTTCCTTAGAAAATTTTGCAACTAGCTCTAACTCTGATATTGATTTGTAGTGTTATAACTTTTAATGTTTTGTACGAGCACATTACACTGACCCATACATGGGCGCTGGCAGCAGGGATAAAACCTGGGACCTCTGGAGCTAAATGCATGAGCTTCTACCACGTGAACTAAAAGACACATCAATTTTAGCCAAGGCTGTAGCAGGTTCATCATTCTCTGTGGGGCCTAGTCACCACTAGAGGGGACAGAGCACCACCCTGAGCAAGCATGGATTACATACTCCTCCAGGGCAGGGAAGCACCACCTCAGCTTCAGAGGCTTTCCCAATAGAATTGCCTGAACTTCCCATACAGGCCACGACTTGTAACACAGACCGGTGTCAGCAACAGGGATGAAACCTGGGATCTTTGGAGCTTGATGCATGAGCTTCAAAACACTCTGTTAGCCACCACTATAGGGAAACAGAGTTCTACTTCCAGCAAGGCTGGGGTTACATAGACATAAATGTTTTAAATTAATTGTGCGAATCTCTTTATGCTG
The DNA here is from genome assembly GCA_007922155.1 of Mesoclemmys tuberculata. Taxonomy (NCBI): domain Eukaryota; kingdom Metazoa; phylum Chordata; order Testudines; family Chelidae; genus Mesoclemmys; species Mesoclemmys tuberculata. The sequence goes on along the minus strand of ML675609.1, from coordinate 41,322,821 downwards.
TGTGTAGCATTGCAAATTCATTTAAAAATTTTTAAATGCCAACCCTTTATTTTTCACACACTCTTGTTGCTCAGCAAAGAACTTCTGGTTGTACTCAAAACTTTTAAACACACCAGAATGATAACATACAAGTACATGGTCTGAATAATCTTAGATGGTTAAACCACTTACTAAATGCTAAGAAAGAAAATCAGTATCACCATTTCTAAATTCTTTGGGCCAAATTAATCTGTAAACTTGCTGAAGTCAGAAGAGTTGCATGCAGGATAAAATTGTTGCCTTTATTTCAAAAAAATCAACTGATACAGTATATGTCCTCCTGGTCTCTCCCATTCATAAGTTAAATTATCTTGCTGTAGGACTTCTGTCTAAAGGTAGTCAGTTAAGACATTAGAATAGGTCTAAAGGAACACATTGATGTTCCCTGTCCATTTATTATTTGCTCATTTTTTAGTGCACCTCAGCCTCTATCAGCAGTTTTCATTCCTCATTCTTTAATCTTAGCTCTATCTTGCAGTGTGTCTTTCAGTGCTGAGGCAGTGAAACTCCATATTCCAGCTCTGCAGGGATGCTATAGAAGTGTAGGTAAGTTTCCCCATGGTATAAGCATGTTACCTTTGCAGTTTCACTCTTCCATCAGCCTGGAGCATCTTGTCTACTCCCACATCAGTTTTCCTCATGACAGCACGTATTTGCTGCTCTCTTAGTAGTGGCCATGCGGCAAACATGTTTCAGCATATGTGAAATATATTGTTAGTACTTGAAAATTTAAAATTCCATCTGGTAAGTGGGAATTTGATTTCTCAGATAAAGGTTCTTGCATTTTGTGTAAGCAATAAGCATTTATAATTAAACGAACTATCCTACCCCAGGCATACCACATGTTCTATACGTATTAACTCATATAACAGTTTGTCACTAGAAGTTACATAGAATAACTGTTTGTTTACAACTATTACATTTTTGGGCTTAATTTGTAATGATAAAACTCTCATTATAATGCCTATTTTTAAAGGATTTTATAAAATGCATTTCTGATATTATTATAGAGTCCTTTCTACAGGACTTGCAATAGATTTGTAAGGATACTTGGTTAAAAAAAGGCTACTATTGAATCATAATTAGTGATTTAAAAAAACTGCACAGAATTTTTTGTCTTTAGTGAATCATGAAATTATTTTCTTTATTTGTTGAAATACTTTACAGCTATTCTTTTTCATGCAAAATGGAAAGAGAGTAAAGTACCATGATAGAAAAGGTCATATTCTCAAAACCAGAAAAAAAAGTAATGTCATCTCCTCTCGTGTTGAAGGTTAAATATTTTAGTGAAAAGTGTCAGGGATATAAGAGGACATTGACTGAAACAGCGGCCCACTTCCTTAAGTAACTGTCTTTGTGCTACAGTCTTGAATCCCCTAGTTTAAAGACCTATTGGAAATGAGGTCATGAGGTGAGAGGTCATGTATCAGGTGACCAAGAGTTCAAGTTAAAATGTGGCAGCAGCATTCATCAGGGACAGAGCAAACCAAAATCACAAAAACTTCACCAACAGTCACAGAGTCCTGTCAGGCATACAGAAAATAAAATCTGTTCTCTTTGTGTTTCAAAAATTAAAACAAAAATGGGAGCTATAGTAAATGTTTGCCTCTAGGTTCGTTTGCAAGTGGGAAAGTCTTATGACCTGCTAGTGGAGAAAATTGGGATGATGAAGGAAAATTTGTATGGTTTGATAAAAATAACGGGGAGAATAGAATTTAAATATTACTAGTAGAGGATAATATGAAAAAGCATTGTTTTAAAATTAAAAGCATTATAATCAGAACATATTTACATGAATATGCACTAATAAGAACAGCAAATGTTGATAGCTTAATTCATTATGCTGTACTTAGTGTATTTTTTATTTCTAATACCCCAAATGTATAATAGACATAAAATAGCTATTCTTTAAACCATATCTGAATTTAGTACATAATTTTCAGCTTTTAGCTAACATTTAGAGTTAACTTTCTGCTGCATGTAAAATATAAATACAAATGATAAAATAAGAAATGGTTATTGTTTATGACAGGTCAGCTACATTAAATATTTTCTTGGTGTGGTTGGGTGTATAAACCCTGCACTCTGATTGAAGGGATTAAAGAACAAAGCTGGGCCCAAGTGACCCCACCCAGCTGCACCTGAAATCATTCTTCAGATGGAGGTGGAGTTTAACAGGAAGCCAGAAAGCTCAGAAGGGGGCTGACCAAGCAGAGAGAAGAGCTTGCTCTGGGAGCTCCTAAGAAGGCCCACTGCAGTGGTTTCTCAAGGGAAAGAGGAGCCTGAGTCCAGACATACTAAAGTGCGGTTAGTACTTTTTTTTTCATTACCTTTTGCTATGGACTGCTAATCTTGGGTCAAAGAGTTGGGGATAGGAAGTGCCCCAGGCAAACAACCTTAAGGTGCTCTTGGGTGCCTGACTTTTGGTAACCCTCACAGGGTCCTGGGCCAGAGTCCAGTGTATTGTGGGGGCCAGGGCTCCCCTACCAATTCCCCTCCACATCAAGAAGGAACCAATTGCCTAATAACTAAGCAATGCTTACATAAAGCACCAACTTTCACACTTGGTTAAATAGTAACCAGAGGTGCAAAAGGATGCCTGCATATGCCTGCCCTGGTGAGATTCTGGCACATTGGTCAGGTTCCCAGTTAATAACAAGCTTCCAGACAATGACACAACAGGCCTGGGAGTAACAAGCATGTCTGTTGGCATACGGAAATTAAAACTAGAAAAGATTCTGAGCAGTTAGGTACTTCAGAATTTGTACACTGCATGTCACTACAATAATACTTGGGAATGATGGGACTGTGATGGAATCTTGTAGATTAATCCATTCCATAGCTGTGCTAAACAGAGTAATAAGGGTATTTCACACAAAGATACAAAAGGTAAAGTGCTGAAAACATCTGGAGAGATAAGAGAGCCGTGACCAGAGCTTACAAACTTAATGCTCCAGCCATGGATATGGAAAATATTCACTGGCATTGGCTCTCTTACAACAGGATGCTCCATGGATAATGTTGAGAAATACAATTGATGGGGACCATTAAATGCTCAATTTTCAGTGGCATTATTTGGCTACTGAGGGAGCGCCACAGGCAATATTAAATACAATCATGTGTCTAAAAGAATCTGCTGTATGGCCAGCACTGTCCATTTCTCAGAGAACTTTCCAAGTCGATAGCCATCAGAGAAGGCATCTACTAGCATACTGCTGGCATGATTCCTGCTAGTAACTGTAATCAATTAACTACTTGAATTGGATATTTTAAGTTTTTTATATTAGGTACTAAAGCCAGAATGATAGTTTCTATCATATTGGATTAAAATAGTTCCAACTGCAAAAGCCACCATAAATACTGGATTCTGATTCATTTCAAATAATAAGTACATGCAGGTTTCACTTTTAGAATATAATAAAAGAAAATTCTCCCCCCCCCATTTTTCTACTAGTATAGGTTAAATATGCACTTCTGTTCAAGGCATATTTTGCCTACTCCTTACATTAAGAAAACTAACACACTTTCAGTTTTAGGAATTAATATTTGTTGGGTGCAAGCAAGCCAACCCACAAAGTAGAATATGAGGAAGATGAAATGCTGTAGGATCTCCTTTCACTTTAAGCAAAGCAACTGATCCCACATGTCAACAGGACATATGTATCCTGGTCCAAGCTAGATTTTTTGAATTCAGTAAATGATATTCTTTAGAGTACTGTTTTTTATACAAAGAACCCAGAGAGTAAGATCTACTTCATTTTGGGTTGAATTATAACCACAGATCAGATAAAAAAGTTGGGCTTTGTTTGTTGAATTTGTTTGACATCTCTACAGTACAAGAGATACACTTGGCATATAGATCAGGGGTGGCCAAACTGTGGCTCATGAGCCGCATGCGTCTCTTTTATAGTTAAAATACAGCTCGCAGATCCCCCTATGCTCCCACCTCCCATTCTCTGGCTACTAGAATGGGATGGGGAGCTCGGAGTTTCTGCCCTGTGGCACGGCGGTGGGGCTAGAGGAGGCTAAAGAAGCCCCCGCCACCCAGCAGTGAGTAGGGTTTTTGTGGAGTGGATCAGTAAATTTGGCCACCCCGAAGCAAATTATTCTGAATAAACCGTTTTTGTATCCCCAAAGTTGTTAGCTGAACTTCTATTTCCTATGTTACAACAGAAAGCATCAGTCTGTCATCTCATAGGAAATAGCAAAACTCATAGCAATTTCATAGCAAGTTCATAGAAGGCCAGCTAAGTGCTATTTCTTATTCTGTGTAGAGGTGATGCAAAAGCCACAAAATCTGGATGCAGATTTGCATCTGAATCAGAATTTATCCATGTGTGAAGATATTCAGATTCAAGGTTCTGCTTTGGCCCATCATAAGGATAGGCGCAAGCTGTAAATATTAGAACTTGATCAGCATCTAAACTCTACTAACCTTAGGGCAGAGAGGTGGATCTGCTGTTCCAGTTAAGCCTGTCGTACTAATTTATATGGAATATAAGGCCCAGAGATTCAAAGGTGTTAACGTGACCTAGTCACTGCCCAACATGAAACAGTTATAAACAAGGCTCAGGGTTTGCTATACAGAACCTCAGCCTAGTTAATACCATGGCAAACATGTTATTAAAGTTCCTTTTAATGCTTTAATAAAGATACAGAAAAAGAAAAGCAATTAAAAATATTTGAAATGTAAAATATTAAGTAAGGCTTCCATTTTAACGACATCCTTTGTTCCCTTTCCCTTTAGCTGGAGAGAGTTTTTAGAAGGAAAAACTCCTTGTCTGAAGATCATTTTGCTAATATTACAGATCATAACTGTCCTTTTTGGGGGAAAAGAGAACGAGTCAGTTGAGATGGGCTGGAGCTGCTGCTGTTAGTCCAATCCTGTTTCCTAGAAGACAAAACAAGACAAATGAATGTAACGGGGAAAGAAAAGAATAGCAAAGATAGACAATGTAGCTTCTGTCTCTGGTGTTGATTCTGACTGGCAACCTCACTGCTGGAAAAAACACAGGCTTGGCACGTGATCTTATCAGCTACTCTGAGACATCAGGTTGTTTAGGGCATTGGTTTTAGCTGCCTTCGTGGCCATAGGCTTACAGTAGGTTTGATATATAGGCAGCCTTGGCTGGCTAAGCTAGACTTTTATTAATCCAAAGGAGGGAGAGAGAGAGAAGAAATAAGGTAGGGGAGGAAAAGGACAAATGGAGGGAGGAAGGGGATGACAAAGTCTCACATCCTAGGTGTAGTGGTAGGGATTTAGCTACAGCTGGTAGAGGAGAAAAAGTGATATCATCTGGGTTCCTTTGTCTGCTCTGGTCTGGTTAGCCTATCTCTCAAGATGAGGATGAAGAAGGTCTGGGATCCCAGGATATGGTGGGGGTTTAGCCATGATGGTAAAACTCACTCCTTCCTCTGTCTCACTTTTCAGTCAGCCAGCATTGTAGTAGCCATCTTTTCTCCCCAAAATCTCTTTTTGGGGACCCCTTATGGGGAGTAATGGGTGAAAGAACCTGTTTCCTCATTATTTTATGCACCAAATAGGCCTAACTTCCAGCACATCAATTTTGGTCCATTGATTTCTAGTCCCCCACTTTTCTCGTTTACCAGGCCTTATTTTAACAAGACCTGAGCGATATCAGTAGGCCTTCTTGTTTGTACTAATTCAGTCTTTCAATCTCTTTTGCATATTTTCCCAAAATTATTTGTTACATATTATTGTGACACTTTACAAAACTTTCTCACAGTTGAGCTCTCAATTAAGGTAAATTTGCAGACTCACATCAAGCCCCACATCCAATTCTATGATATGGTGTAGGAAAGATCTTATTTTATAGGAATATTTGTACACTGTAAAATAATAAACAAAATATACTTGTCAAAATCATGTCCTATGCTGTTTTCTAGGGCATCAGAGCAGAGCTGGAGCTGGTCATCATGGAACTTAAAGAAAGTTTAAAAAAATGATCATAATAATTTATTTGCATAATGCCTCTCTCTCTTGCTACAAATGGCATTTATTACTTTCTTATTAACTGCAGAGTTATTCCACTTTCAACAGAAACATCTGCAGGTATTAATTCAATTTCTCTATACATTAGAATTGAATTTCTCTATATAATGTCAAAAATATTTCTGGCAAAGAACATTTTCCAGTGTATGCATTTTCTGATAGTGCTATTGTTTCACACTCCTCTGTAGAAGTCTTGGACAATGTATAGATGCCAATTGCATCTGTAAAATTCACCTGACATCATTCAACAACAGCATATAGTGTTATGCAATTTGTATGAAATTCCTAATCCACAAAAAAGGAGGAAATTGATTAGAATGTATTAATAATTCTTTTACTTGGTCTTTATAAAATAAACACAAACCTCCCATAATTAACCTGCCTACATCTATGTAACTTAAAAATATTATTGTGAGGGAATAATACAGTTTTTTTTAATATGGACCGTCCCTCTATTCCAAAGACTCTTGTAATGTTTCAGAAACCAATTTACTCTTAAATTCAATCTACAGGTGTTCAGTGCGACTGGACTCCTAGCCTCACATTCTTCTTAAATTCCTGTTTCAGCTTATTCTCTTGCCCTTAATTCCAAGGAAGCAATATTATTTAGGTGTGCTTTTTGGTGTGGAATCTCTCCATGCGTCCCTCATTTCTTCCATGGCTTCAGCACACCCTTCCCCTGCTGCTTTGAAATTGGAGGAGCTTTTACCCATTATATGCTCTGCTTCTCCAACCAACTCTATTGACATTCACTTTCTTATAATTAAAGCACAGCAGGAGAAGCGATCCCCAGGTGCTGGTTGTGGGATGCTGGGAGGAATAATCACCCTTGAGGTTTTGTAATTGTCTCCCTATGTATATGAAAGAAACCAGGGAAGAGCTTAGAGAAGTTACATTTTATGATGATAGGAAATATCCTTTTAGGAGTGACTAACACTCTTCTGAGTCATGCATATGTAGTTTTTAAAATGCATATATTTTAACCTGACAGATACAAACCAGGGAGTGAGAATCCACAACAGCCTTTGGTAAGTGCTTCCAATCGTTGGTTAACCTCACTGTTAAAAATGTGCACCTTATTTCTAGTCTAAGTTTTATAGCTTCAGCTCCCAGCCTATTGGATCTTGCTATACATTTGTTTGCTCGATTGAAGAGTTGTCTATTATAAAAGTTCTGTTCCTCATGTAGGTACTTATAGATTATCATCAAGTAATACCTTACTATACTCTTTGATAGGATAAGGAGATTGCATTTTTTGAGACTTCCCTATAAGGCATGTTTTCCAACTCTTTAGTCTCAGGGCGCTTCTCTGAATCCTTTCTAAATTTTCAATGTCTTTCTTGAAGTGTGGACCACAGTACTGGGCTCAGTATTCCAGTATGGTCATGTGACCAGGCTGAGAGCAAAGGAAAAAGCAGGTCCCGGTTCTTAGCCTGGGAATGACCTGCTTGGGATCCAGAAGAACTACAGCTATTAGGTCTCCCTAGGTAAGGGCAGGCAAAGGGACCCTAAGGGAGGCTATGGCCAGGAATCAGTGAGTGAGCCTGGGGCCATCTGAGCAAAACTGTGGAGGGCTCCCTTACCTGGGGTGGGAGAGTTGGGTGCAGCTGGATACAGGCAAGAAGAACTGCTGTCTTCATCTGAAAGGTTGGGGAAACCTGAGGGGAAGGCTTGAGGCTCTGGGAATTGACAGATCTGAGGTGGGTGACCAGATAGCAAGTGTGAAAAATTGGGATGGGTGGGGGGTTAGAGATGCCTATAGAAGACAAATCCCTGAATTTCAGGTCTGTCCCTACAAAATTGGGACATCTGGTCACTCTACGGGAAGGAGTCGCAAAACGTGAAAGTCTCTCCTGCAAGAGTTGGACTGTAACTTCCATATTGATAAATGACACCCCAGCTGGGGAGACTTTTGGTTTGAAATTTAAAATGTGTGTGTGATTGCACAGAAGGCTGGAATCTGAGGCAGCAGCCATACAGTGACAATGCAGTGGTGAAACACTCTGATAGTACTAGATCCTGAAATCTCTAGATGGGAAAATCTCTCAGTGTATGTCTGCGCTGCAGTTAAAAACCTGAGGCTGGCCTGTGCCAGCTGACTTGAACCAGCCACAGGTTTGTAACGGCAGTGTTGACATGCCTTTTCTGACCTCGGGTCTGGAGTATATATGCATATTTGTTTAGTCGATGTTAAAGAAAATGGGCCAGACTTTCAGGTATGGTTGTTTAGCATTGCACCAACAGAAAAATATGACTAGTGAGCTGGAGTATTTGGTTATGAGAAGATCACACCAGTACAAGGGTGATTATCTAGTAAAGAAAGAACGGCACAGGCTCCTACAGTTCACCCAGGCTTGTTGCCAGAAGGCTAGGGGACTGGTAGTCTCAGGATTGCAAGAATGCAAATGTGAGCGTTATGCTACCTTTATACAAGCTTAGAATCCCCCATAAATCCATAACATGGAGTGGTTATGGTATTAATGTAATACCCACTGGACCACATGTCAAAAGCTGCTGGCCGTATGAAACTTTTATTGAAAACAATGAAAGTTGCAGGTGTTCAATACTTTTCAAGATTTGGCCCATTGTACTTATTAAAGCTGGTACTCTGTATGTGCAGAACCAGTTTTCCAAAATCACCTACAGTGGTGTATTTTTTTAACTGACTTGTAAAAAGTTCTGAATCTCTTTTGAAAAATACTTTCTCTGTACATGCTATTTTGCATTCTTTCATCCAAAGAAAAGTATGTTAACTCCTCACCCATTTCAAGGCCGAGACATTTTAACATAAGTTTTAGTTTCAGCAAATATTTACACCAAGAACAAATATAATCTGTGAAAATCATGGTTTTTCATTAAAATAGGGATTGTCTCCTAGCTACAGGGCATTTTGGGCACTACTAAATTGCATACTTGCTAGTATTTTTTTAATGATATATACTTCGTTGCATACTTTTTGATGTGAGCTGCACACACCAACACATTTCCAGGCATTTGGCTCTGTATAACCTCACTCACAATTTTAATTTGAATTACTCTAAAATGCTATCTGCTCTGTCAGCCAGAATCCATGATTCCCCAAAGTTCTGAGATGTTCTTACTTTGCTAAGAGTGCTGTTTTATGTCATTCTCAAAAGGTGGGGAAATCCTGATTTTATTTCTTTATTACTTTTACAGGCATTTCCATGACACTCTTCACTGTCATGTACAAGTGCTTGATAGATGGACAGAAGGTTAGCTTTTCCTTTGGTGGAACACTCAATTAGAGTGAGGTTGCCCTGCTCTTAAAAATTCCATGAACACTTTGGCTGTAGAAAGTAATGTTCTGTCTCTTTATCATTCTCCTCATCCACCATTTCACATGCCTGCAGACTACTTGTTAAACCTACTTTTTGTATCTTGTCCTGTTTAGATGAGGGATGAGATATCTTTACCCTCTGTTTCTACACAATAAGACCCTGATGGTGGCCTTTAGGTCCTACTGCAATCTAAATAATAATAATGAAAGTTGTAGAATTCAGTAACAAACAAAAGCAGAGGGAGAGCAAGATTAAACTGTGTAGGTAAAGTAGAAAAGATATAATTTCAGACAGGATTTGAAAGAGGTGGACAGTGGATGAAGCAGAGAAGTACAGGCAGCCTGTTCCAAATGGCACAAGCTACAAAGAAGAAGGTTCTCATACCAACACTGGTGAGATTGAATGAAGAGGCTTGAAGGATAGTATACACAAAAGGAGGAGAAAGGGACATTATGCTGGAGCTATGCTGGGAGCCTTGGATGGCCTTAAATATAAGGACAATTTTTGGCCACTAACAGCACAGATCAATTACTAGAAGGGGCAATAATAGCTACATAGATTAGGTGCAGTGCACAGGATGATTTAGCATAATCTGATGTTTTGTGCATCTTTGGGGTATGTTTTTGGATTATGAAAACATGACTTGTCATTGTCTAAAGCTCCATGCTGAGTTATGGAATTATGACTTAACATCTCTATGTGATAATGCACAGTGTTACAAAAAAAGGGAGGGAACTAGAAAACCTGGATGAAAAATCCGGGCAAGTTATAATTGTTGTAACATTGTTTCATTTTATAATTGGAGTGACCCAACTCCATTTTAAATTAATAGAATAAATAGAGTGACCCAACTCCATTTTAAATTAACAGGAATATAAACTCATTGAACCAAATGCTGACTGCCTTGCATCAACCCCGTCTGGCCAGTATTGTAACAGAATCTCTGTGAAACTTACCAGCCCCGGGAGGAGTCTGCAGGTGCTAAGTACTGAAGGCAATGTAATCAAAATGTAGCCTTTGGAGAACCTGTTACTTCAAACCCAGTAAATTTCATCCAAATAGTATCAATCTCTGTGAAGCTCTTTTTTAAAATAGTATCCATTCATGTATCACAACAAAACCTCCCTGAAACTTACCAGCGGCCGGGAAACACCCCAGCAGGCATTAAGTGTTAAAGGCAATACAATCAGGACGTAGCCTGTGGGTTTTGATAAACCTGTTACTTGAAACTCAGTAAATTTCAGTTAAATAGCACCCATTCATGTATTATAACAAAATCTCTGTGACTCGAAACCCAGAAAACTGCATTTGAATAGTGTTTAGATATGTATTGCAATGGGTGATTCTTTGTCAGCAGCAAACAACAGCTGGACAATTTAGAAGAATAAAATCTGGTTTCACTCTGTCAGTTTCGCTGTTTTGGGGTGCAGTCCCCAATTACCTCATTGCTCTTGGAAACTTTGTAATTGGCTAAAAGAGTGGGCATATTGTTGTGAGGAAGAGGATAAAGGTGATCAAAAAACAGGAAGTAAACCGGAGATGTCCCGTATCTTTGGAAGGGCACCAGAATAGCCTTACGTGCAGGCTTTGATCTACCTACCGTCTCTCCCCAGCTTGCCGCTCAAAACCTAAGTATAGAGCGTGTGGCTGCGAAACCTGAGTGCAACATTGTATCCCACTCAGATGCAAACCCGGGAACCCTACTAGAAAACTTGAAGTGCTGTTTTTACTGCTGACAAACCTCACCATTGCAGTGTAAGTATAATAGCATAAGTTTAACCCTTTAGTATAAGCTAGCTTTGTAAGTATAATTGTATAATTGTAACTGTGATTGTGTTTTATATAGTTAAGTTGCTGTATCTTTTAAATTGTAATTGTTAGTGTATAGATTGTTGTTAGTAAAACAAAGTTGTATCCAAAGCAACCCTTGTCACTCTTTATTTGAGGGATCCATATTAATCGAACCTGATAGCAAGCTGGTTCTTGTTGTCACCTCAATAATCAGCATCTAAAGGGTTCTGTGTCTTCATTTCTGCTGTATGGATTTTTGCAACTAACGCACACATCATTTTAAAGCTGATTTGCTGCCAAGTATGAGTTGTTATTCATAATTGCTGAGTCATTCTGCTGACAGTTGCAAACTAAAAAGTACACATGGGCAAGGCTCACCATCACCACCTATCTCCTCATGCAAAGAAAAGCAGCAGGCTGTGTTTGCAAGCTCCTTGCTTCTGAAGTGGTGAGCCAACCTATTTTCAGTTGGGTTAACACTAAAGCTGTGTGGGCTTTTGGATTGTGAGCACAGGAAGGAGAGCAGTTTCCCAGCTACCTCTAAGCAGATAAGGAAATGGCTTAGCATGGTTAAAAACCAAGATGAGAGAAAATGAATTTGTAACCAACAGCTGTTGTGTGAGCCAGATTTTGGGGTTGGCCTTGATTTGTAACCACAGATTGTTTTGATATACTCTGGGGCTCACTCTCAGTGCTTATTATCAACTTTGCTTGCTTGCTTTTGCTTAAGCTTTAGCAGCTGAGGTCCCAGACCAGGTGAGATGGGGACTTGATTTGAAAATGTGGCTATTTTAAAGTGGGTAACATTTATCAGCTTAAGGCTCTTGTGTGTTGTTTTCCTTGGGTTTTTGCAGTTTTCGTTTATGCACAAATCACAGCAGGGAGCCAGAATGACTGGGTTCAATCCTTATCTCCACCACTGACTAGCTCTGTGACCCAGAGTCAGTATTGCATCTCTATATTTGTTTCCCTATCTGAAAATAATCCCTACCCAACTTTGGAAAGCACATTGAGGCTACAGATGAAGAGTGCTGACTCAGGATGACCTGGGCTTTTAGAGGGGTTCAAGTGCTATCTCTGACCTGTGCCTGGTTCCCCTCTCCGCAGATCATGTGACAGAAATCAGCTGACTATGAGCAATATTATAGCAGCTTGCTTGCAGGCTGGGACAGTGAGGTTTTGGGAATAACAGTGTGTTGGAAGGCATTGCCGCAGTGGAGGCACGGTCTGTTGGTAGCTCTCTTCTGAAAGGAAGTTGGTGAAGAAGCAGCCCAGGAAAGAGTTAAGGAGGAGACCTAGAAGGTGAGCTACAGAAGGACCCTGGAGTCTGTGTACTGGGGAGCCAGAGGTGAAGGCCTGATAGGGCCTGGGCACTACAGGACGTAGCCCTGACAACCAGCAAAGCAAGGGAGTTTAGGGTAGACTGCTGTTAAACAATGTAGGGGCCTTTACTAGAGGCAGGGGAGGCACCACCTCTCTCTACGTGGTGCCATGAGAGGATTGGCAACTCCTGTATTTGGGAGGGAGATTGGCACTATTGAATCCAGAGTAGGATGATTTAAGGATTGTTTCTGTTTTGTTTGGACTCTCCTCTTGTGCCTGGAAGAGGATTTTTGCATTGGCTAGAGAGCCAAACTACCAAGTTAATGAAGCACCCAACTATCTGAGAGTGAAGGGAAACTGAGGCATAGGTGACCTGATGTAGGATAGGAAAAATGATGTGATTACAAGACCCAAGGATGATTCATCAATTCTTATCTATGGATATGTTGTAAATACTCCTTAGGTGGCTCGGTAGTGAGGGTGGGTATAAGTAGCTTCCCCTTCTCCTTCCTGTGCCCAGCCCTCTTGTGTTACTCATCTAAGGGCTAGCCAGCATTGCAGCCCTGGTATTTGGAGAAGTACAGGGAATGGTATTGAGAGAGTTTCTCCACCCACATGCAAGCAATTCTCTTGATAAGAGGTCTGAGGGTAAGTGGAGTCTCTTCTATACACCTGCTTGCATGGTTGCTGAATGCTGTCCCCTAAATGTCACTGAAGTGCTCTTAAAGGCATTCTACCTCTCAGGGGAAAAATACCTCCAGTGCAACTCCCATGTGTTACTTAGGCACTAGAGGCCACAATTTAGCTCTTATAATGCAAACTTTTTGTAGGGCTGTAACCTGTTGTGTGAACAGGGAAGACTATACACATTGGGCAATATACATAACTAATTATTACTTCAATGATGATACTCGGACCAGTGTAACTGAGATGAGAGGCTGGCACGTAGGGGAGAGGGATGTTGCAGCCTACCCTAGAGCTAGATTGAGTTTCTTGGGCACATCTCAGCGATAAAGGGCAGTGTGGAGCCATACGTCATGGAGGGAGCTTAAGGAAGTGTAATTCCTTCTTGAGTTCCCTGTTACATGGCGGGTGTGCAGGCTGCACCATCTCCAAACACTGCAGTCTTTCTGTCCAATACGCCAATGGCCTTGCCTCCTTGCTGTGCACTTCAGGGTGGTGATCACCTCTGGGTGTGCATAGATGGAGCTCCTCAACCTGAAGGACTGATTGTTCCTGGTGGGGTGCTCAAGGGTTGGTCCAGGGAAAAATCATTCTCTTCCTATGCTAATGATAGTGTCATTTTTAAATGAAATATGGCCTTTTTGTGAAATAACTTGATTTTGAAACCCTTAATCCCACGAAGTAGTGCTTACCCAGTAAGTAGTCTCATTGAAGTTAATAGGGACTACTCATGTGAATACGGTTGGCTGCTAGGGTTGCAGAATCAGCTCATGTAGCCTGATACATCATGTAACAATGTAAAGATTCAGTTAGTATTTAAAAAAAAACAAAACGTGATTGCGGTCAAGAAAACCAAAAGAGAGGATTACATAGTGCCTATTGTCAACTTGTTAGTTTAGGTTTCTTTTAAATAATATGGTCTATGCCTATATTTTTAATTTTTTTAAAAAATTAATTTTCATAAAGAAACAAAAGTACAAAAGGTAAATTATTTATAGTTTGTATAAGTTACCAAATACTGCACATTTCACAGGATAGCCAATACAATTATGCAATTACACAATTTTACAACTTGTCAGAGCTGCAAGGCCAGACAATATTACGCAGACCTTTTCAGAGTGTGTATGGGGGGGTAACAATAATAATAATAAAAAAAAACTCTGCACAAACAAAAAAGGGAAGGAGGGGACAGGTAGAAGAGGGAGGGAAAAAAGCAGAGGTCTGTTAGAATGGAAGTCTGACATTTTTGAGTTATCTCAGCATTCTTTATCCACTGCATCAAGAAATGGGGATCAAATTTTTTCAAATTAATATAATTGCTCTCTACATTGATAAGCAATCCTTTCTTTGGCTGCTATCTCAGACAGGTCTAGTTACTACTGCTCTGTTCTTGGAGTAAGCTTACGCCTCCATTTGTGTTAAGTCATATGGTTGGTTATCCTTATGGCTCTCAAGAATAAATGTATTTGTGGTGGAGTTAAACCCAGAGTAACTAAATAACCTAAGACATAATTTTTCAGCTGAGTTTTGGTTGTGAAACCAAGTACTACTTTCACTCTTTCCATAGCTGTTTGAAGTTTGGATAGTCTTACAGCATATGCATCAGGACTCCTTCTCTTTATTCCAGCACCAGCAAATACTAGGGGACAAGGTTCCCATCTTACACATCTCTGTGGCTTCATTTTGAATAGAATCTTTTGCTGTACCAGGCAGCCTGAGAGCTAAAGAATAATTTTTAACATTCTGTAGTAGGCTCTATAACTAGGTTCTTTTATGGGCTGTGTTAACTCCCCTACTCATGCTTTCACAAAGAACTCCAAACCAATGGTGTTCCTCTTCATTAGTAAATCATACATAGTGGACATGAAGAGTCTGAGATATTTTCAAGGTTCCCAGTAGCTCTTGGGCCTCTGGCAGTCCTAGGACATCTGGACCAAATTGATACATTAGCAAGTGTTTAGGTTGTAAATACTGCCACTCTATTGAAGGTGGCAGATCATATAGTTGCTTTAGTGTTAGAAAAGAGACAAAGTCCTCATTCTTGACTAATTGGGAAATCCATATGATGCCCTGGTTCAGCCAGTTCTTCCAAATAACAGTTCCCCCCCCCATTTATAAATCTGGCTTACCTGCAAATAGGTGGTTTTGCATGATAGTGAAGATTAAATTGGTACCTCTTAACTAGAATAGCCCAAACCCTTCATATAGACACCAGTGCAGGCACCTTATTTTTCTCCATCAGGCAAAAAGAGGAACCAAGGAGACCTGCAGGGAGAATTGGATGTATTAATACCCATTTGATTTCCATCTGTGTGGGTAGAAAGATGTTCGCATGCTTGAACCAATCTGATGTCTGTGGCTTGATAAAAGCATAATAATAACTTTTTAGGTCTGGGAACCCAAACTCTTCCATAGCTTTAGGGTGCTGGATAAGTGATAGTTGTGGGTGTTGACCAGGACCCTATAGAAAGGCTCTAATAATATTAATTTTTTGAAAATAAGACAGAGGGTATATTTTAAGTTTTAGTTTCAAGTAATCTTGAAAACCGCTGCAATAAATTTATGGAATAGATGAGTAGAAATCTTACTGCTAGGTGGCAAAAAATAGTATTTCATAGCTACGCTTATTTATATAATCAGGAAAGTGTTCCAGACAGGTTAGAGTTTACAATCTAATAATAGTGTTCTTTATTGCATTGCTCTAGTTTGTATCCACAAACATAGACGGGTCAGAACAGTTGGAATGCTTCAAATATGTAATCACAGGGCTATAATTTAATGGCTCTGAGGCCACAGACATGAAATATGACCTTTACCCAGAGTAAGAAAACCCAGACCAACTATTATGGTGTTTCAGCCAATAGAATTCCAGTATGCAAATGACCTCATCACTTATATGACTGGTTGAGTAACCACTGATGGCACAATCCTCCGTCACTGTAACTCTTTCAAACTACCTACAAAGATGCTGCTGCTGCTGCTGCTTTTTTTCCCCCCCCATTTTTGGTAAGAAAGTAAGATATTTCCTTCTGGCACACTGAACAATCAAGGGTAAGGGACTAAAATGTGATAAACTCCTCTGCTAAGTATTTCAATGTTAACCCCTCCCCACACATGATCTCATATTGAGATCAACATTAAAGTTGATATACATTGATTTAAATATAGCTTTTATTATCCCTAGTGTCATTCCACTACCATTCAAAATGAATGATCTGATAGAGATCTGAAAATATAGATGTAGAGTAAAATATTAAAATAAACGTGAGAATGGCCATACTGGGTCAAACCAATGGTCCATCTAGCCCAGAATCTTGTCTTCCAATGCCAGGAGCTTCAGAGGAAATGAATAGAACAGGTAATCATCAAGTGATCCATCCTGTCAGCCATTCCCAGCCTCTAGCAAACAGTAATTCCTCCCTATCTTGGCTAATGTCCATTGATGGACACATCCTCCATGAACCGATCTAGTTCTTTTTTAACCTGATTATAGTCTTGAGCTTCACAACATCCTCTGGCAAGGAGTTCCACAGGTTGATTGTGAGTTGTGTGAAGAAATACTTCCTTTTGTTTGTTTGAAACTTGCTACCTATTAATTTCTTATGGTTACCCCTAGTTTTTGTGTTATGAGAAGGAGTAAATAACATTTCCTTGTTACTTCACACCAATCCTAATTTTACAGACCTCTATCAATCCCCCCCTTAGTCATCTCTTTTCCAAGTTGAAAAGTCCCAGTCTTATTAATCTCTCCTTGTATAGAAACTTTTCTATACCTCTAATTGTTTTAGTTGCCCTTTTCTGTATCTCTTCCAATTCCAATATATCTGTTTTGAGATGGGGCAACCAAATCTGCATGCAGAATTTAAGATGTGGGGGTACTAAGGCTTTATAAAGAGGCAATATAATATTTTTTTGTCTTATCTATCTATCCCTTTTCTAATGATTCTCAACATTTTGTTAACCTTTTTGACTGCCGCTACACTTTGTGGATAGTTCTTTGAAAACATCCCACTAAATGACTCCAAGATCTCTTTCTTGAGTGATAATAGCTAACTTAAAAACAATAATTTTTGTATGTATAGTTGGGATTATGTTTATTACTTTGCATTTATCAACATTGAATTTCATCTGCTGTTTTGTTGCCCAGTCACTCAGTTTTGCAAGATCCCTTTGTAACTCTTTGCAGTCTGCTCTGTACTTGACTTTCCTGAGTAGTTTTGTATCATCTGTAAATCTTGCCATTTCACTGTTTACCCTTTTTTCCAGATCACTTATGAATATGTTGAACTGTACTGGTCCCAGTACAGATCCCTGGCAGACACCACTATTTAGCTCTCTCCATTCTGAAAACTGACTATTTATTCCTATCCTTTGGTTCCTATCTTTTGACCAATTACTTATCTGGGAGAGGACCTTCTCTCTTATCCACGACCATTTACTTTGCTTAAGAGCCTTTTGTGAGGGACCTTGTCAATGGCTTCTTTTACTTTGTTGTTTAGCCATGGTAGCACCTTTTTGGTCCTCTTATGTTTTTTACTTTGGGGTATACATTTAAATTGAGCCTGTATGGTGTCTTAAAAAGTTTCCATGCAATTTGCAGGGATTTCACTTTTGGCACTGTACCTTTTAATTTCTGGGTAACTAACTTCCTCATTTTTGTGTAGCTCCCCATTCTGAAATTAAATGCCTCTGGGGTGGGCTGTTTTGGTGTTTCCCTCCCACAGCAATGTTACATTTTATTATGTTATGGTCACTATTACCAAGTTATTCAGTTATATTCACCTCTTGGACCAGTTTCTGTGCTCTACTCTAGGACTAAATCAACAATTGCCTCTCCTCTTGTAGGTTCCAGGACTAGCTGCTCTAAGAAACAGTCATTTAAGATGGCAAGAAACTTTATTTCTGCATCCCATCCTGAGGTGACGTACCCAGTCAATACGGGGATTGTTGAAATCTCCACTATTATTGAATTTTTTATTTTTATAGCCTCTCTAATCTGCCTGAGCATTTCAGTTACTATCACCATCCTGGTCTGGTGGTTGGTAGTATATCCTTACTGCTCTATACTTATTATTCAAGCACAGAACTACTATCCATAGAGATTCTATGCAGAGGACACTTCATGATTAAAATGTTTCACTAAAGTAAAGTGGTTATAAGCTCTCTTCTTCAGTAGTACATATTAAGTAGAACGTTCTCCTCATCATAAGTTCCCCTGATAAAAACAGAGAGAAACTTGTTTGCCTTACTCTCACAACTGTTTCATGAGTCTACTCACATAGCGAAGGTGAGCAGGATTTGGTCCATAAATAATATTAAGTTCTGTTTGTTCCTTGTAGAAATTGATATTTCAGATCAAATTATGGATTTTTACATGGGACATTTTCTTCACCATTACAAAGCACTATGACCCAGACATAGTCATAATCAATAAAACTGTTACATTGGTGTATTACATTTACATATACTGTATATAATTCTAATTTCTGGAAGAATAATCAAAGGATTAGATAAAATACAGTTTATTTTCCTTGCAAGCCAAACTTAGATACAGTAAATGGTTTTCTTGCTGGTACGTCTCTTATCTTGTAAAGTATATGCTAGTACTAATGAATTGTGACTTGGAGAACATCTTAGACAAGCTGAATATTGTTATAGCGGAAATTATCTGTACTTTTTAATATTCTGCTTTGTTCACTTTTGAAAAGCAGACGTTTTGGCTTGAATGGATCTAATCTGGGTTATTGGAGACACCAACTGTGTTTTCTTTGTATCCGTAACTCTTTCAAATGTCCCTAAATGTGTACAAATAGATCCTGTTAGGGTAGTTAAAATACAAAAAACGATTGGCTTTAAAATGAGAGAATTTTGAATGAAAATATTGTTCTGTGTCTCTTACTAAAATAAAATGTATTTGAACGATCTTAACAGGCTTTGCAGGCCTGCCATCTACTGGTTATTTTAAAAAATATTTTAACCAGCAGGAGTCGTCCATGGTGCCTAAAATGTAAGCCTGCATGGAAATGTCTCAAACTTTCTTTATAGAGCTACAGGAGCTGAGACAAGGGAGAACATATTCTGCTGTATTGGGCAGCATGTGTACATGACAGCACCTTGCTCCAGATCTGCTTTTGATCCAGGTCAGCTTCCCACTCCCCCTTGTGAAGCAGCATAGCACAGTTGCTGTGTCTGAGTGTTTTTAAACTATGCATAAAGTGGGGTTAATGAACGTTGCTTTATAATTCAACATTGTATTTGCTTTTAATTCACAACTGATCCATCTGTTAAATGTACTTGTGACAGATAATATCCAAGCACACTCAGCTCTAGAAATAAAACAGTGAAGGGTATATTTCTAACGATATCATTGATTATGTACAATAGCTTATGTTCCCCCTTCATTAGCTGCTTTTTATCTAAGGATTTGGGAATTCCAGTCCTTTCCCCCAGGCTCCTGTTTTATGGGTCCAAACTGCAGTCCTTATTAAGTCCTAGAGAAATGAATGGATGTTTTGTCCAATACAGATTGTGCTAGGATTTGCGTAATCTGATTAGACCAGACAGAGAATTTCAAAGTGCAGGAAAATCTAAAACATCCCCTGCTTTAGTGACATCCTGCAACATCTGAACAACCCCATTGCCTCCTCTTCCCAGGATCTCCTCTTGAATTAGTTTTCATTTTTTAAACTGGGTCCTGCTCAATTATTCCTGGTTGGTGAGACGGCATGGCTGTATTCACAAAACAGGTGGCCTAACACTTGAATCCTTAGTAGTAAAGGGAGCAGTGCTTTTTTCTTTAAAGATGCAGTAAACAACATGATCCCTTGATTTGAGCATACAGCTAATAGATCTGTGAGGACCTAATGACCACTGGGAAGATGTAGGCTGTGTGCTATGCCAGGAGCGGAGCTCGAACGCCTATCCGATTTCTGCAAAACCAAAGCCACTATCGCTTGTGCTAAATGAGAACATCGCTCTCTGGTTTCAGTACAGGGTCTACGAAATATAATTAAGCTGGTTTGATTCTATCCAGTTGAGGGCAGTAGTTTACGCACAAACAAGTTCATTACAACAGAAACAACACTCACGGTAGGAGGTTGTCAAATGTTGCTGGAAGTAAGACATTCATGGGGGGGGGAGGGAGTAACAAGGAGGTGGACTTCAGTCATGACCTGAGCCATCCTGTTGGTGCAGGGATGAATGTCCTAGAGAAAGCCAGCATGATTCTCACTCCTCTAAGCAGGAGCAATGGGTGTGCCCTTATTGCTGTTGGGTAGTGCTGGTGGCTGCTGACAGTGGGTTTAACAGCTGGATATGCTCCTCCTCCTAGAGGTCATCCCTCTGAAGATGTGGCATAATCTTTGCCGTAAAGTGTGCATACAGTCCCAGAGTGCATTTGTGTGCTTTGGTAGGACCCTACCCTTACTTACAGGGGGTAGGGGGAGGATTTAAAAGCTTGCTACACATTCTCCCATTGTACACTAGCAAAGCACAGGGCAGGATTTTTCCATAGGCTTGCTATATGTGGCTTTTTTAGTTTTCTAATACCTCAGCCTTGCTGCACCAAAGCAGCTCTTCTGCACAATAACTCCTGTTAGAAAAAAGTATGAGTTCTGCATGAGAAGAGCTACAGGAATAGGGGACATCAGCTATTGAAACTGTTCACTGTTTTGAGTGCTCCAGTGCTATTAATACTTATGTATTCTTTAATTATTCCTGTCTCAAATGTTATGAATATCTTTAAAGTTTTAAAATTCTCAAGCATTCTGGATTTCAGTAAACTAAGAGTACATTAACGATACTGCAGTGTGTGCGCGCATGCACGCGCGCTGCTGGTCTTCATTCTGCAAACGCTTATGCGTGGTTTGTACTTCCAGTATGTTACTGGTTCCCAGCTCTATAAATACAGATAATAAAATGAATTTATTATTATTTATGTAATTTAGTGTTACCTGAGTAAGACGCTAAGCCTTCCCTGGCGCAGCCACCACTGCACACCTGTTTGGCCCCACTCTTCCTGTCCCTAATGGACTGAGCGTAATGCACGCTGGCCTTGGCAGGTTAGCGGGGGCTGCTCCAGGCCCCCACTGGCGTCGGGCAGCTCGCCTCCAGCCAGCTCGCCTGGCCCATGTGGGACTCCAGGGGGCTGCTCCTCTGCTCTGGCTGGCACGGAGCTTGGGAAGGGCCGCTGGAGGTGGCTGTGCTCAGCATGGCGCTCAGGTAGCTAAATGACCTCAATATTACTGAAGTCTCATGGACCCCATGCAATCTTTGGTGCCCCGCTTCCCAAGGGAGTCCCGCATCCTAGGTTGGGAATTGTTGATGTATGTGACTACTCCCATTAATTTAAATGTGATTACTCTCAGATACAAAGAGTTGAAAGACTGAGGCCTGTTACTGAAAACTTTTACCACTCAAACTGGTTTATCATTCAAAGTGAAATCAGATTACAAATCCTACTTTGGGGTCATACTTTCTCTTGTCTACATTATAAACTAAAAGAATAGCTATCTTAGGAACAGCTTTGTTCTCCTTTGTTCTGTTTCTTTCAAGACTTCTGTTAATTTTAATTGTAGGCTATCTACCAGGGTTTCTGTTGTTTTTTCTTATAATTGTTTGTTTGTGAAAAACCTGCTCAGGAATTGGAATAAAGGATTAAAATGCCTAAATAATAAAACGAAGATTGTTCAAGTCTTCTCTGTCTCTCAACAGTGTTGTCTTCATTTAGCTCCGGGGAGGAAGGCTTAGTTAAAGAACTGTTGGAACCAACATACTTCAAGTAATGTTATCCTTACTGAAAAAAAGAGTCTAAAACTCCTGGAGTGAAACTGTGGCCCTACTGATGTAAATCGGAGTTTTGCCACAGACTTCAAAATCTGAACTGGTGTAAGGAATCAAAGATAAGCACACAAAGAGCTACTGCAACCTTGATTCCTGCCTGGGCCAAATTCTTATTATTCACACTTGCTGTCTGCCAAATTCTGCCTTCAGACACGTATCCAGGGGGAGGAAATAAAATTCAGGGGAGCTGAAACTTAGATGAGTTGTGTACATGGATGGAAGGGCAAATTCTGACCCTGTGAGAATACTGTGAAGGAAGGACAAATATTTGCTTAGTGTGGGTTATATGTCAACATTTCACTAGACCCTAAACATAGTTTCCCAGATCCTAAGCTCTGAGTAAGGAGAGATCAGCATGGGCAAATAGAAAGGCGACTTTGACTGGGGCTCTCTGGGCGTTTGGTCTGATACTTGATGTAGATCACAGCCTGAAAACTGCTTTAATTCATGCTAGGTGCCAACAGCATGAAGGCTTGTTTTTTGGCATCCTGTGTATAGGGATGCCCTAGCTGCCTCCTTTCCCCAAAACCAGGTCCCTACCACTGCTGCCAGAGGAGTGCTGGTGCAGGAGTTATTATGGCTGTCCAGCAAGAAAGGATCCCCTTACAGTGAGAGAATCCCCTTGTGACTCAATTAACCAGGGCAGGATCTCAGCCAATGAATGTAATCCTTCATTGATAAAAGCTTGTAAGGCTTAGTGCAATATAGCATCTGGTTAATCTTATGTTTCCCGTACCCTGGCGGTGTTAAGGGGTTGGGTTGGTAGTAGTGAGGATGGGTTGTTTAGAGCCCACTCGTTGGCAATCGTTGTTTCCTTGGTCTGACTCTGTGTGAAAATGCACCCAAGTAGTTTGCCGAAAGGTGCAAAACAACTAGGGACTCAGGTTTTCATTTAGGTATTTAGTTAAATTGTAAAGAGAAGCACTGTACATGATCTAAAGGGTCAGTCAAAATCCTGCTGACATCAGTAGCAATTTTGCCACTGAATTCAGTAGGTTCAGGATCAGCCATGCGTTTTCAGGACTCTAACCCTAGTATTTAAATCAGAAACTCAGCAGTTTGATTGCAAAAGATTATATAAATTGCACTGCTATTTGAAACAAAATTTATGATGCAGCTGGTTTGAAAATACACCTCTTTTCCAGCATAGCCAGTGGTTACACTAACATACATTACCAGAAGAGGTGCATATACCAATAAATATACATTTGGAAACGAGAAGGCCACCTAAAACACATTATAAAAGTATTAGTTGAGGTGCATCTGTATGTGCATCTGCTCTCTATGGTCAGTGAAGGAATTGGGAAGAGGGGAGTTGGTGTTTTTTAGAAGGAGAGATCTTGGGTGAAATTCTGGCCCCCCTGAAGTCAATGGCAAAAATCCCATAATGTTTGGACAGACATGGAGAAGAAAAAGGGGAAACATTGTTGAGGGAATGCATCTTGGGGACAAATAGTTTGTCTGTTTTTTAACTGATACCACAATATGCCTTCAGTGTGCTGGGAAACAATTTTTTCTCCAATGCATGACATTGTCCAGACTATTCGCATCCGGTATATTTAGAGTGCACTGCATATCATGTAACATAGCCTAAGAAGACTAGAGAATTTATTAGCTACAAGAGTGTCAGCCCCAGGCCTTGTTTAACTATGTGCTTTCTACCTGATGTGCATGATACAAAATCATTCTTTAACGGAAAGGCTGTAACAAAGGGGCAAGGTCTATACCAGTTTGTTAGAAGTCTCAGTTTGCTGTCAAATTAGGAGGATGGATCAAGTGGGATCCCAGCTGTCCTGGGTCTGCTACTAGTCAATATTTTCATTAATGTCTTGGATAATGGAATGGAGAGAGAGCTTGGTGTCATCACTAAATTTTATAAGCAGAACAGGATTGCAAGCATGTTGGAGGACAGGATTAGAATTCAAAATGACTGACTGTGATAAATTGGATAATTGGTCTGAATTCAACAAGATGAAATTCAATAAAGACAAGTGCAAACCACTACACTTAGGAAGGACAAATCAAATGTACAAATACAATTGGAGACTAACAGGCTAGGAAGTAATATTGCAGAAAAGGTTCTGTGGGTTATAGTGGATCACAAATTGAATATGAGCCAACAATGCAATAAAGTTGCAAAAAATGTTTAATATCATTCTGGGGTGTATTAGCATGAGTGTCATATGTAAAACATGGGAAGTAATAGTTTCATTCTGCTCTGCTCTGGTGAGGCCTCATCTGGTGTACTGTGTCCAGTTAAGAAAGCCACACTTTTAAGAAAGATGTGAACAAATTGGATAGAGTCAAGAGAACACCAAAAGGTTTAGAAAACCTGACTTCTGAGGAAAGGTTTAAAAAAAAATCTGGGCATGTTTAGTCTTGAGAAAAGAAGACTGAAGAAGGACCTGATAACAGTCTTCAAATATGTTAAGGGCTGTTATAAAGAGGATGGTGATCAGTCATTCTCCATGCCCACTGAAGGTAGGACAAATAAGTAATTGGCTTAATTTGCAGCAAGGAAGTTTTAGGTTAGATATTAGGAAATCCTTTCTAACTATATGGATAGCTAAGTACTGGAATATGGGGGAGGCTGTAGAATCCCCATCATTGGAGGGTTTTAAAAAGAGGTTAGATAAACATCTCTCAGTGATGATCTATGTATATTTGGTCCTGCCTCAGAACAGTGGGATGGACCCGATGACTTCCTGAGATCTCTTTCAGCCCTACATTTCTATGATTCTGTGAAATACAGTAGACGAATGCTGACATTTGTGTGTATGACCTCAAAGAATTTAGCAATAATATTTGTAAATTCTTATCAGTATTATTCATGTATGCTGGATTTTTAAAATTGCTCTTGTTTCCTTGTTACGTAAGATGTTTTTTGCAGGGACTTACCATAATAATGTCTTCTAATAAAGCTGATTATATATCCCATATGGGACATTAATATATGAATAAATTGTTCTTAAGGTACATCTGTTTATCAAATGAACTGTAATAGGCATAATACAGTGTTCCATAGAGCACAGTATACACTGTAATATATATGCTGCATTTCTAATATTTTTACTCTTTTTAACTTCTAGATTCATTCTCTGAATAAATGAAAAGCTAAAGTGGTTGGTATGAGAAGGAGAAAAAAGAACGGAAAGATCTGGGGATGGCTGCTGAGGTCTGTGCCGAGGACAAATCCTCACTGATAAGGTATAAAAATATGCAGCTATCACAAAATCAGTTTGTCTTTGTGCTTATTATTGAATACAGTGCTTCAGAAGAAGCACTTGTGTTGATTCAAAGCTGTAAGGGGAAAACTGATTATAGGTGGTATTTAAAAAGCAACTGAGACATCTAATGAGGACGGTGCCACATGCCGACAAGCAACAGTTATTGCTGTTTCTCTTACAGGTCAAAAGAGACATGAGTGTTTTATTCCTATATTTTCTCTGCCAAAGGATTGAATAACATACTTTTCTGTTCTCAAACCATTGAAACCTCTACACAACTACCAGTATATTATTTTTTAATTTTAAATCCACAATATCAGGTTAATGTTTCTGTCTCAATGTGTTAACAATTCCTTCTGTCTGTATAGTAATGTGAAATGCAAATTACAGTTTCCGTAGCACAGTTTAATACAAAATTCATTAAAATGCATAACCCAAAAACCCTCTACTCTCATTATGAAGCTCTGTGCTATATCTGTCATACTATAAAGCAGCTGCATGTTGGCTCTTTGATATTGGAAACCCTATTGTCATTAGCCTCATTATGACAGTGCTTCTTTATAACATCCAAAATGTGCCTTTCCAGAAGGATGCTATAAAGAGGAAACGGTGTATTTGTCTCTGTGTTACACATTAGAAAGGGAAAATAAAGCAGAGAGTATATGTAGTGGGAGAAAGGGGGAGGAGGATTCGCATCCCCAAGAACCATGGTAGTTCTAAGAGTAAAAACTTTTTAGCCACTGGTGTATTTGTTTGACAGTGATATCTGTTAACAGATGGAAAAAGTGGCTCACCAACAGAGTGTTTGCCCTTAAACGCTTTAGATGCCTTATTTAACTACATAACATTACCTCAGTGTTTGCATTACTCTGTAGGTTTTCCCTGTAATAAGTACAGGGGATAAAGTAAGAACTGAGTTAACATAATCTAGTCATCTAAAGCAATTGGGAGGTTTTTAAGGGTGACTACTGTACATGCTGTTTGAGTACAATGAGTGAAATTAGTGCTCTGAAAGATGGTTGTGGCAGAACAGCTTAAAAATGACAGTAAAGAGTGCATTTTAGTCAAATGGGGGGGGGGGGAAAGTAAATGACCTGTGATACCTGTTCTTGTAAATAGTAGGGCCACTGGAAAAACTGACTTAACTTTTGTCCTGAACTGGCAAGCTTTGATGGGGTTTTTCTGTCAGGAATTGCAGACAAATTCCAAAGGGCTAGACTGAGCAAAAGACCTATTTGCCTGTCCTAGGGAGCAATAACTCCTCAATATAAGCTACCTGGACCTCTGATCTGGATAGACAGGAACAAAAGGACCCGCTTACACCCTCTTCAAAGCAAGAGAGATCAGGAAAAGCAGGGAATAGGCAGAACCATGGCTTTCCCCTCACTCATTGGCCAGCACAGCTTAGTAGCACAGCTTAGTAGTGATTTGCAGCTAGCGTAGGTCAACAGTGGTAAATTAATACGTCTAGGTGGAACTGTGTCTGAGCTACAATGCGTCCTGGGGTGATGCAGTTTACATGCCACCTCTTGCTCAGGACTGTGCCTAAAGGCATAATCTAGCCCATAATAACTTTCTTGTTTGTCTGCAAAATCTGCATCAGGTAGGAGGGTAGCACCAAGCTATTTTTTGGTTACCTGGATTTCAAAAACCCCCTCTAACCCTACATTTCTTGGAATCTAAAATGGTCCAGGTGTAACTAAATATGGACATGGAATTAGACTTTGGTGAGTTCCTTATATAAATAGCTCTGCCAGCCAAGGTGAACATATATGACTGGAACTCTACAGCAAATATAAAATATGCCTGTAGTACCCTAAGGGTAAAAGGGTACTAACTCATATTGTGCTATTTTGTATTTTACACTGTCCCCTCTCTCAGAATTTGGGTAAAATGTTAGTTAACTGGTGTGTGAGTTTCTCAAAGGACCGGAGAAATCTCACATAGAGAGAAGCCAATTTTTATTGTCGGTAGGAGTGGGCTGGTACCTCTGTAGAGCAAAGTGTGTTTGGCACATATTTGTGTGGTAGCTCTCCATTTTTTTTCAGGGGGAGGCAGGTTAGAGAAGTCTGAGTTTGAGGTCAGCAACAAGATGAACATGGGGCAGTTGGGGGTAAACATCCCCAGTGTGATTTTGAGACTTCAGAGAACTTGCATCCACAGGATCCACGTGGGTTGCCGTTTTTATACGTATGTGGAGATCTCCTAATAGGTAGCTGAGGTAACAGTTGCCATTGTGATATCTCCTGTAATGGCTGATAGATGTTGGGTAGGAGATCACTGCACCAGAGGCATAATTTTTTAGCTGGATGAGGACTCGGTTAATTTTTGTACCTGACCCATAGGAATGACAGGCAACACCCAGAACCAGCCCCTATTCCTAGGACCATTTTCTTTCATAAGTGCCTTGTTGTTACTAAGTCTCTATAGTGTAGGCTTGTTGTCTTATATAAACCTTTTTCCCCAGGATGTCTTTCTGGGACCGGCCCTTTACATATGATAGAGCCAAGCAGCTGCAGTCCTATAGTGTTCATTTTGCAATGGCTTCTGTTTGCTACGTCTCCCTCTTTTCCAGATGTTCAGTGTTAACTCTTGTTATATTTTCTCCTTCTCATTCCTATGGAGATGACACATTCAGAAGATCTGGTTCCATTATCTCAGAGAATGTAGTTTTACAGTCCCTTTTCCAGTTCACATTAAGATTAAATAGTTTTGCAGCTGGATAAATCAATTCTGGAGTAAATGTTCTGGGAGAGGGAAAATAAGATAGTATTCAGGCTGGAGGGATGTAATGAGCAGGGCTTGAAGGGTGATTGATGCTTGCTTCTGGAAGAGTAAATATTACTGTACAGAATGCTGCATACATCCTGTCTGTTATCTTGCCTTTTGTGATCTAAATTATCAAACCAAATGGAAGGGGGTATTAATGGAAGTTATACTTCAACAAGATTACAGGAGTGTGGCATTAGTTAGGCTAACATTGGAGCATGTTCCTACAGGAGTCTTACACTGCACGTGCCATAGGCATAGCTCTCACATTGCAACTTTTGTAATTCTCAGTGTTTTGTTTATACTGCATAAGTAATTCATGATCTGCATGTCTAATTGGGAATACCTTTTTTCATCTGAGTGCACTCCATTTTGGTTGCGTACCTCTTGGGTGTATAACAAAGAGGATGCCAGTTGTGCAGAGAGGAAGAGGTTTGCTGAATCACAAAAGAGCACACTATCAGAAAATCTAATAATGTGAAACACTCGTATAAACTAAACCCTGTGTGACCAGCTGGAACTTTGAAAATTTTACCATAACCCACTGGGACAATTAATCATAATAGAACTTACTTGATATGCAGTTTTCTGAAATAACACACGATTACGTAATTATTACAAGAAAAAATATGTTGGCTGTGATTTGGGGTGGATTTTAAATAAAAAGCTATTTGTATATATTTCTATAGGTATAGAGACAAGTATTCTTAAGGTTCTCTAGTGCTTCATTCTGGTATAAGAAAACAAGCTGCACAGTTGCTATGGCACACCACTGATGTGTAAAGATACAATTGCTCTTTTTAGAGCTTTTTTGCAAGTTCAAATTGTCATATGGTGAGGTAATGACAAACATTAATAATCTTTAAGTTGAAGATTCAACTGTAGGAAGTCAAGATAGGGCTTCATTTTATTTGTACGTGAGCACTGATTATAATGAATGCTTTAAAAATGTTATTACTCTGTTTTTAAATTCAGCATGTATTTTGTGGAGCTGGCTGAATCTGTGGATTTGTAATGGGATATGTGATTTGTAATAGTTAAGGATAGCCCAGTGGATAGAGTGCTAGACTGGGATTCAGGAATCTTTGGTTTAATTCCTGGTTTAGCCATAGATTTCCTGTTTGACCTTGGACATGTCTCTTAATATACCCTGTGCCTGAGTTCTTACAGATAGCAATAATACTTCCGTACTTTTGGGGATGATTGCAGGATAAAATCCATTAAGGATGAAGTGCCCAAATACTATGGTGACAAGCACTATGTAAGTACCATGATAGCAATAACTTTGGATCACAATCTCTATTTGCTGGTTATTTAGTGGTCTACCAATTTGTAGAAGGAGTTGGGGGTATCAGTCTAGTTCCTAGTGGGAAATTATCTAAATCACAAAATACCATTACATTTAGCACTGATTGGTAGTCTCAGCAGAGAAGCTGAAGACAAAGAGAAGGAATTACTCATTCTGTGCCCTTGCCCTTGATGATTCTAGAAAGGGTTGAGGTACGTAGACTGGGCCTTCACTGTTCTGCCCATGGTGGAGTTATTCTGGAGATAAACAATGATCATTAATCTCCTTTCATGAGCTCCAAATTCATTTTACAAAATTTTAACTTAACACTATTCAAGTTAATAGAATCTCACCCATAGAAATCTCCTTGCTGCCTTGCATTATAACTGGTTTTCCGTGGTCAAACGATTGATGATAATATATGCAAAATCTAGCATTAACGCAGACGTAAGGTCAAGAAATTAAGCATTTTAAAATAAGGATTTTCCAGAACTTACAATGTTAATATGCCCATATTACACATCTTCCATTTTTTATATGGATTAAATAACAAATATTAAAATGTACATTTAATAAAGAAAATATGCATTAAAAACCCCTAGACTGTGGCAGAAACCTTAGCTTCTGTAATTCTAACACATGAGTAAACAATTTCTAAACCATGGTGTTGGATCACATGTAGCTCTTTAATTTCCTTCCTTGTTTTTTAAGAAAAATTGGAGAAAGCTCTACTAAATGTCAGTGCAGCCTAATCAAAATGGGTCTTAACTGAGACACAATTAATTGAAGAGTTCTAAATTCAATAGACCTTTACTGAGAGTCGCTAGCAGCTGGGGGATATTATTGCCACAACCCATGGTCCGTAGCAGTTGCTGAGGCCTAGCCACCACAGGTGTCCTGCACTCTCGCCAAAGTTGGTTGGAGGAATTCATTCTTTCAGCTTCCACGGAGATTTCCTTTGCAAATTCTGTTTACTCGTGCAATGATCGTATTGACAAGTAAAAGAATTTTTACTGTATTATTTTATAAGACCTTTTGAAATAAACTTGATCCACGTGGCCCCAGTGTTTATGGAATCTTATATTAAGATATACTTTAACAATAAACCATATATATACATCAGTTCATTCACTGAAAAGCATTAGTTTTCTAATAAAAATCTGTCGTGTAAAATTCTATTATACTTGCTTTAAAGCAATCCAGTGTTTTCTGTCTCCAAAATTTTTGGCATTTGAAAATAATCTGAGAACATTTTACCTAAAGTGAAGTTAGCAGACCACTTGTATTCCAATTATTAAAAGACGGCTGCCTAAGGTAGCAGTAAGGGCATTTTAAAATTCATATGTGAAGGTTAAAATGCAACATCTCAACTTTTATTCTTTCATTTTTCTTTTTAGCAAAAATCTGCTTAGATTTTGAAATAGGTTCTCAAACAAGTCAAAAGATCTTCCCTGGTGAATTTCACTACCATTAAGCTTGCTCTTTACTGATGTTTCCCGTTCATTTCAGTGGAATGAAATGGCATCCTGTCTCTTACATGATGGGTAAAAGCAGCAGTAAACTGAAACAGAAGTACAACCCACAAGGGAAGTTCTACTACAGGTTTAATATAGTCCCATCAGAAATCACAGAAGTCTTTCAGGGTCTTATGTGTTTATTGATAAAGTT
The DNA here is from genome assembly GCA_007922155.1 of Mesoclemmys tuberculata. Lineage (NCBI taxonomy): Eukaryota > Metazoa > Chordata > Testudines > Chelidae > Mesoclemmys > Mesoclemmys tuberculata. The sequence goes on along the minus strand of ML675609.1, from coordinate 41,291,879 downwards.
CTACAACATTGATGCGACTAAAGGCACTTGTATATTTTATATTTTGTTGTTGCATGTAGATGCTTTATAAGTGGATGCAGAAATTGCAAGCAACTATTCTTTGTTTTTACAAGCTCAGTGTAAAAAATATGAGTGTTACTGGGGAGTGGCTTTGGCATGTTTTTAATTTTGTGGACAGACTTTTATATTGATTTGTATTGTTAATTACTAACGTATCAATATTGGAGTACATTTAAGTAATGATAAAATACCTTCATGAACACTTCATTACACAAAACAATTACATATTTCAATCCATGTATTTCTCAAAATCCTTTTTCCAATAAATAACTTGTTAGCCGTGTTTTAAACTAGTTCTTTTTACAGCCCTTATAAGTGTATCAGCAATACATACACACTGAAAACACTTCTCTCCTTTTCTTTGAAATGCAATTAGACATAGTTATGTTTGTGAATCTATTGGGATTCCATGTTTTCCCAATTACCAAAGAGTTTTTCCTTATTTGAATTTTTTTTCTTTGATAGCCCTAGAGAATCTTTATAAAATAGCCAAGTGTTTAACTTTGAACTAGAATGCAAGGAAATAACTAATTGCGTGAAGGCAACGAGTTCGTAATTTAGACACAGTATTAAGAGGAGATTAAAAAAAGTCAAAATAAATAAGAAAGGAAATAGAAACAACAGTATCACAAGCAAGAAGACATTTTACAGTAGAGTCCTGTGATGGGAGTGGGGGATGAGGAGAGGGAGAGGGAGAACCTGCTTCCATAGCTATATTATCAGAGGGTGATAAAGGGGTGGAGAAGGGCACAGGCTTTCAAATTTACCAAAGTGATCTTATGCATTTACTACAGTTTGTTTGTTGTCTAGCACTTAAAATTTGTCATTGAGTCTGCAATGGAAACACTTTTGTAATTGCCCTTATTATATGGATCATTGATGTTCAACAGTGGAACTGTGGAAACAACTGTCTATTTATCTGAAAAATTACCACATGGCAAGTTCACATCAGACAATTTTACAAGGGCCACTCTAGCAAGTGCCCATGTATGATTAGATACTGGACCACACATCTCTTTGCATTTAGTTATCAGCTATACCTTTAATTACTAAATATAGAAGAAAAAGGCACCAGACTGCCAACTTGCCTTGTTAGCAATTTCTATGTAGTTATATTTTCTGTTTTAACATAATTATTAAAAAGAACTAATAAAAACATAGCCTTTTTAGCATTGAAGTAAAAAATACTGATTATTATTGCAAGGAAATATACACACCAAACTTACAATTCAATGGAAAGGTTAAAAGGATAATCAACTCATTTCTGCTCTACTTTATATTGCCTGAAATATAGTGAAAACAGTATTTTAGACATTTAATTTTTATAAAACAGCATAAAGCGTTGGCCTTGCAAAGAGAAACCTAGACAGCATTTTGGGGGAATAAAGCATCGGAAAATTGCTGCAAAAACAGTAATTATGGACTAAAGATTACATTTGTCTGTACTATAATCTCTTCAAAGCAGTCAAATAGATGTGAACAATAATGAGACTTTTCTGTATGGTATGGCTTTAATAGAAAAACATAGGAGCTCATCTGCGGACCTGAAATGACTGGAGATGAACGTTGGCACTAGACTGTGAGATGTTCTTTACAGCTGTGTCAAGGTGCTATAGTTAGCAATCCTCATGGGGTAGTTTACTTAAAATACTGCATATGTTAGCAGCAATGATTATGTGCTGATGTGCACGTTTGCATATATGTGTGTTAACTTTATGAGCAGTCTGCATATTGTAGTTACAAAAGCTATATGAATAGAAATCTACTTGCAATGTAGATGAGATTATTGGTGATGGTAATTTGCATTATTACTTCAGCAAGACTGGATGTCTTTCTAAATGAGATGCTCTATTTCAACCACAAGTTACTGGGCTTCATGCAGAAATAACTGGGTAAAATCCTAGGCCCTGTTGTTCAGGAGATCAGATTAGATGTTCATAATGGTTACCTTTCACAAATTTTAAGGCAAGAATCAATTAAAAAGCCATACAGGCTTAAGTCAATTCTTCTAATATCAACATCCTCATTTTTATAGCTAAAATAGCACTGAAGTGCATTCCTGGCAAGGTCCCTGATTTTGCAAATGTGATCAACCAGTATGAAGTCAGCCTTGTGCGCAGGTAGATTTCTGCTGCTGTCAGTAAGACTCTTGCTAGCCTAGACCCCAAACCAATGTGATCCTACATGGAAAAACTTACTCAAATCAAAATCCTGTGAGTGCACCACTTAGTCTGGAATGTGAGCTCTTGCATCTAGATTAACCTGGGCACTTGCCTAATCTGTAAACACCCAGACACTTAATGATTTCGTCAGGAGCTGATAGAGATGCTCTCTGAAGTTCACCACACTTATTGTTTTGGGAATCTTCAATATCTATATGAGCAATGTCTTTGATAGGACAGACCAAAACCTAAAAAATTCCAATTTATGTTTCTTATTGGCCATCTCCATCCAGCCCCACATACTGAGCGAGCCTGAATCTGGACTGCATGTGGGGCAAGGACCACACCCCTCTTGCCTGCATAGACCAGGAAATAAAAACCAACTCCCTTGCAAGGCAAGAAGAAACCACTATGGCTGACTTCCCAAAAACTCCTGGACCCTACCAGGTTCTAAAACTCCATCCAACTAAAAGACCAAGGGCTAGAATGACTGGCCTACACTAGAAAAGTAAGGGTTATGAAAAATCTACACTCCTGCATGATATTGTTAACCCGACCTATGGCCTCATGTGGAAGGCACTAGGTTAACAGAAGAATTCTTCCATTGATCTCGGGGAGGTGGATTACTTGCGTTGACAGGAGAGCCCCCTCCCATTAGCACAGGCAGTGTGCCACTGTAGCATTTTAAGTGTAGACATACCCTGAGGTACTGCAAACTCCCTGACTGTTGCTATATATATCCTACCACCAATGTGCCCTGTCCAACTCCATTACCCATGCAGACTGCTGGGGTTCTCAGATGATCTGGGCTGAGGGGGAAGCAGGGAAATAAACTGGAGTGCTAGTGACAGAAAACATAATCTTATGCAGACAGAGTCAGGAACAAAGGAGAGTTGACCTATCTTAGGGCACAGAAGTAGCAAAGGCATACCCCAAAGAACTTTTCTGAACTATAAATGGCTTTGTAAACCCAGATCAATGGGAGGAAGCTTGTGAGTATCAGATACTGGGCTTGCATAAGAACCTGACCTAAGCTATAGAACTCACTCCTGCAAAAGTTCAGGATGATCTTGGAATTAATTTCAGAACTAAATGCAAAAATAATTCCTTCATCTTAACTTTCCTTCAATAATTTTTTTCACATTTAATGACACAGAATAAGTCCACACACAAAGCATAAGCAGGTGGGGGGGAAAAAAAAGAAACAAACAATCCTCTCCGAAAACCCCAATAACAACACACCAAAAAACAACCTCTGAATTAAGATATTTATTAAAGGCTGGGAAGGGAGACATACACACACACAGAAATTGTTATTGTTCTATTTTAAAATTACTGCGATGCACTTCAAGTACTGGTGGGGCCATTTATATAATGTGTATATATAGGTATAGGGAACAAAGCAAGAGTACATTATTTTCCCTTTTGAAATTAAACTGAACAAATGCAACCTCTGATTTAGTATACAAATATACTATAGGTATTATGTAGTGGGTGCTTCAGATATTATTTTATGTTAGTAATGAGTGGATTATTTTTCAACTTTTCAACATCTCCAAAAAAGTTAAAATTTGTTTGTTTGTTTTTAGGACAAAGCTATTTGTACAGCTCTGTTTCTTTATAAAACATTAGATAGGAAGAGAAACAAAACCCAGCACTTTTCAGTGCTTACCTATATAAAAAAAAAAAAAACTAAATTAAGGAATACACGTTCACAAAAGTCACACTAAACCCCTAATAATGTTTAGGACTAAATTCTGATCTCAACTCCACTTTATAGATCTCCTTTTTAATGTTTTCCTCTCCCACTGCATACAACTCCCAACTCCTTACATGTCAAGGTCCACCATGTCGGTTTGAGAGTAGAATTTTGGCTTCAATATTTGTGGTCCATAAATTTTAATTAAACTCACCATGGGCATGTAAACCTGGTGCATGTGGAGACTTATAGGATATAGAAAAGTAAGTCATGAGCTCAATTGCCAGTGGGGAATTTCATTATCTAAATGCTTTTGTTCTTAGATTAACAATTATTGTTCTACTATGTATAGTTACTGTAAGGAAACTGAACTTGAATGATACAAAAGGTCCTAGAGTCACAGGAGTTAAAAGTGGAGAAGACTTACTGGACCAGCCAGTCCAAAAGTCTGCCAACACGGGATCATTTCTTCTAGAATGTTTTCTAGAACTTGTCCAGTTTTAAAAGTACCGGTGGTGGAGTGCTCACCATTTACCTTGAAAGACTTTTCTATAGTTGAATACATTTCACTGTCAGGAAATTTTTCCTGCCATTCAGCCAGATTTTTACTTTATTCCTTTTATCCCATCCTTTCATGGTATTCAGACCTTTAAATTTTTGCATGCTGTAACTATGTTATGTTGTATTTGACAGATGATAGTCATGTCACTTAGTGCACTGCTGTAAGGTGCTCTGATATTATGGTGATGAAAGCGATATCAGTAAATAGGATTTTTTCTGCTCAGAATTTTGACTTCTTGGCAAAAAAATGAAAAACTGAAAAATTTGGGCCAACAATTAAAAAAAATGTTTAATAAATGCTGCTGCAGTGCCTCATAGGAGTTGCAGTTTGGGTTCCTCATGCCTCACTTCTCCTCTGTGGAACAGGCTTATTAGCTAGACTGCATCTTCCATTGTGCACCATGGGCTCCTCTCTTGCTGAGCCCCATGCATTATGGGAGTCCCTGGTTGTCTTGCATCCTTGGAGATGTAGTCTGAATGCAGAATATAGCCCACAGAGAAGAATGGGGCATAAGGCTCACAGCTACAATCCCCATAGGAACCACAGCAGCATTTCCAAATCAACACTGTTTTTTGGTTTTGGCCGAAATTTTTAGTTTTTTGAAGTGTTCAGTTTTTCATCAATAAGTTGCATTTTCCACAGAAAGCTGATATTTTTTGTGAAAAATCTTTAGTTAAAAGCCCAGTTTTCTGTCAAAAAAATATTTTAATCAGAAAATTTTCAACCACAACTAATCAGAATTTATATAAAATAGAATGTCCCTTCTAATAGGTGTCACTGAGGTAACTTTTCTGTAATTAGCCTTTTTAATCTTTCCCCTAAGTAAATGCCTTTAGCACCATTTTTGTTACGCTTCTTTCAGTTCTCATCAACTTACCTATTATTCTGTTAATTAGAATTAGGTGCAGAGCCGTGGTAGCAATTCAGATATTTATGGAGGGAAGCAAATTCCAGTCATTCTCCTATCCCAGCCCCCTAGACAGGACCCCATTCCAGTCCCTGCTTGTCCCTCCTCTTTTCCCCTCCAAAGGGACTCTGAGCCTCCCCTCTCTCTCACTCACAAGTGCATGAGCTGGTGCCACCAAGAGTAGAGCATTAAGAGGATTCCTTTTGCTCCACCATATAGGACCCCCCCCATCCCTCTCCCCCCAGCAGATTACACCACCATTTGGCCTGGCCACCCTGCCAACTGTACAGAGGGCCAATCAGGTAAAATGTCAGTAGTGTTATGACCACACAGCCAGAGCTATGCTCTGGCAGCAGCTGCACTGATTTAGTATGGGACCACTGCTTAAAAGTGGTCAGACCATGGTTCCCCCACTTCCCCCAGCTCTGTGGTATATGGAAGTTTGTGCAAGTGCAAAGCCTTGTGGGGGAGAGGGGGCAAATGCACCCCCTCCCCCCAGTCTCTTAAGTGGTGCCATTGGTGCAGAGCTATACAGAGAGGGCCTATTACCTCCTTCCCCCACTGTGGCATGCTTCTGTTTATGTAGCTCACCAAAGGCCTTGGCTTTTTTTATGGTTCCATATCACATGGGACATTCAGGTTTAATATATTGTCCACAATTATCCCTAGGTCTCTTTCAGCATTATCGCTTCCTAAGATTTCCCTTCCCATTGTTTGAGGTTATTTTTCCGCTGCTGCATTAACTGAAATTTTTCCAGGTTGAATCTCAAGTAACTAATCTTTCCTAGATCTTCTGGTATTATTCCTCCATGTCCCAGATATATTACATTCAAATAGGAATGAAAAGGAACTGGAGTATTTATCTATTAAAAGGCAAATTTTGTCCCTAGCAAACAACTGGGTTGTATGTTTGGGAAGTCTGCGGGGGAGGGAGGGGTGAGAGAAGAAAGAGAATTCTACGTAGGGCATGGAGTAACTCCGGGACAGCTCTGTCATTGCTATTGCAACTTCCAGTGATTCCCCTCTATGGGGACCTGTCCAAAGCATATCAAAGTCAATGGAAAGACTTCACTAGTTTCAGTGAGCTTTCGATCGGGCTGATGGGCCTGAGTAGTTGCAACCCCCCTCTTTTCTTAGCCCACACTCATCGCAAGTCTTTCCTCCATAGTGTTATGTTGGGGTCTCGTGTGGAACTGTGGTGTGCAGCCCTCCTGCATGTTCTCTCCAAATCCTGCTTCCTATGAGCAGCGAGACCACATCAATTCCACTTCATCCAGAGTCTTCTTGCACTTATGGAAGTAGAGCAGGATTTGCCCTTTAGTGTGTAGAGGCGCGCGTGCGCGCGCACACAGAGAGAGAGAGAGAGAGAGAGAGAGAGAGAGAGAGAGAGAGAGAGA
>ML675609.1:40990999-41283499 GCA_007922155.1 Mesoclemmys tuberculata | reverse complement strand
TGCTAACCCCTTTCACGTGTTATTTTATCCCGCATGTTCACTGATGATGGTATGCAAGGGTTGCGTCATTGCTTCCATTTTAAATCCTCGCTTGAAAGAAAGGGTGAGAGAAACGTTGGTGTGGATGGTCTTTTGTTTGGAATGCAGGGTTGAGCGTCAGGAGATTTGAGTTATTTGCACCCCACTTTTCAAGCAGTGGGTGAATCAAATCCCTCCTGTGTAATTTTAAGGAAGTTACTGTGGCTTTGTGTCAATTTTCTCATGCATGTAATGTGGGGCCAATAATACTTAGCTATCCTGCAGGGGTGACATAGTGCTTAAATTGTTCCTGTTTGAAATCACTTTGAGAGCCTCAGAGGGAAGGTGCGGTAGAAGGACAAAGTATTAATTATTACTGTTGTTACTTTCAGGGTTGCATTAGTATGTGATTGTCATCAGGCAAGCCCCATCTGGAGCCTCCTCTTTTGGTAGTTTGCAGCACGACAGGCACGCTTGTCTCAGTTTTCCTACATCAGCAATCTCAGTAATTTCAGGTTTTCTTGTCTCATTACCACCCCTTCTTGCAGGTGATTTATTACAAGAACGTAGTCCAAATAGTCCATAACAAAAGTCCCAAACATGTAGTCCGTTTTTCACACCAGTGCAAGCAGTCATTAAAACTCAAAACAATTCATCCTTCCATGCCCCACATACCACACACCGACATCTCCAACCATGCCCAGACACTGTCAGTCCTCTTCTGTCCTTTTATCAGCACAGCCATCCAGCCCTTCCAATTGGGATGCACCCACACTTTCCCCAGTGGGAACCCCTACAGCCTCTCTTCTGGGAACATCCTTGCCAGGGGAGCATCCCTCACTTGCCCTGGCCCTCTTACTGTTCCTTTGGGTCCAGTTCTCTGGACCAGAGATTTCAGTAGGTAAGCTCCTCTGCCTTTAACACTCTGGCACTAGCTCTGAATTGGGGACACCAGACAGCAAACCCCTTGTGATGCTGGCGGGAATTAGGGGGACCATTTATGACATTATTTAATAGTAGTATTTCAAGATTTACAATAATTCATCTGCAACATGCCATGTCAGGTACTGTTAGGTTTTAACTTGCTAAGATGATATTGTTTATGTGTATGTGTCATATTTGTATTTAAAGTTATGGATATATTTGATGTATCTGTACTTCAGCTTGTGCTGTGTTTCTGGGTGACACCGTAGACAGGATGGCTGCAGCACTAGTCTGTTTAATGGCCCGTTAAGGAAACTCACAGATACAATGGGCTCAGGGAGAGAAGCAGCCAGGGCTATACCTGATGAGTAAGAACATGCCTTATGGACAGGGGACTCTCTCTGACCCTGGGGCTTTTCCATGCCATGTGCGGAGGACTTGTGTTTGAAACAAGCTACATGGCAATCCACTATAAAAGACAGCTGCACCACATCCATATTGTCTTCACCTACCTCTGAATCGACTTGTCTGCAACTGATGCTGTGAATCAAAGGACTGTACACCAGAGGGACTATACAAGCCTGCAAACTCCACAACTCTACAGAAATCTGATACAGATGGACTTTTGAATAATTTGCATGCATCTGAATGGCTTGACCAATTTAACATTTCTCTTATAATTTGATTCTTTCCTTTTATAATAAACCTTTGTAATAAAGGTTTATTATTATTTAGTTTTAGTTACTAAAAGATTGGCTGGCAGCATGGTATTTTGGGTAAGAGCCAAACTTATATTGATCTGGTACTGTGGTTGACCCTTTGCGGATCAGAAGAACCTTTTTGGTAAAAAGCATAGAGTTTTAAATAACTTATCTCTTTACTGGACCTAGTGGCTGTGTGGGAGCCAGAGACTGAAATGCAGTAAAGGGGGCTGTGTATATTTTGTTTTAGCTTCTTTATAACCAGTGTGTGGAATCAGAAGCATTGGTTGTGGCTGGCTGGGGAGTCTGACTTCAGTGTCACCTATCAGTGCTGGGAGAATCTGGTGTCCTTTTGCAGCATGCCCTGACCTTGGCATGTTCAGGTTGTCTACCCTAGGTACGGACAGGTCACACTCCTTTTGCTACGCTCCCGCCTTCATCTTTCTCCTTTCTTACTACTCCAAATGTAGATAGTGTTTGCCATTGAGAGGTTGGGCCAGGGCATTCTCCTAACAATGTGTGCTGGTGAAACAGAGATTAAAACTGCCTCCTACTGTCTGAATTAGAGCTACCACCTGGCTGTTTTTGGTTTTTTTAATAGATTGGCCAGTTGCCAGAAAAATAATTTAATCTGCTGGGTTTTTTTTTTTACATGGTCTAAAGATTTGCATTATTATCACAATACACTTGGATATCTAATGTTAAAAGTTTCTATGTCCAGCTAAAGGTGCTGCAATGTTGCTATTAAAAAGAAGAAATTGATGGAAACGGCAAAATCAAATGGCAAATACAAATACAGAAAATAGACTCAATGGATTTTCTTTATGTATAACGTTCCAAAATGTTCACATTCAAGTATATAATTAAATTACATAGGGACTTATAGATTGTAAACAAGTCACTCCTTAACCTTCTGTTTTTAGAATCAAGGATCTGTCTATTCATCTTATCACTACATGGCAGGTTTTCTAATTCGTTAATCATTTTTGTGGCTCTTCTCTGAACTGTTTCCAATATATCAATATCCTTCTTGAATTATGGACACCAGAACTCAACACAGCATTCCAGAAGTGGTCGTATCAGTGCCAAGTACAGAGGTAAAATAAACTCTGTACTCCTACTCAAGATTCCTTTGTCTATGCATCCAAAGACTGGATTAGCCCTTTTGCCACAGTATTACACTGAGAGCTCATGTTCAGCTGATTCCCCACCATGACCCCAAATCTTTTTCAGTCACTGCTTCCCAGGTTAGAGTCCCCCATCCTGTAAGTATGGCCTACATTTAACCATTTTAAAACACATACTGTTTTCTTGTGTCCAGTTTATGGAGTGGTCCAGATTGTTCTGCATCAGTGACCTGTCTTCATTATTTACCATTTACCCAATTTCTGTGTCATCTGCAAACTTTATCAGTGAGGATCTTATGTTATCTTCTAGCTCATTAATAACCATGTTACTTAACATTAGGCCAAAAACCAATTCTGCAGGGCCCCACTAGAAACACATCTGTTTGATGATGATACCCCAGTTACAATTACAATTACATTTTGAGACCTATCAGTTAGCTAGTTTTTAATCCATTTAATGGGTACCGTGTTCATTTTATATAATTCTAGTTTTTTAATCAAAATGTGTGGCACCAACTCAAATACCTTACATATTACATCAACACTATTATCTTTATCTACCAAACTTGTAATCTCACCAAAGAAAAATATGAAGTTAGTTTGGCAGGATCTATTGTTCATAAACCCATGTTGATTGGTATGAATTATACTGCCCTCCTTTAATTCTTTATTAATTGAATCCTGTATGAACAGCTCTGTTATCTTGCCTGGGATTGATCTCAAACTGCCAGGTCCATAACTGCCCCGGTAATCCCATTTACCCTTTTTAAATATTGGCACAACACTAGATTTCTTCCAGTCTTTTGCAACTTCCCTGATGGTATCATGAGTGCAGACTAAACACCTAGACATCAGCGTATAGATGCCAGTGACCGTGAACTAGGGCTGCTCAATGGGCTTCAGTGGTCTCTCTTTGGGGTTCCACACTGGAGTGTGCTGGGGACCTGCACAGGGCTGTCTCACTGAGGTGTACTAGAGTCCTTTGCTTGAGCATGGGGTCCTGCATTGACTTGGCCAGGGGCAGATTCCTCTTCTTATGTAGCTCCTAATTTTCCCTGATGTAGGCATTGATCGGGAATATGTCAGCAACAATAACACCTTTGACTTGCTCCTGTTGCTACCCCTACAGCATCAGAGAAGGGACCCTGGTGGCAGTAGTTGCCCCTGCAGCTCCCCAGCAATTGGTGGCTCCAGGCCCAGAAGTGGGGAAGTAGCTGCTGGTGGGGAAGGAGCTGCTTGAACTGGGTCTCTTTTGTCAGTCCCAGGAGGTTGCACTTTTGAACCTGACTGGCCTGTAGCTCTACTGAGGTAAAAAGGGGCCATGACAAGAGGGAGACCAGTGTAAGTATTTCAAGCATAGGATGAGAGGGCTAACCTTAGAGTTTTTCACAACACAGGAATTTCTGTTAAGATATAAATAAACAATTACTCTAAAATCCAAAAGTTGATTTATTGTTGTTGCCAGGACTCGGTTTTTTAAATTCTTTCTATAGCCTGAAGAGGACTATTTTGGGAGAGTAGGAAGGTAAGAACAGTGGCACCTATTCTATTTTGAAGGCATCTAGCACATGGTATCTAAATGGCGCACACAGCAATTTATTTAGCAGTCAATATTAGTCAATATATCCTCATTTGAGTTCATCTGTGTTTCTCCACAAGTGCAGGATTTTTTCTTCTCTCTGGCTCTGTCTTTTTCTATTAATAACATTTAATTATTGTATCAATTAGTACTGGTTTCTGTGTCCCTTGCTAACTTGTGTTGCTTTGCTTTTTGTCTCTCCTCCCCTGTATGTGTGCAAACATATACACACACATGCAAGGGGGTTTACAAACCTCATGCTAAGGCAAAGGCAAGGGAAAGACTGGAGCAGTCCTGGGCCAGGAAAGCTCCAACCCTTCGGCATTGTTGAGCATGCTTCTGGGGACAGGAGCAATATAAAGAGAGCTCCAGCAGCCCAGATAAGGGGAGGTGAGAAGTAATGTTCTGGAGGAGCACTCCCCTGCAACACTAGGAGAAACAGCTCTTATTCAGGCAATCTGGCTGTAATTCTTTCCTTCCTCCTTTGAGACATCACCCAAAAGGTAGGGAAAACTGGGGGCAGGGGCAGCAGAAGGTCACCTGCAGCTGCCCTGAGACGCTGGAGTCTGAAGCAAAGGGCTATAAATAAACAGAGCCATGCCCTGACCTGAGACATTGGGTGTGGTAGGAAGGCCCAAAGGAAGGGGAGCAGGAGGTGGGATGAACGCAGGGCATCCTGTGCTGTCACACTTGCAGGGTCCTGGGCTGGGATCTGCTGCTGCAGAACACCCCAGATCTCAGATTCTGCCAGGTCGAGCCCCGGGATGGGCAGTGCTACGGGGTTCCTCGCAAGGAAGCTGACTAGCTGAACCCCATTCAGGGGGTTCAGGACACAGTGAGTGATTAAACTGACAGCCCCTCTACAACACACCACTCTGCATGGCACGCCCTACCTCAGCCTGCAAATGCACCAGGGCAAGGCCACTCTGTGCTGAACGCTTGCAGAGTAATCCCCTGGCTGGCCTGCCAGGCGCGGGAAGGAGATCAAGGATTCCAGGGGCGTCTCTACGTTTATTACCCCTTGTTAACAACAGGTGCTCAGACTGTGCTGGATGTGGCTTGTCCCTGACCTACACCTGCAGCTAAACCGTGTTGAGCACTAGTTCAGCTGCACCCACTGTCAACATCTATTGACAGTATAATTTCCGTAGGGCAGAGAAAGTTACAGAGGGATTGAGAAAGAATTGGGGTTAAAACAGCAGCTGTTTGAGGAAGGTTAAGAGAGGGCCAGCTCTCTGTAGCTCTACAGCAGTTCATCCTCTGTGAATCCATGGCTTTATCCCCTAAACCTCAGGATAGGAAAGCATTCTAATGGCAGGAATTGGTGAGTTTCCTGGTGCTGGTAATCCGGTCTAGATTTTAGGCCTAGACTCTAGGTGCTGGTACTCCATGTCCTGCACTTGAGTGGCTACTGATTTAGAAAGCTTTTCTCTTCCTTCACTGTCAAGCAGCCCCTGTACACCACCCCTTTTCTGATGCTCTCCAACCCGCTTTGCATTTTTGATCCCCACCGTCTGATAGCAGCCCTTGATGCACAGTGTAAGGGTGACAGAGAGACAGGAGTTGGGAAATGAAGTGAAAACAGATACGGATAGGCTGAAGAAGAGCGAGAGGAAGGTCATACACAGCAAGTTAAACATTTATTGTCCCAAGAAAATATGCTTCCAAAATATAATGATAATACATATTTGTAAATGTATGTGCTTACACAAACATAGGTACACACTCTACATACACACACCACGCTACACAGTGAGTAGTCAGTCTCCACTGGAAACAGTGCCTAGATACTGTGGTTGAGAAAAAAAATGACAGAAAAAATTAGGTCCAATATATTGTCTAGAAAAATCTCTTCAGCCACTACTGAAATGCGTGGAACACAGCAGTTGTTCATCAACTGCTGTTGATGTTGTAGGGAGGTGGTGGCATCTCCATATTTAGAAGTTTTTAAGCTACGGCTTGACAAAACCCTCGCCAGGATGATTTAGCTGAGGATAGTCCTGCTTTGGGCAGAGGGTTGGACTAGATACCTCCTGAGGTCCCTTCCAACTCTAATATTCTGTGATTCTATGATTCTAACATAAAGCAACGGCATGTCTGAATGTAAGGAGGTAAGTGAATAATGCTATGTTCAGTTTTACTGTCTTTTAGTATTGGGATCCTTTGCATCACCAAAGCTGAGGACATTCTGACAGGTTCTTCTGCAGGTCACTTTTAAAATTGTGCACATATTTGACTTTACTGATGAGCATGTGCAACTAGCCAATCTAAACATTAATTTAAGTATGTGGATCCATTGAACATGGGCTCTGCAGAGATTTTAGAGTGCACGTTACATTTTAGTATATGCACTAAATATATTTTATTCTAACCCATGTATACAACTCAGAACAAAAAGAGAAAAGAAGTGTCCTGGGGAAAACTCAAACGATAGGAATAGTGGAGTATTTCCTTAATGCTTTTTTAGTGCAAGTGCTTCATCTGTGACTCTGCATTTTCTTCATTTTTATCACAACTGTAGGGCCAAATTTTCCATTCCAAAGGCTCCACACCTTGGGGCTTCAAAATCATCACATTTAATACTGGAAAAGACTCCTGCCAGTGCAGGATTGTTCCAATATGTAAATAAATTAATGGGGGGGAAATTAACTCTGACACACTCTGCAGCAAAAATTCCTGAAGTTGAAAGTATTTGAAATAAACATTTACAAGGAAGACACCAATACTATCTTTTTGCATTAAACTGTATGTTTTACTCTGACAACAGCTTTAATCAGTAGCCCCATCACATTTAATTCCCCTTCCAACCTTTTACCTGATTTTTATTAAAAGAGTTAGCCCATGTCCTCCTCCCTCAAACAAGCAGTTTAATGGATTTGTGACAATATTTGTGCCATGTCTAGAGAAGTTAAAAAGCTTTAAATGCAAATCAAACTTTGCTGTGTTCTTGTCCTATTAAAGTAATGTTCTAAATTGCAGCTTCTTGGCAGGAAAAATAAGAGGCAATAGCAGGAATTTGTATACCTAGTCTATGCACAGATGCCCAGAACTGTTAGATACTGGATGGGACTCCTGAGGGGGAAAGAAAACACATCAAGAACAATTAGACAACTAAAGGAAATGTGCTCAGAGATAGCAGTCATGCTCTGTATTGAGGCTTCTCCCATCTCTAATTGGAAGGGGAAGTTACTGCCCCAGTATAATGCTGACCAATCTTTCTCTGAAATATGCACAAAAAAAAACCCCAACCCTAAACTTTGATGTGGTACAATCTGGGATGTCTGTCTTACATATAACCATATTTCCTGGTTAAGTTATACTCCATTATTACTTCTTCTACCCCTTCCTGGTTTTCAACTACACTTTCTTCTTCTCATTTGCTCTCCCTGCAAAACAAAAACATAAAATTTTCCTCTCCTACCTGCTGTTTAGCAGCTGTTCTGCTACTGTGCTTACACCAATGGCCTGTCTGTCTTATGAGGGTAAGAGATATCACATGCTAAGATATTATGTGAATAAGAGGCTGTCAGCAGCCTCCAAGAATAAGTTCTGCTCTGAAGTTTACTGTTCTGCAGAGGGTGTGGTATGTCAGATCTCTTGCTTTAAAGATGATGGTTTTCCAAAAGGACGTGCGGTTTGGGAAGGAGGTTTTCATGAATCATGTAATTTAGTCTTATGCTACTTTAAGAAAAAGGAAGATCAGGGGTCCATTTAGTGAGCATAAATTACAGCTCACTTTGGAAAGAATAATTTTTGTTCTGGTAGCTCTGCTCCTCAGCTTCCTCTGTAGTCAGCTTTGCAGTAAACCAAAGGGGCATATACAATCTGCAGATAGCTATGAATTTTAGGTAACCATACATTAGATAATTGAAGTTGAACTATGTTATGTTTCTGTATCATGTGTATGCTGGAGAAGGAACTGGCAAATTTTAGATTCAATCAAGGATGGTTTAGTTCTTATATAATGCAGTTACTCTGTTACTTTAAAGATCTTTGTTTTGTTAACTTGGAAATGGCCAGGACAACCAGTTCTGGATTGGACATTAGAAATGAAAAACATGATAGATATGTAATAAATTTATAAGTAGCAAACGTATGGCTTATATATGGCAAAAATGAAGATGTGGAAATCTTGCCTATACTCAAATCCATACACGTAGATATGTAGATTAATCAGTTCCAAGGCCAGAAGGGACTACTATGATCATCACAGGCCATAGAACTTCCCCAACATAATTCCTAGACCATATCTTAGAAAAAGATCTAATCTTTATTTAAACATTTTTGATTTATGGAGAATACCCCATGATCCTTGGTAAATTGTTCCAATGGTTAATGCCCCTCACTCTTAAAAATGTACGCTTCCAGTAAGATTTTGTCTAGCTTCAACTTCCAGTCACTGAATTGTGTTATACCTTCCCGTGCTAGACTGAAGATGTCATTATTAAATATTTGTTCCTCATGTAGATCATGTAGATACTTATAGACAGTCATGAAGTCATCCCTTAACCTTCTCTTTGTTAAACTGTGAAATAGTCTCAAGGAGCTCAATTTCTCTAAGACAGGTTTACTAATCATAAAGTCATTCTTGTGGTTCTTCTCTGAATGCTCTCCAATTTGTCAACATCCTTCCTGAACTGTAGACACCAGCACTGGACATAGTATTCCAGAAGCGGTCACACCAATGCCATATATAGAGGCAAAATAACAACTCTACTCCTACTTGAGATTTCTCTGTTGATGTATCCAATCCAAGGATTACATTATCTCTGTTGGCCACAGCATCCGTACTGGGAGATCATATTCAGCTGATTATCCATCACAACCCCCAAATCTTTTTCAGAGTCACTGTTTCATAGAATCATAGAATAGTAGAGTTGGAAGGGACCTTAGGAGGTCATCTAGTCCAACCCCCTGCTCAAGCAGGACTATCCTCAGCTAAATCATCCCAGACAGGGCTTTGTCAAACCGCAGTTTAAACACCTCTAAAGATGGAGATTCCACCACCTCTCTAGGTAACCCATTCCAATGCTTTACCACCCTTCTAGTGAAAAACTTTTTCCTAATATCCAACCTAGACGTTCCCCACTGAAACTTGAGACCATTGCTCCTTGTTCTGTCATCTACTACCATTGAGAACAGTCTAGCTCCATCCTCCCTTGAACCCCCTTTCAGGTAGTTAAAGGCTGCTATCAAATCCCCAATCATTCTTCTCTTTTGCAGACTAAACAAACCTAGTTCCTTCAGCCTCTCCTCATAATGCTTGTGCTCCAGCCCCCTAATCATTTTTGTTGCCCTCCACCGGAGTCTTTCCAATTTGTCCACATCCTTTTTGTAATGGGGGCCTCAAAACTGGACACAATACTCCAAATGTGGCCTCACCAATGCCGAATAGAGGGGAATAATCACTTCCCTTGATCGGCTAGCAATGCTCCTACTAATGCAGCTCAATATGCTATTAGCCTTCTTGGCAACCAGGGCACACTGCTGACTCATATCCAGTTTCTTATCCACTGTAACCCCCAGGTCCTTTTCTGCAGAACTGCTGCCTAGCTTGTCAGTCCCCAGTCTGTAGCTGTGCATGGGATTCTTCCATCCTAAGTGAAGGTCTCTGCACTTATTCTTGTTAAACCTCATCAGATTTCTTTTGGCCCAATCCTCCAATTTGTCTAGATCCCTCTGGATCCTATCTCTACCTTCCAGGGTATCTACCACTCCCTCTAGCTTAGCGGCATCTGCAAACTCGCTGAGAGTGCAGTCTACCCCATCCTCCAGATCATTAATGAAAACGTTGAACAAAACCGGCCCCAAGACCGACCCCTGTGGCACCCCGCTTGTGACCGGCTGCCAGTTAGACATGGAGCCATTGATCACTACTCATTGAGCCCGATGATCTAACCAGTTCTCTGTCCATTTTATACACCATTCATCCAACCTATACTTCTTTAACTTGATGATAAGAATACTGTGGGAGACTGTATCAAAAGCTTTGGTAATGTCAAGGTATATCACGTCCACCACTTTCCCCACATCCACAGAGCCAGTCACCTCTTCATAGAAAGCAATCAGGTTGGTCAGGCATGACTTGCCCTTGGTGAATTCATGTTGACTGTTCCTGATCACCTTCCTCTTTTCCAAGTGCCTTAAAATGGATTCCTTGAGGACCTGCTCCATGATTTTTCCAGGGATTGAGGTGAGGCTGACTGGTCTGTAGTTCCCTGGATCCTCTTTCTTCCCTTTCTTGAAGATGGGCACTATATTTGCCTTCCCCCAATTGCCACGAGCTTTCAAAGATAATAGCCACTGGCTCTGAAATCACATCAGCTAACTCCCTCAGCACCCTAGGATGCATTGCATCTGGCCCCATGGACTTGTGTATGTCCAATCTTATGTCCAATCATTCTAATGTTTCCCAGGATTGAGTCTGTCATTCTGTAAGCATGGTCTGAATTCTATCTTCCTAGATGCATACATTCACCCTTAGCCATTTAAAATTCATATTGTTTGCTTGCATCTAATTTACCAAGTGATCCTGATCGCTCTGTATTAATGACCTATTTTCTTCATTGTTTACCACTCCCACAAATTTTGTGTAATCTGTAAACTATCAGTGATGACTTTATGTTCTTTTCCATGGTATTGATTAAAAATGTCAAATAGCATAGGGCCAAGAATCCCTGGGACCCCACTGGAAACACATCCGCTCCTTGATGATTCCTCATTTACAATTACATTTTGAGACCTATCAGTTAGCCAGCTTTTAGATATGATACACAGGACTATAAGGACAGAATATGATATTATTTCTTCTGTTCTAAACACATGGAAATTTGCAGTAATTTGAAAGTCATGCATGCAGAACTTCAAAAGAACAATATTTGGCCCTTAGTGTTCTTTTGATGTGTTTTTTTTGTGTGTGTATGTAATGAAGGTTCAATTTCTGAACTTTCAACAGTTTGCAGATTAGTTGATAAGAGTGTTATATCATTAAGTTTTATACCCTGGGGTCACAGCAAGGCATTAGGAAACCTCAGTGAACATTATTTATATTGTGAAACAAAGTCAAGAAGTTCAGACATCTGGTATTCACCACAAAAGCAGACAATGAAAACAAGGAAACATTTGTAATCATACTTGGTAGTCTTTTTATGTGAAGTAATTACTAAAATAATCTGAAGACATGGATCAGATTATTAATGAAAATGGTAGCTTGCAAATGACTGTAATATATATCTCTGCCTTTCATAAGACAGACGGGAAACTGTATAATGTAATGAATAGCCCTGGGGTTTTGCAACGCCAGAATTCACACTTTGAAATCTGTTGTCTCAGCTGATGAGCTCTAAAGGGAGTATTACTAGACATAGCACTGATTTGGTTGTAGATAGTAATTGTGAACTCTACATTTTCCATCTGATGTCCTGATTTTGCTCTTTTTATATTTATACTGAAGAAGCTACATCCAGAAAGTATGTTTTATTAATCTGTTCTTTTTATATAATCATTTACATGAGTACAGCAGAATAAAATTTAAACAAAGTGGAACACAGTCAGGCTATTTTGTCTCTACTAGTGTATGAGTGAAAAGAGGCTAAGCAAAACACAGCAGTTGCATCCCGCTCTAGACTTCTTCCACACCCATGGAATTCATACTCCATAGGTTCCCTGGAGGAGCATGGGCCATGGAAAGGGCATTCCTAGTCTGGTCCATGTGCTATACCAGTAGTTTTCAACCTTTTTTCATTTGAGGACCCCTAAAATGTTGAATGGATGTGTGGATCCCTTTGGAAATCTTCGACATTGTCTGTGAACCCCCAAGGGTCCACGGACTACAGGTTAAAAACCACTGTGCTATACAAACACAGGATCTGGCCTAGGAAGTAGTGATACTATAAGATGGTGTAAATTGCTATAGCTCCACTGAAATCAGTGCAGCTACAACAGTGTACCCCGGCTTCAAATTTGGCCCTCTGTTTCCACGCAGATTATATCTGCACTCAGGGCTCTGCATTTTATCACATCAAGGTCAGAATAGAGTTTAAACAGATTAAACAGAGCCAGAACTTGGCCCCTTATGAATTTATTGAAACAAAGAGCTATGACTTTGTTCATATGTATCATACATTTTCTTTCCATAGTCTTTATACTGCAACATATTACTAGCTTTGCACAGATACAATAGTAATAGAAATCTGAGCATTTAACTACTATTTAAGATTCCGGTCTGTAAAACAACAATAATAGGATCTGATCCTGCCATCTACTGACACTTAAAACTACCACAGACTTCAGTCGGAATCCTGCAGGCAAAAGAACTACAGGATTATTATGTGGATAATATTTATAACCCTAATTTATTTGTTTTCTCTTGACAAGTTTTTTGGTCAGCATCGTAGTCAACTGACATCTATCCTGATATTTAACTAGGTGACAAGCTTAACATTATACTTTTTTAAAATGAAATTAGCTACTCAAAGCTTACAGTCATCTTAAACTGTTTTGCCATTTTGTGGGGTGACTTCTAAAGTTGTAACAATTACATAGTTGTGAATTAAGTACAAATGAGTGAACTGGAGATAAGTCTTTCCAAAGATGGAAACACAATTACACATTCAGCTTGATTTTTACTATATTGTATTAACACTATTGTCAAGGATCTGTTATTAATGTGAACTAATTGCTTTGCTCATTTTGAGAGCTAATCACAATTCTATTTAAAGCAAATTATCATTTGGCATTAAATTTTTATCCCTACAAAATTCAGAAGGTAAATGTTATGGTTAGCTAAATACAAATATATGTGATGTTTGATTAAGGAGAATTTTCCTCTTATTTTTGATTAGCAATCATTATAATATTGTAGTAGCAACAATGCCTACTCATTATAACTAAGGTTAAAATGACACTCAAGGCCTTTTAAAAAAGAATCCTACTCTTTAGTCTGAAATTTTTCGTACTTGGTCTTAGCTCAGCAGTGTATATTTTTAGACAGTCTCATAAAATCAGTTAAGCCATATTTGAGTTATCCAAGCATGAAAAAAACAACTTTCACCTGGTCAAACGTAGCTCAGATAACTCAGAGTGGCTTTATTTTCATCAGATTAAATTATGTAGTCCTGAATGAGAACTAATACTTTTGACATGTTTGAAGAAATTTAATTTAGAAGTAAACTCATATGGGTTTTTTTCAGATGGCCCACTGAATATGCACACTGCATTTATTCCCACTAATTTCACAGACTCAGTAGACTGTGATGCTCTGAATATGTAGATACTTGAGTACAGGGTAATTCTCAGAGTCACAAAGCCTTCTCTGAGGAAGAGCAATAGCTTGATACTAGTAACTTTACAAATGTATGATACACAGCAAAGCTTTCAATGGAGCTATATGGATTTACACCAGTTGAGCATCTGGCCCAGCAAGTCTATTTACCTTCATTACAGATTAGACTGTCAACTCAGGGTGAGTACTGCTCTTTTCCTATAATAATCTCCTTTAACTTTCCAAAATGTGTCCTTCCCAGTGGCATATATAATTTTTAAGCTAAATGTACAACAGAATCAAATAACGAGGGCAGCTCACCATCCACAGCACAGACTACTGCTGTGAGCATCATCCAGGCAGGAATCACTAAAAACAGTACTTGTTAACATGGAAAACTCTTGGCAGCTGTTCACTGTCCAGCTAGAGGAGAGATTAATAGGACAGGTTTTACTTTAGAGTGGAAGACTCATCAGAGCTCCTCATCGATGAAGCAGTCTGCTGTTGCTGGCATCGTGCAGCTGGAGATAGGTGGAAGTGAGTAAATAAAAATATCACACTCACAAACCCGCAGGATGGGGAGGAGAGGGGGAAGGGTGCTTCCTTATCTCACATTTTAGGGGGAAACTGGTTTTGCACAGTTTATTATGTCAAAAAGTTTGGGAGACTCTAATGACCCAATTCTGCCCAGTTGCACCAGTATAATTCTATAATGTCTGTGTTAACAGTGATGTGACATAGCCAAATCAGGCCCCAGGGTTGTGTCAGGCACTGTCTTGGCCCAATGTGTATGTCGCTTCCTTTGTTGCAAATTCAAGTTTGAAGGATTATATTCTTATTTTAGGAGATGCAGTGGATTTTGTATTAATTGGATATTATAGATATGGAGATGAGTGATATTGAAGGAAAGTGTGATATCGTGGGGGCATTTTCTGCTGGGGAAGAGGAACTTGATTTTGTGTGAATTAGAAGGTGATGGATGTTGGCTGTAGGTGGAACAGAAGCATGGAGGGATGCTAGTTTTGTGCACAGCCAGGCTACCTCATTTGTGGGCATTATTCCCCTGCAGGTAAAATGGCCGATCAGGATGTTATGGTCTGAGAGGGTGACTCTCAAATAACTGAGTGTGTGGTGTTAATTCATCATATATGGGTTTGATAGACTATGGTTTGAACCGTAAGGGGCTTTGTTGGTTGTGCATCACCTTTCTAAGATTTCGACAGACACTTTGAGTGCTTCCTAAGCCCTAATGCTTAATCATCACATCTGTTTGCAGTCTTTATGTGCAATTACTTTGTAGCAACACCAATAGCGTGTGGTATATTATGAACATATACACCAGAAAATCTCAGATTGGCTTCTCACTACCAGTTCTATTGATTAGGAAAACCCTGTTGCTTCTGCAGGTCAATACTCTATCTGCCTTGCCTGCAACTTCATAGATTTTTATTATACGTTAAAAATAACGCTTGCTAGAAAGAACCTTCCCATACTCAAGGATCAGAGATTTTCTTTTATGCTTTATTACAATAAGTTTCCTATTGCTTTTACAAAGGGTTTACAAAGTATTTTACATGATATAGAATTGCATTATGTATCTTTTTATTAGACAAAGAGTTTAGCTATGTTTATTCAAATTACGTCTTTTACTTGAAGCTCAAATTTTTAGAAATATGTCATAAAAGTTTTAATTAAAGTAAAATGGACTGCATAGTCACAAATCAGTGTTATGAATAGTGTTGATGTGACTAAGGATCAAAACCAAATATAAAAATAAATATGACATTTTGTCCTTCAGGTGTGTGAAAATGTGAATGCAAATTCTGTAGTCTTATTTTCTGATCCCTACTACTCTCTAATCTTATCAAATATATATTCACATATTCTGAGACAGTCTGATAAAGTAGCCTGATACAAACAAGTTGAATTAGATTTTGTAAAGTACATTTTCCTAGTAAATCTGATTTCACAATTTTGTTCTGGTGACATATTAGCCATTTCTGAGTATATAAAAAGGTATTAGAATATTTTAACTGTAGAAGACAGAACTGTGCTCTACAGCAAAATGTAGTATAATGTAACCACACTGAATATTATCTGTCACCAGAAAACATTCATTCTCTCATGTTTTACGGTGTGCATCTGGTCTACTCTCTGAGGGCTCAGGTAACTAGTATTCACCAACAAACAACTTACTTACCACTACCTGTCCCCATGCTGCTTATCCACTCTCAACTTCTGATATCATTGTTTGTATCTGAATAGAAGTGCCTCAAGATTCATAAATCCGTATGCAGTTGTAAGGTTCTCAAACAGCAATTCATTTTAATTATGTGTGACATAAAAAGACCACCTACAGATGAGACAATACAGCTGTAAGATTCTCAAGGTTACTATAGGGAATACTTCATAACTGAAGTATGTTTTCCCAAAGGACTTATACTACCATTTGATTTAATTTTTAATTTTTACATTTTAATCAAAATAGATCAAATGGTGGTGGTATCTCCTGGGAAACATATCTCAGATATGAAGCAGTCCACGTTCCCTTTAAATATGTAAAGCTGCCATTTATGTATAACTCATGAATGACACCCTGTGTTGCAAGCAAATATCATGCAATGATTCCTATATTGTTTTATTAACAACACCATAATCACACACGCATATCGAGACATGGCAATAATAGTATCAATACCAGAAGCTAATCCAATATATTGCTGGTCCAAAAAAGGGTCAGTCATTTATAGTGGCAGGGCCCATACCCCACATTGTCCCCAAACGTCAAACAAGTCTTTACCCAGGGTTTCTAGAAGGCCACAGCTATAACTTGAAACCTCAAAATTAGAAAATTTTTTAAATTAAGAACAGGAAAGCACACAGCAACATTTTCAAACTTCGATGCCTAAATTTAGGCACCCAAATCCATATATAGGCATTGAATTATGATCTACCAACTTTAAATCCAGCTGCCACAGGCTCCCTCTCTGTTCTGTTCTATTCAGCTTCTTATATCGTGTTTATCACTATAGGATCTGAGTACCCTCCAGTAATACATTAACTAACATGACTAATATCTGCCATGCATTTGTTGTCTTTTCCTCTCCTGAAGGGGGAGAAGTGTATGCAGGAGAGTATTTTATTTACTTATTTATTTTTTATAAATAACGCTAATACACATACTCTTATGTTAGAAGCCAGCTCAAAGAAATGCTCCTTGCACTTAAAGCAGAAGGTGGTGGTGACCATCCAGCTGCCTGCTTCAGCTCTGCCCAAGGAGACCTTTGAAAGAGATTTGAACTTGGGCAAATGCCACTTTCCCCATTTGGAAAATAGCTTGCAAATTCACTGCTATTTATCTGTTAGACTCAGGCTGAACAATGTGTATGACATATGTCAATTATACCTGGATGATCTGTTTAACAGGAGAAAGAATCAGGTCTAGGAGAAAGACTTTAGCCCAGAACAAAAATAAACACCTGAAAGAGCAAACCTTTTCTTGAATCTTGTTTCATTGTTGACTTTAATTAATCTCTTACTAAACTCATGATCTTAAATATTTTATTATTTATTTTTAAAGCGATCTTGCTTACCAGATGATCTTCAAATATTTTGAACTTCAGTTTAAAGGGGGGGGAAAAACCTCTGATGATTTGCTAGTGTCAATTCCATTGGCCTGATGTGTAAACAATTCTTAAAATCATGTTAAATGATTTTTTTCACCCTTATTAACAATATGAAGATAACCCTGCAAAGCAGTGCAGTAGATTTAGCTACACATCCTCCATTAAAGAACAGAAGACACACTGCTTTGAAACCAGGAAGTTCTTGTAACATAAGTCAGACACTGGATCTTTTCTAGGCCACCTTTTGAATATTATTTTCCAGATACCAGGTTCTGAAGCAAAATAACTACAAAGTCTGTGACTTCTAACAATAAATTCAGGTCAGAGGAGATCTAAGGTTGGATGGAAAAAACAACTCTGGCTTTGACACTAGGTTACGCTCAGACATCAGTAGTAGCTTCAGTAATAGCCAGATTGACGTTAACAGGCAGGATGGAAGGAACTTTAATACTTGCTTTGAAAAAATACTTCAGCTGGCTTTTTGTGTTACTTTCCCTTTGGACTGTTTCTGGCATGAAGATTATTGTAAAAAGGCCTGGAGAACTAGGGAAGCTAGACCCTTAGCATTACCTCAGCATTCTCTGATTTTTAACTGAATCTGCCTGACAGAGACATGTCCTTCTTGCGGAGGCATTAGTAACTGGGAAAACAAGCTGGGAAAGTTCCAAAATAAGTATGAGAGAGATTTAATACTTGTGATGCGCGCTCAGTGTGTGAAAGAACAAAATTGGACAACATGGAAAGTACCTGAGGACAGTTCAGCAGGTGCTGCAAAACCTTTAGATTTCATTGGCCACTTATGCTTAAAAAAAACAACCCTACTAATTCATGGGCTGAGCATGTTCACTCAGTCCCTGATCCAGCAAGGTACTTACGCATGTGAGTAGCACCATTAACCTAATTGGTATAAATGTTATAGTTTTCTTTTCAGAAATTACTATGGTAAAATAATATCTGCTGCATCAGTCAAACTTCCGCAAATTCTACTCATCAGGACTATATCCTGCCAATAGCTTGCATACAAAACTCCCATTAACTTCGCTGGGCATTCCAGGTGGATTAATGGTAAGATATCAGTCCTAGTGTAGATTTGCTGTTACTGCACTTTACAGTTAAATCAGAAATTAATGTAAAATGAAAGCTATTGAAATATGACTTTCATATAGAACATATATATGTTATCTTAAAGTATTGTCAAACAGTGATAGATTTATCAGCATTAGGTATATTTTGCATGAAAAAGGTCACCTTGGTAATTCACAGCATGCCTCCTGTTCAAGTTTCAAATATATTATAACTTTCATGTTCACTCTTACATTGAATCAGCCCCTTTTACTTGCCCAAATCAGACATTAAATCAGCAGTACAAGACTAATCGATTTACATCCATGCAAAGTAGATGTAAAATGCAATCAAATCAGAATCCTTCATCCAATCCTCAAAAACAACCTCCCTCTCCCAAAAAACTCCAGAACTGTTAGGGATGTTCTATATAATACTTAGTCCCCTGCACTGAGTCAGGACTGGATTAGATGATCTATTGAGGTCCCTTCCATCCTACATTTCTTTGATTAACTTACACCAATGTCAGCATTTTACACCCCCATTACACATGTGTAAATGGCTACACAAGATCAAAATCAGGCCCCATATCTCCTATCTTGGTGCCAAATATTAATATTGAGTAAGCTTATTTGTTTTTCAAGAATGTGAGTTTTCAGAACTTTGTTCTGCATTTGTACAGCACCTAGCACCGTGGGATCCTGATCCAGGAATAGGGCTCATAGTTGCTACAGTAATGCAAATAAATAATCTGATATACTTTAAAATGGTAAAAATCAGATAAACATAATTCATTGAATGTTCCCTTTCTTAGGGCTTTGTAGCAAAGAGCTGTGTCCTCTCTTGCAGATTGACAGTGAAGGAGGGCCAGACCCCTCCTTGTGAGCGGAACCAGGAAAGCTATGCCTGCTATGCCAGAAGCAGGGAGGGAGGGACCAAGACAGGAAGTACAAAAGGCAGGCCTTGCAGCTCAGTTAGAAAAAAGCTGTCAAGGAGGACAGAAGGAACCTATCAGCTCTGAGAGCCAGAGGAGCTGCTGGGGCTGGCACCAGAGGACTGGCCTGGGCCGCTGACCAACTGAGAGCCAGAGGAACTGTTGGGACTGCCACTTGCAGTGTACACCGTGGAGACGGAGGACAATCCCGAGCTGCAGGTACACTACAAAGGGGGTGTAGGAAGTAGCCCAGGAGTAGCCGACCACAGTCCAGCTGTGTTTGTGCCTGAGCACTGGTTGATGTATTTTGGCTGGAGCCCCGCTGACCCAGTAGTGGAACACTCCACCATTGATAGGGCCTTGGGCTGGGATGCGGTGGAGTCAGGAGGAACCTTGTCCTCCTCCCCCTCGCCACCTCATCCCTGGGTTGGCAGACTCGCTCCGGCCTACTGCTGCTCACCCTATCTGAGAGCTCTCGATTGTTCTGGCGCTCACCCCCGTCTGTTTGCCTGCCCCGCCCTGCCTGAGGGCCGGGGGCGATAGTCTGTTTGCCTGTCCTACTTGAGGGCTGGGCTATAGATTGCTTATGTGCTTTGCCCCGCTTGAGGCCATAGACTGTAGAGAGCTAATCCCTTGCCTAAATCTTAGCCACACAGGTGTGGCCATGAGGGGCCTTGGCCTCTCTCTAAGACTGATAGGGAAGGACAGTCCCCGACCTCTACACGGTCCTTTTAAAAGAAATCTGCCCCAGAACTGGCATGAGTGCAAGCCAGTTTTTTTAACATTTTCTCATTTCTCAGACATGAATTACAATTCAGTTTAAAAACCTGCTACGGAGGGGTTCAAAGTCTAGCTGCTGCCTGTGTTTGGATGGAAATGAGGCATAGGGCATTCTGGGATTGGTTATTTCCCAAGGACTTTAGGCCTTGCCGCAATGCATGATGGGGAAAGAGGCAGGGCCCTGGGAGACAGGAGGAGGAGCAGGGGGCGGGACGAGCATTCCGGGCTCATTCAGAGCTCTCAAATTGTCTGAGGCCCCTGGGCATGGGCCCTGTTGGCCTGTGAGGTAATTTGTCATTGTTTAGGTGTCTCTAGAATGCCGGCGCCCGTAGGCATGTGCCTACTGTGCCTAATTAGAAATGCAGCCCTGGATGGGAGGTTTCTTGTACATTTGCTGAACATAGTTTCTTTTGCCATTGACCCAGACTATAGGAGGAGTAATGCTCTTTGGGACTTCATTAAACTAGACCGTGGGTGAAGTGAGTTTGTTTCAAAATGTTAGTAGTTTCATATGTGATTTCACCAGATCTGGGAAGGACTGAACTGTCTGGCATGGGATGGGGAAATGGCACTTGGCTGTACAATAGTGTACATTTATCTATACACGTTAACCATCTGAAGAGTGTAACTTGATTATGAATGGAAATGTGAAGGAAAAACAGTCACTTTCACACTTGTAAGCCAACGTGGTGTTTAATCTTATTGCTTTTGTGAACTGCAATTTACAAAATACAAAGTTAAAAAAGATCAGATAAAAATATTACATTGTATCAGCTATATCTGGATTAAAACCAGGAAACAAGTCTGTATCACTGTATACATTGAAATGTACTACTCATAGATTATTTTGTGTACAAAAGCATAAACATTAGGAAATATAAGTGTATATAACATTATAAATAAAATCAAAATACCACAGTGATATTATATGGCAAGGGAAAACTCTCAAAACAATAATTTTGTGGTTCTAGTGCAGATCTAACACAGGTCTGCTTTGAAGAATGCTTACCACTCCAAATCTGTATTGTATTTGCCTATATCCCATTACAACAGTTTTATCTGATGGCAAGCCTAGAACTGGATGTCAAATACAATATATTTTTAAAATATATTTATTGTTATAGGTTTTCAATATTTTAAATATCTCATTTTCAAAAGGTTTTCATACTGGCCTGTTTAGACACACATTTCATTAGGGGAAAAAAAATTCAAAACCATCTCAGCATGTAAACAAAACATAAAGCAGCCCACAGTTCCCCTAAAGCTTCAGATATGGAAATGAGAAGTCATCCACACGATTTCTGCAATGGAATTTTACATATTTTCTAACTCAGCGGCTCTCAACCTTTACAGACTACTATACCACTTTCAGGAGTCTGATTTGTCTTGGGTATCCCTCAAGTTTCACCTCACTTAAAAATTACTTGCTTACAAAAATATAAAAGTGTCACAGCACACTATTACTGAAAAATTGCTCACTTTCTCATTTTTACCATCCATTTATAAAATACACCAATTGGAATATAAATATTGTACTTGCATTTTCAGTGCATAGTATATACAGCTGTATAAACAAGTCATTGTCTGTATGAAATTTTAGTTTGTACTGACTTCACAAGTGCTTTTTATGTAGCCTGTTGTAAAACTAAGCAAATATCTAGATGAATTGATGTATCCCCTGGAAGACCTCTGCGTACTCCCAGGGTACGTGTAACCCTGGTTGAGAATCACTGTTCTAATTCATGAAAATCAAGGGAAATTACATTATTTCCAGTGAGAAGCAGCCAAAGTTGGTATCTGATACTTAATAACAATGACTGTCCTGTGACAAGGCCAAAGGAAAAACATCAGGGACACCGAGGGGGCCATGTTGTAGTCCCAATGAAACAACTGGGAGTTTGCTATTGAAGTCAATGGGAATAGGATAGTGCCCCAGAAAGTAATGCTTAATTATACAAAGTGTTTCACAAATGGTTATGGACACCATATATAAAGTTGGCTTTGCATCTATACAGAAATAATTATTAAACAGCATCTAGTAATATCCCCCAAAACACCAATAGGCTGGCTAAATTAACTTTAGGGCTTCTGGCCACGTGCAACACACTAACTTTCCAAACAATGATTAGTAAGATGGCACTCCTAGGTTGCTGTGATTTTAAAAAAGATGCTGCACACTTTTTTCCTATATTTTACATTCCAAAAGCTTTTCATTATTTTATTGTAAACTACATTAAGAAAAAGGTATTAAAAGGGTTGTTAGTAGATGCCTTTACAAAGTTCGGAAGAATGTCCTTTCACAATGTGAATTAATTTGAGAAGGAATTTTGAAAATACCTCGAGCAGTAAGGGATCTGCTTCATGTAAAGACACCAGTGTTAATCAAAAGTAGTCGGACTATAGATTAGACTCCTAGGAATGGCTGACAAATTTTTCCTGTGTGTTTTGCAAACTATGAAAAAAGTTGCAAGTATCAGTTACCAGGTGACTAAAAATGCAGATCTGAAATGACCTATAATTTCAGTGCAAATTGTGATCTTAGGTTTCAAGGTTTCATTTAAAAGAAGCAAGAGAATTGGGTGATATCCAGAACTAAAGCACAGTAATAATGCATGATATTTAAAGGACTACAGAAAATTGGCTTGAAAAGAAAGAGGATGGGGATGCAAAAGTTAAAACGTTCTTCATTCATGAAGCAGCAGCAATGTGTAAGCAGAAATTCTCTTAATAGCTCTTTCTCTGAAGAACATAAAAAACACTATGGGCAGGTCTACACTGCCACCAAAATTTGGCAGCAGTCGATGGGAGTTAAGCACGCTACACAGAGTAGCTTCTGTAACTCCCATCAACTTCATTACTTCCCTTTAGCATGCTGGCTCCACTGAGCTGCGCTGACGGGAAATGCGTTCCCGTCGATGCAGCACTACACTTTTTTGGAGATGGTTTTAATAGATCAACTTCTGGATCGATTGAGCATGTCTTCACTGCCTGCCACTCAATCGATCCGGAAAAATCAATCTGACGGTGGCAAATTTGCCACCGTCAGTGTGTACATAGCCTATATTCTGCTTTATACAACTCTTGTGTATTTTCTGACAACCATATATGTTATGTGAACTGGTAGAGGCAATAACTAGTTTACACAACACTATCTGCAAACTCACAGTGGCAGGTGAGGGTTGAAATAGGCTGAAAAGAGTTCATGCTCTAATTTGTTAAAGCAGCCACCTGTCTCTAATAACTTTGATCTAATCTACTTTGAGAATAAACGGTCAGTAATTGTCATCACTTTGCTAGGTGAGCTAAGATTTTTCTTCAACAGTTTTAATACTATTGTTCCTAAATATAAAAGTCTCATAGTATACACTGCAAAAGATAACTGTAAATTAACTATTTTTGTGATAACCTATTCTGAAATTGGTGTATAGTTTTTATGATTATATCCAACTTTCTCAGCTGTAGGGTTTATTAGATGCTCAGTACATATAAGTCTATTCACTGAAATGTTAAAAGATGAGACAATGCAAACAGATGTAAAATGCTACCAGTCTCTGATCTGTTAGCATATTATACCTTCTTTGCATGGATGTAAGTGTCTACACAAGATGCAGGGCAATGGTGAAACAGGCCTACGCTCGTGTAACAAGAAAGAGTGGTAAGAACAGTCTAAAATTCTCATGTTGTTGGGCTCAACAGGTACAGTACATTCCAAGGATGAAGTCTTGGGAGTCATTGCGGAGAGCATAATGAAACACCTGCCCACTGTGCAGGAGCACTGATGAGACTGATAAAAAAAAACACCATTATAATCAAACACTAGTATAACTTAATCAACTCTCTGTAATACAGCCAAGGACTGGGACCAATCCTTGTGATTTATGTAAGATAAGATATTACAAAACCCAAGTATTTTATAGCCTGAAGGGAGAAGAGTTAGCGGGAACATGATATAAAAATTATGAAGGGCACACTGGCGAACATGACTTGGACCCTCTTTTTTTTTGCCACATCTCATAACAGAGTTAATTAAAGAGCAGCACTTTTAGACCAAACACGAAGAAATGTGCATGGATATTACCAGTATAATTCACTGAAAGAATTCCTATCTTTGTTAACCAATATGTATCTTTCCAAATTGATATACATAAAAACGTATCTTCCCATGTTTTAAAACTGGCGACACACTATTGCTATAATACTTACTGGCACAAACTTATTCCTTCCTGAGCAGAGTCAAGTCTGCTTTTGCCCCATCTCTTCTTTGGTTACATGTTGTTTTTAGTCTTATCTTTTCTTTGGCTATACACTGTTATACCCATAATCTCATTTAGGGCTTATATGCACTATAGGTACTGTAGTGGCAAAGCTAGTGAGTCAGCTGTGCTGCTGTAGCGCAGAAGTATAGACACTTGCTACAGTGACATAATGGGTTTTTCAATAGTTGTAGAGAGGTGGCCCCTTGAGAAGTGGCAGCCAGGTTGATGGAAGAATTCTTTCATCGACCTGATGTTGTCTATACTGGGGCATAAACTGGCTTAACGACGTCTCTCAGGAGTGTGAATTTTTAACAGCCCTGGAGTGATGGAGCTAGACTGACATCAGTTTTAGGTGTAGACTAGGCCTTACTTAATAAAACACAAGAGGGTCTGAGTTATTGTGCAATGGCTTTGTACCATCTACTTGTACTATTATTGCAGAAAAACTCATGCCCAGTCATGTTTATTGCCTGTCTACCCTTGCTATTTAGATGGTGTCCATCAATGTGGTATCCATTTATCTAAAAGATGAACGCCAACTGCCTCTAAACAATGCAAGGGGCATTTGGGAGGGATGGGGGGAAGAAGGAGGGAGCTTGGCTTGAATATCTTGTGCCCTGTTAATCCCTAGCTCTATACTAGCCCCTAAAGGGCTATTAACAGCCTGGTGTATTTGCAGCTTCAGGGCCGCAGTTGTAAGTTGCTCTGGGAGTTGAACTGGTCCCTGGATACTCACAGAACTGAGGAGGCAGAATACTGTTCTAATGCCGACTCGGCCATGCTGCCTTTTTGGGTCCTGTGCTGATCATAGGTTAACTAGAACTAAGGATCTGGCCCATTTGGGGCTAAACTGTTTGACTGGCTGCTTAAAGGAAGTCCTCCCCTGAGCAGCAGCTGGGCCCAGAGATTGCTTTCTTTGTGCATCTTCTGGGGTATGATGCAGCAAAAGAGAGGTGAAAGAGCTAGGGCTGTGCCCATCAGCCTCTCACGCAGGAGCCCCATATGTTGCCTATACCTCCTGTGCACCAGAACCTCCAAGAGACATTTACCAGTGAATTCCTCCCAGAACTACTCCTGGGAGAGTGCACTTGTTCCTCATCCTCACTCTAATGGCACTATTGAGCCCTATGTTAGGTAGCCTGAAAACTTTAATAAAATCTATATGATAAAAACTAAATGTAAATAATTAATACTGCCAAGAAATGGACATTAATGTATAAACAATTTCAGCAGTGAGATAAGACATTTTAGGGTATTTTAAAACATGTTACTACTAATATGGCAGTGCCAAGCCAACAACTGGAGAACAAGTGAGTCTTCACTACAGGAGTCAAGCGGAGGTAAACTGGTTGCATCCTTGGCAGCTTTAAGAAGGGAACTGCATAGCACAGGAACTACCATTCAGTTCCACATGCTGGAGTGTTGTGAAAACAATACTGCTTCTCCTATTAAACATTTCTCTTTCATTGTGTGTGTGCGTGCGCGCACAAGGATGGTCACTACAAGTGTCTCAACAGGTACCCAAAAAGAACAGATGGTAGAACAAAAGGACTACGGGTTTGCAATACTGGGCTAATTAAACTCTTATAAGCAAATCAGACCTATTTTCATGACTTTCTTTACCCATTACTAACAACACGTCTGAATGAAGCACTAGACAGCGTGAAGGGTCTTAGGGAAGGGATGGGATGGAAGAATCAAGATGGAAGTTACTTTGTAGTAATAACTTCTTAAACTATAAAAACAAAGGAATATGGACTTTTGTATTAAAAACACAATGCACACCATCTGAAAAGAATGTATAACAAACCTAGATCCACAGTGTTAATCCAGTTGTACGGCATTTACAAATGAACGTTCTTAGGTTTTAAAAACAGAAATTGAACACTTCTGCTTTGCAGTCTTTCTTCTTCTACAGTCCCATAATATGGTTAAAGTGTCCCTGAAATGACAAAGTTTCACACATCAGTAAAAAAAGCAAAACAAAACAAAAAACAACTAATTTAAAACTGGGGTAGCATCTTTGACATTGTGCACTGGTTTCACTAAAAGAATCATACCTTGATAATACAAATGACATACTGGATGATGCATCAATCCGAACAATCAGGACATTTTTCAATGTAATTTTAATGGGGAACATGGATAACGTATGTTTTGGATAAGGGTTCCACATGTCAAGTTAAAATGCTATGCATGCAAAAAGTAAACAGAATTACATGTAATGTACTGACAATTTTAACATCACACTGTTAACTGTTAGAAGTCTTATTATTTTGATTAAATATAAAATATATTAGCATAGTCAGAGTGGGATGAGGTTTTATTTTTGTGTTGGAATTATTTTAAATTATCTTGTTCATTTTTACATATACATTTTACATGACAAACTGTTTATGGGTACATATGTTACACAGAGATCAAACAAAAATGACCCTCTCACACTGTGTAACTGAAAACAAAGAATTAAAAATGAAAAGTAATTCAAACAAGATTGGAAATTTTTCCAAAAACATTTTTCACTGGTGCATTTTTCCCCCCTCTTCCTTCCCTCGCAACCAAAAGCTGGCCCAGTGAATGCTTAAAAATAGTAATGGTTGAAATAAAAACTTTTCCCTGCCACTCCACCCCTGGTTTCATACAGTTCCATTTTTCACAGCACAATATTTAAATGCAGTTTTTGTCCTGCCCCTTTCTCATATTAGTGAATTGGTTTAAGCTCAAACTACATTGGGCTTTTAAGTGCAGACCTAAAAGTGGAAGTGTTCAGGAAATGCTGATGTCCGTCAAGTTCTTTACATTCCTCACAAACTGCATAAAATCAGGATTTCGCAGTGCAAAACACAATGCTGATAAAACACCCATCACAAACCACCACCACAAAAGGCTTGTCTCAGCCCATCAGGCTTTGTGTCTAACTGCCATGTTTTACTTTAATTCACTTGTACTCCTCTGTAAACTGTGGAACGTGCAGCTTCTTATCATGACTTTAACATTCTTATGCTATTCCTTGTAAAAGCAATGGAGAAATGCTTTATCTCTTCCCACATCTGGGCTCCTCCTCCTTTGTTACGGCAAGGTATTGGTGTGTTAGTTCCTCGGTAATTATGTCGATAGGTAGCCAAATTGAATCTCAGTAAATGACAGTCCTTTAAATCTTTTTAAGGTGAAATTTGAATTCTGCAGAAAGTTACTAGTTAGCTGAGCCAGTAACACCTTTGTTGAGATGATATACTGTAGTGTGATACAGCGCTAACAATTTTTAAAAATTATTTTGTGAATGAAAATAATGTATCAGTTTGGTTCCTGCCGAATTGATCAAAATATGTGTATTTTCTTCTCTTACGATATGGGCCAGAAGTAGCTGATTAGTCAAAGAGAAAACAATGATTGAGTCTATACATGCTGATCTTTAGTAATCCATGTCAACCCAATTACATTTTAATCCTTGACCTCTGCTTCCACTGACACTATGATCTCCTATATCAAGCATGGACAAATGCCTTTGTTCCTAATCGCCTCAAGGCACATTGTGGACATTAGAATTTCACTTGATCCAGACATTTTAAAATTGCTCTGCTTTAACTAGGAAAAGTATTTATCCATTTCAAGACAACACGCAGGGGGGAAGGGGTCAGAAACTATCTAGAAAAGCATAAAAGTGAAGCCCCGTAAAGCTATAATTTGAAATTCTTATGTTTTACAAGCAGAGGTATACTGTGGGGAATAAATCTTCAATTTTGGAATTGTGGTATTCCTATATAGGAAAAATAGAGCTTTTTTTCTTGGTTCATCAATTTATTCTTACATTCATTGATGTAAAATTTAATGAAGAGAGGCGCAAGACTACTGCATTTCTAATACTATTGCCAAAATAGAAATTGTGTTATTTGACATCAAGAGGTATACAGGAATATTACCTAAGGCTGAGTATTACGTATTCCAGGACTAATTTGCAACTGTGTAATTCATCAAAAATTAGTTTCACACTAGTCATTAAAATTGAAGAATCTTATTAATGGTAATGCTGGCACTTGTAATTCTGAGAGCCATTTAAAAAAGTCAGAGGTCAAAGATTGACTTCTCCAAAACAGGCAGAAGACTAACATCCCAAAACAATTTGGGTGCTGATCCAAAGGTGCACTTTAAAGTTTGCATGTCGAAAAAGAACAGGCAACATGTTCATAACAAAAGCTTACAAAACTTGATAATTCAAGTTTATTAATAGAACAGATTCTTCAACTTTCATTAACTTCAGTGGGAGGGAAAGATAGTCAAGGCCAGATTTTTAAAGGTATTTAGATGCTTACAGCTACACAGAGGTGCCTAGTGGGATTTTCAAAGGTGCCTACATGCCTAACTCCTATTGAAATCAACCAGAGTTAGACATCTATGTGCTTTTGAAAATCCCAGTAGGAATCTGATGCACCTTTAGGTGCTTACGTACCTTTAAAAATCTGGCATGCAATGCTTTACAGAAGAAGCTTGTTCCTCATGGGACTTTTTTTTTAAAAAGATGGTTAAAACTCAATGCAATGTTGAGAACTAATGTCTTCTCAGTTACAACTTTTGATGCTAGGCATGGAATCCTTACCCTCTTAAAGTCAACAGGAGTTTTGCCACCTATTTCACTGGGTCGAGGATTTCACCCAAGATCAGTGATACTCAGACCTCAATGGTTCAGGAGCCAAATCAGCAATCTACATTATCCAAAAGAGCCACAGCAGTGCGAATTTATTGTTTCATTTACTATCTTACTATATATTCACATTTAAATAGTATGGCAGGGAAATATTTACTTATATATATATATATATATATATATATAATTCTCACAGCAAAATGACTGACCAAGTATTATCTTCTTATCAACTACAATTGACTAATATAGTAAAAGCATCCTGGTTGGTTAATAACTTAGATTGGTTAATAATTAAATCACACAGTGTTTTAATATCACATGCTGCAAAGAGCCACAGGAGACGCATTACAGAGCCACGTGTGAGCCTCAGTCAGAATATCACCTCCTCAAGACTGCCTGACTGAGACACCACTCATATACCTGTCCTGCTCTCCGACTGGCTGCTCTTATGGAACCCTGCTTGGGTGTTTGAACAACAAAATGTAACACCAACTCTCTGAATAATACATTTTTAGGGGCTTCACTGTAAGATTGGCGTATGGACAATGCATGGGAAATCTCCTATGGAATCTGGGAGGAAATGACATGGTAGAAATAGCCTGTCTTCCTTTGCTGCTCTTAGAGAGGGAATTCCCTTGAAGTTTTATTCTCTCCACCTTCAGAGGCAAAGTGAATGATTTGTACTAAAGAGTCACATTTTTTTGTTACAAAGAATATCTTACCTAGTGGGCTTTCTAGTGCCTATCTATGACCATAAGAGCACCCCAGTGCTAGATGGCAAGGGCTCCCCTCGTATGTAACAGTAAATCTCTCACACTGTTGTCATGGTATTTATGTAAAAGGTGTCTTGTAATATCACTTGAAAACTATTAACATGCTGGTCATATTATCACTGTGAAACGCATGTTCTAATGCTGTATGTAAAATTATGAATACTCTCTGTTATGTTTTGGAGTCTGTAAACAGACAAATGAGGCAAATCAATTTTCACACTCCACCCCCAAGACAAAGGAGAAAGGCGAACACCTCTTTGGCTCAACTGCAAATCAAGCCAGGTGTGACCAGGGACAGGGGCAGCAGGCTATTCATTTGCATTGCAGATTGCAGGAAGACAATTTGCATTGTAAATTACAGGGGACTGCAAAATTAAGATGGCACAGGCTCCCTGGTGGACACAGAAAGCTGAGTCCCTAGGAGGGCTTCCTGACCTTGAAGACAAAGTTAAACTTTGATGATATAAGGAACTGCTGAAAGACTTTGGGGTGTCCATCAGCTGAGAGAACAAAGAAGCCAGTGCTTTGCATTTATGAAAGATGGGTCCTGATAAACAGGTTGGAGAATGTGGACAACATGGGGTGAATAAAAAAAACTGTTTGAGAAAGCTATATGTTGCTAGAATTAAGTTTTAGACACTAGAAAGCATGTTGTTTTTGCCTGTAATACTTTCATATCTCTTTCACTCTTGCTTGAAATCACTTAGACCTATGTTCTTTTTTAAGAAACCTACTCTTAGTTTTACTACAAACGTTGTGTTACAGTGGAGCGTATAACTCCAGAAAGCCTTACAAGCTGTTGTGTGTGCTGGTTCTTTGGAGGCAGCAAACTTGGGGTAACCTCTGTGAATATCCAGTAAGAGGGACTTGACATTGCAGGAGAAATGGTTTTGGGGAGACTTGACAATGCAAAGGTTATTGGAGTCACTCTGCAAAGAGTAACTGGGCTGATGGAAGCCAGGGGAGACCATGATGCTGTGAGCATGTTGCGGGTGTCAGGGCTCTGAGCCAAAGTTGCACAATATAGAGGGACCCAAGGTTTCAGGGCAGGCACCTTATTGGCTTGGGTGAACTGTAAAACTCAGCATAATATCTAAAAAAAAAAAAAAAAATAGTAAGCAAATACCTACTAAAAATCTGAATAAAATGTTCAGGAACTCTACTTTTCTTAATTATTTTAATGAAAAATATCAGTGGAAAAAAGAGATTATATAGTATTATTTTTATTTTAAAAGGAATTCAGTTACTTCAGTGAATTTTTAGAGTGAATTTGAAAAATGTGTTTGCAATCTCTCTATTTTCAGCCTGATGCTGGAAACATATTAGTTTGTACTCTGCTAGCATACCTACAAAAAACTAAATCAATCTGCCTTTTTTATTTACATGCTTTATTCCTGAGAAATGTAATTGCGATTTTTATTAACTTTATGTTTTATGGATCTAATATTTAAGAACAAGTCTATCTTTTATGTCACAGTAAGAAGGTTAATATACTTACAGATTCTCCTGCAGTACATCTTGGGCAAGGCGGGGCAGTACCTTTGCTTCCATGATTCTGAAAAATCTAATTAACAAAAAACATACACAAAACTCTCAAAAAAGCAATTATTTGCAATTATATTATACAATGTATTTTAAACATGTTCTACTAACAAATAGTTATTGTTGACGATGTAAACATACCATTGAATTTTGCTTTTCCTTTGTAGGCTGAGGAATAAATTGTTCTGGGGAGCCTTTCTGTTCAGAATCCAGTTCCATAGTCCAGTAATCCATAGCACATTCATTGAACTGGTGGCGAAAATCACTCTCATTTGGAACTGTCTCTAAATTCTTGCACACTCGTTTCTAAAAGAATAAAAAACAATATTTAGCTAGCCTCATAAAGTACAGTCCACTGCACTTCAAAAATATATCCTGGAAACCTGTAACAGATACAAATCTTGAGTTCAATTCTTAGGTGTGCAAAATGTCCAAAGCCCAATCAGATTGAGGGGCTTTATAGAATAACATGAGGATAGGTAAAGGTATACATCCCATTTTCAGAAGTGACATATGTATTCTAGAGCCTAAGTCCTACTGACTTTCAATGAGACTTAAGATCCAGAATCGCAACTCACCTTTGAAAATAGGACTTAGGTTTGAAAATTTTCCTTGATATCCTTTTGAACCAAGGTTGTTTTTAGAAATAGTAACATTTTAATATGTGGTATCATGTTATAATAATTTATATTTTCCTCTTTGTACCCCAGTGTTGATCAGTGTTACATATTGGCCACTAGCATAGATTATTTTGCAGAGCCCAATACTGTCCACTAACAGAGCCAATCTTCACAATGAATGTCAAGTGAAATATTCTCTCTCCCAGTAGCATTAGAGTTTCATAGGCAGGAGATGACTTGCCAGCAAACTAAACAGGTTCCTGAAGCATGGAAACTAAATTTAAGATTTGAATATGTATAAAAAAAT
The DNA here is from genome assembly GCA_007922155.1 of Mesoclemmys tuberculata. Lineage (NCBI taxonomy): Eukaryota > Metazoa > Chordata > Testudines > Chelidae > Mesoclemmys > Mesoclemmys tuberculata. The sequence continues at coordinate 41,251,346 of ML675609.1, read as the reverse complement.
CCTGTTATGTAAAAATAAAATGGATCAATACACCAGGAACCTCAGTGGAGAACAGTTGAAACAAGAACACTACTGAGGAATAAAGCATATTTGTAAGGGAGGTAAATCAAAAAGCAAAATATGTATTGTACTAAGAAAGTGAATAATATAATAACAAAGTCTGAGAAGGTCCTCTCAAGACAGGCTGTCCTCCACTGGGAAAACATCCTCTTCCCTTTGTTGTTGTAGAATTTGTCCTTTATTAAAAGCTATGGCATACCACTATAGCAGTGTAACTAGCAAGATGTATGAGATGAAGGATAAAAGGAAAAAGTGATTTATTGCTATGCATCATAAGAAATTTGCCTTATCCAAAATAAATTCAAGGTATTGTTTTTGGGGTTTAAGATACTTAATATCAGTGAGAGAAATTTAGCATACAGAGTAGTTGGCTGACAAAATCTTATCATACTGATGCCAAGAGAACTTGAAGTTTCCACAGAGGTTGGCTGAAGAGACGGCTAAATTATCCTGAAATTCTATGACAGCAGAGTATCATATCATGGAAGAGAAACAATAAACCTATGCATCAACCCTGACTATGGACTGAACTCAGTTAATGAAAAATCTAGCAAGTTTACCATTAGTAAGGCCCAACAGGTCAGCTGTTCAAAAAGCCTAGTTTCCACTAGGCAAGATTACATCAGAGTGACACATCATTTACCAGAAATGGTGCTAACATGAGGTCATTCTAATGATCACTGTATCCAGTGTGGGTGCAGGGCTCAAGATAAGAAACACAAGGTCACATTTTATCCTAGGCAAAACAGAAAAAAACCCAGATCATTCTGTAGAGAAGAAACACACCAAAGTATGTGTGAGTGTTTGGGGGGAAGATGGAAGGTTTCCAGATAAATCTCTCTTCCTCTTGAGTAATGGGGAAGTTACCACAAGTTTATTTCCTGGCTTTGTACAACACATGGATCATAAAAGGGTGATACAGGTGGTGCAAGAACTAATATGAAGAATTAACTGATCTAAATGCAATAGCAGATGCTTTTGAGAGGCTGTCAACTGCTTTCTTATAATTTTAAATATACACCCATAAACACAAACACAGACAAAGATTTGTGTCATCTTTTTAGAAGCTTCAATGTCAAGTGCTTAATCCTATTGTCTTTTGTTTTCTATTTGCCAAACATTTTTCTCCTGTATATACTAAAAACCACCCTGGCAGCTGCTTTGTTTTATCTTTTGTTTATAGTATATCTCAGCCTGTCCCCCAGCTGGATGCCAGCAAGTATGTACAAAAGAGGCTCCCAACGTATAGTCTTACAGAATGCTGAACCCTGTGCTAGTCTTAAGTAAAAGTACCTGGTAATAAATATGAAGTCAATAAGGAACTTCTCAAAAGTTAGAGCTCTATCTTAAGACAAGCTCCTCTAATATATAAGAACTACCCAAATATAGAACAAGAAACCATACAGACGCATAATGTGCAAAGAGGTTGGGGGGAGGCTAAGTAGAGACAAGAGACAGAAGAGACGACACAAGGAATCTTTCCCCTGCACAGGAATCTAGCAACGAGCTTTTGTACTTAAAGCACAAAGAATGAGGAAGGCTAGTACCCGAAGTGGTGCTAGCCTTTCCAGAAATGACAGGACTATGGCACCTTTACCCCGCTGCAGCAATTAGCACAGCTGAATGCCCACCGTGTCCTTCGAAAGGATGTCAGTGTCTGAGTTTCTTCTCGGCTGTGACTGCCACAGGCACTGTGACTGCCACAAGAATGATGCCTCCAGAAGGTCCTGCTAGAGCTATGTAGCTCCACACTACACCCTTTGTTGGCAACAATTTAATAGCTAGTCAGGCCCAAAGATTCCATGTTAGCAAGAACCTAAAAGGGAAGGGTTTTGCTGTTTTAAAAACTAAGTGTAGGGCTTTGTACAATGCTATGCAAGTTATAAAATAAGACCAATTACCCAGTATTAATACTAGGGGCAATCTTAAGGCTTCTACTATTAGTTTAAGTCTAAAACAGTTTCCACTTTCGTGGCTCATAAAACACCTGGGCTACAATCATGAGCTGCTATTTATTTGCTCTTTTAGAGGAAAAATTCTCCTTTCGGATCTGCATGATGGATTGTGATTAGTAATCTGCTCTCGGGATACAAATATCTCTCACAAGAAAGAAAGAGCAGAATATTCAAGTTGGGATCTGGTATGTGGATCTGAGAGAATATTTTTAGTCCATCTCTGTAAAGTGATCTCACTAACTTATTTATTGCTGCACATGGACAATGCCTGAGCCAGGACAAGGTCATCATCTGGCTGTGTAACCTCAAAAAGGACCAAAGAAGTTTTCTTTTCAATGCATACTACTCACTTGTAGTCAGACAGGGCTTGAAAGCAATAGTCACCAACAGACTTTTTTTTCTTATCTGTAAGTGGTATTTCTCTGACAAACAAGGTTAGCCTCTAACAAGATGGATTTTTGCTCATATTACGCTCAAATAGGCATGATCAACCAATGGAGTAAGAGTATATGAGCATCAACACAGGTTGTCTTGAGGCTCCTTTAATTTCCCCAAAGTGAACGCCCTGGCACTCACTGTAAAGAAAACTGCTTACAAGCTTGGAGGGGAGAGACACCTTCTTAGAATTAATTTGGTTAAAGAAAGGAACTCATTCAAGGTTAAAACTTTTATCCTGAGAATGCAACTAAGAGTTTAACAGACTCTTGTCATGAGACACAGTTCAGTGAATACTGTTAGTACTGCCAACTGGTAATAAGGTAGTATACCAACTAAAGCGGGGGTATTTGTTTATGGGGTACCATTTAGAGGTAAGTAAAACTGTCTACAGACTCACCTTCCCCACTCAGAGAATAAGTATGTGGAATGCAACACCCCTTTTAAAACAGATGGGATATAACAAGATGCAAAGCTAGGACAAACACGGAGGAAATCTGTGTCAGCAGAAACGTGTGTCTGCCATGCATGGGCTAATAATAGTATATATGTAGGACCACTTAATAGCATTGCATATCAGCTCTGTGCTGACCATGGGCAACATGGTTGCCAGAAATTTATCATCCTATGGACATTTTCAGAGAGCACATATCTAATGGGCTATGTGCCTGTTCAGTGTACATTTTAGTGACTGGAAGGTTTCATACATCCAAGTGTTAATAATGTGGAAGCTGCTGTGTTAATGTACATCATAGTCACGTGTAGGTGCATACATTCTCAATCTTTGCTTATGACATACATTAACCTGGGACTGGGAGCTGTGCAGCCAGACCACATCATGTCATTGGTTCCCATCTGTGGGTTTAATGACTGCTTCTGTAGCACATATGAGATGGTTCATGGGTGCAGCTGTGAATGAAGGTTGAGTCATGGCCAATGAATGAATTGAATGAAGTCTGGCCAATACTTGTATCAATTGTTCTTCCCAGGGTCTTCATTTGTAAAGACAGCAAGACCCAACATGGTATATGCATTTATGTGGGGATGTGTGATAGTGAAGTAGCAGTTCTACAGCAGTGATACTCAGACTGATGCTCTTGAGCCACAAGTGGCTCTTTGCAACACATGAGATTAAAACACTGTGATTTAATTATTAATCTATCAGGATGTTTTTACTGTTATTAACCAACTGTAGTTGATAAAATAGTTATATTTGGTAATTATAAGGTAGATGCTAAAGGCCACTATTTTGATTCAATTGGTACAGTTTTCCCCACTCAAGGCCCATGTCTTGGGTGGTGTACAATCAGCATAAGTGGTGCAATGTGTTCTTGGCTCAGTCAGTATTGCAGAGGGGAGGGATGGCCAGTTCTTAACCAACACCTAGGTATAGTGATTTACTGGTAGCTTTTTATTTTGTGTCACCACAGGATTGTTAGCACTGTTCATGAGTATGCATATCCCTTAGCAAAGCTGTGCGATACTGACTGCTGTGTGTGACTGCATACATTGGGTGACTGAGCAGAGGTTCAGAACTCCTTCAACCAGCAAATATTAGTTTCTGTGACTCTGATTTCCTTAATGATGATTTCCTCACAGTGAGCCTATTAGGTTGTTGTTGCGTTTGGGGTCATAATGACTTACATAATTTTTGCCTCCAGCTTAATTTCATGTTTGCTTCTGCACTGAATAGGTTCCTCTAACCTGAAGTGGTGGATGGGTACCCTATGTGTAACAGCAGAGAAAGAGGGCAGAGGTCATGACCTATCTGATCAGTTTTCTTATTGAAAAGGTCAGCAAGATCTTACATCTGCAGAGGAAAACATACTTTCTAATTATGAAGATAGTTAAGCACTGGAACAGGCTTCCAAGGGAGTTTGTGGAATCCTCGTAATTAGGTGTTTTTCCAACCAAACCATCAGCTTCTACCAGTGACGGGCGCACTTGTGAAAGTAAACACACAATTCTATTTCAATTTTAACAACTTTAATTTTGCTCACAATAAATCAATCAACAAATACTTCAAGTAGGGCTAAATCCTGCACACCCTTTCACAAGTGTGAAAGCACTGGTGTGGAAGGTTTTCCAGGGCCTTTAGAGAGCTCAGCAATGTTTCTGTACTGACACTAGGGGGCTAAAAACCAAAACTCCAGCCACATAATAAACTCACATGCCAGTAGTTAGCGACATACAGTTCAGAAAGTTCACAAATCATTATCCCTTTAACCTAAGACACTACTGTTAGAAACATATTGTTAGAACTTCTTAGCCTAATCCAAAACCCATTCATTTGAAGTTTTCCTCCACATTTAACTTTAATGGACTTTGGATCACTCTCAAACCATATAGTACTTTTACTAAAACAATTTACTATGAAATGAATGAGACTTTGTTCTTCCTACAAATGTCTTGAGAGCAAAATGGCCATGATACTTTAATCTCTGTCTCATGTCAATATCTACTTAAAAGTTAAGCAAGGACTAGCACAATTAGAACAGGACTGTATTGTAACACAAATACTCTTATTTAATTTCTAAAGAACACAGCCATTACTGTACATGCAGTAGAACAAAAATTGTTATGTAGTGCTTTTATTGAGTTAAGGACTCAATCCTGCAGTTTTTACACAGGCAAATCACTTCTTGCTAATTTGGGCTGTAATCCTTGAACCATGAAGGTGTGGAATTTTACTCACATGCCTTCCTAGGACATAGGATAAGAGATATAACTATGAAATTCGCTTCATTAAAGATTGCAAGGACGGGCCCAACATCTAGTTAATACCGGATAAAGCAATTTATGTTAAATGCAGCATCTTCGGTAGGGGGGGACCTCTCTGGCTGGCAAGGGCCTAACGTGTGACAAAGAGCCAATCCAAGGGAAACCAAACGGACAGGAAACGTAAAAGTGCATGGCGGATTAACCCCTTCCCTGGAAGTAACTGATTTCCAGAGCTGAAAGAGGGCAAGGTCGTTCTCCACCCTGGGGAAACCGAGTCACGGTGTGGGGGTGGGGGACTGGCCCGCGGTGAGGCCGAAGGCTCGCAGCCGGACGCCGACCCCTTCCATCAGTAAAAGCGAGGGGCCTCCGGACCGGGGCGGCCGCTGAGCGAGCTCCCGGCAGGCGCGGCGCGGCGCTGTGCCCACGCAAGCGGGGAGCGCCAGGCCAGCGGGTGTGCGGACCGCCGCCCTTCGGCGCTCCCCACGCTGGGTCGGGCCGGGCCGGCTCTGAGCCCCGCCGCCGCTCTCGGACGTGCAGGGGGCGGGCCTCGGCCTCGCGCCCGCGGCGCTCCGCACGCGCCGGGGCCCTGAGCACCCGGGGCCCGCCGGAGGACGCGGCTGCCGCCACCGCGAGCGGAACTTACGCGCTCCGGGGCCCCCGGCTCGTGCGCGTCCAAGGTCCCCCGCCGCCGCGGGGGCAGCCCCAGCACTTCCATGACGCGGTGCGCCCGGCCCGGCAGTGCCGAGAGACCCCAGCAGCGGCAGCGCGCGATCCGGGGCTGGGCGGAGACGGGGCGGGCCGGTGAGCTCGGCCCGCCTCCCGGGCCGGGGGGAAGGGAGCCCTTCCCCGGGTGCTGCGGGCTGGGCCAGGCGGCCGCCGTGCACGGACAGACAGATCCCGGGGGGCCGCATCCGCGCAGCCCAGGCTGGGACAGCGGGGCACGGACACGCCACCACAGCAGCCGCCCCTCTCCATAGCCTGGCCCTGGCTTCCGGGGCAGGCAAAACCACTTGTAAGTTTCCCCCCAGCCCCGCTCCAGAACAGTTTCCTCTCGAAGTGCGTTGCCAAGGAAGGAAGGTGAGTGTGCACCTGTGGCCATGTCCCGCATCAGCTACATAAAAGCTCCCATTCAAGTAACCTGAGAACTGCTTCCATGTTTTGGCTACTTTGCACAGGTACCAAGCCACCAAAAAGGAGCTTGGAGGTTGAGTGACTTCGGTTTGTGAAGAGGTGCTACGCTATTAGCTCACAGTAGCAAGCATGAGCTTCCTCATTCTTCCCAGCAAACGTTGCCTTTGGTGGTGGTCATTTGATAAGAGCTTATAGTTAGGCCTCAAATATAGAACCGAAGTGAAGACGTTAAAGCAGGAGTGAACAGTAGCTAGGCAAATAACTGCGTTTTGTTTGGTTTGCTGGCAGCTCTGAAATATGAATGAAAAATCAGGGCAAACCAAAAAATGTTTCAGATTTTTGGTGACAGTACAGTTGATGACAATTTTATTTTGACTTGAACAAAATGTTTGACACAATGTTTTGTTTCCAGGTGTTTTTTTTTTTTTAATCTTTTAAACATAAAAGCCATGGAAATGAAGGGCTAGATTCACAGATCAGGAGGAGGTGGTGGGAATAGATGTGGTTGACCTGAAAGTGCATTTTTCAGAAAATGAACTAGTATTTATCTGAAAAATTTTGCTCAACTCTAGGAAAGAGTGCAGAATAGGGATGATTAGATGATCAATCTCTTTCCTTCTTTAAGTGTTGTTTTGTTTAAATTGTTTCTTATTTTTCATCTTTGCATCTGTTTGCATTCAAACAAAACACTAAGGCCTTGCCGACACTAGCCTTTCCTCTCCAAAATTTCCTATTATTGCTGCCCGTGGTATAGCTCCAGTTGTGCCAGCAGCTACCAGCATTTTAACCATGTTGTTGCTTGGACATAGTCTCTGCAGATGATTGGTCTACACTAGTGCCCTGGCTGCTGCTGTTATGGCTGGTGGAACTGCAACATGTTTGGGGACTCACATTGTAATGTTTTTTCTAGTTATTGCTCCATTTCTCTCCTCCAGTCTTAATCCACAACATGGAACCTCCCCTCCCATTCCCTTTCCCTTCCAACCTGCCATGTGCTTCTGACTATTCTGACTATTCCCTCTGTGCAGAAGAGATACAAACGACATAAGAGAGAGAAATGACATCCCTCCACACGTTGATGGAGCAAGATATATGATCTGGCCTATTAAATTTAATTTCCTCTTCCCTGAGATTTCTTAAAAAAGAGGAACATTTAGGCATTTGCGTTATGTTATGCACAGTATAAAACTTGGTGAATGACAGAAATAAAATGATAAACCTTAGAATTTGAGACAGAGAATGAAAGACTTTCTAATTAGAAATCACTGCGAAAGCAACCTATGCTATCTCCTAGGAATTTAACCTTGAGCTTATCCCTTGTATTTTATAACACACAAAATGGTTACAGCAGGGTGTAACTGCTAAGATTATGTTACTGTGAATGCAACTTCTTATTTTATCCTTAAAGGATTGAGATCTGTAGGTTTACTTTGCCAGAAGTTAGACTGAACACGTTTGACCAAGGATCATAGTTCTGATCTGGTGATGTTTCATCTCCTACTGTTGGTTTTTTCTTCCTGAAAGGAGCTGATGTAGTGTTGTTTTGAATTTAAGCACTTTAGATTGAGCTGCTAAACACTGAAATCTAATGGGAGTCTTGCCATTGACTTAAATGGAAGAAACATCAGGCCCATTGTTCTTTTCCTTTCAAGGTCATTGGTGTGCCTATAACTCAAAATACTTTTGTTTAAGTGAGTGTTTTTTACCGTTGATGTAGGCCTGGCCTTTTAGAAATTTATTAATATATAGAACAAGGAGAAGATATTAAATTTTAAGAAGAATATTTTAATGCACATATTGGTATTAATACACCTCTGTGCTCTTCACCCCATATGATACAAAACACGTTATCTTGGCAAAATTATTGGCAACATGTTCTTACATATAATTATGTATTTGCTTATAGTAATGAATTACAATAGATCCAAATCTGCAATAATGATCTACTTTGTCACCTCATATACATGAGGTCCAACATGCATCCATTGAAGTCAAAGGGAGTTTTGACATTGTTTTCAAAGAGAGCAGGTTTGGACACTGTCACAGGATGGCTGACCCCTGTAATTGAAGCAGATCCAGCCTTCTGTGCCAGAACAGCTGGTCCCAGTTAGGCCAATTAGGGAGCAAGGCTGCACATAGGGCTATAAAGGGTCAGAGGGAGACACAGTGAGAGGGGACTGGCTGAGAGAGTGAAAACTGCAGGCAATAGCAGGACTGGCAGAGTCTCCTAAGCAGGCAGAAGTGGAAGCCTAGAACGTAAAGGTTGAGCTGAGGAACTAGTTTGTTTAAGTTTAGACAATAAGCCTGCCTAAAAGAGATTGGGTATGGCAGCAAGTCCTTAACAAGCTGGGGAGAAACTCTGTCTTGTGACTCACTTCCCCTCCCAGGGGACTCCAGCAGTCCTGCACTCCTGCTTTCAGCAGCTTACTAACTTGCTCTCTCTCAGCCAATACCCTCTCACGGATGCTATGTCTATACTAGCAATGTTACAGTGGCGCAGCTGTGCTTCTGTAGCATAGACACTACAATGATGGTAGGAGTTTTTCTGTTGCACTCCTTGCCTCCCAGCCAAACTCTGTACCCGCTAATAATCTGTATCTTATGCCTGGATGTTCAGTGCTCTTCCATTTAAACTCTGTACCTGATCATTTCGAAACATTATCTTTTTAATAAAAATTTTAAATCCAGCTCTCCAAATGGTGGCAGCTAGAATTTTTCTGTCAACCTAGCACTGCCTACACTGGGGCTTAGGTCAGCTTAAGTGTGTGACATAACCAAGTTTCAGGTATAGACCAGTTCTGGGTCTCTCTCTGACCCTTTATAGCCCCATGTGCAGCCCTGCCCCCTTAACTAGACCAACTGGGAGCACTTGTTCTGGCACAGGGGGTTGGACTGACTTCAGTTTCAGGGGCCAGCCACCCTGTGGCAGGCGTACTGTGATCAGTTTATTTGTAACAAAAAGAGCTATGAGTATATGTGTGGTTTAGTTTAGTCAAACTTTTAAGAACCATCCTTAACCCAGTACAAGTAAGGGAATTAAAGGCTGAACCTGAAATTTCATTGCAGGATCTTCAAATACTGCATGATCTTATATACTACACCATAAATTTTGCAGTAGCTTGGAACAATATGTTGAATTAAGGATGGAGTTTCAGGCTTCACTTTGAATTTCCTTGCTTTTGAAGGTGTTAAGTCAAACTGGAAATGTTATTTGAAAAGGTTTTGTGCATGTGGTTTAATGTAAACTGTAGTCTAATTTCTGTGCCTTCAAGCTCTAGTAATGCTATAACATCAAAGAACAAAATCCATGTGGAAGTATGGCTGATGCTGCATTAGTCTGTGAGTTGAAAATAAAAAGGATTATAAATGATACACTAGATGTAGAAAATAAGGTAAGAAGACTTATTAGGGAAAAAGTAAAAAGGTTTATTCTGCTTATGTGCCGCCTAAAGAAGGCATCATAGAAGATATATTACCATCCACCTTATTTTTATTTGTAAGGTGTATTTTATTAATTTATTTTTACCACCAGCAGTAAATGTTTAGTCATTTAGGTACAATGAGACCAAGGTTGTTTCAATCATTAAACAAAGTAAGTCTATAATCACCTGTTTTCTAAAGCTGGGGGTAAACTCCAAATTCCACATAATGTTAACTGAAATATTGTAAAATTATGCATGTTAATGGTGAGATAAAACAGTAAAGCAAGGGAGTCAAGTCCAGCTTTCTATTGTGCTTATGTATAGTTACTACAGAACACATCACTGAATAGGAAGGAAAATGTTTTGTCTGCCTCCTGCTTTTTCGAATAAGTTTGCCCCTTTCCAGTAGGGGCATATTTAAATGGGATGTGAGGATGCCTCAGTCCTGACATACTGAAGGAGTCTGTTTTGTCTATTTTCTAGGTACAAAATTAGGCACTAAAGGAAATGGCCACAATTTTCAAACCTGGGGGCCTAAAGCCAGGCATCTAAATCCATATTTAGGCATCCAAATAAACAGTTTGGTGTTTAGAGGTTTTAACAGTATCCCTTTGTTGTTGCATATTAACTTAAGTATGTGCTGTCCCCCTCTTAGTAATAGTGGGCCCTCATCTTGATATGAGGTGCTACTTAGCTGCCCCAAAACTGTATCTGTAGCTTTAAGTTCTGATCCATAGTATTGTGTGGCTAAAGTCCTCATGTGGTTTCAACATGAGGGTTTCACTGACAACCTGAGGGCATGCTGTAGTTAGTTATTCCTTTAACTGGTTTTTGAACATTTTTGTGCATTTCAGCTCTTCCGTACATTTCAGCTCTTCCATCCTTTTTGATGCACAAGGGGCACATATGACCCACAGGCTGCTATATAATTTTTATTAAAAAATAAAAAGTCATCCAACTGTACAACCAGTTTTAGATTTCTTTTTTTAATGCATCTGTATGTGGAAACACCCAAGATTTCTCCTCAAAAGTCCCTGAATTTTGGTAACCTTCTCCCTATTCTGAAATGTTATGGTTGTGACCGCTTTCAAAGGATATCAGTGTTAACGCTGGCCAAAGCAGATTGCTCAAATATAGTGTGAGACATCAGTTTCTTCAGTAAGTGAGTGTTGTTCCTTAGCAATGCTCCAAGATCCTGGCAGCCTTGAGAATAAAAGACCTGATAACAAATCTCAATGCACATGACTCTTACATAGCAGCACAATAGACTGCCAGGAGAGTTTATCGATAATAACGTTTAGTAATTATATAGTACTTTACAAACATCCAGTTAATTATCAAAACAGTCCTATGAGTAGGTAAGCAACAATTATTATTCCCAATTTAAAAATGGGGAAAAAAGTTAAATTCAAGACCCTAGAAGAAGCCATTATTGGAGCCAGGACTTTCTGACTCCTAGTCCTGTGTCTAAACTAGCAGGTCATATGTGTCTAATCTTGGTAGGAAGATGTGGTGATTTTATGATTAAGGCACTGGACTGTGACTCGAGATCAGAGTTTGATTTTACAATCTGTGTGATTTTTCAGAAAGTCTTTTAATCTCTCTGTGCCTCAGTTTCCTCATCTGAAAACTGGGGATAATATTTCAATGGATTTGTGAGATTACGCTCATACACATTCTCATACTATGGAATAGAAAAGTGTTTACATGAAATCTGAGATGAACAGTTTCAAACTTGGGTACCTAAAATAGTCTCCTAAATGAGTGTCCTGATGTTCAAAGGTGCTGAGCATTCACAACTCAAAAGAAGGCTATGAGGACTCACCACCTATGAAAAAATGAGCCCAGTTATTTAGGTACCCATTTTTAGGCAACCAGTTTAGAAAACGTTGATCTAATTTCCCATTAATGAGAGTTCATAGTCTTATGGGACAAAATACTGACCTTACTCAGACAAAACTGGTGTTAGTCAATGGGAGTTTTGACTGGGGGGGGAAAGGTTAAGTAAAAAATTCAAAGTGTGGTCTCTGTTGCCATAAAGTCAACAGTTATTAAATAATGACTAAAAATGTGGTTGCTGAAAGTTTAAATTTTAAAATAATATTGTCTCCTTCAAGTATTGACAGCCCTACTCTGGGGCGCGCCAAAGGTCTTAGCACTTACATTAGAACCTTCGGGAAATCATGGACTGAACATTTGGTTTGAAGTTATATAAGACATGCTTCCCCCCCCCCCAGTTCTTCTCAGACTCCAGGCTTTCTTTCTTTCTTTTTTTCTTGCAGCCACCTCTGCTGCTGTTCAATGGGGCAGCCATCTCATCCCTTTAGATGTGCTTCATGGCCAGATGGGCTCACGTGGGCTCCTCCCCTGCAGTAAATCATGTGAAGTGAGCTTTCCTCTGAAAGCCACAAAGAGAATGTTTTCATACTTCTGAAACCATCTGCTGCCTCAGTCAAGATATCATCAGCTCTGGTCTTTTTATACACAACTGAATTGTCTGCTGGGGATGCAGATTATCCAGTGGATGGGGAACAACAATAGCTAGAATTTCATCCATCATCATCATCGTCTACTCATCCTAATATGAGAACTTGTGTGATCTCTCCTCTCAATGACTTCAGAAACTTTCAAGACCTTCTAAGAAGGGTGGTGAAAAATTTGGATATTCAATTTTTGGTAGTTCAGGAAAAGACCCATTGATTGATAGCCTATTGACCATTGAAACAATTTACCTAGGGTCATGGTGAATTCTTCATCACTGGCCATTTTCAAATCAAGATTGGATGTTCCTTCTGGCTTTAGAATTTGACTCTATATCGTAGAGCTACATATGTAAGGCAGTAAGTCAGTGGTTCCGAACCTTTTTGGCTTGGGGCCACAAATATCATTTTTACAACCCCAGTCTATCAACTCATAAAAAAGTATTGATGAATATACCATAAGGACTAGAAAGCATTACATATTTAAAGTAAACAGTTTGATGCTACTGTGCTCATTTTTACATTGAGTATTTTACACCTACAAATTACTTGCAGTATGTCACATACTCACCGACAAAGCACTGGTATAGATAAGTGACTGTCACTATACATTGAAGCCCATGGCCTGGTAGTGAGCTAAGTCATGGTGGGTGACTTGCTAAGTGCAGGCCAAACTGGAAGGCACTGATTTTTAGAGTCTTGCTCCTCCCCAAGCGTGGTGGGTCCTGGATGCTCCACTAGCAGCACTCTCCACTCCCCCTCTTCCCCCCCAAGTGCAGTCAGACGGAAGGAGTTCAGCAAGAAGGCTGCCTCCTCACTGATCTCCCGTCCCCCTGGTACAGCTGGGAAACCACTTTCTTCCAGTTAGTGTCACACTCCAGAAGAAGTCCCTCAGCAACACAAAAGCTTTATTTTTCTTATTTATCATTCCAAAGAAATCAGCCAGACTTCATTCCACAATAGAGTTAAGAAAACAGAAGAGGTGCATCAAAAGATTCAAGTTCTATATGGTAATTTTGATTTGTTCTATCCCGTCTCTAAATCCACAAGATTGGTTTGGGGGTCTCAGTTTAGAGAGTGCTTATTTTCACATTTTTCAGACCAAGCTGTTGAAAACTACTGAAGAAATCAATCCTGAGTCTCAGATGAGATCTGGACCCTTCGAATTATTCAGGCTCCGCAAAGTGGTCTGATTCAGGCTCAAGTGGTGTAAAACTCCTCACTGCTATAAAGCTGGCAGAGGTGGTTCCTGCATTAACCACCCTCTCCGCACCATATGGAGTGTGTTGGGAAGGAAAGGGACATTATAAGGACAGAAAGGGGGAATGGCAGAGTAGAGCTCAGCTATCATCCCCTGACTCCATTAGCTACTCTGTGTAAGCTAGAGTAGCCCATTGACTTTTTTCCCCTGTTGCTGGGACCAATACACACTGACTCTCTGAATCAGGGAGCTATACTTAGCTCCCTGTCTCCTCTGCTCTGCTCAGTGAAACTCTGTGGCGGGAGAAAATTTGGCCTGTCGAGTTATTCATGTGTACCCTACTTTGGCAATTACCTTTCAAGAGCTTATTCTCCATAAGGGATCTAGTTGGGTCTATAGACAGTCTATGTTCTATTCTGTTCTTTGAACCTTAGGATAAACCACAAAAATATCTAAGGACTTTTATTTTTAATTGATCATTTCACATGCATTACAGAAGAATAATCCCAAATCTGGGCAATTTAGTTTGCAGAACATCTGAACATAGTTACTTTCAGAGTATGAATCAAACCCAAATGCATTCACATCAATTCAGATTTATTTACTTATTTTGAAACCACTCTCCAGTACTGCCCTCAGAACCTCACTTACATTTCCCCCTTTATATTTTGATCATATATATTTGTGATACATCCTACCCGTCTAAATGCATCAACATATAGTAAAGGATCCCTTTTTAGAGGGTGCAAGATTTGGTCAATGTCGTGCATTAAAAAAGAGTTACATTAGAAAAGCCTGTCTGGCTTACAAATGATAAAGATAGGTTTATACAATAACTATTGGAAAGTATTCAATCAATAGTAATTTCTTGTCATGCATGATATTATACTAGACAAAAAGAGTGTTTATTTTGCAAAGGGATTGTGATAAGAATTGTATCTTTTTGAAGCACAGTAGAAAGTTTCAGTCACTACCTGCCGTTTTTATGCGTCAACCACAGAGGATATTAGTTGTGTAAAATGAGTAACTCAACATTAATTGCCTACTACTGAGAGGATTGTTTGCCTTAAGTATAAATAAATAAACACTACAGTTGTAAGATTTTAAAGTGTTCAGTACCAACTGCAGAGGCTGTATAACTTATAAACAATTGAAATGTTGATAGATGTGAACATGGTAGAGTACATCATAGGAACAAAGAAGTTAGAAATGGAAGAGAATACATCAAATCATTAAGTCCAGCTCCCTGCAAGTATAGTATCCTGTCCTTTCAAGAGAGGACATGTTGGGTATTAACCAAAACAAGCCCCCTCCCAGCAATCAGCTTTAAAGCTTATGCTGCACGATGACAGAAATAACAAGAACATGTGATGATGGATACTAGCCAGCCGCTCATGTGCCATTAGAGAATAATGCACCAGTAAAGCTCAGTTACAATATCCATGTATAATAAACTACTCTATAGTTTTATTTCAGTGCCCCTGCTAGTATGGATGACAGTTTCATTTTTGTGCTATAGCCTTTTTATTTGTTGTTCTATTAAACAGATGTTAATTTCCTTTGGTAGAAAAAAAAAAAGACCAGGTCAGATATTTTGGTCAGTCTCAGGCAGGCACTAATTCCAAATTTTGCTTCTCCGGAAGATCTAATAATGTAAAATTCCAGCAAAGGCATATGGATTTACTTGTCTTCAGAGGCTGCTGATGCCACCTACAGACTATCTGCTGTCTCTACAGCTTCTGAACTCGTATAAAGACCTTTTTTCTGAGGACTAGTCTGACACTGGCTCAGAGGACAGTGCTTTTTTTGCCATTTAAAAAAAATTAGGCTGCGTCCAAAAAGCATTTTCTTTCGCAGACTGAGATGTTTTGTGCACTTCTGAGGAATTGAAGGATTTACAACATTTTGGATGGAAAGAAATGGCCTGATGAATTTGTCACAAGAGGTATGATTTAATGTAAGTTTAACCTCTGGCTTCACTAATCACTTCTCCATCTCTGACTTTTGCATCACTGTGTTCCCTGTCTCTGGCAACCCACATCATTTTCTTCATTATTGCACACTTGTTTCCTGGTCCACATCCCTCCACCTAACCCTTCCAGGATCTCCAATCCATCAATATCCATGCCTTCCCTCAATCTATTCTCCCTCAACTCCATTGGTTCAGTCATTGAACTCCTGTTCTTTGATCTCTTCACTACCCTTAACACCTTCCACCACAAAATCTGTTGCAATAACTCACAACATCTGCTTTCTTCTAATGCATGGCAGAGTGCTTGTGGAGAAACTTCAATGACCATGTGGACTTCCTCAATTTAAAAAATTTTTCTCTTATTTTTAGAGCCTGATCCAAAGCCCATTGACAACTGGGCTTTTGATCAGCACCTTAGTTCTGCTAATTTCTTGGTCAAGAAGCACTTTTGAAAACCTCATGAACCCTATACTTACAATCTCAGGATCTGTTTGCCACCTTCGACTTCCCACTCTTGTGTTTCATAGAACCATAGACATGTAGGGCTGGAAGGGACTTTGAGAGGTCATCTACTCCATCCTCCTGTGCTGAGGCAGGAGCCAAAACACCCTAACCAGTGGTTCTCAGTCAGGAGTACACGTATAGGGAGGCAATGCTGGGAAGAAGGGCCTTGCTGCCTATAGCCTAGGGGCATGTGACCACTGCCAGAGCAAATGTCTGGCCCACAGCATCCCTGCAGCATAGCCAGGCCTGGGCAGGAGGCCTGCAACATGTGAGAAACAGACTGTGAGCATCCCTTATATCCTAGAGCTGCTGTGTGTGGTGTCCCTGGGCCAAAGGTCGACGTTAGGTGATTTCCTTTAACATTTCATGTTTTCCTTATTTTTTTTATTGATTACTGTTTAATAAATTGTATTTGCTTTGAACTATATGCATCGATCATTGGGTCAGAGAAGTGTCCAGGGTGGAGAGAGTATCCTGAAGTGGGGACACCCTAGCTCCTGTTGTAAGTGACCATGACAAGATTGGGGGTCAAGCTCCCTAGGGATCCTGGGCCCAGCCTTGTTGGGGTTACAGGGACTCAGCCACACAGGAGATTGGAAGGGGAGTCCTCAAGGTCAGGCAGGCGTCTGGGTAAAGGGAGTGGATGCAAAGACTCAGATCCTTTTGCTAGCCAATTCCACCAGGGTAGTCTATGAGCTACAAAAGTTCCCCTCAATAGCAGGACCATTCCCCTGCTTACATTAGTAGATATTGTAAGGCAGATGACCCGATGGAGGAGCATGGAGTGAATGAGATAATCTAGGTTTCAAACACAGAGTCTGGGGACTGGAGTGAGCAAACATAAGGAGTCTCTGTGGGTCTCTGGAGAGAAAAGCAAAAAGGTAGATGCTTCTTAGGAGAAGGGCTGGAGTGCCTTATCTGAGATTTCTGCAAAAGAGGGCTGCCTGTGCGCAATTTGTTTCTGATGCTGCTCAAGGAAACAGGACTGCTGTACATTTGTAAATAAATTGCACTAAGAAAATACCTTGAGTACATCTCACTGATATCTCATACCATCCTGCAAAGCTTTGAATTTTGGCTACCACTTACCTGTTCTTCTCTGATCTATCAGCCTGCCTCAGTTACCCTATTGCCTGTTGTCTCATGATCTCCCTTGCACCTACTCTCGCCTTCAATTTTTCCTAAACCTCTCTCTCTCGGCTCTTTGCCCTCACAGTACAAGCATGCTGTGTGTTCTCTCCCAACCTCAAAAAAAAAAACCCCTAGCTATGACCCCTCTTGTCTTTCAGCCACCTTATAAGAGAGGAAGGCTTCTTACATGCTCACCACCCACTCACAGCATATCATATAAGATCAAGACCCTAAGTCAAGGCAATAAAGTTCCTAATATGATAAAAGCATTGTTTTAAAATAAGTGCTCATTTGTCTTTGAAAGTTTGTACTCTTTTCACCAGTGGTAGGTGGTGGTTATTTTTTAATAAGCATGATCCAGGTTTGTACAATTAGGTAGTCTTCTAGTTTAGAAAGTCAAGATGTGTGCGTGCGTGCGTGTGCACACAAACATTAACAAAAATAGTGTTAATAGGTTTGTCTGAGTGGCTAGATTAATGCTTAATAAACAGTGTTTTGGAGTAAGGCAGTGAATATTTTCCAAATAGTGCTGCATATAATTTACCAGAATTAGAAAAGGAAATAACATGATAGTTATAAAAAAGAAAAGTGGGGGAAAGTGTTATTTAGGAGCACTTCTTACATCTATATAGTTTAATTTTACATATTTTATCATACAAGTACTGAGAAATATTTCTGTGTACAATGTAACATTGTATTTGTTTTGAGTTATTGTTAACCATAACATCATTAATTTCTCCCATGATTTTCATTTCTTCTCTGTGAACTGGAATTACATGTGCCTCTGTCCATTATGATGTTTTTGTCTGAGATTGTGTCAGGGAAATAGTTTCAAGACCTAATAGTCAAAAGAAATACATCCTATTTGCCTGCCACACATAAAAATGATTCCTGTGGGTGTATAAAACTAGGATTCTGTCTAATTATGCTCATTTTAATGGGGAATTCTTAGCCTGAATATAATAAAATAAAGCCTGTGTGTTAGGAATATGTTTCAGTACTTCAAAGAACACTATAATATTATTATTAGTAAATGTTTGCAATATACAGTTCTTGTAGACTGACTGAGTTATTCATGCTCTAAAAAAATTAGTAACACAGTTCAGAGCGATTACCCATTTTAAGATATTTTGCATCTTTAAATCTTTTTATCTCAGAGTTTGATACTGACTCTGTAATTGGGTTCTGTGTGACTTGAGGGGAGTAGTAGATCAGCTGGGAACTATGGGAGGTTTGCCAGATTAATTTGGCCTGCTGCCTGTTGTTCAATCTGGAGCCATTGAAGTCCTGGGTTTCTCTGGGATCATGCTGCCAAACATTCCATATGGGATGCCCAGAAATATAGCCTAAGTTAGGGAGATTTAGTTCTCCCATGTCTCAGTGGGCCTATACATTTTTAACAGCAATTCTTGTTTTTTGCCTACCAAATGAACCTTGAAAAGGTCTTGTGAAGCTTATTAAAGAATGAGGTTTTAAATTCTCTGAAACAGTTGTGGTTGACATAGGAGATTAGGGAGGATATTTATTTTGAGAAGCAACAGCCTTCCTATAACTGTTACGAGGAGATTCATTCCTAAAATTTAATAGCATGGGATTAATGTTCAGTTTTTGAATTAGGTTTAAGAGCACTTTAGCCTCAAATATTTATTCCATCTCGGGGGTTTTAAATTGAGCCACTATCTCAGATTGAAATCTTCCACAACTTTGTTTAAATTCAGTCTGTAAACTGAAGAGTGGCCAAATGATAGTTGGATTGGGGAATGAGGGACTTGTTTGTATAGTCCAATGAACTCTTGGTGTTTACTATAATGCCATTTTATAATCTCACTGCTAACTCACATTCATTTCCAGTAATTTGAAACATGTCAGTTTCCACAAATGGCCCGATTACTAGATAAAATAGGAGTGAGGACAGAGAGTATCTTTTTCAGGTTCCATTAGACTAAAAGGGAAAGATATATTTTACTATTAATAAGCAGATGTGTTTGTTGGACAATGTATTTTGATTTTATAAAGGCCTTAATTGTGTACCAAGCCACTCTACACAGTCAAATGCCTTTTCCCCCCCTTAAAAAATCCATAAAACAGTTGAAGATATTTTGTACATTTGGCACTGTGAATGAGATTAAATAATCTGTGTACATTTTCACATGACCTGCAAACTAAAATTAAATCTGCGTCATCTGAATGGATAATCATTAGAAGGAATTTATTTAGCAGAGAAGATAGGATTTTATCCAAAATATCTGCATTATTATTATTATTAATTATTTAATTGTATTACCATAGTGCCTATGAGCCCTTGTCATGGATCATTGTTATAATTTAAATAAATTCTTTTATGTGAAGCAAACTTTTGTTGGGTTTTCCCTTACTTTGGAGGACAACTAGCCTGATTTATCTTGTCTGTCTCGTGTCTGGAAAAGGGATTTCATCTGAAAAGCTTCATAGTAAACTAATTTTAAAGATTTATTTAGTTTAATAATAAATCATATAAAAATTAGAGTATCCTGTAGATTTTGTCTTCCCACAACTGATTTCCTGCTAGGTTATTGTGGTGACAAAGGGTTAAAAGCTTTTTAGTTCATCTATGTTCCACGCCTTAGACAGGCCGGGGGCTTGGAGGAGAGAGGGAAAAAGTATCTTATCTCATTTACTTTCACTAATTTATGACTCTGTGTCAGTTTTACAATTTGAAATGGGACTTTCTATTCCTTGCTTAAAACAGTGGTTTTCTAAAGAGATTAATTCTTAAAACACCCACTTGCAAGCACACATTTGTACAACTTAGGTTTGACTTATTGAGGAATCCGCACCGTTTCAATTTCAGCTCATAATACTGATGAGGTGAATGAATCCGATAACGGAACGCTTATTTAGCGGGAGGGGGGAAGGAAAGGCAAACAAACAGATACAGGAGTCCTTTGAAGTCACAGAAGCTCTACTGAGCAACGGAGCTACAAAGGCTCATGAGTTGGGAAAGGGGAAAGGGTAGCCTTGTGGCTGCAGTCACTCCGCCTGTCCGTTGAGTCACTAGGTTCAGACAGGCCCCCCTTGCTATTCACCCGACCAACTTGTGGACGGATGAGGGCGGCTGAAACCTGTCTTAGTCCAAGACTTGGTCAACGGCTCATAAATCTATCGTTCATCATTGTTATACAATAACACATCTTTCATATTCAATCTATAACTACTATTTATTGGGAGTTTTTACCTTACCACAAATTATCTTTTCTTATTCTTTTACAGATTCTTAATACACAAATAAAACTCAAAAAACAACAGATTACAATAACACAAGTACACAAAACAGTTACCCCAAGAGTTACAGCAACAATTACGCCTGGAATACAAGTAGAATTATTACTGGTTTTACATTACTACTCACCACATATATGGACAAACTCAGCTGCAGCAAAAAAACAAATATACCATGGCCAGGTTACTATATTTTCATCCAGGTGGAACCTCTATCATATTCACACCCAGGTTATCATCCGCAGGACAAAGCCCCACGGGTTATCAGCTCTAACACCCTACCCTATTATTTTGAGCAATGAGCTGGAGAGAGGCGAAATGGTTGATCAGACTCATTGCGCGGTGCTATTCTGGTGCACCCCCTTCTTGATTCATGGCTCCCTGAAAAACCTTGGTCTGACAACGTCCTTTTATATCTCTTCTATAGCAATGCATCCGCTTAAACCAATGATAGACCCTTCTTTTACCATCTTACCAGCAGCCGCCTCCTCAAAACTGCAAAATTCCCATGTCTAGGTTTGGACTAGCTCCCGTTATCATGGGTTTACTTCTAGTTCAAGGTCTTTTCTTCTTCTTTTCTTTTTTGCTGTCTCTGAGTCCGCCACACATGGATTCATAGCTTTTCTCAAGATGGACTCGGGGCACTGATTTTTCAAACATGTTTTTACCCTGTTACCACAGTTATTCCCTAAGATCTCAGAACTGGGGGTGTGTGCTTTGGATAACTTACAAAACTGAGGCATCTAGAGATATGACTGACTAATGGGTACACAGACACACAATTTCCCCCCCACATCCTTCCTATTTGAGAGCCAAGGCTCCTGTCTGGATCTCTAATGGTTTATCTAAGAACCGAGGATATCTTATTCCTTATGTTCACAAGCAGTCTGTTTGAATTGTTGTTGTTTTAGCCACTAAAGATCCAAATACAGAATTGGGGCCCCACTGTGCTGGAGACTGTAAACACATAATAAAAAGTTGATTCCTGCACCAAAAAGGTTACAACCTAAAGCCCTAATCCTGTAAAGACTTACGCACATGCTTAATTTTAAGTATAGGAGTAATTTCACTGAATCCCATGTAGTTCAATGGAATCACTCACAAAGGCTAAAGTTAAGCATGTCAGTAATACTTTGCAGGAACAGGGTTTAAATAAATTAAAATTTTACAACTGTTCATTACAATTTTCATAAAATCTAAACCTTAAATGTAGTCATTGGAGATTTAAGTTAGAAGAGAAGATCTCTGGCTTTCACTGAAGCCTGGTCTACACTACAAAGTTAGGTCACTGTAAGTTAACGTATGTCAACATCAAAATTTGTCTCCTCCCAATATAAACACCCCATTACAGTGACGCAATAACATTACCTCCCCAAGCGATGCAGAGCCCCAGATGACCTACTTAGGTCAAGGCAGTGTAAGTATAGACATTGCATTAGTTGTGTTGACCCTAAGAGTTCTCTTGTAGCTATCCCACAATGCCCATGTCTCTATGACAGTGTCTACTTCCAGGCCCACCTTTGGGGGGCTGAGGGACAAAGAGGGCAATTTAAAAGGACCTGGGCCTCTTCTGCCCACGGTCCTGCCCATATCCCTGTCCACACCCAGCCCCGCCTGGTCCCACAGCTCGCTGCGTTGCTCCTTCCTTCTTCCCCTGCCCCCACCCCATCGGCCTCCCCGCTGTTGCTTGGCACTTATGTGCCTCCTCTTCTCACCACTCCCCTCCTTGCCACTGAGAACAAACATTGAATTTTCATTGCTTTGCAGGTCTAATGCTACAAAACAAATTGTTAAGGAATATATTCAAAAAGAGCTGTATGGCAGTCGAATTCCACAATCCTCATCAGACCAGTGTCCTGTGCTTGGGTAGAGGTAGAACAAATAGCGGTAGAGTCAGAATCTGCTATTCACTTACTTGACTTGTTGGGCTTGGCAGGGGCATGTGAATACTTTGTTTACCTGAAGAGAGAGGTATGTTTTATCCTTTTGAGATTTCTCAATGAAACTTTCATGGGAATATACTGCAATCCTCTCCTGAAGATTTCTAGGGATGGCAGCCTTGTTTCTTCCATTGCAATAGCAGATTTTCCCATGCTACTCTTTGATGAGTTCAGCTGGCACCATGTCAGTAAGCAGTATATGGGTACAGGTGGCTTTGGGATGCCAGTAGCAGCTGGGTCTTCTGTGACTTTGTCGTCCCCAGGACTGAGATATCATCCAAAATCACTACTGTCTATGAAAATAGCGCCAGTATTCATTACACTTTTTCTCTACCCATACTCAGAGGGGGCACCCAATGTTTATAGCTTTCATGCAACAGAACAACCCCATTCCTCCCAACTGAACTGTACTCACCATGGTTTGAGCTGCAGAATGGTGCTGTAGTGAGGTGTTTAAAAGCTAAAGTGTCAATAAGAATTTCCTATTAAAGGTATTTATGGGAATTCTTTATGGGAGTTTTGAGACTTAATTTTTCCCTAATCATTGTGACTGTTAATCTAATGGTGCATCTGGCTATTTTAATCAGCAGCTTCTGGTGCGATGGCCTTGTGGAGTGCTCTCTCTGTTGCTGTTGAATGTCTGACCCTGATCAGGAGGAGAAATAAGAGGATTAGGGAGGCTATGTTTTGCAAGATCCTCCAATCCTTTACGGCTTCAGACTGCAAATGCAAGGCTTGGAGACCTCATCTGAACTTGACCATGGAGAAGGACCAAGAATGGAGAGAGTGGTTGCTGGAGGAGAGGCAAAAGGACCGAAACGCATCAGGAAATACATCAGTACATAATGGGTTTGTTTAGGCAACAAACTGAAATGTTGCAGAATATTATTGACCTATGTGCCCAAAGATCCCAAATTTAGCAAACTTTGCAGTCCTTGGAGAACTCTATGGTTGCAGCTCCCTATATCCCCCAACATAGCACCATGGCATACCTCCTTATCGCTATCACTCCATACTGGACAAGGAGGAGAACAATAGTTATACATACACGGAGCTGAAAAAAACACAAGTTGGTGTATATACAATCTACTATATTGTAGTAGGTTGTATGTACATGGACATAAATGTTCTTATTGTCTTCCATTTTCAGATAGGATTTTAAAGTATGGTTTACCCTGTTATAGTGTTGGTAAATTTGTTTTAACCTTATAGATGTTTGTTTGCACTTTAATTTTGCTTCCTGTCTCTGCACACAATAAACTATTTTGGATACTCTGAGCATTTTTATTTGTTTGCAACAAGCATTACAGAATTCATAGCCAGAAGCAAAGACCTACGCATACTTAATAGACATTAGTACTGTGACTGACAGTTAAAATGGTCATTTAAGGCCTATCTCAGCAGCAAAGTTCCACAGCCCTTGTGTATGGCTGTTCAGATTCATCAGCCAGCCGGTCCACCTCGCCCCTCTGCCGTGGCAACAGCTTTTTCCCTTTGCTTCATGTATAGTATGTAGTACACAACAAGCAGCTATAACCATGGGGATGTTTTTCTCACTGAAATCCAATCTAGTGAATAAACACTGGCAGCATCCCTTCAATCTAAGCACATTCAGTAATCATTCTGCATCTCCTGAGCAAGCTGAATCTTTCCTTGGTGGTGTTGAGGTGGCCAGCATACAGCTTCATGAGCCAGAGGAACAAGGAGTAGGTTGTATCCCCAAAAAATCACTATTGGCATTTCAACATCACCAATGGTAATCTGATGGTTGAGGAAGAATGTTCCTGCTTACAGGTTTTTGAAAAGTCCTGTGTTCTTAAAGATGCAAGCATCACACCCACCTTCCCTGACTGGCCCACATTCTTATCAGTGAAGTGTCCCACTGATCAGCTAGCACTTGCATAACCTTGGAAACGTATCCCTTTCTGCTGATGTATGTAGTGGCAAGGAGGGCTGGTGCCAGAATAGAGGGGTGTGTCATTTATCACTCCACTACAGTCTGGGAACCTCTTGCTGCAAATCTATCTGCTATTTCTTGCATTTTGCCAATAATCAGAGTCCTGCTTAGTAAGAGACGCTTAATGGCCTTACACCCTTGAATTACAATGGCCTCTAACTATGGACTTTCCAACTCCAAACAGTCCAATGACTGATAACAATCTGTCATTGCAAGCTTCCAGAGCATGATTGCCATTCGCTTCTTCACTGTCCATACAGCTGTAACCATACAATTGGTGTCCCTGCACTGCAGGTCTGCACACAGCTCCAGAAATGTGGCTTTTTCCATCCAAAAATTTTGCAGCCACTGTTTGTCATCCTAAATATGAATGACAATGTAAACCCACCAATCCATGTTCATTTCTTGGGGGCAAAAGTAGAGATCCATGGTGTGGAGCTGCTCGGTGGATGCCAGCAACAACCTGCCATTTTTTTGTTTTGCTTTGTCCATCAGCATCCAGTTATTGAGCTCAAACATCTCTGAATCTTTCTCATTGCAATCCCAGTTGGAACAGTACTCCTTCAAGCTCTGCAAATACAGGAGAATCATATTGCTAATGAGAATCGTGCTGAGCTTGGCAAGCTCCATGCATTTGTCAGACAGATTGCGGGTATTGAAAAGCACAGGACTGTAAGAGTTCTAGAAACGGTGTGAAATTATGGGATATGAAAGTATTAGGGGATGGAGAAAGGGGCCTGGTTGGAATTTGATCCCTAGCTCCCAAAAATCCCCAGGGGAATTGCTTGTATCTCACAAAACGTTGTGAAAATGTCCTACTAGGCACCAAGCCAGATGGTGGTACAGAGCATACTGGGATACCAACTCATGGTGTACCACATTTTCTATTGATGTAAGCTCTCCTGGTGAGTTGAGAGCCTGCTGACACAAGCACCCAATTGTGCGATATACAAACTTTGGAGGCATAACTTTGATGTTGCAGCTTGGGTTGAAGCTCGGGCTTTCAAGCTGGGGAAAGGAGGCTTGAGAGCCCAAGCTGCAATGTCAAAGTGACATCTATACAGCAATTTCTAGTATGCTAGCACAAGACTGTCCACCTGGGCTTGGAAGCTTACTCTCAGTTGCAGTATAGACATACCCTATGTGACCTGGCTGGAGGGCTGAGTTCCAAGAAGAAGCAGACCATTGCAGGATCAGAATGGCTGTTAGAAGTGGGTGCTAAAGGGGGCAGCAACTCTGGATCTTCCTGCAGCCAAATGAGGCTTATGGAAGTGGGTCCAGTCTCCCTAGTGCTGCTGGGAAGGCCCCAGCGAGGGCTCCTAGCTGCTAGTCCTGGTGGAGCTGGGGCGGGACAGGACTTGCTTTTCCCCTGAATGGCTGCTCTCGGTGGGGAGATCAGACCCACAGCCCTCGAACTTTCTGCAGCCAGGGGAGGTACCTGGCTAGGAGTTGGGCTCAGGGCTTCTGCCCCAGAGCTTCTGCAGAGGCTTGAGGCACCCCAGCTCTGGGCTTCCGTCCCCTTGGCTCCTGCTGGGGTTTGGGGCTTCCACCCCCTTGATTCCTACCAGGGCTCAGGGTGCCTGGGTTCAGGGCTTCCGCCAATGTGGCTCCTGCTGAGGCTTGGGGCACCCATTTTTCTGGTGGGACCCCAAATTGGCTGGGGCCTCTGGGCATGGGCCAGTGGGCCCGTGCATTAATGTGCCACTGACTGGGACAAGGAGCCTCTTGGGGGGGCCCTCCCAGCAGCATGGGGCAGATTGGACCCACCTCCAGGAGCCTCCTCTGGCTGCAGAAAGTTCTGCGGTCACAGAACCCCCTACAACAGCTGTGCAACACCCCCTCCCAACCTCCTTTTGGATAGGGACCCTCAGGGTTACAACACTGTGAAATTTTAGATATAAACATCTGAAAATGTGAAAT
This sequence comes from Mesoclemmys tuberculata, assembly GCA_007922155.1. Lineage (NCBI taxonomy): Eukaryota > Metazoa > Chordata > Testudines > Chelidae > Mesoclemmys > Mesoclemmys tuberculata. The sequence goes on along the minus strand of ML675609.1, from coordinate 41,225,259 downwards.
TGACTAATTTTCAAATCTTATGGCTGTGAAATTGACCAGAATGGACCATGAATTTAGTAGGGCCCTAGCCATAAGTACTAAGGAACAGATATATATTTGAATACTCCGATCCCTGTTGGTCAATGACTTTGCCTCATTTTCAATTTTACAATAAGGCTTTCCACATTTCAGGTAGCCTTTATAATATGGACCAGGCACTACAAGTCTTTATAACAAACTCATATGATAAAATGGACATATAGCACTCTGGGATCTTTGTATATTAAATAACACAGCTGTTGCTAATGTTACATAGTGATATAGCACAAGCTGCTGAGCTAAGCAAACTTTTGTTTACAACTAACTCAAAAAAAGCCACTCATTCTGGAATAAGTATCCAATGAGTTACATCAGTTTAATTACACTGGTATAATTATTCTGGTATAACTGTTAAAACTTTCCCCTGTAGCCAAGCCCTCAATTAATATGGGACAAAGTTGCTGACATCTCTCAGAAAATAACTAAGATATAACTAGTTTCTAAACACATCATTACTAATGTGTTAATTGGCAACTTTAACTGGGTTTGATATAAAAGTTACCCATTGTCTGTGAAACCTCAGCCATTAAAATAATGTCATTATTGGAAATACCTCCACAGCTTCATGTAGGGCAACTGGATCAATTCTTTCTTAATATATACAGTACTTGAGAGATCTTTTTATCTCATGCAGGACAAGCTGGAATCATTCCCCAACATCTGGAATCTGAGGTGAATATTTCATTAAGTAGAAGGATCCAGTATGCACCGTACATGACAGTCTTATTCTTTGGATGATGTACTGAGATGTATGTTTTGGAGAAATGGGCAGATGATTACGAGAAGGGGAGGGGGATTGTGCTGGATCATAGAAGCATAGGACTGGAGAGGACCTCAACAGGTCATCGAGTCCAGTCCCTGGCACTTAAGATAGGACAAAGTAATAACTAGACCATTCCTGACAGGTGTTTGACTAACCTGTTCTTAAAAACCTTCAATGAGGGAGATTCCACAGCCTTCCTTGGCAATTTGTTCCACTGCTTAACTATCCTGAGAGTTAAGTTTTTTCTACTGTGCAACCTAAATCTCCCTTGCTGCAATTTAAGCCCATGGCTTCTTGGCCTATCCTCACAGGTTAAAGAGACCTGTTTTCACCCTCTTTATTACACTTTTTATGTACTTGAACTCTTATCAGGCCTCCCCCCGTGTTCTCTTCTCCGCACTAAACAAACCCAATTTATTTTCTATCTTTCCTCCCAGGTCATGTTTTTTAAACCTTTCATAATTTTGGTTGCCCTCCTCCTGACTGTCTCCAATTTGTCCGCATCTTTCCTGAAACGAGGCGCCCGGAGCTGGACACCGCACTTCACCCAGGGTGACCAGATGCCCCTATTTTATAGGCACAGCCCCGCTATTTGGGGGCATCTTCTTATAGAGGCGCCCTGTTATCCCCCAGCCCAATTATTCACACTTGCTCCTCAGGCATCCTCACTCCCGCTCTCCCAGCCTGCTCCCACCCTGGGCCTGGTGTTTGCAGGCACTTCACCAGCTGGGCAGGCACCCCCTGGCCCCGCTCAGGTTAAGGTTTTATTTCTGTTTCTTTGCGTAAAATTCAACAGCGCCATCGCCTCAGACTGACCCGCCCCTCCCCCCACAGCCTCCCTCTGCGCCGTGCACCTCCGCCCCCTCCTCTCCCGCCTGAGACTGCAGCGCCCCGTCCACCACCGAACACGCAGGGGAGGTGGCGCGGGGCGGGCCGCTGCCGGCGCCAGAGCCGCAGGGCGCATGCGCGGAGGAGAGGGCTGGCTCGCGTCAGTTGGCTGTCCGCTCGCACGTGCCCCGCTTCCCGGCCGCAGTCTCAGGCCCGCTCCAACAATGGCGGCCCTGGCTGAGGTGGGCTCCGCCGGCCACTTCCGGGAGCTGCTGCAGCAGAAGGGCAAGTACGTGCGGCAGGGGCCTGGCCCCGCTGCGGGCCCGGCCCGGCGAGGGACAGCGCCAGGCGCCAAGGGCTCGCTCTGCGCTGGGGGGGGGGCAGCGGCTTTATCAGCGGGGCCGGGCGGGTGTCGTGCCCGGGGGGGCTCGCTGACCCCGCAGGTGAGGCCTGCTAGGCTTCCCCAGGGTCACTGCTCCCCCCCCGGGGTCACTAACCGCCGCCTTCCCGCTTTCGGGCGGGGGCGTCACTGATTCCTCCCCCCGTAGTCGTGCCCGGCCTACGCTGGTCCCTAAACCCTGCTCCCCCTTTCTTCGCCCTGCCCCAGGGGGGCGTCCAAGGCACTCTAATGCGTTAGCCTGGGCCCTGGGTTACTTGGTTTGCCCTTCCTAGTCTGGCCGTCTGAAATTAGGCAAAGCTCTTCATCCCATTCTGCTTTTGAGGGCTGTCTCCCCTAGGAATTTACCTTTCTCGGGGGGTGGGGGTGGAAAAAATACACGTCCCTGAGAGACATAGCTATGCTGTCCTCACCCGTGGTGACCTGGCTGCTGCCTCTCGGGGAGGCGGATTACCTAAACTGGTTTGAGGGTTTTTAAGTGTAAGCATCTCGTTAGGCTTGGTCCACACTAAGAAATGAGGTTGGTATAACTACATCTCTCAGGGGTATGAAAAATCCTCACCCCTGAATGATGCAGTTAAATTTACCTAACCCTCAATGAAAGCCACTCTCGGTGAAATGGATTACCTGTGCCAGCAGGAGAATTCATCCCAACACACCCAGAATTGGATACCATGCTCCAGCCATGGTGACCAGATGTCTAGACCTGGCGAGCTTTGACTGTGACTGGGTGTTGGCACTTCAGGGATTAAGGTTTTATTTCTGTTTCTTTGTAGCATCTTCACTGAAGTATTACAATGGCACAGCTGCAGTAGTGTAAGTGTAGACAAGCCCTTAGTTTGCACATCTGTAAAAGGGTCTCATGTTTGCATTCATTTAAAGGGCATTGCCAACTCCAGTCATATTTTAATCTTTCCTTATGTTAATAATACCTTTTGATTACTGACACTAAAATTCAGAGATCCAGTTTACACTATTTTATTTTATTTTGTAACTTTCTCACATTGGACAAAGAAAATCAGCGAAGTCAGTTTTACTTTCAAGTTCTCAGTGCTGAAGTGTTTGGATTGCAGACTTTGCAGGGGGATGTTCTTATGTTTCAAAACAACTGATTTCATGTTTGTTCTATTTTTAAGTGGAAGCATTTCTATCTCTTCGTTTCCATAAAGGTTTTATTAAAGAATCTAAATTTTGGGGCAAATTTAATTTTCTAGTGCTGTTCTAATCTTTGTACAGTTGTATGAGATTTTTAGATTGAAGGCACAAGAGAAATATGAAAGTGCTGTACTATGTTATGTTAATGGATCTTCACAATAAATCCTAAAATGGGGATGTATCCACCCATACAGTGAACAGGAGTGGTACAACTGCGTTGGTTTCCCACAGTTCCAAATAACTTTTCTTCATCTCCATGCTGTGCGAAAACTTTAGTGGAAGGCTTTTTAAAATGGACATTTTCATTTCAAATCTAGCAGCATTTTTAATTTTAACAGATTTTTTTCAAGAGCCCAAACCTGGACAATGACTTTCATGAGCAGACTTTCATGCATCTTTGTGGAGTTAAAAGTCAGCCCATGTGAATAAGCTTGCAGGATCGATGCCCAGTGTTCTTGGAACTGTACAAAATAGAAGAAAACATGGGACTAGATCCACAAAAGGATTTATGTGCTTAACTGACACATTGTGTGCCAAGTTCATAATTTAGATCCTCAGACTCCTGTGCAGTGTTGCCTAGCCAAGTAGGTGTCTAAATTTCCTAGACATTTACATTTTTGATAGTGCAAACATGCAAATCTGTCTAAATTCTTAAGCCATCTAACTTTCTCCAAAGCCTTGGTATGATTCAAAACTAAGTGTTCCGCCATCCGTTTCATCCATGGAGCCGAAACTAAGAGGCATGCTCAGAGCATGCTTGGTTTGCATACAAGAAAGCCAAGGAGGAAACCGTGCATTCAGATTGGAGACCCAAGTTCAAACGTCTGCTCCATATTAGGCAGTGTGGAGGAATTCAATGTGGGTTTCCCACATTTTGGTCTGTGTTCTAAGCACTGGGGTATTGGATGTAAAGGGGGGTACCATCGCCACTTCCTCCCCTTTCGTCATTAGGCATAGCAACATTGAGCTTAAATCTCCTTTGGGTTTAACCCATGATGCCCTCCCTGTGGAGTTTACAACCTAAATGAATAGACAATTTACTACAGAAATTTAATATGGCGGAATTCTAACAAAACTTAAGGATGGATAGCAATATTTCCCTAAACTGAAAAAACCAAAAAAAAACCAAACCCAAAATCAACTAAATACCTGTACAGTGCTTATAGCTCAAACATAAAAAAATAAATGTGAAATTAACTAGAAAGTGACTATACACAAAAGTGAGTAAGCTATCATTGGGCTAAATGAAAATATAAGGAAGGTTTTAAACTATTTAGTTCTTTAATAATCTAAAATGTTAGGCCTTCAGTCTACATTGAGAACCACTGGTGTACACCCCAGAACCTGGACAGAACATTGACTAATAAATCTCAATCCAAGGTTGGAATTTTAGGTATTGATCCTTACCCTTCAAAGATTTATGTACATATTAACTTTTGCATGTGAGCAATCCCATTGCGTTCGATGGGGCTAAGCATGTGCTTAGTCAATCGTGCTTTGTTGAATCATGGCAATAATAATTGTATTACGCAATTATTCCCTTACTCAGCCTATTAGTTGCCATGCATATTTAACTGGTGCGTTACAAGACTCAATAAAATAAGATGTGGTTTCATGAATTTATCCTGGTAAGCAAAATGTCTAAATAAAAAAACAAATTGCTTGAGTAATTTTTTCCTTTTATGCAATAAACCATCAAGGAGAGAGTTTTTAAAACAGTGGTTTTAAAAAGGTGGCTGGACTCATCCATATCAGTCTTCTGGGAAATAATGACAAATCTTGATTATTGGTGGATATGCAGTTTGTCTTAGTGTTAGTCTTTGAGATCCGCCACATGACCTGCATCTTTTTCTTATTGGAATATTTTCCTCCTGCTATATTGTTTTGTGGTTAGTGAGGCTTCTGAGAAGAAAAGTTTTTGTGTGTGTTGGTAGAAGGGTTTGTATGGGAACAAATATTTACAAGAACAAAGATTTGTCGTTTATTTCCAATCTTCACTTTTTCAGAGAAGGCAAGGTCAGCGCAAAATTATTCCAATTTTTTTTTAAAGGATTTATCTCACTGAATTTCACTCATAGAGAAATAGAACTGGCTTTAGTCTCTTCCCCAGTTCACATTTGCTAGCTTCACTTATTTTTTCTGTTGGTTAGATTTTCAACATTAATTTGAAAATTATGTTACTGAAAAAGTAGTTGGCAAATTCTAATCCACCCTCCAGCCCCCAAATATCTCCTATTTCCTTATTTAAGTGAATCTTTTTATCAAAGGAGTTAAAACTAAAATTCACAGCCTCTTTTGTAACTTTTATTTTCTTCTGAAGGTTAGAGAGGTTTTGTCTTACTTGTACTGTTGATTCAGTTGCTTTTTGAACAAAACACATTTTTGGGAAATGATTTCACAAAAGGTTGAAAAGATATAATCTAATGAAACTGATTAGGTGGTAATTTGATTATACATATTTATATTTACTGGCAAGTTATATTATGGAATAACTACAAAGTTAATGTTTCTGGAAAAGTTTTAATTAAAATCTCCGTTTTCAGAGTGGCAAAAATTGTGGTGGATTAGTATGATGGTATAAAGCAGGCATATAAGCCTCCATCTTAATTCTAGTTTTGACTAAATGAAAAGTTAAAATGGTGACACCCTACACTGAAAAAAAATTGTGCCATGCTAGAAAGTGACTTTTTAAAAATATTTGTAATTTAAAGATAGTTTACATTGTAGCACAGTACAATGACAAATACAAACATAAATAGCATCATAATGAAAGAGGGAACCATCTTCTTTTGAACTGCCTGTTTGGAGAACATTGTGTCGTCACTTTCTGTACTGATTCTGGAATCAGTGGAACAAAATCCATATAAGTTCTAAATTATACAGGTTTTTTTCTCAAGCACAACCCCTCCTTTACTTAAGAGGGAGCTTTAACTGCACAAGCAGGATTGCAGTATTTGGCCTTAAATGAATGCCTGGAAAGTTTGTAGACAATACGTGGTGTATGCATCTACATTTCTTTTTGGAGTCAATTAAACTAACAGCTGTGATATCAAATAGATTAATATAACCAAGATCAATATTAAAACAATATTGGAGCTCATCTCCATAAGGTGTCCCTTGTTTCAGGCCTTTTATTCAGTAGGAAGGAAAAGAAGCTATGAAGGCCACATTATAAAAACGGTTGGCCTGTTATCTCTGGATGACAGTAGTGTCAAAATATGCACTGCTTTGAGTCCACTGTGCACTTTGTATCTAGATTCTGATGCACTTTCAGCAAATTGAGCCTCTTGCTTTCTCCAATGTTTTGAGTTACTTTATCTTGCCATTCTCTCATGCTTTTCAAAAATTTCAGTAACTGAAAGGCAGATTAATTTCAACTCTGTTTAAAACAAAAATAATTCACAGAGAAACAAAATATCAAGGGGGTAGCATTCTATTTTCACAACATTTTCATTGTCTATATTAAATTAAAACAAATTGCTATGTTAATAATATGGTTCAGGATAATCTTGTCAAATAAGTACTGTTCCATTCAAAGGGACTGGAATTACTCAGCCATGGGGTTCTTACGCCTGTACTGCTTACAAGATGACACTCATCTGATAAGCTGTACCCCTACCCTACTGATTAATTTAAATTGGACACGTGGGAAATTGTGCTTGACAGCTTGGGAAAGAATCAATTCTCTGCTGTGCTTCACTAGTGGGAAAGAAAGTGTATACAATTATTGAATAGCATTTTGGGCTTAATACATTGTTTAGTATCTAGCTATATTGCTTTATGCATCTTTTTCCTTTGATTTGATTTGATTTTTTACACTCTGTGAAGAACTTCATTTTCCCCTTATAGTTTAGCAGATCAAGATCCACTGCATGTGTTTCAGGGAGTTCTTATGGTGTCCAAGCAAGCATAGTACTGTTGTTGTAAATACAGACTGGTACAACTGCTTAAGTTAATTTCTAGGAAACAAATTCTAGAAATTTAATGGATCAGAACACTTTGTTCTGTATGCTGTTCCATAACTAATATAGTGTTATCACAGAGACTTGAAGTTAAGCAACTCCTTTTTTTTATATTTGGAAATGCTTCTGCTTTTGATGTGAAGTCATGAAAGTAGTTACTATGGCTTTCTCATCTTCTCGGTGTTTGCATACACCGAAGAGTAGCAGTGTTGGAAAGGAAACATACCTTTCCTTGTGTTTAAGCATTTGTACTTATGCTCATTATTTGGGCCCTGATCCTGTGCTGAGAACTGCACGAATTACATTGACTCCAGTAGGGTCCAGTGTGGGCTCGGTTCGTTCCACATCTTTTTATGTCCTTTTGAGTTTGTACATCATCTAACTCAATGAAGTCCTGGTCTATGAATAGGGCATTCATAGGTGCTATGGTAATATAAATAATAATTGTCAGTTGAGGATTGGGGTATAGAACAGCTTGGAATGTTTTGTCTTTTACATAATAAAACTATAAATTGTTGTACAGCTTTCAGTGGTATAATGTTTGGTATGTCTTGTCATTAAACATTCAGAGTATTGTTAAGAACTTATTGTCATTTATAAGACTCTGACTTTCAGATATATCACAGAAATCTTAATGTTTTTCAGCTTTGATATCCGTAGTGTTTCTCACAAATACATTTTATGGGAGAAGTCCTTTATCTTGGGTAGTATTACACAGGCTTCACTAAAGAATTTGGGATTTATATTTATGATTAATTGTCCTCTCCAGCTATAGTAATCCTCCTGAACTCTTCACTTACGCTGCTGAAAATAGTTTAGAAAAGCTAACAGTAAAGCATAGGAATAGCCATACTGGAGCAGGTCTCTGACTGATCTGTTCTGGATGCTATTGAGGAAGGTGTAAAAAACTGTATTGTGGACAACTATTGAATAACCAGCCCACTGAGAAAGTTTCCACCTAGCTCTCATTAGTTAGAATTTAGCTAATGACCTGAAACATGAGGGTTTATATACCTCTATTTTTTTTAACTTCCTGGTTGATGTGACTCTGGATGTTCTCATTATCCATGTAAATACCCACTTTTAAAAAACTTTCTTGTGCTTGATGTCTGATGGCTTTAGGTCCCCAGGGTAGCTTTGTGTTGTGTGGGTGGGGGAAGGGGGAGATTTTTCAGTTTGTTTCCATTTAATTGTTCTCTTGTATTTCTGTTAAAAGGACAAGTAAACATTAAAATAATGGATGATGTAGAGAAAGTATATATTCCTCATGTCCCCCGCTATTGGTTGCCCTCCCCCCCAGCTTAATTATTTTACCTTGGGTTATTTCGCTTGGGGAGAGTTGGAGTGGGAAGGAATAAGCTATGCTGGGGAAAGCATAGCCGATAAAAGGTGCATTTGCACTAGGAGCTCTTTGCTGGTATGGTATGCCTGTACTGATAAAGGGCTCTTAGAGTACACCTGGCTCCCCAGACAGAAAAGGGAAATATTAATGAGAGAAGTGGGGTCACTTAGAACATTTGGTGTATGGAGAGTTGAGGACCCTGGCATCGGGAAGGGAGCACATAGAGCCCCTTGTATGGAGACATTCAGAGCCCATAGAATTGGTGAGACACAGCATGGAGGAGAATAGGGGACTCTATTATCAGAGTGCACACAGCTTCTGGTGAGGAAGGGTCTGTTGGGGGCCCCTGGTATGGAAGAAATAGATGTCCACACAAAGCACCTGGCAGGTGGGGGAGAATAGGGGTCTGATGTGGGGGAGGAGGAAGAGGGGATCTTTGTGGCCCCCTGGCAGGGTGAGAGGGATCAAATGGAAGTACACACAGAGCCCCTGGCTTGTGTGGAAAAAATGTGGGACCCTACCGTGGGAGGGAATGGAGAGCACACAGGAGCCCTTGCCTGGGGAAAGTGAAGGAGGCTCTGTTACCGGCAGGGAAGGGGGTACACACACAGTCCCTGGAATGATGGAAACTGGGAGGGAGTGGGGGGGGGCATTGCACTAAGTCCCTGATATTGAGTGGATTGGGAGGATGTCACACAGGTTTGTGGAGGAGAATGGAGAGATGCAAGGAGCTCCTGGTGTTTACAATGAACTCAGCCTACAGAAGCAACAAAGTGTGTGTGTGTGCGCGCCAGATTATTTGTTAAACCCAAATGTTTTGTCACTGCAATCATTAGTGCCTTCAGTGCCTTTTTGCCTGAGCTTGTGAGGCATGACACCCAACTTGATGGCATTTTCTCTCTTGGCTGTAACTCAATAACTTTTAATTCCATGCATGGACATGCTTATTCTGGAATAAGGATCCATCTATAGACAAGCCCTTACTTCTGCCTCGCCTCCTAATATAGTTTTAAAATTTTGACATCCTGAAAGGGGAATAAGAATGGTAAGGATATGGGAATGGTAAGAACGCTGAGATATGGGAGAATGTGAGGGTGCACAGAGCCCCTGGCATGGGAAAGTCTTGGGGCTGGGGGGGGAAGTTGCAATGAATCCCTGAAATAGAGAGGAATCGGCAGGTGGCACATAGAGCTTGTAGGGGGTAATGAAGGGATGCAAGGACCGCCTGGTGTGTGCAATAAGCTCAGCCAACAGAAGCAACAAAGTGTGTGACCCCCTAGTGAGTAATTGAGGTCTTTCTGCCTGCTTCAGTTGTTGCTCATTCTTTGTATGTGATGTTGCATTCTGCTAGAATCAGGTTTGGTAGCAAATGTCAAGCTCCTTGTAACTCTATTGTGATTTTATTCTTTCTCCTTTTTATGTTGCATACCTAGTGGTTGTTACCAGTGGTGTTTGTTTTCCAGCAAACATTTCTAACCACCAATCTTCTATAAACATTAATAATTAAGCAAGTCTTTGCAGCTTTTCCCTTTTTAATGGTATTTTTTCGTTGCTGTGCTTTCTATGCTCTTAGCATGCTTTTTTCCTTGTGTGTTGTAATAACCTTAGTGTGGATAACTTAGTTATTTATTATAGGAGTTCATTTTATCCTAGTTGTATTCCTTTTTCGTCTATCCAAAGAATTACTACTTTGTCTTCTTTATATTCTTCAATGTATATTCATTCATATAATAATTCATTGTTCTAAGTAACCATGCATTTGTAGTTACTGGGATTTATCAGTAATTCTTCATCAAAATACCATTATTTTAAAAAATAATCTATTAATGTACTTGTGCATTTTTGTTTTGTCGTAGGTTTCTTGTGGTTGTTCATTTTTGGGCACCATGGGCTCCTCAATGTGTTCAAATGAATGATGTCATGGCTGAGTTAGCTAAGGAACACTCTCAAGTTACATTTGTGAAGGTAAGTCTTCAAGTAAAGGCCATTTTAAAGGTAGTAATGCAAACTAAGCTCAAACACTAGGGGACCATTTCTACATAAAATGGAACTTCAGAAAGGTGTTCTTTTTTGGTTTTTTTGTTTCCCTCCAATGACTTTTGTGATGTGGAAACCAGAAATATTCATTCTGATTTGAATCTTTGAATTTAACTTCAACAAGAGTCAGAAATTTTGGAAGTTGAACTATGGGTGAAGTTCATGGTGTAGGTCAGTCTTTCCAAGCTTGATGTTCCTGGTTTAAATAAGAAGTTTGTTGTATCTTATTGCATTAAAAATGCAGTAGGTTTGCACTTCAATATTTTACTTCATCTAGGTTTTTAAATTTGTCTGTGTACTTGATGTGACTTGCAATGACTCACCAAGCAAGTACTGTAATTAATTTTATTATAAAAGCCTGATCTTTCTATCCCAGAGATCTGAGATTAAGATAACAATACTGTACTTTTAAGATTTGCTAGAGCTTTGATTTGTTTTAGTGATGCTGCTCCAAATAGGTTTTCCTTTGGATTCATTTAGATACTCTAGTTGCTTTCCCAACCATGCTAAGGGTGAGCAATAATCTTCATAGAATTTGCAGGAAGATAAATATATGTGATGTTGTCATTCTATGTATGGTATGTTGAACAGCAGTAAGTAAATGAGATGCAATATTTTTGTGAGATCATCTGCATATCTCAGGAATAGAATCACTGTGGAAAAAAAATTAATGCACTGGATCTGCATGCCATTCATTTTAACACAACTTTCTCTTGTTAATGAGACATTTTTGTGATTATGAGGGCAGGGAGTAATGGAACAACCAGCTGTGTGTGTGTTTAATTTGATTTCTTACAGCCTTTATGTTTTGTAGGTTTTTAATGATTCATCTCACAGTTTGTCATTTCCTTTTGTAAAGCAGAAAGATAGATCTGTTTTTAATTGTATTAATTTACAAAGCTATTTTAATTAGAGTATTCTAAAATACTTCAATTTTCAAAATATTGAATGTTTTTGTTGCTTTTCTTGTGCTGCTGTAGTTTATGGTAGGCCAACATTTTTTGAAGTTTCAGCTGTCACATTATTGTGCACCTTTAATGAATGTTTCTTTTAACGGCGTGGTTCATTGGACAGTACATTTCAAAATAAGATTACAACGCCTGTTTTGTAAATACATCCCAACCATAGTACGTAAGATGAATCTGTTAAGGAAAATAAGCTATAAACAGATTTGACTAAATCTATTGACTCAGTAGTTTGGACTCCCAACTGATACTAATTTAATATTTTGGGTTCATAATTAGACGCATAGAACTTTGACCCAATTTCTGGAATAGCCAAGCAACCTAACTTTACATCATTCAGTAACAATTTAGTTAACCTACCAAGCTAGTTTTTAAGTAGCTATTCAGAAATGCGGGTTCATAATTCATTATAAGTCACACAGTCAGTTTTAAAATCCATTGTTTATAACTATTGCAGCTTCTTCAAAACTTGATTTACATCTTGAGCAACCTTTTAAAACCTTTTAACATTATGGCTGCAGCATTTAACACAAGTTTATCTTTTTTTAAGGTGATCACAAAATAAATCTTAATTTTAACCAAGCAAAGAAGTTTAAAGTGACTGGTGTTCTCTGTATCTTTAAACAGTCTGAAACTTGGTGGATGGACCAATAGCAAATTCAGTTTTATAAAATAAGTTGTGTGAAAGAACTTCATTAAAGTGCAACAAAAACATCAAGGTAGCTAGACAATGAGTCATGAGAAGAAAAAGAAAGAAAAGTTCAGTATTTTGTACCAAAGATCCAGCCGTTTGCTGGAGATCAGAAAATAGAAATATATTGACAGATTTTGTTTCTCACTTAATTCTTGTGGAGATTTGACTATGTGGCTGGAGTAGGGATAAAAAACTCAAAATTAAAGGGCATAGTCTGGTATTGCTTGGCCAAATACATGATAAACCAAGTGAGGGAGATACTGTAAAGGTCTGTTGCGTACATCAAAAAATCTTATGATTCAGTCAAAAGCTGCAGGTAGAACCTAAAGGAGCTTATTTAAAAACCCTCCTCAAAAATCTCTGTGAGATAGCCTGGCAGAATTCCAGTCATGGCTTATTCTTCGGGCTATGGTTCATAAAGTTACAGTATAATACCATTGCCTTAACATATTTTTCCAAAATCTTTAGAAGTACATTTGAGAGGGGGAAACTTTGAATGTCTACTTGATAATGATGCTTGCATCACTGAATGAATAATGCTTGTTTTGGTGAAGCATCAAACCTGACCAGAATTAACTTGAGAGCAAGAGAAATGTATGGGGCCTGAGCCGAAGTCCCCTGAACACTCCCGTTGATTTCAGTGGGCTTTGAAAGAGAGAATTCTTATTCCTTCTCTGGAACCTTCATTTCTTTGTGATTGCTTTACAGGATGTTGAGCACAGGTGTTAAATTATTTCCTTGCATCCAAAATTGTAACAAGATTAAAAGCCTTATGGGTGGAACAAACCAAAACATTACTTTTAGAAATGACACTAAAATGTTCAAAGCACTATATAGAGAGAGCTGGAAATAGTGTGACTAGCCCAGGGTGATCTTTTCTAATAATGTTAATATTCTGAACAAGAAATCAACAATCCTGAATGGTCTTCAGTTGCTGTTGATAAAGCCCCATTGTACAGTTTGCAGAAAGAGGACTTGAAAAGGCTTTGTACCACTTTAAATAGAATCATAGGCTTCTGTTTACTAGACCTTAAAAGGTATTTAAATCCACAATTTTACCACCTGAGTTTTACCTTGATTTTTCCACTTAAGGTCTGCAGAGCAAATAGTAAAGCAACATTTATTGCAAAAAAGAACCCCAAAATAACTTTTGTCACAGAAGTCAGTAGCTGAGACTGAATACACACAGCAAGTATGGTTGTTAAAAAGGTTTATGTTTGTCAGGTAAAAATTTTTCTTCCAGAATTTCAAGTTATGTATTTTAATGCTGACTTGGCTTCTGGACCAATAGTCTGTCAAGCTTTCTACTTAGTATTTGGCAGCCTCACAAGAGTTAAAAGTAAAATTTAGCAGACATCAATAGTTTATTGAAGAAATACTCCTTTTTTGCTTCATAATTTGCAGAAGGCTGCAAATGTCAGTCATGATGTACTGCCTCTTGAAATTAGTCAATAGAGCAAACAGCAAGAATTGCTGTGGGCAGAAAATAAGCACTGTAATCATGACATAACTGGGGTCAATGATTTATGGATTTCAATATAGTAGTAGCTGCATATGATTGAAAATTTACTAGGTCACTAGTGCACCAAAAATTTTATTCACAGCCTCTAGGCATCTTTTGAAATGTGCAACAAAATAAAAACCCCTGAACCTGTTTTGACACCGTGTAAGTTCAGTGGATGACATGCCAGCCCAGTGAGTCTCATTTAAATGCAAATGTGTCTCAAACTTTTGAATCAAACTCTTTTTTAAACATAAAATGCTGAGAAGAATATTATAGAAAGGATTGACATGCACAATTAAAACTTTAAAGACAATTATGAAAATAAAACCATGTTTTCTCTGACTTTAAGCTGGAAGCTGAAGCTGTGCCTGAAGTATCTGAAAAATATGAAATTAGTTCTGTTCCAACGTTCTTGTTTTTTAAGGTAAGAAAAAATGGATTGCATATCACAGTCATGAATGTCTGTGGCAAGTTCAAGAGTTCAATACTAATGTTCATTCTACTTTTTTTCAATACTAAAAAGAGAGCAGAACATCCTTTTCTTAGCGTTGACTTAATGTAGAAACTGCTAATAGTCCGTGTCTCCATGCATTTTTTTTTTTTTTACTGAGGGCGCATGAATACAGAAATGATTATTGAATTCAGTTTTAATATTTCACAATCTCCTTAAAATGCCTTGGGATTCATAGATGGCTTTACAATACCTGTGAAACCGATGACTCTTCTCTTGTGTTGGGTCAGGCATGGTTCTAGTGAGGTTTCATGATTCTTCCACTGTTCTGTTTGAATTATTCAGTGTAATGCTTGTGAAGAATTAACAGATGATTATCCAGTGGAAATAACATGTTTCTTCTGTCTGTTTATAAAAATAATTCTTTTGTTATAAGAAGTTTTAACTGGAATTCTGTTTGATACAAACAGTGCTCTATCCAACAGACTAGTTTCAATTTTAGAATTTTCCTGGGATTAAAGTAGTAAAGGTCAGTATGCTAATCCAGTCTGCCTGTTTATCTGAAACGTGTAATATGCAGTGATGGAATACATTAAAAAATATCGAATTTTTAGTGGTTCAAAAGACCCCTTTTAGTTAATGCTTCTTAACTGAACTCTTCTCTTGATTGATTTAGAATTCTCAGAAAATTGACAGATTAGATGGTGCCCATGCCCCAGAGCTGACCAAAAAAGTCCAGCGCCATGCATCTAGCAGTACTATTTTAGCTGGCCCTAATGATAATGCAAAAGAGGACCTTAACGTGCGTCTAAAGAAACTGATCAATGCTGCACCCTGCATGGTGTTTATAAAAGGATCTCCCCAGGAGCCTTGTTGTGGTAAGGACTTCCTAAAATTTTATTTAATGTAGCAGGGCTTGTTTATATAGGGACTGGTTAGAAGGTTTATTTATAAGCTTGTTTGTGACATGTATCATTAAAGTAGCTGAGTGCTTCAAAACACTAATTTATTTTCACAGTTCCCTATGAGGTTGGACGGTATTATTATTCTGTTGCTACAAATAGTGAACAGAGGGTTAGAAAGACTAAGCAACTTGCCCATTATCTCTTGTATCCAAACTCCACATCTCAAATTGTAAGGCGATGCCCAATACAAGAGGAAAAATTTGAATGTTTAAAAAAAAAAAAGTGCTAATGGCCTAATTTCTGGGATCTCAAAAATGCTGGGTAACAAACTTAATGGGCTATTGACATTTATAGTTGACAAATTGTGATCAGCTAGGGGACATAACAGGCTCAAGTAAAGTAACATAGTGCCAGTTTTCAACAAAGGAGTGAGCCTGTAAATTAATGTCCCATATGTCTATCTTGTCCGTCGTACAACAATAGAATAAATATTAAGAATGAAACATCAGTAAACATCTAGAAGATAACTTTTTGAGCAATAGCCTGAATTTATAAAGAATTAATCTTGCTAGACAAATATTGTGCTTTTTTTAATACAATTACAAAATTAATGAGGGAATGCAGTGGCTGCAAGAGATTAATTTCAATAGGAGATGGGTATCTAAGTCTTGTAGACTCCTTAGTAAATCCCAGCCACAATATCTGGATATTAGTAAAACACTTGGATTAGAGGGGATTGATTTAAATCATTTGATTTAAATAATTGATTTCATTTAGGATTTAAATCAGCAAGCAGGAAACTGTGATTTAAAGAATTGATTTTAATTTTGACTTGCATTTGTATTTTTTAGTTATTTTCATAAAGCAAATTTGATGATTGTTGGTTGGTAACCATTTAAAACGTTGTTTACTGCTAAATATAGCCTTTATGCTAAATTTGTGCTGCTTTTTGCTGATCAGGAAGATACATTAATTTATACATGTTTATTTAAACAATTAAACCTTAACTTACATTTATACAGATTCTTAATTTTTACATTTTTAGTATGTTAAAAAGTGGTGAATGACGAATTTGTTTGTTAGAAAATGAAGTTAAAAACAATAATTTTGTGTGCTGATACTTAAGATAAAATGATAAGAAAGTTTACCAGAACAAGTTTTGCATTTAAAACTAACTGATTTATTAAACAAACAATGTATCTGTATATTGAACTGATTGTTTCTGATCACTATGCTTTTCAAGATTTTAGAGCTAGTAGGTTTTATCCTCTCCGACCTCATTTTTAGCTGTAGATCAGAGGACGAAAGCAAGCTTTCCTGCTTTTTGAACTCCCAGTTGATTTCTTAACTTTGAGTGAACTAGTCATTGCACAGAGGTAGTCGAATAAACTGAAATGAAGATATTCTGTCTGTGCCTGCAGAAGAGGCTGCCGCTGTCAAAATCAGGCTTAGCACTTCAACACACTCTGGCTCTTAAGTGCTTAGACAGTGGCTTCCACCATTTGCGTGGTTTCACTTTCTTCAAAACATGGCAGCAAACATATTCTGTTAATATTACTCTCTTAATTTAATTAAAATGATTTTAATAGATGATAGTAAACTCAGGCCTTAATGTAGGTTATCATGAATGTTAAATTTTATTTTAAAGTTTTTTTAAATTTAAACTGTCTTTAAGTTAAATAAAAATAATATATTTCTATATTATATATATTAAAATACCATTTTTTATTCAATCTGACTTTGATACAATTTCTCAGTTATAATTGGAAACATGTAATTGGTTGGGATAAGAACATGTGGTTTGAAAACTGGGTCATCGACTATAAACAAAAGGCAATAAATAGCAGCATCAGGTAATGGATTAGGGTTTGGGAGAGGTATCTAATGAGGTACAAAAGTGATTAAAATAGCAAATAAATATGGTCCTTAGTGATCAGGAGGCGAGCATATTCATGAAATTCACGAAAGAAATAAAATTGAGAACTGATGAGTAAATAGTAAAAATGGAAGAAAAAGTAAAAAGGGACCTAGAGAAAATGAAAACATGGCAATAACATAAAAATAATAATTAAATAGAAACCGTGCAAGCTGCAGTACTACAGTGGGGTAGAAGAGAGGGAGAGGAAGGTGAAAGCTATTCAAAACATGCAAGTTCAACGGTAGGGTAGGAGTGCAAATGAAAAAGTGGTAGTGATTTGAGATTGCAATATGTATGATTACAAAAAATTAAAAAGGTATTTTGGCTGCAACACAGGAATCATGGCTTGGGAAAGGGAGGTATTCAGACATCTCTCTACACTTGTGGCATAATAACTTGAATAGTACTTTCATTTCTAGTCATTATGGGTGTGATCCAAAGCCTATTAAAGTCAGTGGGAAACTTTCCATTGACTTCAGTGGACTTTGGATCAGGCCTGATGTTGACAGATTGGAGGGAGTTAAGAAAAGAGCAACAAAACTGATTGAGCCTTTTTGAAGAAGGTTTTTTAAAGAGCTAAATATGTATATCTTGCCTAAGCAATCACTTATGGATGGGGGAAGAAGGAAATCTGCATATATTTTGAAGATGTTACAGTATTATGAATGGGAGATGAGGCAGTCTATAGAATCCTATAAATGGGGGGGAGATGGTTCACGCAATATGAACATCTAATCGGATGTCTTTTTCATTATTAACTCCTATAATGCTGCTGTATTTTAATTAGATTAATAAATTTCACAAGATGGTTAAGCTAGAAATGGTTTACCAAGTAACACACTAAAACTAAACATTCAGAATCCCCCACATACATTAACTGTAAAACTATATGTATACCTTACAATTCTATTGAAAACAAAACAAGCCCATACATAAATATTTGCATACATCTCTCACACATTTCATATTCAATAAAGAATTGAAGATTAAGCACCTGTGTCTGTATCACAAATAGCACATTATTTCCCAATAATCTTATTTCTATGTCTCATATATTTCTTGGTTTGGCTGAAATGTGTGGTTTTTGCTTTGGAAAATATTTGTAATACAGTTTGGTTTTCCTTAATATGTTACAGTGAACAGGTGACAGTGGATTGATTTAAATAAGTGTTTATATCACAGATTTCATTGTGATTTAAGTCAGCAAGCTAGAAACCTTGATTTAAATAATTGATTTTAATCTTGTTTTGAATTTGTACTTTTTATTTAAAAGAAGTTATTTTCATTGATTAGTAACCACTGAAATGTTGATTAACAACCAAATATAGCCTTTACATTAAATAGGATACTCTTTTTGCTAACCAGAGTATCTACTATTTATGTACACATTTATTTAAGCAACTATACATCTTAACATACTTATTCAGATTCTTAATTTTTACATTTTTTTGTTGTTAGAAAATGGCAAATGACACATTTCTTTATTATGTGATTTGTGTAGAGCTCCGTTTGGAATTAAATTAAATATGCAAATAGCACTTTAAAATTGTTTATTGGTTAAATAAACCTACTTTAAATGTGCTGGACACAGAAGAACAAAAAAGTTTATCCATACATTTCTAACACTGAAGATAATAGTTTCTTTGTTTAGTGAACCTGATTGTTTCTGATCACTGTTTAAATTTTAGGACTAGAAAGTCTCATCTTCTCACATCTCATTTTTATTCATAGCTTGAAAGGAAACCAAGCTTGCCTGCTTTGTCAACTGAGTTTGTTTCCCAACTTCAAATGAACTATTCATTGAACTGAACTAGTGTATAAATTGAAATGAAAATATTCTTTCTATACCTGCAGAGTAAGCTTCAGCTGTCAGAAGCTGGTTTAGCACTTCAGCGAACTCTGGTTTGCAGATGCTTAGACAGTGACTTCCACCAGTTCAGTGTGTGACTTTCTTTAAAACTTTGGCAGCAAATATGTACTGCTTGAATATATTTTTTATTTAAGTTAAATAAAACTAAGTTTAGGTCTTAACACGGATTGTTGTAATTTCAAATTTAACCTTAAATAGGTTTTTAAAGAGAAAAATGTATTTCAAGTAAATAAGTTCTTGTTATTTCACCCTGATAGTAGAATATGTATTAAGACTTTTGTTTGTTTTTAAAAAAACAAAGCCAAACCTCAACTTTTTAGTTTTTATTAATTTGCATATCCTCAATATGATAGTGAAATATCTTAGTGTTCATAATTATAGTGTCAAAGACAGTTATCACTATAATGTAAAAGTAAAAGGTTTCACTTTGCAGCCTTTATAAGAATACCTATTGTATCTAAGGTAGGCATGAGATTTTGCAAATCAGAGCCTGAGCTTGTAAAGGCTACAGCTGTACATGTGAGGCTAATTTTAGTAGCATAATGAAGTGTACTGAAGATGCGTATGGGCTGAGGCAGAGGCCCAGTGTACTTCCATGATTTCAAAGAGGGGTCTGAACCACGTTTAAAGATAAGACATTGAGAGCATTGAAATTGCATGGATAAGTGTGCAAAAAAGCAGAAAAAAGCCTAAACAAGGTTATGCACACAGTTTTGGCTCTTTCTTCTGTGCAAATGCACCAATCTCTAATTACATGACTGTGCACAGTAATATCATACAGTATTTTTCAAACTTGCACAGATATTGTACTCTATGAAAAATATGCACTGAGCTCTGTTTACTTATATAGAACAGATTTATGTATTAAAAACCTGGATTAGCAGTGAAAATTTGCGGTTGTATATAGGATTGCCTGAGTTTGTAGCTAAGATTAAAGATTACTTAATTTAGTACTGAAATACCTTATCTGCTGAATTGGACTAAAACACAATGTAGTTATGATTAGAGAGAGAAATCTATAGTCTGCTGTTGCTGGCAGAGTTATTAAAATACACATGCATTTTTCTGAGAAGAGAGTGTATCATATCAAAGGGAACAGCTCAGTTTTATGACAATGGCATTAGATAAGTAAAAAGAATGTAAAATAATTACAAGATGCTCCATGTGGTTATCTAAGAATGAATATAGTTTTGAACACATTTTATTTTGATACACACAACAAATTTGCATTGTTACGTGAGTGAGGGCACTTGGTGTGGAATCCTCTCCTGTGATGGGATATGGAATCATTTTTATGGATAGTTAATCATTTCTTTGAGTGTTAAGTGAAGTCTGTTACCTTGGCCATGTGTTCACTGGCTGTCCTTTGATGCTACATATGTGATCTTGTATCAAGAGATTTTTAGGCTGTGACTGTTTGCTTGTGTCATTGGTATGACAATTTTATTTAGTCTCATGAGCG
Organism: Mesoclemmys tuberculata; assembly: GCA_007922155.1. Lineage (NCBI taxonomy): Eukaryota > Metazoa > Chordata > Testudines > Chelidae > Mesoclemmys > Mesoclemmys tuberculata. Next base: position 41,204,928 of record ML675609.1, on the reverse strand, counting down.
GTATAAAGTTCAGAGTGGCATTTGTGGCTATCTGGTTATACACTTACATTGTGTTCACACTTGAATTCTTTGTATTACTTGTATGGCATTTTTTTCAAAAATTCAACCTAAATCTTTTGTTATTAAAGTAAAGCTGTATTGGTTATTTATCCCTAAGCATAACATTTTCATTGTGCTACTTTAACCCTTAAAAATAAAACACAACCAATCAATCTTTCTAGTATGCATGTAATTGCCTACAGCTAAAATAAAGCTTTTTCTCAGCCTTATTCAGTAGAAATGAGTTAATATATTGGCAACAGAGTAACCATCAGCAATCACCCTTTAGCTGTTTACTAATGAACTCCCAGATGAATGAGAAATTTTAGAATCCATGTTTTTACTTCAGGCTGTACATGAACTTAACACTTAGATGCCATGCGTATACATATCAGTACCTCATCTCAACAAATTACAGATCATGCAAACTGCGCAAAACTAGCGCAAAACCATATTTTAAAAATTAATAGATCTTGCAAGTTGAAATCAAACAATAGTTATGTGGCAGTTTGTGATTATTTTTATTTAAGAATCCCTTTTGTTCCCTTTATTAAAGAAATGTTAAATAATAGTCTAGTGAAAATGTTTAAAATCTACTTTTCAGTTTTAATAATGTAGAGTGATAGTGGTTATGACAGAGAAGATGTAAAAAAAAAAAGATTTTTAGCTTGTGTCCCATTTTATTGTAAAGAATGGTTTATTCTGCATAAAGAATGCTAAGTTCTGTGAACTCTTGTAAAAAGTTAATGTATGTGAAGACTGGGATACAATAATGAATGCATACTTTCTTAGAACAAAGAATTAGCTTATGAAAAGTTAATTTTTTTTGGTAAACCCAGACTTCATAATAGATTTATAAAATATGGATTTTACACCCTAATGTCCAGTAGTTACTGTGCTAATGAGAAAGTAGCATCAGAAAAATACATGTCTTCATAGTACTTATTAAAAAATGTCAAGTACAATAAAATATGTACTCTTGTGAATGTAAATACTTTTAAAAAAAATGGCAGGGGGGGACAGTGTCAAAGCAGTGGAAGCAAAGTTGAAACTGTCTAGATAATGTGATTATTAAACCTCACTAAGTAATAAAACCATTTTTATTCATTGCTTTTTTGTTTCATCCCAAATAATACAAACAAATACTCTAGGACCTTCTAGTGAGCAGTTATTGTCTGGGAGATCTGTAGTGTACTTTTTAACTGAATAAATTGGCATATGGGTATGAAAGCATTTTATTTAAAAATAGATATAATTCAAAGTAATCATGTCCTAACTGATGTCCTGTTTATATCCAGGTTTCAGCAGACAAATGGTGGAGATTCTCAACAAACATAACATTCTGTTTAGCAGTTTTGATATTTTTTCTGATGAAGAAGTACGTCAAGGACTGAAAACATATTCTAATTGGCCTACTTATCCACAGTTATATGTAGCTGGAGAGCTTATAGGTGGAGTGGATATTGTTAAGGTTAGAAACTGAGAAATCTGCATCTTCCTTACGTTTTGCATGTTTTTAAAAGTGTGTCTGTATAACCATCTCTTTCTAAATCTGAACACCTGTTTTTTCAGGAACTGGAGGCTTCTGGAGAACTGGACACAATTTGTCCCAAGGCGCACAAATTAGAGGACAAGTATAATGCATTATATCTTTATTTTAGCAATGTGTTATTGTTTAGAGGCAGCATCCATATTCTGATTCTCATGAAATACATCAACACTTAAGAGTAAATTACTGTAATGCTGTAGTCTTTCATTTGAAGTAATTGAATCTTTTCATCACCTCTTCAATTGTAAGTGTCATGGGTGATCATATATACAACTAAACATTTGGTATACTGTTTTGATAGGCTTTACTTAGGAATTGTCTACTCTCACGCTTATGCCGGCAAAACTTTTGTAGTTCAAAGGTGTGAAAAACATACCCCACTGAGGGACATAAATTTTGCTGGTATAAGCGCTAATGTAGACAAGCCCTTAGACTACAAGTTTATTACATTTAAAATAGTGCACATAGATTTCTTCTTGTCCCCCTTCCTGAATAATAACTTAAAAAAAATAAAAAAAGGAAACATGGGTAAATCCTTATGTAGAAAATGTTGTAACTCTGCAAGTGACTTTAAAAAGTTTGAGTCTGATTAGGTATAGATTTGATTACTATGGTTCAATACAGAATAATTATGTAGGCTCGCTCCCCGCTCTTCAGTTCCAGCTGCTTTCTCCTTGTTGACACTATGTGCTTTTTAGTGATGCAGTGTGGGTATTTAATCTCCCAAGGCAGACCTAGTCTGGCCTCTTTAGTCTTCCCATTTGAGCATATGCTGTTTAAATTTGGCTGCTCTACTAAGCCAAGCTGGGTAACCAAACAAATCATAAACTCTAAATATGTGAAGCATCTTCCTATTATAAAGCAGGAGGTAGCAAGTAGTGGTAATGTTTCTTGTCTTGTATGGGTCATGCAATTAAGACAATAAAAGAGGCTGAATTATCAAATTACACATATTCTCTGAAGGCAAATATTGAAGCATAGATACCTGCTTGTAGTCTGAGACTGGTGACACTGGGAAACTATAAAGCTCTAAAGGGTCTGGTTCCAACTGCCAAAGAACCACTGGTAAACCACACTTGGGAAATAACATACAATTCAAACTACTATAATAAAGAAATGTTAGGCTGCACAGTTAAATAAAAGTCAGAAAATGCAGAAGTTAAATGAGTGCATACCTTTTAATTTGCTCTTTGTGCTTAATGCTCAGACTGTTCAAATAATATGATGATGCAATAGGTTTTTTGCAAGTTTTAGTTACTCATTTTGGTCTCTATTCTGCAGTCAAGTATATCAGAGCTATATTTTGTACTACTGTGTCTGTGTAACAAATGAAAATATTGGTAGGAAAATATACAGTAACAAACTTCAATAGACTACAGAAACTATAATAAAATAATATGATGATGAACAGTATTATGTTTTGTCATGCAGAAGATTAATAAACACTGAAATATTTCAAAGATACAAGGACAAGCCCTTGTGTATAGGCTCTTAAACAACTGCACAGAGCCTTTCATTTATAATCTTAAAATAAACAAATAAATAAAACCCCAAACACCTGTACAGCAAACTACCTGAAACTCAGACTGTCTTGAGGATGAAGGGCTTAATCTGCTTTGTTGAGATTTGAACCATTAGCTCCAAGAAGACTAAATATTTGAAACCTAATGTTTAGACTACTGAATGAACCATCCCAGCTAGCAGAGCTAACTGGTTGCATTGGATGATGAGATATACCTTTTGAGTCATTTTCATTTTCAATTGAATTCTTTCTGCAAAAGGTGCTTTTGCTTGACTTCTCCCACTCCCCTGCCAACTTGTAAGCTTAGAAATTAATTTCTAATTTGTACCATCCAATTCATGCTTTTTCTGCTTTGCTTAGTCTTCAAAGGGGGAAAAAAACAAAATAAAACCAAGTTTCTTTACTCCATTGTGCATAATATGAGATGTCCCTTCTTCCATCCCTGAAAAGGATGCCTATATGGGATCTAAATATGTTTTAATGAAGTCACTTGAGGTTGGTCCGAGTGGATGCCTCACTAAAGAAATAACGAGAGCTGTAAAACAAGGATTTGAAATCTTCACCCATTCTGATGATACTTTAACAGTGGCACAGTGTCAAGTGTCTGTTCATTATACAGGACAACCATCGAACTCCTGTTCATAGAGCTAGGCTAGAACTTCTAGATCCACTCCAATCTGTCTACTTGCATTATGGCACTTGCCTTGAAACAGTTGGGCTTGTTGCTCTACTTAATTTTCAGCTTTCCGTTGCTGTCTTCCAGCCTTCCAGTTTTTCCTTGAAATCCAAAGCATTTTTTACAGCACTGTAGTTAAACTTGTTTCACATTTTGCTCTCATGAATCTCTGCCAACTGACTTCTGTGTTCAACCCAGAAGCGAAGTCACTCAGCAGAGCATTGGCAACCTAGCTGTTTGACCATGCTACTCTTTCTCTTTGCTAAATCTGTCTGAAATAAAATCCTACCCCTTTAGAAGGTCAGGGAGCTGCAGTCGCTACTCTCCACTCATTCAAACAAAGAATTAAGCCTAATGGGAAATTTAAAAAAACATAAATGGAGCATATTTTCCAACAACCTGACAGCTCTCCTGGAAGTTCATAAAACTTGATGTCCTATTTTATCAGATGTTGTGGGACTTTAATGTTCGGTATATGATCCATCAAAATTCCTGATGAAGAATTTGGGGAAAGAGGTTGTTATGAACCTGGAAAAGTGTTATGGAACAATAAATACTTAGTAATAAGCAACCAAAAATATTAAAATACCATCTCAACTGAAATGAGTTTGACTAATGGATGTCAATCATAACTTTTCATTGAATACTAATAAAGACTTTATCTAAAGATGTATGAGAAGATCTTGAATCACTAATAGCTAATTTCTGCATTTGAAATATTATGTATAGATTACATATCTGTGACTGCAGTGAGTTACATCTTTGGACCAACACGGCTACTATAGAGAAAAGGTGGGGGCAGTAATATCTTTTATTAGGCCAACTGCTGTTGGTGAGAGAGAGAAGCTTTCAAGCTTACACAGAGCTCTTTTTCAGGTCTCTCAAAGAGAGCATTATTGTGTAAACTCGAAAGCTTGTGTCTCATCAACAGAAGTTGCCTCACCCATGTTGTGTTTCTGTATCTCTGATTAGATACAGATAATTGTATTAAAATATATCCCAATTTAGTAAGGAATTTTTCCCTTAAGTTTGGTGTATCTAGGTATTTGCAATTTAACCTGGAAAAATAAAACATTTCTTTAAAAGCAATATTGTTTACAGTGTGTTAGGGAGAGAATGAAATTGAATGGAATATAAATAAATGTAGTTGTTTATAATACTGCTTTAAATGTATGTGTTAAACCTGAGTGTTAGCGTCCTATCTTTCTTATATGTATGTTACTGCAGAAGTAGTTCAAAAGTATTGGTTAATAATTGAACTAAGATGTTTTGTATAATTTTTCTGCATTTTAGACTTAAAGTGCTGACGAACAAAGCTTCTGTGATGCTGTTTATGAAAGGAAACAAACAGGTAAAGATCTCAAAAATGGTTTCTGTGTAATTTCTTGTGATACTCATGTCTTCAGCAAGGAGACCGTTAAACCTCTTATCTTTTTGGCTACTGAAATTGTTGTGGTATCAGGAAGTTCTGTTTTACTTGTTACTTCTATAGACCATACAAAGCAATCCATATTTTACCTGACAGTTATCAATAGTTGGAGCACATTGGTGTGATGATGCAATCTTAACACTAAAACTTCAGTTACATCCAGCAGAATAATTCTACTGTTTTGTATTTGAATTGTCTGCCCCCTTTTTGTTTTAGTTCAGAAATCCCTGTGCTGATAATCTTGGATTTAGCAGATAACCCAAGACTCTCTTGCTGCATATATAACAATATTCTCACAGTTGAGATCTGCCCTTCAGTTATTACCTGTCACGTTGTTTCTAGACGTTTCTTTTGGCATTCCTCTTCATGACCTAATTGAGTTGGTGTCCTATCCATTTTAGTTTCTTTGCTTTGGTTATCTAAATTTTCAGCATAGCTGAAAAAAGGTGCTGGATGACTTTAAGGCTAAACTATTGTACCACATACCATAAACTATCTACTGTTTTGTTTTTACATGTGTCGGATAGTGTCTCTGAACTACCATTTTTTATCCCACAGACTAAAATAAATGTGGTGACTAAAGACAGACAAGTGCTAATAATTAGGATTCAGATGGTAATAAATGACTAAATCAAAAGGTCAGCTTGTTCCTCAGCGTGTCACATACATAAATTGGCCAAGGGATAAATTGTTTTCTCTGTGAACAAGGCAGGTGCAGCAGTATGGGTGACAATAAATATAAACTTCCGTTTGGAATGATGGATACTAGATAATGACCCCTGCCTCTCCCACTTAGTCATCAGATTTCATGAAATGTTCTTACAGTAGTTTTGAGGAGATATATGTGCAGAGGGAGCTCTCCCTCAGGTGGGGAACTAGGCTCTTCCATGTATGATTCCCTCTTTCCATTTAATTTCTTCTTTGTTCCCTGAGCTCTGTTTCCATATTACTTATTACAGGGTTCAGGGCACTTCTGCTGACTCACAATGTTAGCAAATTTTGGATCCCTGAATGAAGATGCTAACTCATTTTAGTCTTAAAAACAGCCAATTTTAAAGAGGGGCCCTAGTCTAAGGTTTTAATTTTGGGAGTTTTGGGTTTTGTTTTTTTTGTTTTTGTTTTTTTGGGTATCTGCAAGTGGGGGCAGGTAGTCTGGACTAAATACTGTGTGTAGATTCTGGTCAGAGCAGGATAGATACTCCACCTTCTCACACTACCCATATTGTGAAAAGCTAAAATAGATAATTATGGTCACACTTTCAAAATGAGACTGAGTCTCTGTGCAGATGCAGAATTTACCAGGTCAGCACAGGAAACTGTTACCTGTCTCACAAAATGGAGAGGTGATGGGTAAAGGGAAAAATTAATGGGAATAATAAGCTTCTCTTTTTATATTTGGTTAGAAATAAGGTTTTTTGAAATGAGTGGATCCAAAAGTAGTGAGCTTCTTGGGCCACTTCTTAGCTTTGACTCTCTTTGAATACTCCTAAAAAAATAGCCTGTATTCTGGTTGTAAGCAGTTTTCAAGACCAATATGGAGGAATGTAGAAAATGGCTTCACTGTGGGAACCTGTCCTAACACCTAACAGAAGAAATGGGGAAGATGATTCTTGGTGTTTTCCATTCACTTCACAAGAGAGTGACAAATTGCTCTGCAAAGTTAAATTTAGCAGCGAAAATGTAAAATAGCTGTTAAAAGATTGATGTGGAAGGAGAACGGCAGAGAGTGCACATCAAGAAGGATTATTTATTAGCAATTAAACATTTATTAATTAATTGTTTTGTGATTATGAAAATCTGGAAGCTAGAATTTTCTTGGATTAGGAATTTTAACACTTCACCAAACAAGAAAAAATAGTGGTGTAGTCTAATAAGCCTTTCTTTCATTTTAGATGGCAAAATGTGGATTCAGCAAGCAAATTATAGAAATCCTAAACAGCATTGGGTATGTAGGTTTTATTTAAAACAGAACAGCTTTGTAATTAATACAAGTGCAGTGTTTATAAGTAAACTTACAGGGTGGAAAAATACTAGGTAGCAATAGTAAATTGAATCATTCTAATGGGAGAATGGTTTTTTCCCCTCACCTAAAAATGTATTTATAAATATTTACAGGAGAAATCTTATTGTAGCCCTAAAAATAGAAGGCATTAATGGAAAGAGAAAAGGGCAGGAGGGAAATGCCTGGTGTGGTGACTGAGTTCAGAGCACATTTAGTATAAGATTAACATCTGCCAGTAGTGATTGCTGGAACATGAGAGGCAAGTTAAGTAAAAAACAACTCAAAGGTCTGTTAAACTGTCTACTTCACTGTCTACTCATATTAGTGAATTACTCCTGATTTATTGCTAGACATGTAACACTCATGTTCTGCGCGAGACACCACATAGTACAAACAACTGCTAGTTAATTCAGATCCGTAATTGTTGCTGGCTATTTAGCTCAATAATCACTGTACAGGTGGAAAAGCAGCCAGCACTGGATAATTATGTTAAAATGCATCTTCTATCCCTACTTATATTTGCTTGACTATTAAATGAAATGCAGTAAGTATGTGTTACATTATTTTCAAATTAAACAATGAAAAGTAACTACTTAACATGGTGATAGCTAGGCTAACTAAACAGCAAGCACTGTGAATGCCCTTCGCATCCTCTCCTCTTTTCAGTCTGGTTGTTAACTACAAAAATCTTTCCACTCTGATTAGCAATTTCTTCTAATGTCCCTTTTGCCCACAATAAATATCGCTGCCTCAAATTCTGAGTGTCTTGCCATACTTACTGCCTGATTTCCCATCTACCCCTACAGCTCCTTCTTGTCCCTTGAGAATTACATGGCAGGTTCTCCCCTTGAATAATCCTATTTAAAAAAAAATAAATTGTCTTATTTCTTTGGTTAAATGTGTGACTAAGCAGAAGTAATCAAGACAACTATATTTATGGACCTATGAATCAACTGTGAGAGCAGTAGCCAATGAGAGAATGCAGATTTGTACAGATCAGAAATAACTCATAATGATACAAATCCCTGCCTGTGTCAATACCCTCAGCCAGTCAAGCACAAGAATTTGCCTACTTTCTGGTGTTTATGAAATAACTCTAGTCAGAGTGCAAGAAATTAACAACAAAATAAGTATACCATAGTGGATCAGTAACTTTGACTTTCATGTCAATAATACAATTTATTTTAGTGTCTAAAACTTCTTCTGTTCTTAAGCATTGTACTGAGAAATTGATTGATCTTGAATATCACACTTGTTTTACATACTTAATGCAGATACTCAGTTTTTCTTGTGTAACATGTTACTCTAGGTGGTCAGCACAAGTAGTCTTTCAATGGAATTGGATATTTTTTGGTCTATGCTAACTTATGATTTTGATGTATATGCTAAAAAGATGTTATCCCTAACGTAAGTAGTGTTTCACTTGGAGTACTTAATGGCTCATTACCAGCTGTCATTTGTCTCCTGCTTAAGTAGCTGACTTTCTTCTTGGAGTGTTTGCTAATGTCCATTCTGTGTTAGGCGCGTGTGTGTTATGTACACTATTGCCAGAGAATTTTCCCTTAGTGATATCTGTTGGACCTGTTTTAGCACCCTCTGGAGCCACACACTTATGTGCCCGTGATGGTTGCTGGAATGACCCTTCTTGCTCTGGCAAGGCTTCTTCTCAGTGGTTTCGGACTCTCTTTTCATTCATAGTGTCAGTAACTTGGCGTATATAGTTTTTGCAAGGTGGGTGGGTGGGTGGGTGGGTGGTACCTATAGTCAAAGGACTTTTCGCCCCAGGGCTGGGCATGCCCTGGTCCCCAGCCTTCAAGCCTTGTGCCTCCTGTGGCAAACATATGCCCACGAGTGACCTGCACACCAGTTGCTTAAAGTGTTTGGGGGAAACTCATATAAAGGACAAGTGCAAAATCTGCAGGGACTTCAGACCTCGCACTGAATAGGATCAGGACATCAGGCTAAAGGCTCTCTTCATGGTGGGCCCCCTCAGACCTGTCTCAGAGTCGAGCTGCTCTGATTTGGTGCCGAGTATTTCAGGATCAGTGCGAAGCACTCCCCCCAGCACTGAGGTCTTCCCAGCACTATTCTCCATCCCTGGTGCTGAGGAAGAAGCAGCGCACCGACAGAGGGTGCGACTGCTACAGAAGAGAGACAAGCAAGGGGGAGGAGTAAGATCTGTGCCGGGCCGCTCTTCTACTCCTGGACCGATGTCGGCACCATCGACACTGCCAAGTGTGCTTTTTGGTGAGGGACCCTCTGCTGATAGCTGGAAGCCACCATGGTACCAGCGGACGGACTGGTGTCATCAATCCTGGAGGCTTTTCAGGTGGCTAGGGATCTTCCCTCTCTTCTGGTCCCCCCAATTTCAATAGGGCACTATTAGCTCTGGAAGCAGCATCAAGCAGGGTACGTGAGGGGACTTAGTGCTGGGAAGGTGCCCTGCACCATCCAGGGGCAAGCTTCATCTCATCCTAGCATTTTGATCCCTGGCACATCACTGGTTCTCGGAACCATGGCACCATATGGAGGCAGGAGTGGATATTGCTCTGCCATGGTCAGCAAGAGAGAAATCCTTTTTTGGAGTCTGAAGGGGAAGCCTATGTACCACCAAAAGCCCACCATGAGCACCCAGTTTGTGCTCCACTGAGCTTCAGTACCCGTCCCCTGGTGGGTACTTAGCCAGCAAGTCACTGGCTAAAGCAGTTGCCCTACTGGAACTCCTGGGGGTTTCCCGCTGTACCTGGTCCTTCCACTGCTCCTACTCAGTAGTCTCAGAGACGGGATACCACTCCTTCTTGCTCAGCATCAGACCCCAACTCCTGGTATCAAAGTCCAGGAGATGCCTCCAATGGACATAGTTGAGGCAGAAGAAGGAGCCTCTCCTCTGTTCCAAGCCAACACCTTGTTCTCCCCAGATGAGGTTGTTGTGGGTCCCAGCAGCCTACAGGATGATTTCAGTGCCCATCAGGACCTTCTGAAGTGGGTCACTTCACACCTAGCGTGGGGATAGAGGTGCTCAAAGAGACATTGCACAGCCGTATTGATATCCTGGCTGCAGCATCTCCATCTAAGGTGTTCCTGCTCATCAATGAGGCAGTGATGGAGTCAATGAAGGAAGGCCCTGTGGTGAAGACATCAGAGAAGTATTATGTGCTGGCAAGTGGGTTTGATTACCTGTACTTGACACTCCCCCTCCTCTGTGGTCCCCCCTGGTGGTGTCTGCAGTGGACAAAAGGGACAGGCAAGGCCAGTTGAATGCTACCTTGAAACAAAGAGATGCTAAGAAATGACCTTTTTGAAAGAGAGGTTTATTCCAAGGGTAGTCCTTAACAGTGTATCTCCAAAAAGCAAGCTTTGCTCAGGAGATATGATTTTAATCTTTGGGACTCCCTGAATAAATTCAGACTCTCTGTCCCAAGAGTCAAGACAGGAGTTCATGGCTCTCTTAGAAGAGGGTAAGAACGTGGCCAGGACCTCTGTCCAGGCAGCTTTGGATGCTGCTGATTCAGCAGCTAAGACAGTGGCCTCCCCTGTCACTGTGGAGCACTGTTCCTGACTCCAGTCCTTCGGCCTTCCGCACAAGGTCAGCCTCTCATTTGAAGGCTCCTCCCTTTTCTTGGAGCAGATGAACACAAGATTTCATGAGCTCATGAAGGGCCACTCTACAATCCTTAAGCCTATATGCTCTGTCTGCTTCCAGAAAGCACTTGAAGCGCCAGCAGCCTCCTCGGTTCTCAGTGCCTCCAAGGCAGAAAACCTAAAGAAAAGCCAGAGGTTATAAACAGCATCAACCACTCCTGTCCACCTCAGCCTCCCAGTAGATGTGTCAGAGATACTCTGATGGGCCCAAGCAGGCCTTTTGGAGATGCAGTAACTGTTTCTGCTCTTCACCACCCCTCCCCTCTCTTTCATTCTGGACCATCTGTCACTCCTCAGCCTGGCTTGGGCATCCATAGGCATCAGACAGTTGGGTCCTGAGTACAGTGACAGTTGGATATATCCTTCATTTTTTAGCCACACTTCCTTGTGACCCCCGTTCCTCTTCAGGGACCCTTCTCACGAGTAATTCCTTGTCCAAGAGGTGCAATCCTTCTTATGTATGGGAGCTGTGGAGGAAGTTCCTCAAGACTTGTGGGGGTAAGGGGAGAGGGGTTTTATTCTTGTTATTTCCAAATCCCAAAGGTGGGCTCCAGCCCATCTTGGATCTGTGTCGCCTCAACAGATATCTCAAGAAGCTGAAGTTCCGCATGGTCTCTCTGGCCTCCATCATTCCCTCCCACCCAGGTGACTAGTTCGCCACCCTTGACTTAAAGGACGCATACTTTCACATTTCTATCTTCCATGATCACGGAAGATTTCTCAGGTTTATACTGGCTCTTTGCCACTTCCAATTCACTGCCCTCCTCTTTGGCCTATCGGCAGCCCTGCAGGTTTTCATGAAGTGTATGGCGATTTGTAGCAGCCTTCCTCAGGAGGCAAGCATACAAGTCTATCCATACCTTGACAATTGGCTGATCAAAGGTCGGCCGCAGAGTCAAGTGCAGAACAGCAGCAGCATGATCCGAACCATCTTCAGGGCGCTGGGCTTGCTGATAAACGTGCAGAAGTCAACTCTTTTCCTGGTTCAGAGAATAGAATTTATTGGGGCAGTGCTCAGCTCGACCCAAGCCAGGGCCTTCCTGTCAGAAGCCCACTTCCAAACCATATCAGACCTGGTATCTGGGGTCCTGGCCCACCTAGTCATGACAGCCAAGGTGTGCCTCAAGCTGCTGGGTCATATGGCAGTTTAAAATGATGTGGTTCAATATGCAAGGCTGCGCCTCAGATCCCTCCAGATGTGGGTAGTGTCACTAAACTCCCTGAGCGCATACCACCTAAACACATTATTCACGGTCCCTCCCCTAGTCCTTGCCTCCCTGGGCTGACGGAAGGAACCAAGGTCAGTAACGATAGGGGTGCCCTTAGTTTCCTCAAAATTATTGATATCTTTAGTCTTGGATGTGTCAGACCTAGGGTGGGGAGCCCACCTCAACAACCTCAGGGCTCAAGGCCTCTAGTCCAGGGAACAACTCTCCGTGCACATAAACGTCAGGGAGCTCAGGGTGGTGTGCCTGGCATGCCAAATGTTTCTTCCCCAGGTCTCAGGTAAGGTGATACAAGTTGTTAGACAATACAGCGACCATGTTGTATATCAGCAAGCAAGGAGTGGCTCAAGACACTCCCATCTCAAGGCGTCTCATCTCCAGGGAGCCTGGAACACATTGATAGATCACGTCAGCAGGTGCTTCTCCTTGCACCAAGAGTGGTCCCTTCACGTGGAGGTCGCCTGTGTTATCTTCCAGAAGTGGGGGGCATCCCCAGGTGGACTTGTTTGCCAGCTGGCAGAATAGAACATGTTGTTAGCCTGGGCTGGGCCCTCCCTGCAAACAAAACTCTCAGATGCCTTTCTGCTCTCGTGGGCAGACTGCCAACTGTACACTTTCCCCTGATTTCCTCAGATCACAAAGTTCTTCTGAAAAATCAAGTGGGACAAGACAAAAATTATCCTGATATCCTTGTTTGGCACACTTCTGGACCTCTTGGTGGCAGCTTCACTCTCGCTCACACTCTGCCCAGACTTGATTTCACAAGACATGGTTACTTTACCTGAACATCTCTTCTCTGCACATAACTACATGGATGCTGCCTGGCTAAACCTTGAAAAACAGGCCTGCTCTGAAGAGTTTTGGCAGATAGTAGAAAGACTTCCACCAGGGCTACCTCCTTGGCTAAGTGGAAATGTTTCACTTGATGGGCCTCTGAACATGATCTCTCTACATCTCTATATTTTCTCTTCAGTCTATCTTGGACTATTTGCTCCACCTAAAACAGTAGGGTCTGGCATTCTTGTCTGTTAAGGTATATTTGGTAGCCCTCTCTGCCTTTCTAAGAGGACACTATCCATTTAAAAATAATCAAATCAACATGTAATGAGCTGTGTTCTTAACACCCAGCACTTCAAGGAGAAATGGGTTTTCAAATCAGATCTGCCCTGTTTCAGGTTCTCAGCTTGCTTCTTGTTGCTAACTCTTGTGCCAACTGAGAATCTGTGTTCAGGTTGTGAGACTTGCTGTGTGCGTACAGAGGCCAGATTAGAGGGGAAAAATTCAGCAGTGCTGCTCTCCTAAGCCCCTGCAACTTGGCATCAACACCCCATAGAGCACATTACACCTAAATTATGCATCAGGGTACCCTGATTTATGTAGCACTGCTTCCCTCTCCAGCACCACCCTCCCTCCCCCAGTGAATGGCAGATCAGTGTTCTCCCACAAAATGACAACGATTTCTCATGGGGTTTGGAGAGACTCTAGCCTCAGGTTTGTGACACCACACCCCACCCCTCTCCACCCCCCGGGACTTAAACCTGGTCCTATCAAAGCTTACAGGCTTCCCCTTCCACACATTAGCATCATGCTCCTTGCTACTTCTCTCCTGGAAGGTTGCCTTCCTGGTGGTGATCACCGCAGCCAGAAGGGTCTCTGAGATCAAGGTCCTTTTATGTTAGAACCACCTTACATGGTGTTCTTCAAAGACAAGGTCCAACTGCACCCCTCTATCTGGCCTTCCTGCCAAAGGTGGTGTCACATTTTCATAACAAGTCATTTTCCTACCTGTTTTCTTCCCAAAACCTCACGAGAACTCTGAGGAACAGCTTTATATGTTGGATGTTAGGCGAGTCCTTGCCTTTTATGGTGAGAGAACAAAGCCCTTCCACAAATCCATGCAACTCTTTATAGCAATAGTGGAAAAGATGAGAGGGCTGCCTGTGTCAACTCAAAGAATATCATCCTGCATAAGCACCTGTATTTGGGCTTGCTACGAGCAGGCCAACATCTTACCTTCAGCCATCATGACCACTCGTTTCACAAGAGCCCAGCGTTTGTCAGTGGCATTTTTTGTGCAGGTAGCAATCCAGGACACCTGCAGAATTGCAACTTGGTAGACAGTGCATACCTTTGTGTCTCACTCCATCATTGTCCAACAGACCTTAAACGATGCCAGTTTCAGAGGAGCAGTGTTGCAGTCAGCAGGTCTGTGAACTCTGAGCTCATCTCCTGGGCTACTGCTTGTGAGTCACCTAATATGAAATGGACATGAGCAAGCACTTGAAGAAAAAATGGTTAGTAACATTTCATAACTGTTCTTTGATGTGTGTTGCTCATGTCCATTCCATGACCTACCCTCCTATCCCTCTGTTGGGAGTTACTGGCAAGAAGGAACTGAGAGGGTGTGGTGCCGATGACAACCCTTATATTGGTGCATAAGCCCATGACTCCATAGGGTGCTGGAGCTGGCCCAATGGGAGAAAACTCCTGCAACAGTACACGTGGCATGCACACAACTAACATGGAGTAGACATGAGCAACACATCTTGAAGAACAACAGTTACAAAAGGTTAATAACTGGTTTTTCTGCAATCTCTTGCTTAGAGACTATAAATAAAGAACTTATGTGAACCTCATATATTGTGGATGGTGGCTAATTGGTAGTGTGAAAACAAATAAATTAGTTGTGTTTGTGGGTATTATGTTGCAAAAAACACAAATCTTTTTGATCTTTCTTTATAGTGTTGATTATGAGACATTTGACATATTAGAGGATGAAGAGGTAAGTCCGAGACTTATTCTCATCCCTTTCCCCTACAGATTTCACTGTTATGTCTACTATGCTACTAAAGCTTCTGTGAAGAGCCTTAAAATTAAGATTATTTTCCTTAGGTGAGGCAAGGATTAAAAACATATTCAAACTGGCCAACGTACCCTCAGTTATACGTGAAAGGTGAACTTATTGGAGGATTGGATATTGTTAAGGTAAGGCAGGGGAGGACTCCTGTTTAAAATATAAATTGACTGTTCCAGTATGGACTTCTAAAAATATTTTCTAACTGCACAATATATAAGATCCTATGTAATGGCCTTAGCTTTTGAAATGGAATGACTTAGTCACAGTAAAACCAACCATCGTTATTTCAACATATGGTTGAAAGGAGCTTTTAAATCTCCAGCACGCGCTCATACTCTGATATAGCAATGAAATGTATTTTCTTGACAGCAGTCAGCTACCTTTTACTGTAAAGATCATTTTTACCCTGTGGGGTGCATTTTTACAGGTTTCATTTGCTTTTAGTTTTACTTTTGACATTGCTCTTCTCAAATAAGGTGGTGAGACATTTTTCCTAGCAATCACTCTCATTCCTGAAAAAAATGTAAGGTTTATTGTAGTATTTTGAACAGACCCTGAAGCAACAAAGATAGATCTGCATTTGTTACAGTGGTTCTTGATTTTTGTAACAGAGCAGGCATAGTCTTCTAAACCCCTAATGCTCCTGAGTTTATTCTTGTCTGAATGTTTTGTAGCTAATTCCATACGCATTGTAGCTCCTGGGAAGATCTAATCAATACATCTCATTTAGCTTTAAAAATAAGCTGATGTTACTTAAATTATATAGATGATTTTTTAAATTTAATTTATTTAACCCAAAATTGTGATACACCTGAAAACTCATACATTTATGAATTAGTATATTTTTGGTCATTGAAGAAACGGGATTGTGTTATTCTGACCAGTAGTTTTTTGAAAAATAAATAAAAAGTCAGCTGTATTGAACTATGTTACTGAGAGCTCAGATTAGTGATGCGTTCTATTGACACGTTATAAAATGACATTATAAAATGACTGAATATTCAAGAATATTCTTCTTGTAGATTTTTTCTGTATATATCCCAAGAAAAACAGAACATTACATTATTGAACCGAACTTAATGATTTATAATTTGAACTAAATTTAACTAACTAAATTATAATTTATACCATTCTCACTGTCTCACATTTTAACAGATTCTAGTGGTGGATGGTGATTGTTTTACTTTCCTTTGTGGAGCATGTAGGGTGTCTTGTGTGCTCTAAAACTTGGTTTAAACACAGAATTACAAAAATTAATTACTTGTGGTTAGGAGGGACCTCTAGTGGGTTATCTAGTCCATCTCCTCCTGAGTAGTGGACAGCTTTATTTTCTTGTCTGTAAATCATCCTTGTTGAATTGATGTCAGAGGTAATTGCAAAATATACATGTACAGAGTTACTATTCTGTAATTTTTTTTACAGGAACTAAAGGAAAATGGTGAATTGTTACCTATTCTGAAAGGAGAAAATTAATGCAAATGGAGACGAATGCTAATGCTGGGAACTGAAATACTTCAAGAAATGATTGATTTATTGATTACATTGGAGCAATCAGCTCTGGTGAATAGAGTGGGAGTAATTAAAAGCGTCTGACTTACTCTTTATTCTTCAAAGTCATGCAAGATCTATATGTTAAAGTAATTTTTCAACAAAAATACAAAACTGTCAACATGTTCAATTAAAATGGAAAGTTAAAAATTTTGTTTTCTTTTCATTCTTTGTAAATAAGTATGTTCATTGTACCTAAACTTTTCAGTATTGTGTAAACTATGCCCCACAAATTCACTTATCTAAGTACTGTAAAGGACTACAATGTATCAGTTGTGGGCATACACCTCTCATTAGAAGAACATATGCTGTGACAGACAGCATACCTATTTTCAGTGTTTCTAATTGTTTGGTTTTTAATGTCCAGTGAGCAGGAAAAATGTTACTGAAACCTTTATCCGGAGTACCACTGTTAAGTTGCCATTAATGAGCTTCAGCTGTACATTATTTATCTCCATTGTTTGCTAACTTCAGGTGTTCTTTAGCCTGTTTAACCCTTTTTTTCCCTTTGAACATATATAAATTAAGATGGAGATTCAAACCAGAAATCTAGAAGACAAGACAATTCTGGTGTACCCTCAATGCTGCTGCCATTTGAAAGGAATAAAGTAGCTATTTACTTCCTAGGAGTTAATTCTCAACAGTTCATATAGTTCTTCTCCCTTCAGTCTTCTCTGTATCTAGAGGACTCTTTATATTTTTGTTTTAATCCTCTTTTGGAGACCCATGGTTTTGGTCCTTCCACTCAAGGGCAAAAGGACCTACCTTATTCAATCATAATTGAATAGACAGGGAACAAAAGTCCAGGAAACTAACTGATGAACTTCAGTACAGCTTTACCATTAAGCCAGCAGTACTACATATAATGCTCACAGATCATGCCAGATAGTTAGTCTTGGAAAATGAAGTCCTCTGCCACTGAAAAAATACAGGAAAAGCAATGCAAGAGTCCTTACATCTGCCTCATCAATATGTCTCAGTGCTGACCTGGAAGGATTCCTTCCTCAGGTAAAAAAGTATTCAGTATCCAGGTCAATTCACTCCTTGAAATCTGCTTAATCTAATAATGTTTGTTGTGGTAATGTATATTTTGTGATGGTTTCTAGGAATTGAAGTGAGACCAGCAGCAACTCATTTCACATAGGCCACTTAGTCAGGTGGTATCTGGTAACAATTTTCAGTCACAATCTGGGAAAGATTTGAATTGTCATTTTAGAAGGTGGGGCAAATATAACCACTTGGCAGCATTTATGGGTTTACATTTTTATTGCTGCATCTACGTAGTATTTATTTACATTATTAAATCCTTTAAACGATTGCTATTTAATTCTATCCAAATGTAAAAGTGTGGGAATATTAGCAATTATTTTAAAATAGTGTATTTTTATGATTGAAAAATCAGTTTTAATCTCATTACAGGAAACCATGTCCCTGTCATGAAAGCACGCTTTAATTAATCTCTCAGGCACTTGTCGCTAGTAATCATTGCCTACCTCATTAAAGAAAATTATATCAAACTGTACTATCCCTGTGGTCAAATTAGGATTTAGAAGCTTTTACTAAACCAAGATTAAATACAAAATTCAATTTATTCTGTAGTGCTTTTAAAAATTAGTGTTTCCTTCAAAATTCAATACAGCAGAGCTTACTTAAAGTGTGTATGTACCTTATAATCTGCACAAAATATTGGTGGTCTTTCCCCACTTTCCTGCACAGACTTAACAGATGCATTGAATTTTCATATCAAGATTTCATCATTTTACAAATTACTTTTACTGGTACAGGGTGAATTATTATTGAATTAAAACTAAATGATAGTTGACAGAATACATGAACAAAGCACACTTTGATTCATTCTCCTTGCTTATTGATTGTTGTCTCAATTGCTAATGAACAAAATTCAGTGGGTCTTCCAGACACTATAGCAAATTAACAAAGCTTTACTGTTTCTTGTATTTATTGGTTAGAAATAAAATGGCTTGCACTGAATTTTGGTAAAGTCCAAAGAGTAGGCTTTTGCAGACAAAATAGATTTTGATGGGTAAACATCTCAAAAGTAGTACCAGAAGTAACTCTTCTAAACAGTCTCTACTTCTAACCACAGAATTAGTATATGGCTCAATCCAAATCCTCTTGAAGTCTGTGGAATTGGGCTCAGTTATAGCTATATGGCTATAGTGTGATTTTTATTTATAGTGAAAGCATTGAAAAGTGTTGACTGGTGGCTATGTGGTGGTTCCTACAGTGAGGATTTTGTAATTGGGAGGATGCAGAATGGGAGGGGGAAATGAAGGACTTCAGATGTCGTCATAGATTTGCACGTTTAGTGTTTTGAATAATTAGAATGAAGGCATCTCCATATAAATTATTAAATAAGTATTTTCCCCTTTAGATGTTGATAGAACTTTGGGGATCTAACATACATGGAAGGGTGAAGGATTTTTTTAATGGGTATAATCTTCAACAAATATATTTAACAAGCCTGACTCATCCTTGTGCCTCCACCCAACCCAACCATGGATCTAGGCTTCAGCCAGTTTGCACCAGCTCTCCAAGCTTTACCTTCCATGAGTATGCCATCTTGCGCTGAACAAAGCTCTGTACAGTACAAGCTTGTTAATTAGTCGCCCCCCCCCCTTGATGTTGGAAAGGCATACACCAGCTTTTATTAACAGAGCTAAGATTCCTCAAATACTTCAACCAAGAAACACTGTTTTAGGTAAAATTTATAAAACAGATGTATTAAATACAGAAAAATAGATTTAGGCGATTATAAGTTACAAGCATAAAGACACCAGAAATAGTTACCAAAGAAATAAGTCTGCATTCTAAATTCAATAATACTGAACAGGATTTGTATTAGCAGTATCTCACTCTGTCTGATGAGCAGGCTTACAGCTCCTTGTTACATAGGCTACCTCTGCCTTGCAGTTTGGGTACTCTCCTATCCCATTTAGAAGACCTTTGTCTTCCAGAGGTGTTTCTTCAGGTGTTGAGGTGTGGGGGAAAAGACAATTGATGTCATTCCCCTTTTATGGTTTCTTCCAGTTTGGGAAAGATTTAGGCATTTGATGTGGGGGGCCATTCCCAGTTGGTCAAGCAAGGTTC
This sequence comes from Mesoclemmys tuberculata, assembly GCA_007922155.1. NCBI lineage: Eukaryota > Metazoa > Chordata > Testudines > Chelidae > Mesoclemmys > Mesoclemmys tuberculata. The sequence goes on along the minus strand of ML675609.1, from coordinate 41,185,330 downwards.
ATTGTGTATGTGCTTTCTCTGTGAAGTTTCTGGGAAGGGATGGGGTTGGGAGAGTGGATTCCCCTTGATGGGCCATTAGCACGTCTGACCATTTCATTGTTGTACCTGAAAAGCTGGTTCGTGGGTGTTTCCTATCTCACAAGGTGTTTTAGTAGCACAGACAATATTATTTTGTAACCTCACATGCTATGGGAGTGCATACAATCTAGCAACATATTGTTTAGCTGATTAAGGCTTTTAAAATGATACCACACAAAGTATACTTTGTACAGACTTACATGACTGGTGAATGTGAGGTTCTGAGGTGTTGCTTTCAGAGAGTGTTACAGTATCTCTGTGCAGTTATTCAGTTTAAGGGTTTGAACTGAATTCTGGTAGTGTTTATTGCCCTCTTCCAGCTGTTCTTTAGTGTAGTGTTTTGGTGTGGATGGGAAAAGCAAAATTGACAGTACTCACTTTATCTGAAGAGTCACTGTGCTTGAACCATCATGGAGTTTAATGTGTTCTGCAGTGTCAGTGGCATCCGAGGATATAGAAGTAGCTGTTTCTTTGGCATCAGAAGTATCAGAAAGGATGTGAACTGTGTTGATCAAGTCTGACACTCATTCCAAATAAATCTAACAGTGCCATCTCTGTGTGGTAGAAAACTGTTGTGCAAGTGCAGTTGACCTGTAATCTCATCTGGGTAAAAAGGTGAAACTCACATAGCTGTTTGAAATGTGCATGAAAGCAACTTCATCCAAATGGCTAAAATCTCTTCTGGATTCCTTTCAACAGAAGGGTGCAGTACACACACTGACATTTTAAACTAGAGCCTTTCATGTGGGAATAAAATATTCTGTTGTGGGAATAGTGCTTTTACTATAAGTTTAGGCTTTACACAGAATGAAACGGAAAAACAATACTTGTGTTTAAAAGTATTTCAACATAGCAGACACTGGTTGAGCAAGAAATAGGTAGGAAATACTGAAAAAACCGCCATTCGTTTCCCTAGTTGGTCATAGGTTCTTATTTGATAGTTCTCCTTCGAGTGATTGCTCAGATGCATTCCACTTAGGTGTGTGCGCGCCCTCGTGCACAGCTCTCCGGAGAACTTTTCCTAGCAGCCCCTGCAGGGGCCGGTCTCAGCGCCCCCTGGAGTACCGCCACTATGCAGCGGTATATATAGCGCGACCGGCCCCTCCCCTCCTCAGTTCCTTCTTTCCGCCCGTGACGGCCAGTTGAGAACTACCCCTGCTCTTCAACAGTTTGTGTTTCTCCTTAAAGTGAGTAGATAGTTTAACAGTTCACCCTGAACTAAGTTAGTTTTTAGTTAGTGAGGGTTTTTAGTTAGTTTAGGGAGCCTTCGGGCTCACGGCGTCCCGGCTATGCCGGGCTCGCCGGGCTTCAAGCCATGCGCTAGCTGCGGCAAGGCCTTCCCTGCTAGCGACCCCCATGACCGTTGTTTGCAGTGTTTGGGGGAACTGCACCGTAGAGATCGGTGCAGTATCTGTAAGTCCTTAAGCCTCGGACTCAGAGGGAGCGCGAAGTGAGGCTTAGGGCTTTTTTGATGGAGTCTGCTTTAAGCCCGGCGTCCGAGCCATCGCGGACTACTCCGGAACCGAGTGTGTCTTCGGTGCGGAGTGTGCCTCCGGCACCGGGGGTCTCGGTGCCGAAGAGGAAGAAGTGCCGCCTGCGCTTGCAGCCCTCCCCCGCACCGCAGGAGCGGCCGGGGTCGAGTTCGGAGGTGCTCCTCCTTATGGACGTGCCGCCAGCATCTGCTCCGGCACCGGCCCCTGCTCCGGCACCTGCTACTAGGGAGGCTCCCCCGACTCCTGGAAGTGGGGGACCCCCTATACGGGACCCTTCGATGCCGGAGGCTATTGAGGCGGCTCAGGCTTTGTTGGAGTTGCCTACGCCTCCGGCACTCTCTCACCGGAGAGAGACAGGGCCCGTTTCCCGGGGCAAACCTGCGATGGGGGGCCCCGAAGGGTGGGCGGCCCCGGCATCGGTGGACAGGCCGCCCACCACCCGACGCAGGAGAGTCGAGCTCGGAAGCTCCTCTCCATCTTCGTCTTCGGACGACGCATCGCGGCACCGTTCCCAGCACCGCTCCAGGTCCCGGCACCGCTCTGGACATCGCTCTTCGTCGCAGCACCTCTCCTCGTCGTCGAGTTCAGACTCGGCACCGCTCCCCAGCATTGAAGCGACGAAAGACCCCCCGGTACCGGTCGTCTTCTTCGGCGTCGCCTCGTCGGCACCGAAGTCGGAGTCGCTCTTCGAGATCGTCGCGTGGCGAGTCTCGGAGCGCTCCCTCCCGGCGTCATCACCGCCTGCGTTCTCCTGACTCGGGGTCCTGGACCCGACGTCAGGAACAGATATGGTCGTCGGCACCGCAGCCGGCACCGGACCCAGCACTGTTACCGGCACCGGCACCGTCTGTTGCGGCACCGGCTTTGCCCTCGGCACCAGTGCCGCCTCTGAGCTGGCCACAGGGACCCTGGCAGTGGCCGTTGTGGGCCCAGTGGGCGGCTCAGATGGGGCAGGGAACTATGTCGGCCCCTGCCTCTGTCACCCAGACTCAGCAAGCACCTTCGGTGCAGGAGGGTGACCACTCCTCTGGGGAAGAGGAGGAGGAGGACCCTGGGGAGGGCCCCTCCACTGGGCCCCGCCACCCATCTTACTCCTCGTCTCCGGATGAGGCGGCGGTACGAGACCAAGGAGCCCCGCTCATTGATTTTAAAGCTCACCAGGAGCTCCTAAAGCGGGTGGCTCTGAACCTTGGCCTTGAGGTCAAGGTGCTAGAGGAAGAGGTGGATCCCCTCTTCGGGCGTGTGGGGACCCAGGGACCGGCTAGGGTGGCCCTTCCCGTGCATGAGAGGGTCCTGCGCCTGGCTAAATCAGTCTGGCAGACCCCCGCCTCGGTTGCCCCGACCTCTAAGGGCGCCGAAAAGAAGTACTACGTGCCAGCCGAGGGGCACGAGTACTTGTATGCGCACCCTGCCGCAGGTACTTTGGTGGTGGATGCCGCCAATCAAAAGGACAGGCATGGTGCTCAGACTGCCTCCCCTAAAAATAAGGAAGGCAGGAGACTGGACCTTTATGGTAGAAAGGTCTATTCAACTGGGGCGCTTCAGCTGAGGGTAGCCAACCATCAGGCTCTCCTCGGCAGGTACAATTTGAACCTGTGGGACTCCTTAAGGAGGTTTACGGAGTCTCTCCCTCCAGACCAGGCCGCAGACTTTGGTATGGTTCTGGAGGAGGGGTTGTCTGTGGCAGGTGCGGCCCTGCAGTCTGCGTCGGACGCTGCGGACACAGCCAGCAGGGCTATGGCCTCCGCCGTTGCGATGAGGCGGGCGGCGTGGCTGCAGTCCACAGACCTGTCGTTGGAGGTGCAGCAATCCATCCAGGATCTACCCTTCGATGGAGCCGCCCTCTTTTCGGAGAGGACGGACGAGAAGCTGCACGCTCTCAAGGACTCAAGGGCAACGTTGCGCTCCTTGGGCCTGTACACGCCCCAGGCGGCTAGACCGCAGAGTCGCCAACAGCCACAGCAACCGCCGCAACGTCAGCAGCAGCAGTCTAGGCCGCAGTCTAGGCCCTTCCCCACCGCAAGGGGTAGGGACAGGACCAAGGGCTCGGGACGGCGCGATCGCCCGGCGTCGTCCTCCTCTTCCTTTAAGGGACCCTCTCAAGGGCCTAAAGGGAAGAGACAGTTTTGACGGTGTCTCCGAGGGTGGCACCATCTCATGTTCCCTGGGTTCCCCGCCTTTCCGGGACAGGCTCAAGCCGTATCTCGGCCTGTGGCGGGAGGTAACATCGGACCAGTGGGTCCTCAGCATCGTGCGCTGGGGATATGCCCTTCAGCTCCTGGCCTCCCCTCCCCACTCCCCACCCCTCCCCCGTCCCTCTTCAGGGACCCATCTCACGAGCAATTACTCCTTCGGGAGGTTCAATCCCTCCTAGTCAAAGGAGCCATAGAAGTGGTTCCACCACTCGAGGTGGGGAGGGGTTTCTATTCGAGGTACTTCCTCGTTCCCAAGGCCAACGGAGGCCTCAGGCCTATTTTGGACCTGCGCAGGCTCAACAGGTTCATAAAAAAGCTGAAGTTCCGCATGGTATCCCTAGCGTCCATCATTCCCGTTCTAAACCCAGGGGACTGGTTCGCCGCCCTCGACCTGAAGGATGCGTACTTTCACGTCTCCATCCTTCCTGCCCACAGGCGGTACCTAAGGTTTGTGGTAGCTGGTGGCCACTACCAGTTTACGGCCTTGCCCTTTGGCCTGTCTTCCTCCCCCAGAGTGTTCACCAAGTGTATGGCAGTGGTGGCGGCCTTCCTGCAGCGCAGGGGAGTCCAGATATTTCCCTACCTGGACGACTGGTTAATCAGGAGCAAGACCAAGTCGCAAGTGTGCGAGGCGGTCTCTCTCATCTAGTCCACCTGCCATGCTCTGGGGCTGCTCATAAACGAGCAGAAGTCAACGCTGCGTCCGGTGCAACGCATAGACTTCATAGGGGCCCACCTGGACTCGGTGCAGGCGAAAGCCTCCCTCCCTCGTTCGAGGTTCGAGGCCATGACAGCGATAATATTGCAACTTCAGAGGTGCCCCACGACTACAGCCAGGCACTGCCTGCAGCTGTTAGGCCACATGGCCTCGTGCACCTATGTGGTGAGGTTGGCCCGCCTCAGGCTAAGGCCCCTCCAAGGTTGGCTGTCCAAGGTTTACATGCCCAGCAGGCATGCTTTGAGCAAGGTGGTAACGGTGCCCCCTTTGGTGTTGGGGTCACTGACTTGTTGGCTGGACCCCGGGACTGTGTTGGAAGGGATTCCCTTCAGGGCTTCCACCCCCTCGGTCACTCTGATCACGGACGCATCGGACCGGGGGTGGGGAGCCCATATCACCGGTGGTCTGACCACGCAAGGTCGCTGGTCCCGGAGGGAGTGGGCCCTCCATATCAATGTGAAAGAACTGAGGGCAGTCAGACTGGCATGCGAAGTGTTTTGCCACTCTTTATTGGGGAGAATGGTGCAGGTGTTAACAGACAATACCACTGCAATGTATTACATCAACAAGCAAGGGGGGGCGCGCTCCTCGGCACTGCGTCAGGAGGCGCTCCGACTTTGGGACTTGGCGGTGAGGTGCAATTTCTGTTTAACCGCCTCTCACCTGCCTGGGGTCAGGAACGACGAGGCGGACCACCTCAGCAGGTCATTCCTACCCCAATACGAATGGTCTCTCCACCCAGAGGTGGTGGACAGGATTTTCCGCATGTGGGGTGTTCCCCGTCTGGACCTCTTCGCGTCAGCTTGGAACACGAAGTGCCCGAGGTTCTGCTCGCTCAGGGGTCGCGAGCCGGGCTCCCTTTCGGACGCATTTCTCCTCGAATGGACGGGGGCCCTCCTGTATGCGTTTCCCCCCTTCCCGCTCTTGCCCAGGGTCCTCTTGAAAATCAAGAGGGACAGAGCGGATGTGATTCTGATCGCCCCGGCGTGGCCGAGGCAGTACTGGTTTTGCCTGCTCCTGGACTTGTCTGTCGCTCCCCCGATCGAGCTCCCAAGGAGACCAGACCTGCTCTCCCAGGACCACGGTCGGCTACTGCATCCCAACCTGGACTCCCTGCACCTGATGGCCTGGAGGCTCTCTGGCTGACAGAGGAGGAGAGAACCTGCTCGGAGCAGGTCCAACGCGTGCTGTTGGGAAGCAGGAGGCCCTCCACGCAGCTCGCCTACAGGGCCAAGTGGAGGAGGTTCACCTGCTGGGCGGAGTCGCGGGGCGTAACCCCCGGTACGTCCCCCGTGCAGGCTGTCCTGGATTACCTGCTGCATCTTAGGCTACAGGGTTAGCGTTGGCCTCCCTCAGGGTACACCTGGCGGCCATATCGGCGTTCCACCAGCCGATGGGGGGACGATCCCTGTTCTCCCACCCCATGTCGGTGAGGTTCCTCAGGGGAGTTGAGAGGCTTTACCCGCAGGTCCGTGACCCGGTGCCTCCCTGGGATTTGAACCTGGTCTTAGATAGGCTAACGGGTCCCCCCTTTGAGCCCTTAGCCACCTGTCCAATGATGATCCTTTCCTGGAAGGTGGCTTTTCTCGTGGCTATTACCTCGGCCAGGAGGGTCTCTGAGCTAAGGGCCTTAACCTCGGAGCCCCCCTATACCGTGTTCTACAGGGACAAGGTTCAGCTTAGGCCTCACCCGGCGTTCCTTCCTAAGGTAGTCTCCAGGTTCCATTGTAACCAAGATATTTTCCTCCCCGTGTTTTTTCCTAAACCGCACGGGTCCGAGGACGAGAGGAGACTGCACATCCTCGATGTGAGGAGGGCGCTGGCGTTCTACCTAGACAGGACGAGGCCGCTCCGAAAGACCACGCAGCTCTTCGTCGCGGTGGCAGAGAGGATGAGAGGCTCCCCGGTCACCTCCCAGTGCATCGCCAAGTGGATCACTGCCTGCATCCGGCTCTGCTACGAGCGTGCAGGCGTCCAGCTCCCAGGAGTGGTGACGGCTCACTCGATGAGGGCCCAGGCCGTGTCGGCAGCCTTCCTGGAAAGGGTCCCCCTGGATGACATCTGCAGGGCTGCCACCTGGTCTTCGGTGCACACCTTTGCTGCGCACTACGCTGTCGTCCAGCAGTCAAGGGACGACGCGCGAGTCGGCAGAGCCGTGCTGAGGGCAGCTCGCCGTTGACTCCTACCCACCTCCAAGGTATGATTCGCTAATCACCTAAGTGGAATGCATCTGAGCAACCACTCGAAGGAGAAAACGTAGTTACTTACCAGTAACTGTTGTTCTTCGAGATGTGTTGCTCAGATCCATTCCACACCCACCCTCCGTCCCCGCTGTCGGAGTCGGCAGAAAGAAGGGACTGAGGAGGGGAGGGGCCGGCCGTGCTATATATACCGCTGCATAGTGGCGGTACTCCAGGGGGCGCTGAGACCGGCCCCTGCAGGGGCTGCTAGGAAAAGTTCTCCGGAGAGCTGTGCACGAGGGCGCGCACACACCTAAGTGGAATGGATCTGAGCAACACATCTCGAAGAACAACAGTTACTGGTAAGTAACTACGTTTTTCCATCCATCCCTACATATGTAAATATTTATAGAAGTCAGCAGTCAGCTATATATATATTTTCTTCAGCATGTTTTTTTCATAGTTGCTTAAATTAGCCTTTCAGTGCAAATGATGGATGAAGTAGTTTTGACTTTCTGCAGAACATTCATTTGCTGGAAAAGACTGGCAGTATCAACTTTGTGCTGTAATCAGATCTATAAAGCTAATCATTTTGTCAGCACTGAGGTGAGACACACTCAGGTTACGTTTACATTAGAATAAAAGACCTGTGGTGGGACTGGGTCAGCTGACTTCAGTTTGCAGAACTCTGGTGGGGGCAAAAAGTTGCTATGTAGATGTTTGGGATTCTCCCTCACAGTGTCTCAGAGCTCAGGCTCCAGCCCAAGCCTAACTGTCTACACAGCAATTTTACAGCCTCCAACCCAAGGTCTGCTCACCTTGGCCAGCTGTGGATGTTTAATTGCTCTGTAGACATATCTGCAAAGAAAATTTCAGTGCCTCTTTTTCCTTTGTGCAGCACCAAGCTGCTGGAGGTGCAGTCTTGATGAAATGTAAAGTGGGGGCTTGAACATTTATACCCAGGTAAAGATGCCATGGTATCTTTTTACAAGAAGTGAGGAGCGTGACCATGGTGTTTGGATTAAATCAAAGAGGGTAATTGTATTCCATTAACCTGGAATTTCCCCATGTCCTCTGAACAGTTGTTAGTTCCTTCACTTCCTGCACTCAGTATTATAAAGTGATGGAGGACTATTTTAAATAGTAACTGTAAATCCACCCGAGAGGGCAATGAAAATGTCTGAAGCTTCTCTGCTTTCAGCCTCCACCATTGCTACTGCTGTTGATCATGCTACAGCAGTGGTAAATTACTAAAATTTGCCAATGCACATCAGCTGTACATAACTAAGCAACATATCAGTATTTCCCAGGAATTCTCTCTATGCTGTCTATCATGAGAGAACCCTAAAAAGTAATCTATTATAAGCACCATAGCCGTATAGTGCAGACTCAAAGCGTTTGAATTCATTGTTTTATAAATCTCAAATACAAATTTCTGTTGAAGTGCATTTCCGTTAACAGTTTTCAGCATTACACTGTTGATATATCTGATGATGCAGTTAGTCTTTTTGGTGTTAACCAATTACATGCAGAACACATTTATTTGCAAGATATTGTCTTCCATTTCAATACTGTCATTTTGCTGACAGAAATAACAGTTGGTGAAGGCTGCCCTTCAATCTACCTAGCTGAGTGTCTCATACAGGGTGGGCTGGTCTGCACTGAAAATAAACATTGGCATTAACATAATTTTCAGCCTATATAATGATTTTACTGACAAGGATTTTTAGAGGGAACTAAAAATCAAAGTGATTGGTGTTAAACTGTTCAAATGCTATTGTTCCAATGAAAATTAATCCAAATTGTTCAGAAGCAAGAATTGGTTAACATATAGTTATAACCAAGTATTTATGGGCAGTATGCAACTTTATTAAGCTAAGATCCTGCATATGGAGAAAACTAAGATTTCAGTAAATTCATGTTACAATTTCCTAAATCCATTTGATTTTAGAAACTTCTATATTTGTTTAATATTAGTGCTAAACATTGGCTTTTATAACTAATCACAAGAGTATAAGAGCAAATGTTGTAAATGACACCCAGCATAAGAAAGCATCAACTAGCATTAAATGTAGAACAGGGCACTTATGTCTATAAATTCAGTGAAGTGTTGATATTAATCCTAAACAAATTAGTTATGTTGCATGCTAAAGCTAACAAATATACAAAGATTACTTGTATTGTTTCAGAATATTTCACCTAACTAAAATTGTTTGTTTAGGGTTCTGAATAACTCGTTAAGTGCAAAACAGTATAAAATCTATGTACTTGATTTTTTCACATCTTTTTGCAACACATTGATGTTAATCTTCTAACTTCCAAATACATTTTTACCTTTTTTTCTTTGTTTAAATTATCCTAATTTGTCACCCAGATTGAAGTAGCAAGTGCCCCATTGATAACATTAACTTATTCTGTCTTTGTGTGGGTTCTGGACTATGTTTTGCCATCTTTTCACCTTCATCCGGGCAGGGGAGAGATGTTTAGCAAAGGGGACGCTTTCTTAATCAAAGAAGTACTTTTGACTGCACACATGGGGATGTAGAAAATATGACATTTCCAATGTGCCCTTTTCTGCAGGATTCTGGCAGAGGTCCATTCTAAGAATTCTCACATGATCAGTAGCCATGGACTCCAGTATCACAGCTTTACACAAACTATGATGCGTGCTTAAGCTTCTACTATATGTACGTAGCTTGGAGTACACTAATGGATTAAAAGAGCAGATATAAAATAAAATAAATGATGAATTCAAAGGAATTTATTTCTTTTCTTTGCTTGACTCTTCCTTTTCCTCTCTTTTCCTGTGTCTTTCTGGCAGGAGGATTTGCAGGCTTGTTCCTATGTTAAGAAATGAGAGCTTCCCTACTTCATGCCCTTATATGATCAGTATCAGTTGGAAATTGCTTGTTTAAAAAAATAAAATCATGGTTTTCATGATTAGAGTTGGAAGTTTCTTGAGGCAAAGAGTTAAGGAAAACAGACCTTTGCAAGTATAAAATGGTTTCCACGTCTATTTGAAAGAGCCTTTCAGTCCTGTTCCCTTCACTTGTCAAGTTTGAATAAACTCCTCACTATCACTATTGGAAAACAGACTTAACAGTATAATCACTTCTGTTGAGATTAGTGCATGGGAATCCCTTGTCTTCATTACCCTGGAAATCAAAATCTCAAATGTACTGCCATTATAATCAGTAATTCTGGAAATAAAGCTTTGGCAAGCAAAGCAGACAAAATAAAGCACCATTAGGATGAAGAGGTGGGCTAAGATAGGTAAAGCTTTTACCTCTTTCTCCCCCAACATTTTTTTTCTACAAAAGTTTTAAATTTGGAGCAATTTCACACACACCCCCTTTTTTTTTAAACTCCACTTTTTATTATGCTCTCTCTACCTTTTTTCCCCTGATATGCCACATTTTAGAGCTGGAAAAATCTTCATTTTGTAAAACCTAGTAACCTGTTTCACTGAGATCTACAACATGACAATCTAAGGCTGGGTCTACACTGGCAGCGGCAAATTTGCTGCCATCAAATTGATTGCTCTGGATCGACTGAGAGGTCTGTGTAGACCCGCTCAGTCGATCCAGCAATCGATGCAGGAAAACCAGCCTGGTAAGTGGCGTAGCGCAGTGTGGACAGCGCGTGGAGGAGATGCAACGAAGGCGATGGGAGATAGTGGGCTACCAGCTCTCCACCTAGCTGATGACACCATTAAATGGCTGGGCCCATTATCATACACCAGTGATGACTGCAGTTAGATTCTGACTCTGATCTATTTCTGATTAGAAGAAATTCCAGAGGTAAGGGATCACTGCCAAAAATGCTGTGCTTCCTTGAGCTTCACCATTTGGAACAGTTAGCCTATGTGTTCTGGATAAATAAACCAGGCAAGTCAGGTCAGAAAAAGTGGTAGCTGGTACCTTGACCATTAGGGTCCCTGCAGGAGATGGTTCCTGCACCCAAATTTAATTAGGGAATTGACTAACAGCCACTTCAGGGGCAGAGAACAAGTATAATATACTTTTGTTGGACCATCTTGCTCCGAAGATAGACAGTTGCAATCTGAGCTGGATGCGTCTTCTGGCCTTAAACGGTTAGTTTCAGGTAGAGTCTACTTTCAATAGCTGTTGGTATCAGGCACAGGTCTTGGAGTTAAATGAGTAAAGGCATTTCTGGACACTTATGTAAAAATCCGTGAGTGGCAAAGGAGTCTAGTAGGATCTGTGCTTGTGATCCTTGACATTGGGTAGACAGATTCCCCTGCTTCAGGGAATTATTAAAAAACTTCTCCACTTCCTCAAAATGCTTCTCCAAGTCTTTAAAGAAAACATCCAAACTTAATTTAAAAGTGGTTAGTGATGGTGAAGCTTCCATGATAGTCGTCGGATTCAGTTATCCTTTCCTCTGCTAGATTGAAAACCGCATAATTAAATAGTTGTTCCCTGTATAGATACAGGGATCAAGTTAGCCCTTAACCTTTTCTTTGTGAAGTTAAATAGATTGAGCTCTTTGACTCTATCACTATGACATGTTTTCTAATCCTTTATTCATTCTTGTGGCTCTTCTTTGAACCCTCTCCAATTTACCAATATCCTTCTTCAGTTGTGGGCACCAGATCGGGACACTCCTTCACGAAGGAGCTGAACTATTTAAAACAGAATTTGTCACTCCTGCCATGTATGTTAGTATCTTAGAGCTTGTCTACACTTAAAAGTGATGCGCTTAGTGAAGACATGATCTATTCCGATGGGAGAGTTTCCATTGGCTTACATAGTGGAGGTAGGTGTTCCACTTCCCTGAGAGGCAGTAGCTATGTCAACGGGAGAAGTCCTCCTGTCGATATAGCACTGTCTATGGGGAGTTAGAGTGATGGGAGTCACTTGGGGGGGGATCAATGTAGATTATTTTATACCCCTTATACTGACATAGATTGGTAGTGTAGACCAAGCCTCAGACTTCAGAAAGATCTAACTGCTCTAGAAGAATAAATAGGATATCTGACTCTGTCCACTGAAGAGAGACTACCAGGATTAAAGCCTTCTCCTTGAGTTGCCAGTCTGGAACCTCATTAGTTGGTATCTAATGAAATAGAGAATATAAAATGTTGGTGGCATTGGCTCACTATTACTTTCACAATGATCATTTCCAGAAAAAGGGAGACTCGAAAACAGGTAATTTGCAAGGAAACTAGATGGTTACTTTAGATTATCATTTTTTCAACCTTTGCTTTCTCTTTTTAAGAATGTGGCATCTTTCTGAACTATAGCCGGTGCTGGCCTTTCATTATTAGGTAGTTCTAGTTGAGGAGTAACTAAATTTAGTATTTTTAGCAACACTTCAGACTTGGCAACAAACTTCATGGTGTTTGTTTCATTGCATGGCTCCAAAAAGTAGTTTGACAGGTGTCTAATTACTGGGAGTTGTTACAAATTTATGACAATAGTGGAAATGTAGCGATAATGGCCACACAAAGGAAACATTTAATCTTTCAAAGTAACTATTGGTTCCATTCTCTGATGGGTGTATGTACTGCTAACTCGTGTGTGTCTTTTCTAATGTGAGGTCTCATTTTTCAAGATTAATATTTGAGACAATGGTGCAATATTGGAAGGTTAAGAACTTGCTTCAGGTTTGTCAATGTTTTAATTTCACCGGTCTGAAAGAAAAACTAGTTGCATATATATAAGAAATATAAAAGAATATATGTAGAAATGTAAGAACATTAGTGTCTATTCTCCCATTGTGCCCATTAAACCTAATGGAAATTGTGCGTTCACGTCAAGTGGTAAATAATCTTCTTGGTGACTTGTAAGATATGAGCTAAAGAAAGTTCTAACAATCTATTTTTCCTCCATTTGTAAAGCCAGGATATTTGTTCATCAGTGCACAGTGCTGCAGGATTTCCACAAGAGGGTACTGCATACCACAGTAACAGCCAAGCACAAAACTAAACACTTATGTGTAAAAATGTTCTTCGACACTAGATGTCAGAATAGGAACATTTATATCTCCAAAAGACTATATTTACAAATAGAGGTCTGCACTAAATAAGATAGATAAATGACTTTTTAGCTTGATCACTTGAGTTACTATCAATAGTATTGCTTTGCCAAGGTAACAGTTAATGAGAAAACAGTTTGTTTATTGTAACTAATGGATGCAAGGGTGTTAACTGAGGAAATATACATATTTTTTCTTCAGCTGCATTTTACCACCATCTGATTATCTAATACAAAAACTTTTATCTCTTTCTTGTATTTGCAGATAGCCCAGTATTTGCGGGGGGAGCATTTATCTTACTGAGCCACAGATAAAAAGCCATCAGCAATCATTCAGTAGGAAAGCACTTTGGAGACTATATTTTCTTTTTAGGCAATTAAATTCCTATTGTGTCTGTTACATAGATAAATACAAGACCAGACAGAGGCAGTCTGGGACCCTAAGCATATTGTGAAAAGGTGGTGGCAGGTGCAGCAGAATGGGGCTCCCTTTGCCCATCCCAAAAGTGGCAGCAGTGGGCTGTCTCCTTTCAAGAGAAGGAATCCCCTCTCCTTCTCATAAAGGCAGAGGTGGCAGCAGAAGGTATCCTCAGTACTAACTCTAGTAGATGGAAGGTAACAGCTTGTTTGTGTGGGTGGGTTAACCCCATTGTATTCCTTTCACAAAGTCCTTTGTTGGGATGGTGTTGGCAGTGGGTCAGGGAGTTAACATCCCCTTTAGATGAATGGAGCTGTTCATACCTTTCAGTCAGTCTCCAGACTCAGGCAGACATCAGTGTACTGGTCATGTTCAGGGCTGGTTTTCAAGTTTTTCCTTACAACCATGATCGCTAGAAATGTAGGGATATTCCCCCCACCTCTTTCTTTTCAAATGCAATCAAGTGACTGCAGTAGCCAGGGCCCTATAGCACCTATGCTTTAATCCAGCCTTGGAAAATGAGGAAAAGCTCTTGTGACACTGAAGGACATTAGATTTCTCCTTAAACTGCCTTAACCAGCCTACCTGAAAGGGATCGTCAGTCCCCTCTCCCTTTCTTAATATTTTGGTGATCAATGAACAACTATTTGTGTTTAAAATTAATTTCCACAGCTGTCTTTATTCTTTTATCAGCTTTGTGTATGGAAGCTGCAAATGTTTCAGAAACTTTGATAGAGTAGCTCTTCAGGGAAGAAGGTTGGAAGGATAAATAATAAAATGCATAGGAAGAGTCAGGTTATTTAAATATAACTTGAGGGGGCTTCCTTTCTGAGGTAATAACTGTAGACTGTGCCAAAGCCAGAGGAATTAACTATTCCAGGCTGTGGCTATCAGGTTAATAGAGAGCAGCTTCAAATTTATTGTTATACTAAAAGGAAGTGGAATGGCACTATAAGAAAATAAGCTTTTAGACTATTTGAAAGGTAATTTAAAAAACAAAGTTAAAGGCCAAGAAATTAAAATATTGGTGCCTTCAGGCTCTTAAATTAATGGTTAGGCACCCCACATAAAAGGCCTAACCTTCAACAACTCATAGCTGTTGTTGACTTCAGTGGGAACTGCTCAGCATTTTTGAAAAGGAGAGGATTAAAAGAGCAGAGGCTGGTGGAGGATAAACATGGTTTGGGATAGTGTTCTAAGGGATTAACAGAGGAAAACAGGTAGGAGTGAGGGAAGAAAATCAGTTGGGCATGTTTTTCTGCTTCTGTTGGAGTCTGTGAGGAGCTGAGGCAGTATATGTGATGGCAAACATTCCCAGTACAGGGACCTATCGTAATAGAGGGATTATAGAAGCCAATTAGCATGGAGAATCTTGCATACCGCAATATGTTTTTTTGAGAAATAGCCATACAGAGAATAGACAATGTGGCTGGTTAATGTTGACTGTCAGCCAATCAAAGTACGCTGATTTGCATACAGTGGGTGGGATTTTCAAAAGGGCCTAATGTATTTAAGCCCCAAATCTCATGAACTTCAATAGGATTTTTTCACTCCTTTTTAGGTTCTTTTGAACATCTTGCCCCCTGTGCTTAGAGAAACAATCATAACGATCAGACAAAATGGACAGCCAGAGTACAGAACTGAGAAGGAAGTGAGCAGCTGTGCATAACGGCACCCTGCACTCTGATTGGGAAAGCACAACTGCCAGCCTGCAAAGAAGGATGTGTTGAACTATCCAATAGAACCTTAGGCAGTGCAAACCAGAGGCCGTTACAAAATCTTGGGGTGGGTTTTTCTCAACCCTGCCCAGCTGCTTTAATTCTGCTGTCATTGAAGTCAGTGCTAGAGCTACTGTTGGCTTAAGTGGGAGCAGTGTTAGATCAGTTCTGAGTTCTTCTGAAAACCCACCTCCTACGTGCCGCATGGCAGCTGATGTACCTCTTGTGCTGTGAACAGACTGGAATTAAACAGGCCACCACGAGGTGCACCTCAGTAAGGCATTAGTTCTTACTTCAAGGGTTTTTAGTACCGTGCCATCAGTCACTCAATAAAGGAACCAATACCCTACTAATCCATTAACTGATTTCGTTTATTGCTGTAGAGCAGGGGTCTCAAACTCGCGGCCCGCGGGCCAACTGCGGCCCGCGGGCTTGTGTCATGCGGCCCGCAGTCCGAATCCGGCTGCAGGCTTGTGCTGGCATTTTTTTTTGAGCGGAGCTCCGGGAAGCTGTGGCCGTCTTAAAAGGGAAATGGCCGCCGAATGTGGGCCCCACAGAGAGATTTGACGGCGGACAGTGGAGCCTGCAAGTCCCTGTGAGAGCCTCTCTCTCCTACTGTGCCGCCGAATTTTACCCTGCGTGGAGATTTTTTCGGCGGAGGGTAGAGCATGAAAGGTACAGTAGAGTAGTGTGTGTCATGTGCGGCCCCCCTGAACTCCACTCAATGTAAATGCGGCCCGCCACAGCAATTGAGTTTGAGATCCCTGCTGTAGAGTGTTTTGTGTTGGTATGTGAATGTGAAATTATCAAGACCTAGTGGCTAGTCAAAACATACCTTTGGACAATCAGGCCAAGATTTTAAAAAATAGGCGCCTTAATTAAGTTTGTAACTTTATCCTGTTTTAGGCTCCTAAATCAGTGGACTGATTTTTTCAGGATTGCTAAGCGTCCAAAAGCTCTCAGGGAAGTCATTTGGGACCTTCCACTTCTCAGCACTTTGAAAATGAGCCCACTGAGTTAGCCTTCCTTTTGGCACCTGTTTTTGAAAATCTTGACATCTGGAGTCCAAAAGTATGCTCTAATAGAACTTGTTTTTTATAGCATCTTCCATACTCAAAATGTCTTATGTAACTCTTCTGCCAGACGGAGATGACAGCAGCAAGGGCCGGGTTCTATATATAGGGGTCCCTGTCAATGATACAACACCAAACTAGTTTGAGCCCCCACCCAGTCACCTGGCAAATCACACACTATCCCCTGGGCTCCCCACAGGGCAATACTTCCCCTCTCGCAAGCAGAGAGTCTGAGAGTAGAAAGTAAACCTTTTAATAACAGGAAGGAAGTAATATAGCACTAGTTTGGGAAACTGTGCAAACAGAATTAATGAATTCAATGAGCCAAATCCACTGCAGAGTACAGGGACATGTCCTTCACCTCTCCCTCCTTGCTTTCCTGTGGACAGATGGTCATAGTTGTAATGTCCACCTCTTGGTTGGGGCTCAGCCAGTCGTCTTCTGCAGGCTCCTGTTGGACGCAGGCTTGACCAAGCCTCCTCCCCTGCTGTCTCCTACCACCTCCAGGCCTCATCGAGGCCCCGCTGCTGGCTCCTGCTGTTCGCAGGTGCCAGCATTTGCTGGCTCCCACTGCCTGTTGGTGCTGACCTCTGCTGGTTCCCGCTGTCTGCAGGTTCCTGTCATCTGCAGGTGCTGACCGCTCCTGGCTCCCACCATCTGCAGATGCCAACCGATCCTGCCATCTGCAGGCACCACCCACTGCTGACTCCTCTGCTGGTTGTCAATCAAGGTTTTCCAGTTCCTCTAGTGAATCAGCTCTTAGTGAATTTCAGCTTTCAGTTCATAGGAAAACCTTTTGCTGACACAGGAGCCATGTCCCTGCTTTTAACAAACAAAGACACCAAGAAGAACAATTAATTCTACCTTTTAACAGTGGGAGGAGATAGTCAATCCATGCCTGAGGGTAGCCCTTTGCCAGGCTCATGCAATCTCAACAGAAGACATCTCATCCCCTTCCTACTGCTCTTACAATGCTGGGGCATCCATCTGCCTTGTTGGGCTCTGTTTAGTTGAAAGTGAATTTTTCATCAGAACAGGTTAAGTACAGTTCTGCTGCCATCTATTCATATAATCGAAGGACAACATTTCATTACCCCAGCAGTTAACACAAAAGTGGTTTGTAGCCCCAGACCAGCCATACTAATTATTTCCCATCATGCTCAGCACCTAGGTGTGCTTATCCATATACAGTAAGTACTGTAATGCTAAGTAAATAATGCTAAGTACTTAATTGTACTCATGCAAATATGAAGCCCATACAAATAAAGTGCTCCCCCCATTTCAGCTGACTGAGTGGGGGGAATGCCACTTAGACATTCAGGGCTTGCCTTCACTTACCTCGGAGATTCAGCAGCAGTTGACTGGAGTTACACAAGCTACACACAAAACTTGCGTAGCTCCCGTTGACTTCTCTGCTTCTGTTCTGCGTGCCACCTTCACTGCGCTGCGCCATGGGCACCGCCTTCCCGTCGACACAGCACTACACCACTTGAGAAGGTGGTCTTAATACGTTGATTTCTGGATTGACTGAGCAGGTCTTCACTGACCGGTCAGTCGATCCAGAGGAGTGGATATGAAGACACATGTGAAGTGAAGACATAGCCTCAGACCTTGCTTACACTTTAATTGCCTTAGTGTTCAATCAAACCTAATCCTGTAATGCTAAGTATTCATGCAAGTACTACCACCTAGATTAATGGCCCTACATGTTGTTAAGGATTACAGAATCAAGCACATATCTTACAAACCACACTGCTTGTGCTTCAGTGGCGGTCTATGTAAGAGTGGCATGTACGAGTATGAGCTGTCACTGAGTGGCAGGCATAGTCTTTTTTTTTTTTTTCTTTTTCTTTTCTTGAAGGAAGAAAATATTGTCCATGGTACTACTTCCCCATCTTTACAAATAGTACTGTGATCTTCAACCTCTATGTAGCCAGACATAAGAGACAGGTAAGTGTGAACCTATAATGTGTGATCTAAAGAGTTTCATTCTTACCACTCACTACAGTATCAGCACTTGGTACATGAGCCAAAACCCTGCTGAAGTATCCTCCTAGACTACATTTTCTTACCCAGTTTCAGGAAGCCGTAGGAGTTGGTGGTTTTTGCATTATAGAATGTGATAGTTCCCATTTGGGGGAAAAATCCATAATAGTACCTTTTTTAATTTTAAAAAAGGTGCAACACTTTTTTTTATCTGCTTTCATTTCTTTTGATTTTGAACACTGTGCCACTAGGGGTTTGGTTGAAAGCTGTCATATGAGAAATTATGGGTAGAAAATCTGATTATTGTACCAGAATTACTTTAAAATATAACTGACATTTTTAGCAATTATTCTTGTTTATTTGACTCTATTGTTTTTTCTTACATAAGTACGTTAGCAACACCAGATGGAGCTTTCTATGCCGTGGAAGGATATGAGATTGTTGCTTTGAACTGTTGGAGTGAATATTTTTTTTCATTCAATAGGAGAACTGTAGACTTCTTTTTATAATGTTGTCCTTGACATAAGGGATGTCTCTAGTGATAGAAGGATAATGATATAACTGTTTCTTCCAGAAACAATTATATAAGGGAAGAAGTATGTTGTAGTACTTCCTATGCATAAGAACGATCTATAATTCTGAATTCAAAGATTAAAATTATTACTCCTACATTTTCAAATATTATTTTAAGTCATCAAATACAGCAAAATATTTAAAAAAATACTATTTACATAGTACATCTGCATGCAGTATCTTGTCTGTTTTTTGGTAACAGAAATCCAATTTTAGAAAAAGGTTGAGTTAGTTTAGAGGTCTAATTCTAGACAATCAATTTGATAGCTGTATTTAGAGCACTGTATAAAATGCCCTAAAATATTCCAAATATTGTCCAAAAGTGGAATACTTTTAAAAACATGGCATATTTTCTAGTCTTTTTGGAATTTGTGTACTTGCATCTGGAAGTGGGTGTGTTTGTGGTTGGGCCCTAAACCAAGAAACAATGAAAAGGTAGTTTAGTTTAATGTAGCAATTGTAAATATTCTTCTTAGCAAATCTATTCAACATCTTTTTTTGCCTGGCATTTCTTTTAATAGTTTAAACTTTACACACTTCAGATAGGCTAATAACAAGTTTAGCACATTGAGAACCTTTCTTTAAAAATATTACCGTTAAGAATCAGACCTGTTTCAACATTTCTTGCACATGCATACCTTCTACAAGCCATATTCAAAAGCACTAGATTATAACTTCATTCTGAAATCAAACGTTTCTCTTTAATTATTTTAATGAATTCGAGATTGCACATGGACAATGGATTCATGGTGCTGACAGACTGAATACAGAAAACTGACAAAATGCAAATATCAAATACATCTCAGGCAAGAAACAGTTAGTTCTCTCTTTTTGAACAAAACTGCACAAAACATAAAACTCCTGGAGCAAGTGATTGTAAACCCCTGACAAACCGCACCAAGAAACTATCTGTGACAAACTAAAGCCCAGTCCTGCAAAGATTGTTATGCATGTGCTTATCTTTATGAACTATGGATGGTCTCAATGACTTCAGTGGAATCACTCTTATTACATGAAATTAAGCGCATGCAAGACTTTGTAGGATTGCAGCCTAAGGGATTAATCCCTATTTCTTTTGTTTTCCCACTATAAAGAAAAAAAGCAGCAACCTACATACTAGTATGTGCATGTACACACACGAACCGTATTACAAGAAAGTTAGCATTGCAAAATCAAGCACTAAAAATGTACAAAATGCCAAAACTAAGGTTTTCTGTGTGTATAGCCATTTTATTAACAAACTATTGCTCATCATCAGGTTCTCATCATATGGGGTTGCCGGGTAATATTAAGTAGCTTTCAATAAATGCAAAGGTCCGCATGATTTCAATATGCTGGTCAGAGCTTGTCAATGAATATTACAACATTCTAGTTGGATCAATCAATCAATTAATAATTGGTAAGAAGGGAGTAAAGCTAAGTTCCCACTCTATCTTATAGTAGGAGTACTGTTGACACAACTCCTACAGAGTGCTATTGAAATACTGTACTACTGTTTTTTGCCTTTTTTTGTTTTGCTTTTTTGGAGTGGGGGAGGTAAATCACAAGTAGTGTCATTTCAGAATATTTATCTTACCTTCATATTAAAATCACCATTACCCATGATTCTGTTAGTAGTGATCTGAAATTTATTTCCTTTTGCTACTAATGTAAAATAGCCCTGTACATTGCAATATTAGAAACTCCTACAGGGTAGGGATAGTTTTATAAAGAAAATAAACATAAAGCTAATATCTGAGAATTCTTACTTCTGATTAAACTAAAGATGATTGTAAGGCATATACAGACTATATAATGTAAGTATCTTAATGCATCTTGATTTGTTGTTTCTAGAATCTTGGCTGAAACCCCTTTTTATCTGAGAGTTTGGGTTATCCTTTAGGCTACCCCTTTGGTCTGGTCATTTAGTGGTTACAGTGCTAGCCTGGGACTTGAGAGATCTAGGTTCAAGTGTCTCCACCATAGACTTCCTGTTTGGGCACGTCACTGAATTTCTTTGTACCTCAGTTTCCCATCTGTCAAATGGGATAATAGCACTTCCCTACTTCACAGCAGTGTTGTGACAATAAATATATTAAAGATTGTGAAGTGCTCATATATTACAATAATGGGGGCCATGTAAGTACTTTATAGACAGATTAGTCAACTTATACAATGATTATTCATTATTTTTATGGTATATAGTGTATATGAATGTTGCCAGCATATTCTTAGAATATGTTCTTCATGACTAGAACTTCATCTGTGGAGGGCTAGCTGAACTCTCACTAGCATTAAACAGGTTTTACCACAAATTATCCCAGTGGGTGTGTACCCATTCAATTGTACTAACTGTCCTGTTACTCTGTGGAGCTGTTTTCTTTGAATGTTTCAGTCTGACAGCGAGTCAGCTTATCTACGCAATAGGACTCAGTAGTAATAGTGAGAAATCTCTTGTTGAACCACAGACCTCCTTTTATCATCAGACATTCCTTGTACTTCCTTCATCTCTGCAGAATGTGCTGCCTTTATTTAATCTTAGTAATATAGCTAAATAGAGGCAAGCGATAAAGGAGAAAGTACTATGAGTGCTAGTTATCAGAAGCAAATGAGGCAGGGTGGTGCTGTATGATCTTGAAGCCCATGGCGCAGAAGAGCATTATGTTAAGTAGACAAAGAGGGTCAACTCTTTAAAGACTTGCAACAAAAGAACTGCTCTAAACATATCACTGTCCTCTGCAACATTCTTGTTTCTTATGTCCTTCTTGAGATGAGGTGACAAAAAACTAAATGGAATTATGAAAGATGAGGATGTGAAATTGATTTATATTATAGTATTTGTATTTCCCATATTACTCACTCTCTCCCTTAAGGCAGACTATTTTGACCATTGCTGAACCTTGAGCAGCAGTACAACATTAATTGAATTGCCTGCAATCATTCTTAAATATTTTTTCTTATGTGGTTTCAAGAAATTCAGAATCCATCAGTGTTTTCAGGTAGTTTTATATTCCTCTGCTAGCATTAGTTTCTTCTGAGTTTCCACACAGCCTTCTCTAGTCTTCATAGACCTAAATAATTTTGTCAGGAAGTGTTGCCATCTTACTATTCACCACCTCTTTCAGGTTGTTAATGAATATATTGAAAAACACCAGACCTGAGACTAATCCCTGAGGCATTCCACTATTAACCTTTTTCATACTAAGAATTGGCCATTTATTTCTACTATGTTTCCTATCTCTTAACCTGTTTTTAATCCATGACAGGACTTTACCTTTCACCCTGTGGTTACCAAGTTTCCTTAACAGCTTCTAGAGAGAAGCTTTATCAAAAGTCTGAGAATCTGAATGAATCATAGCTACTGGTTCTTTTTTTTTTTTTTTTGGCTAACTCTTTGTAAGAATTCTAACAGGTTAGATAGGGCCAGTTTACCGTTACTATGGTTCATGGGTGGTATTAGATGCTTTTGTACTGTAGAAGTGCTGGAAGTTACTACATATTAGGATGCTTTCATGAGGTATTTTGCCTGAATGAGTGCTATATAGTTCCAAAAAGTTAACACCTTGGTCATCCTGAATTTATATATTCTGGAAATCCTTAAATATAATCAAAATTATCTTACATTTTAATTATTTGTATTGTGGTAACACCCAGGAGCACCAGTCGTAGACCAGGATCCCATGGTGCAAGGTGTTGTATAAGCATAGGAAAAAAAAGTCCCCCCAAAGAACTACATAAATTATGCTACTTCACTAAACTAACAAATAGGAGCCTAGTATTAGGGCTCATGGGTTAAAAGTAACACTTAAAATTCCACCCAGTAGCCCATTGGTAATGAGTATATATCCCATGCGCCCAATATTGAGTGCTCACGGCACAAAACTCCACTTACTCACTCACTTCAGTTCCCAAATGATTTCCGTATGTAGCTTCATTGTAGAATGCACTGTTGTAATCCAATCGTGAGATGACAAAAGCATTGCAAGAAAAATTTTGCTTCCAAGCCCTTAGCTTCCACCTCTTCAGTAGTTTCCATTGGATAATTGTTTTATGGATTTGTTTAAATCAAACGGATCAGTGCATATCCATATTTTTTTAAATTTGACTATTTCATTTATAATTATAGAATTTTAGTTAATCCAGTCTACTGGTTCTCATGTTTCCTTTTATTTCCAGTTTTTCCATATTAAAAGTTTGGTTTTTTTATTTGGTCTGTTAGGACAGGTTAAGGTTCACACCTCATTCATACAAAACCACTTTCTTTTATAAAGGAGACATGTAGTTTCCCAAATTCATACTTCTGAACTTCATCAGTCACATATATCAGCTGGTTCACATTTGCCCTAATTACAATAAAATGAAATGAGATTACTATATGGGGATGAAGATGACATCAGCAGATGGGAATAAACTGGCAGCATAGTTCTTCCAGTAGTGTGAGCCTACATGAGTTGGGGTGAAATTCAGAAACCGAGAGTATCCATACCAATGACGATTGCTGCTAAGATCCCACAGGGTATGGAAAGACAATGCCTGGCAGTTCTGTAAGAACGGAGGAGAGGGCAGAAAGGACTGCACATGGGAAACAAAATTATATGCAGGGGGATAATGGAAGTTCTGAAGTTACTCTAATTACAGTGGGGTTGACCAAGCACCTGCTAAAATCTTTACAGATTACAAATCAGTGTGTCAATGCTTCCAATTGCACATTTCAAATATCCAATATCTTCAACTGCAGTGCTGTTTTGTGATTAAAATTTCTTTGAGATGATGTCCCTGAGAAACTTGAAACAGTTGTCATATGTCTGAAAAGGTGATTTTATGCCTAATGAAAGATGGTCAAAAAGTCTGTTGATTGTATAAAAACATGGTCATTAGCACAGACTAGGTCATGTTTTAAGAGACCAGTTGTCTTGGAAGATTCTCTGCTATTCAGCAAGGAGTGTAGTTTAGAAAATGACAACACTAGAGACTTCTGACAGAAAAAATGGCAACAGGGGGTAAGGTGGAGGTAGAGCATAGTGGTCTGAGATGCATACAAAGCACAATTGTTACCTTTGGAAAAGTAATCTTAAAGAATGAAAGACTGCAGAGACTTATTATATGTTCGATGACAACAGAATGGAAATATTTGCATCCTGAAGTACTCATCTAAAAATAAAAGCCTGAATATTAGTGCCTCAGTTCAACAGTGCGGTTTTCCAAGTCAGACCTTTCTAGACAGATTATGGTGTGAGAATGAACCACATGATGTACTTTCATTGGTCCCCATTTAGCATAGTGTTTCCAAGGTAGCAGTACCAAGGA
Source organism: Mesoclemmys tuberculata (assembly GCA_007922155.1). Lineage (NCBI taxonomy): Eukaryota > Metazoa > Chordata > Testudines > Chelidae > Mesoclemmys > Mesoclemmys tuberculata. The sequence continues at coordinate 41,161,613 of ML675609.1, read as the reverse complement.
AACCTTTCACATTTATGCACAGAGGAGGGTTTTTTTTGGTTTTTTTTTTAAATTATGTTCAGTTTGAAAGGGAAAATGGACTAACAGGGCTATTCTAGGTCTGTAATGGTTGGTTAATACGTCTAAGAAAAGGCATTTCAAAGATTTCATATCTGCTTTATTTTCAACTGCTTACAATTACTATGAACCATTGAATGGAGGTTTGCAAAAATGTGTGAACTTTTAAAATATCTCTTAATCAGTAAACTCCAGTCTCTTCTTGGCTGTGAATACATTATTGTGAGCTGTGCAGCATTCACAGTCAGAAAAGCATATGGGGAAAAGAAAATAACCAAAGAGAAGCAGTGTGGAGAAATACCTTTGCATTTCTCATTATTAAGCCACTTTATCTTGTAACACAGAAATAAAACACTATAGCTCTTAAAATGTGAGGGAAGAAAATCAAAGAGTAACATACTGTGTAAACATATGAGAATCAGGCTGCTTACTGCCTTTATTCCCTTTCTATTTTTTCTGAAGCTGTCCTGAAGTGTCTGTCTGCATCATGTTATTCTCAGCCCAATGTGTATTTATTTAATGAGACAATTTGGTTAGCAGAGAGTCCAGTGATTATGATGAGTTTATTTTTATTTCCAGCATAACAATAGTCTTGGAGTCACATATGTCCCTCTTTTCACACAGTGCAATGGGGAATTGAGCCCCCCCCCCCAAATGTGAACAGCTATGTAGTGTGTTACTATGTAACCAACTTTATGCTCATTTTAGTCAGTGGGTGGCCTCAGTGGTCACTGTGAGAAAGCAGAAAGGAGAGTTTCAGGAGGGTAGGCAGCAGAGAAAGTGAAGAGATTGTGGGAGCAATAGAGTTCTATGCTAGTTCTATCCCACCCGGTGATTCACTATGCACAGGGGGAACTGACAGGTAATCAGTTATGCCAGCTGTTTGGCTGCCAGAGAGATTGGCAGAATCTGGTCCCAGGTGTTTTTCCTGAACGGCTGCAGTTAAATTATAAAAATTAATGGAGGAATATTGCTCAGTAACAGGCTGAACAGGGTGACAAAAGCAATGAGTTTTATGAAAATCCATAAAGCTCATTATTTATGCTATAGGAGTCATTTCCATGACACACATGATGACTGTACATGACATACTCAGTTATGCTCGCATTACTAAATTCCTTGCATCAACAAAAATATGAAATTATTAGCAGCAAATAGAACAAAAACCAGCTACTGACAATAGGAATACTAGACAGACCTTTTTCTATATTGCTTGTGTTAATGTTGTATACATTTTTGTTAGGGATTTTAGTATTCGGAATTGATGCATCAAAGCTGGCAGCTAAGTTCCTTCACCCAATGTTGCCTAATAACATCTGCTTGCACTGAAAAAGTATAGATCCTGATATTGTATTTAGACTCGTGGGTGGAATCCTTTGACCCTGTTGGACCTTGCTGAAGTTTGGCACATCTTTGTGGATCCAACGACAGGATTGGGGCCATATGGAGGAATTTTCAAGATAAAGCACAGAAACAGATTTATATCTTAAAATATTTGTAAACATTTTTAATTGTACAGCAAATCAAAAAGTCTTTGTATAGCATTGTAACTATCTAGCCAGTAAATACACATATGGTCCAATATCAATCCACTAAACTCTCTTTGCAAAGAACTTCCATTGAAAACAATAGGAGGTCTGTGCCTGAAGTGTTTACTTTACAAGACCAGGCCCGTAATAGCTGAGATTGTGTCTATTTGGATAGAGGCTGTAATTGCTTTGGTAGTGCGTGCACACACACACAAACAAGCAGACAAGCAAAAATAACCCCCAGTGCATTGTATTATAAGAATTCCATCCACCTCCAGTTAGACATTATCTTAATTAAAGAAATTTGATTTTAGTCTGCAGTTGTCTCTTCTGGAAGCATGCATATCCTGTAAATAGGAAGTCATTCTTGCTAATGGCAGAAATTTTGGGTTTTTTCCCTGTTGGTGAAAGCTTATTAAAATCTGAAGTTGAACAAATAATGCTCCTAGAGACAAATTGTTACATATACTGGAGCTTTCCTCTTCCAGAGGAAAGTACAGTACTTCAGAAAATAAGGTACACAGTAAATGCTGCACTGACAGAATGTTAAGTGACACTGATTTCAGGCCTAAGTATTTTCTATCGTGTCAGAATCTCTTTGCTCATCCACCATCTGGTTGCCGATGAATGATCTCAGCAAACATAGGAATTCTCAACATAAGTAACTCTGAATTTTGATGGATGAGGAGCAGAGGCTTTGGCTCCTTTATCCACAAAGCATTTTTAAAAAAAAAATGTTATTTATAATTTCTAGATTTGGGAAACCCAAGGATTCCAGTGTTTGGTTTGAAAAAGAATTTGTGAAACCTCAATCTTCCCATCGCTCAGTGCGTTATTCTTGAGAACCTCTTTCCAATGACTTTTTATACTCAATACTCCATTTTCTTGTGCTTTTTAAAGGATATGTTCTATTTCTAACTGTTGCCTGTAGGTTAGTGACTTTTGGTTTCCTTCTCCACATTGTTCAGCAGAGACCACTTTTCTAGCCCTCCTTGTGATACTGGGGATGTAAGTTGGAACAGTTCCAGGGCTGCTATGATTTGTGCCAACTTGTAATGGACCCCTCCGGAGTGTTAACACTTGCAAGGATCACAAGAGCCATTTCACTCCAACATACCATCTGGGCTAAAGAGGACCAAGAGTGAGTCTCTCAGAGCTGGCTACATCTGATTTTTTGCTAGCTTGGGATTCCTTTTTGGAAAGGAAATTCCAAGATGTTCCTTTACAGCAAATTTATAGTCTCTTTGTAATGCCAGAGTAATGTAAAGGGAACTTCTTGAGCATAGGATTTGGCTCTTTATTTGTAACCAAACATTAATAGTAGATCCATCCAATTATATATTTTACTGAAATAGTAAATTGTCAATTAAAAAAAAAAATCAGTGGAATGTAATGCTAAAAGGGACCATTATGTTAATCTAGTCTGACCTCCTGTGTAACACAGGCAATAGAATTTCACTCAGTGATTCCTGCATCAAGCATGTAATCTGGTTGGGCTACAGCATATGATTTAGAAAGACATCCAGTCTTGATTTAAAGATTTCAGGTGAGGTGAATCCATCTCATTCCTAGGCAAGCTGTTCCAATGGTTAATTACTCTGTGTCAAGTATTTGCTTTTTATTTCTTGTCTGAATTTCTTTAGCTTTATGTTCCATTAATTTGAAGATTTGGAAAGAAGAGATTGTTTTGTTGAACATGCTGCCTGTCAGGCCATGGAGGCTGATGGTGACTATGAAGTGGAAGGAAAAAAAAGAAATCCTTCTTTTCAGATGTGGCTGAGATTATTGCTGCATTTTTTCCCCCATTGTCTCTTCGTTCTTTTGCCTTTTCCCTTAGAGATCTATTTCCTTCCTCTGAAGCACGGGGTATGGATCACTTACTGGTGGATTCTCTGTATCCTGAAGTCTTTAAACCATGATTTGAGGACTCCAATAACACATTTAAACAATAGTACTATCTAGCACTCTGTCATTTTTTAATATACTCAACTTCAAATATATTCAAGAAAGCACTGAACAAAAATGATTCTGGTTAGAAAATGTGCTTGCTAGGTCTTACCATTTGAGTTTCAATTACTCTCAATTTCATTAGTAAGTAATGGCTAGTATTATTTATTATATGCCTGAAAACAAGCCCTTTATTTCTTAAGACTTATTTAGCTCCTATTGATTATTCCTCATTTGAAGTTATAATATTGTTGTGAAATCATAATTTCACATGCCACAGATGGTGTTATGACTTTGCAGGGAGACTAACTCAGCAGTCAGAAAAGATCCTATTGCCTTAGAAATATTCCTAGTGATAAAAACTAAGGCAAGATGCATCTCAGCATAATTGTTTCTCTAAATAGAATGTATCTCCAAGTTTATATTGTTATTTGTATTTGTTGTCAGTTGTTGGCTCTGTGTGTGTGTCCTCCTAGTGTGTGTGTTGTCCCAGCTCTGTGCAGATCACTGAGACATGAAACCATGATTAGATTATCCAATAGGACCACAGCTCCTTTCAGCAAAAAAGGCACCAGGCCAGGTTTATTGTCAAACAAGCACGGTAAAAAGCACCCTATATGTGCTACAAGTACACTTAATACATGTATGCCCCTGACAATGGATCAGCTCAGTAAACGGCGGGACTTTTCATTCCTCACTCGGCCAGACCCTCCTTTATGCACTGATACAAACAAGTTGTGTGTTGTACCTTTGACGTGGTAAGATACCACCTTTCACCTTGTACCAGAAGGTCCAGCCAAAACATCTCTATCCATCATATTGTCATTCTGAGAGGCCAGTATGCCCTCATTATCTTTGGGTATTGGACTGTTCTGGTACTTTTCTGGAATGTGCTTGTGTGACTGTTGTATACCTAGTTCTTTTTAGGAATGTGTGTATCAGCTCTTTCCTTGCCAGTTACTGTGAACCTGCCAGCATACACAGCATGACTTCTGCTAACTTGACCATTACTTTGGCTCAGGCCTTATATCAGGCCTGTTATAGGCCTCATGTCTCAGGATCTCACTTTCTACTACATTATTATAATGTCTACAGCCCCAGTCATGGACCAGCACTGTCAGGCGCTGAACAAACACAGAACAAAAAGACAGTCTTTACCCCAAAGAGTTTCCAATTCAGAATGAGACATCAATGAGTTTGAAAGGCTATCAAATCTCCTCCTCTCTCCATTACTTCCACTGAAAGAAAAACCGATCACATCTGATTTTGGTAATCCAGATAATTAAGTTTATATGAGAGGAATGATAACACACTGTTTTACTGGTATCTCATCATTTTAAATCCTAACATCAGGTGAGGGCTATAAGACCAGCTTACCAAAAAAATGTCATACCCCCTTTAGTATACATAGCACTTACCTCCTCTGGGATCTCTTGACTGAGGTGCTTCTGTGGTGGGCAGACTTCCCTGAGTGGGATGAGGATAGAAAGGAAAGTTGTATTGAAGACCAGGGGGTTATCAAGTTGTTTATCTGCAGTTAATACAGTGCCATCTGAGATACTACATTATTTGTTTACATCTAGGATAGGAGAGAACGGGTGTGGTAATTATTGCTAAATGATGATTTAATGGCAGCCACTGCAAGCCAGAAGTCCACTGGCAATGACAGCCTAAGTTCTTTACCTGCAGGTAGTGTGCATGAATCTGCAACATTTTAAGAATTTGCATTTAGCCAGGAAGAAATTTCCTGTCTTCCTTTAGAAGGAATGGTAAGTAGCAGAGTGGCTGTTACTCAGACATATGAAATGCCTGTAAAATATGTAGGCAAATTAATTCAGATAAAATAAGAACTAAGGTGAATCATTACCAAGCAATGGAATTGAACACAACTGCACTTTTCTATTTTTGGTGAGGTTTCCTAGTCTGGGCCAGAAATGATATATCTACTTTTGTATTTCATACAAGGTCATTTGATTTGATCTCAGGGGAAAAATTAAAGTGCTTGATTCCTATGATGGAGAATTTTTAATGAGCCAGAATCTTCTATTGTGCTTAGTTAATGTTTTTTTGTTCTGTATTTTTGCTCTTGCACCTTTTCATTTGCCTGGCAGCCAAAGTGTTGTATCTCCTGCATATTGGGAATTTTCAGTGTATCCAAAGAAGTTCTAGCTCTAGATCATGTCCTTTTATTGGTCAGATTTCTGCAGAAATATTTATCTTTAATAATGAACTCTGATAGCATTCTCAAAGTCCTGTTGAAGAGACTTGTGGCAAAATGAGTAGTTTTTAAAAAAGCATTGTATAAAAAGGTCCATAATGTTATATGACTACTATGTATTTTACCATTGTTTCTGAAATTGTTCATGCTACTTTTTACAAAACATTTTTCTTGAAAAAGCTATATAGCCTCAGATTTGAGGTTTGAGTTATCATTAGAGGAAGTTTTGGAACAAATTGATAAATTAAACAGAAATAAGTCACCAGGACCAGATGGTATGAAGCCACGAGCTCTGAAGAAACACAAATGTGAAATTGCAGGTCTACCAACTGTGGTATGCAACCTATAATTTAAATTACCCTCTCTACCAGGTGACTGGAAGATAGCTAATGTGACACCAATTTTTAAAAAAGGCTCCAGAAGCAATCTCACCAATTACAAGCTGGTAAGCCTAACTTTAGTACCAGGCAAATTGGTTAAAACTATAGTAAAGAACAGAATTATCAGACATATAGATTAACCCAATTTGTTGGGGACGCATCAACACAGTTTTTGTAAAGGGAAATCATGCCTCATCAATCTACTAGAATTCTCTGAGGGGGTCAAGCATGTAGACAAAGGTGATCCAGTAGATATAATGTACTTAGATTTTCAGAAATCTTTTGACAAGGTCTCTCACCAAAGGCTCTTACGCAAAAGTATGTGGTCATGAGATAAGATGGAAGGTCTTCTCCTGGATCAGTAATTGCTTATAAGAAAGGAACCAAAAGGTAGGAATAAATTGTCATTTTTCAGAATGGAGAGAGGTAAACAGTGGTTTCCATCAGGGATCTGTACTGGGACCAGTACAGTTCAACATATTCATAAGTGGTCTGGAAAAGGGGTAAACAGTGAGGTAACAAAATTTGCAGATGATACAAAACTAAACAGGATATTTAAGGTCAAAGCAGACTGCAAAGAGTTACAAAGGGATCTCATAAAGGTGGTTGACTGGGAAGAAAATGGCAGACGAAATCCTTGTTGATAAATGCAAAGTAATGCACACTGGAAAACATAATCCCAACTATACATATAAAATGATGGGATCTAAATTAGCTCTGACCACTCAAGAAAGAGATCTTGGAGTCATTATGGGTGTTCTCTGAAAACATCCACTCAGTGTGCAGTGTCAGTCAAAAAAGGTAACAGAATGTTGGCAATCCTTAGGAAAGGGATAGATAATATCACATTGCCTCTATATAAACCCATGGTTCACCCATGCATGCAGATCTTGTCCCCTCATCATAAAAAAGATATATTGGAACTGGACAAGGTACAGAAAAGGACAATAAAAATAATTAGGGGTCTGGAACAGTTTCCATATGAGGAGAGATTAATAAGATTGGGACTTTTCAGCTGGCAAAAGAGATGATTATGGGGGGATATGACAGAAGTCTATAAAATCATGACTAGTGTGGAGAAAGTAAATAAGGAAGAGTTATTTACTGCTTCGCATAACACAAGAACTAGGGTCACTAAATGAAATTAATAGGCAGCAGATTTAAAATGAATAAAAGGAAGTACTTTGTCTCACAACTCACAATCAACTTCTGGAACTCTTTGCCAGAGGATGTTGTGAAGGACAAGTCTACAACAGGGTTAAAAAAAGAAATAGATAAATTCATGGAGAATAGGTCCATCAATGACTATTAGTCAGGAGGGGCAGGGATGCAAAACCATGCTCTGAAGTTTCCCTAGCCTCTGTTTGCCAGAAGCTGGGAATGAGTGACAGGGATGTATCACTTGTTGATTACCGGTTCTGTTCATTCCCTTTGAAGCACCTGGCATTGGCCACCGTCAGAAGACAGGATACTGGACTAGGTGGACCATTGGTTACATTCAGATAGATTAGAATTCTCATTTGAATTTGTATGATTTTCAGTGTGGATTATGTTAGTTCAGTGTTTCTGACTTAGTTTTCACAGATTTTGTTCTTGCAGAGATCTGTGTCCTGAAGGAACATCAGAATTATTGAAATGTTTTTCAACTTTTTCTATTCAGCACCTGAAGGGAAATATCAGCTATTCGCACAGTTGTTATCTGAAGGCCATCTGAAGGAACAATGTGCTATGTGCTTCCGGTCATCTCTGTAGAACGCAAGTGTAAGCAAGGTCTGAGTGGCTCTCTCCCTGCTCAGCAGCTGAAATGGGGGCATGTTATTTGCCTGGGCTTTGTATTTGCATGAGTACAATTAAGTACTCAGCATATTGCATAAGCACACTAGGTGTTGAGCATGATGGGAAATGGTCAGTGTGTCTGGTATTGTGTTACAAGTCACTTTTGTGTTAACTGCAGGGGTAATGAAATGTTGTCCTTGGATTGTATGAACAAATGGCATCAAATCTGTGTTTAGCCTGTTCTGATGATAAATTCACTCTCACCCAAATAAAGCCCAAAAAAGGTGGAGGACAGATGTTTCAGCATTGCAAGGGGAGAGGGAGGGCTGAGGGGTTTCCTACTGAGATTGCACTAGCCCTGGTAAAGGGCTACCTTCATACATGGTTGATGATCTCCTCCCACTGTTAAATGATAGAACTAATGATTCCTCTTGGAGTCTTTTGTCTGTTAAAAGCAGGGACATTGCTTCTGTGTCAGCAGAAGGTTTTCCCACGAGCTGAAATTCACTAAGAGCTGAATCACTAGAGAGACTGGGAAACCTTGACTGACAACCAGAGAGGTGCCAGCAGTGGGCAGCACCTGAGATGGTGGAATCGGTCAGCACCAGTAGATGGCAGGAGCAACAGCGGTCAATGCCAGCGGACGGTGGGATTGGACGGCACCAGCAGACAGCGGGAACTGGGAGTGATCAGTGTCTGCAGATGCCAGGATCAGTTAGCATCTGTAGACAGAGGGAGTCAGTACGGCGGGAACCAGGAGTGGTTGGTGCTGGCAGACGGTGAGAGCCAGCAGCGAGAACTCTGTGAGCCCTGGAGATAGCGGGAGGCAGCAGTGGAGGAGGCCTGGTCAAGCCTGTGTCTGGCAGGAGCTGGCAGAGGGGGGCTGGTTGAGCCCCAACCTAGAGGTGAACATTGCAACTATGATGGTCAGTACAGGGGACAGCAAGAAGGGAGAGGTGAAGGACATGCCCCGCACTGTGGGAGGGGTTTGGCTCATTGAGTTCATGAATTCTGTGTGCACTGTTTCCCAAACCAGTGCTGCGTTACCTCTCTCCTGTTGTTAAAAGGTTTCTTTCTACACTCAGACTCTGTGCTTGTGAGAAGGGAAGTATTGCCCTTTGGGGTGCCCAGGGGATAGTGTGTGATTTCCCAGGTGATTGAGTGGGGGCTCGAGCCAATTTGGTGTTGTATCAGTGACAGGGACCCCTAGATATAGAACGTGGCCCTTACTGATGCCAACTCTGTCTGGCAGAAGGGTTACACAAGTAACACCCCACTAAGGCCATAGCTGCTGCTTGCATGTGCTTAAACAACTGTAGGCTTGGAAGCATCATAAAATGCCACTTCTGGAGAGGCAGTCAATAGATTCTTTAGATCCTCAAAAGCATACTCTCGCGTTTTAAAAACAGTCTGTCTTAAGAACTTCAAAAAGCAGTTCATTATGATGACAGGTTAGATGTGAATTTGCTCCAAGATTTTATTGTACTAAAGACGTACAACAGTTCTGATATAGGAATGTAAGAATATATGATTTCCCAGATTCGATCAGATCCATGGTCTATCTAGTCCAGTACCCTGCCCCTAAGACCCTTATGAATGCTTCCATGTTTCTCTGGTCTTCTATGCATAGTCTTTTGTAAAAGTACATTTATGCATTATATTTCTTTTTAAAAAGAAATGCTCATCAAACTTTTAAAGAAAGATGTCAGAATAATTTTTAGCTTTTTCTCTGCAAACCATACGATTTCTGAGTATTTTCCCAATGCACGAATTGATGACTTTGGGCTGCACGTAGATGCTCTTAGTGTTAAAATTCTTTAGAATGTGGTAGAAATGCTCCTTTCACTTGGGATATCCCATGGATTTGGTAAACAATGCTTTTCAGAGTATTGAGCATTGCCATTGTTTTTTCCTCTTATTTATGTTGGCTCAAAATGAGTCATAATGTTATGTGGCAATGGCAAAGAGCTGCCGAAAGAGTTGCTTTCTTCCAACACTGAACAAGGAACTTCTAGTATAAAACAGTATTATTTCTAAAGAGGACCGACTTCTCACTGCTGCATTGTACACCTTCTCCATATAAGCAGCTCTGCTTGTGCCTGGCTTCCGGTTAGTATTAAAGAAACAGTGCACATATTTTCACATTGAAGTTCCTCTTCAGGAATATAAAGCACCATTTCCTAAGCCAAATAACTTTAAAAATGGGCCAGAATTGAATACTATCATCCTAGGTCTCAGGACCAGGATTCTATGTTTAGGGAAAAGAAAGAAGCATGTTTGTAGCAAGCGGTTTTTTAAAAAAAGAATCAAGTTTGGAAGCCACTGAAAGGTTTGTATTGTTAGAAGTAGTTCCGGCAGAGATGAATTACTGGGCGGGGTTCAAGTGAGAGTTAAAGGCTTCAGAGAAATTGCATAGCAAGTGATAAATTGCGTTTATCATATGAGTATAATGACTGCATATATAATACCAATAGGTAGTGTCCCCATTATTTAACAATCTGCGTAAAGTAAATTTTTGCCAGGTTAATAATTAAGTTATAGAAAGATACAAAAGCATCTAAATAACATTCTGTGCTTTTTTGTTTCATTTTTATGTTGGCAGCTTTAAACGCTGTCCAACTGAAATAACTTGATTTAAGAAAAAAAGAATACAAACAATAATCATTTCTAGCTTAAGACTTTATGTGGCAGAGTTTGGTCCACTGAGAACCTTCATGGATAAGTTACAAACTGCTCAAAACTGTGTTTATGGTAGCCCTGGAAGAGCGTGGACTGTAAGAACCTCAGCGTGCTAAAATCTCTTAGTCTGATGCAGCAGACAAATTTTTCACGTTCTTTGTTCACATTTTCAGGTGTTATGTATTGAAGCCAATTGCTTTGGAGACAGTGGAGTGCTGCAAACAGATGACTGAGACATGGTGCTCATTAATAATTTAAACCAGGGGACGAACTACAAGACTATCAATTAAAACTGAATCCTGCTAAACTCTGGCACAAAATCAATAGAGTCAACAAAAATAAAAAGCAGTCTGGGAAATGATGCCTTTGATGGCGCCTTTGAGGGAATGGTGTGTAAGCACAGACCTGCTCTTGAATGCGACACAGATCAGCATGCTGCATGTGAACAGTGACAGACAGTTCTGAATGTGTAAACAAGTTCAATATTTTATCAGTGAGCAGATAGCGTATTACACAGTGATGGCACTCTAGGTAGTCGCTACATAAGGCTGGTTACCAAAATCTATATAATTATTGTATGTGTTATTTTATAGGGCTGTGTGCTTACCACAGGTTTTCCTGTTCTTCAAAAGACTCAAAAATAGCTAGATTTCTTGCAGAATATTTTTCCTGACTTTAGAGAGTGCTGCTCCCCATCACACAATTTCCTCCATTTCACTGTTAAAAATCAATTCTGTATGGTCTGTAAAGATCTCCCTTTCTCACAGTTTCAGCATGTACGAGTACTTAGCCAGGGTGTTCCACTGAGACCCTGCGAAATGCGAACGACTGTCTTTCAGTACATGGAGGATGAAGAGGGATGGCCTGGTTGCTTTGAACATCAGAATAAAGGAAGATAATGGTTTGCTAGAAAGTGCTCATTTATTGCAAATGGGTCAGGTCAGCATTCATTATCTCTAGCTCTTGCAAGAGGCCAATGTCTGGCATATGGTGTTCAAATTACATATGAGAACATGAAGAAAGAGAGAAGAACCTGCAGGTTAATCATATTCCCTGTTAAATACTGAAACCAACAAGAGTATGTCTATGCTGCATCTGGAGGCAAACCTCCTTAACCAGGTCTGCGGACTTGTGCTAATACACTAAAAATAGCCATGCAGATGGTGCTCTGATGCCTGACTTCAGAGCCCGTGCTGCAATGTCTACACAGCTCATTTTAGCATCCTAGCATAAGGTATATGGCCCCAGCTCAGAGGCTCACTCCCAGATGCAAGATAGACTTACCTCAAAACAATTGTAAAGAATAAGAAGAGTAAAATGAAATAATTTTAAATACAAGCTCAATGTGGCACTATTCCACGTCCTGGCAATGCTATAGCATAATTCTGCTCTGACTGGCTGTAGGTTATAATCCATTTTGCAGTGTTAAATATAAAAACTGATATTCAGTTAATCTTAACGCTGCAGCCTGTGCAGTCCGTTTAGTAAAAGTCTTTGTTTTTTATCCAGAAACTCCTACATTTAATCCCTTCTATTGGTTAGTGTGTCTTCATAGATGCGAGTCTGGACATTTGAGATAGCATGTGTGTGAATCCCTGTGATCTTCTTAAGCCTCTGATGCTCCTTAAGGGCCCAGTCCTGTATCTATGAAGTCCATGAGATAGGGGGCCCATTGACTTCACTGGAAGCAGGAACATTCTGGAAAATATTCCAGAAGATCTAACTGTAAAAACCTAAGGACTCCATTTTCAGTTTATAGGAGAGTAATTTCATAATTCAATGATTCTTTTGTGTGATCCACGGTTCTCTATCACCTGCCAGTCCTATGGAGAAATCTGGGGCTTCTGATTCCTTAACCCACCTATCCCTCAGGATGCAGGGGGATGCCTCTTGCTCCAATCTGCTGCTCAGCACCCTTGTCCAGGTGCTTGGTCTACTACAGTTCCTGAATAAGTCGCCTATAGAAGAGCAGCAGAGTACAGGCGAGAAAGCGGCATCAGTTAATACAGCCAAATTTTTGAAGGAAGAATTCAGAGGAGCTCAGCCACCTCTGGTTTGTCCCCAGACCACATAGAGCTCCAGGGGAGAGAATTCCTTGGAGTTTGAGAACACACTATGGAGACAGAACTCCCTTTCATGAATATATGTGAATGAGAACACAGGACCCTCCATCTTCAGCAGTGTGGAGGGGAAATCCTACCTACCTACAAGGTGCATGTTGAATTGAGGTCATTGCCTTTCCATTTCAGGTATTGTGAAGGGGAACGTGCAACAGATCCCATATATGATGCTCAGAGCACGGATATGTATCCTCTGTGCTCCTTGAAAATTTTATTAAAGAACTATCATTCCAGGGTCTGTATTTCTCCCATTATTTTGAATCATGAACATTTGCACAGGCAATCTTCAGATCATCAAAAACCAAATAATTTTAGTAATTAGCTCATTATTTGCAAAATATCTTAAACTGTTGTAAACACATTAATAATTAAACAGCATCTGCATCATATAGTTTACTCTCCTTTAATATGGAAAAGGCTATTAAAATACACTAGTGAGAGCTTGCAAAATTCCATACAAGTTTTGAAAATACTTTTCTAAGGCCTGTTAAGCAATAATATTTTGTTTTACTACTACTACTACATGATGTTCTACAAAAGAAAACAAAGATAATTCACCTTTTTAAAAACTTTGCTTTTTTAATATGACACTTGTCATATCTTGCATTATTTCTTTTATTTATAGGGACTGCAAGCCCCCAAATAGTTATGCATGCTTTATCGTATGAACAACCCTACAGAAGTTACTGGGACTTCTCACATGCATAATTGTTGCAGTGTATTAGTGCCTGAAAGTGTGATAGGTGCTTTACAACTACATAGTCAAATGGGTATCTGTCCCAAAGAGCTTATTATCTACAGCTCTGATCCTACAAACACTTATGCACGTATGTAACTTAAAATACATGAATATTTCCATTTAAGTCAATGGAACTGTTTGACATGAGTAAGGTTACTCATGAAGTGTTTGCAGAATCAGGACTTAAGTAGAGAAAATATAGAAAAAGGATAGAAAAAAGAATGCAGTATATAAAATGAGATCCCAATTCTGTCAACAATTATGCACACATGTATCTTTGTGCACTTGAGTAATCCAATTGACATCATTGACTTCAGTTGGATTCTACTCATTCTTACAGATAAGCATGTAGATAAATGTTTGCAAGATTGGGGCCTAAAAGAACCAAACCAAACCCATGGCACTTGGTCGGGGATGGAGCGTGTCTTATTACTTCTAGGATTTAGTTGTAATTTAGCATAGATTTTATTCTCTTCTTGCTTTGTTTCACATTTATTAAGGCACAGTTTTTATTAATTTACAATGTAAATTATATAAACTGTGCACTTACTGCTCTATTGTTTAAATGAAAACCCCATGTCTTATCCCTTGGGTGTAGGAGCTCTGCTTATGATTGGTTGGAGCGCTGTTCATTTTGTTGTCACTTAACAGTTTTCTTTCTTTGGCTTTGGCTTTTTTAACATTTATTTATGCGCAAACTCTGCTGTTTAGTTCTATCTTGTCTATTGATAGAACCTTCTGGAGGTGTTGTGAAAAGCCTCACCTGGCCAAACTTCAGGTACCCTGAGATGCAGTAGTGTCCGTACACGCAAAGGAAGGATGTAGGTACCCTTCTGTATCCAAAGAACTGGCAGCAACAGAGCAGGGCTGCCTAATGCTGCCCTGCCAAAGTGCCTCAAGCGTAGCATGGAGGGATCACCTGTGTGGGGGACACAGTTTTTCAGGGTAACTCAGTTACCATGAAAATTCAGTCTCTTCTGATACAATGACATAGGATGTTGTAACAGGCATGCATATATCCATTACTAGTCAGCTACTTTCCTGGTTAAAGGTATGAATGAGTGATCCAGTATTTCTGAAGGTTCCAGTGGTATCAAGCTTAATAACTTTTGGGGCTAATTCTCTTTTAAATATCTGGACTTGCTCCAACAGACCATGCAAGAGAATGCTTGCTGCAGAGCTGTCTGCTTCTTCTCCAGTGCAGATTTGTTTCTGGGACATGATAGCTGGACTGCGCTGTTTTTGAGCAGGCTTAATTCTAGGAAAAGGGTGCTACGTTGCATCTTGCTTGATACAGTCAGGAGTTGGTTACGTGGGGGGATTTAAATGATTAGGCATTTATAAAGGAAGCAACTTCTTTTTTAAGAAATACTGCTAGCTTCATTATTTGATATTAAGATTTCTATTGGCTTGACCAAAACCTTGAACTTTGAAATTGGTCGCAATAGTAGTTTGAGGAATTAAAATCCAGCTGTCCTTTAACACGCTTCGTTTATATAGAGAGATTCAAACCACATAATTCGGACTACTGTGTTGCTAATCCCTGCACCCATGTCAATTCTGACCTAATTTTAGTGTGCTTTTTTTTTTTTTAATTGTTAGAGCTAAAAACAATGCTGGAAAGTAGGTGAAACTACCTACCACCTAATTTACTTAAAGGTCCAATCTTTTGGCATTTTAAGGTCTAATGTTTATTAACTTTAGAAGGAAATGAAATACTTTGGCTGACCGGAACCAATGTTTTCAAGCCTAGTAAGTAAGATCCAATATCACTAGTTAATAACAATGAGCTGACTAATGTAGAACATTTCATTCAAGCCCAGACGAAAATAGACTGATGTGATTGGCCTGGATGCAAATATATAGAAATGCATAAGGCAGAATTTATAAAACTTAAGTACATAAAAGATCATTTATCTGTGCACCAAAACATAATGCTCCTTAAATGAGAAACAATGTTGTTAGGTAACTTGTAGAAAAACTCATTGGAAAACATAATGCTTCTGTGTACTTATTTGTTAGCTTATATGTAAAAGTAGTATTCAGCTAATATTGGTAATATAAATAAACACTCAATGCCATATTGAAATAATGCTAAACATTAGGTTTAAACCCATCTCCTTTTGACATCAACAGAAGAATCAAACCTTTATTATTCACCAAATAGTAAACCCAGCCCCTGGGACTGAGGTTTTTTTCCTGCGAAAATGTTCTGTCTCCAAGTTTTAAGGAACTACATGAATGTGGCTTTTTGTGGTTATCAGTCTGCTACAGTGCTAAATTAATTTTCATACAAAAATGAAACATTTTGGCCCCAAAGGTGAATGGAAAGTTGTGAGTGTGTGAAAATGGCTTACAATCTTAATTGTGTTGTCATGGAACTGTGGTAGCCCAAGCACAAAACTACCCACTAGAGCTGGTAGGAGGATGGCAACTGTGTTTCGTGGCAACTTTCATAATTTTGAAATTTGTTTTTGTTCTACTTCAGAATGAAAGCAAAATCTAATGTTTTCACAAAATGGAACTGTGTCAAACCATGTGTCTCCAGATTTAAAAATTCAGGTTTTCGGTTCGTGTCTCTTTTTAAGTGACCCAACAGTCCACCCTGGAACTCAGAACCCTTTCTGTCAAAAACTTATTGCTAGACATCCATAAAGTGTTTTGGCTTTGATAAAACAGCCTTTTCAAAGAAAAAACGTTTAACAGAAAATGTTCGGAAGCTCTACTATGTATCCATCCTTTTCTATAATGATGATGAATAAAGCCGATGGTATTTTACCTGCCTGTTCAAAAAAATTACTCAGGGGACAGGGTTATTAGAGTTCTTCAAGGTGGGTACAGTGGATATACCTGCTTGATCATTAGAATATGTTTTAATTATGTTGTTAGTATTTAGAGGAGCTTATTTTCTTTCAATGCTGCAGAGTGCTTGTCTGGAGTAACTCAGTAATAATCCTTGACAAAACATGCATATTGACAATATTACATATATATCTCTGTAATTCATTCATTGGACTCAAAATGCTCCAAGGAATGTAAAACAAAACAAAACAAAAACAAAAAAACCCAACAAACATTTATAGCCTAACTGCTCAGGCAGAGCTTCCATGAATCTTGTTTGAATGTGGTCTGAGTATGAACTATAGGATTGGGTCTACATTGTTTCTGGATGCAACAAATTGCATACGATTTGGTGTACCAGTATGAAAAAATCAAATATGAGTTGTCAAGTTCCTAGAGATAGTGAAAAGCTAAACTTATTCAATGAAAATGAGGCATAAACATTCAGATACCATCTTTTTGCTGCTCAATCTTTCTGATGGTAAACTTCAGCTTTAGTGTGGTACTGTGATTATTTCATCCACTGCCCTCACTCCAGTGCTCTCCTAACACATATGGATCAACATAAAGAAGGATCTGGAGATCTCTTTGACTGTTTCTATGATGCCATCCTGCAAATGTAGTCAAAACTCATTGCAGAGTTAATTGTCTGGCCCATAATTCAATAAATAATGATGGATTTTGGAAATCTGCAGTACTGGTATGAGATCATGTATCATAGAGTCATAGAGGTTGAGCTCAGAAGGACCACTAGATCATCTCCTCTCACTTCCTGTATATTGTAGGCCACTAACACCAGCAGCACTGGCCCACTAAAGCCAACAACCACAATGAGACCAAAGTATTGCACCCCATGGGAGACTAGATTATTATGTGCCACAGGTGAAGAATAGAAGGGATGGAGGCAGTGCCTGAGGCCTTTGCAATGTCAGGGAAATGATTAAGTGAGAGAGATACAGATAATCCTGGCATGTGACCCTCACCCACATGCTGAAGAGGAAGGCGAAATCTCCCCCTACAAGGTCATTGCCAATCTGACCTGGGGGAAAATTCCTTTCTAACTCCATTGTATCAATTGATTTTATGTATCAGCATTTTATTTTAAGAAAAAACAGCAGCAAACAAAAAAAGAGAAATAGTCTTATTAGATACAAAAGATCATTTACAGTCCTAATCAGATTTAACTTTACACTAAGAGCATAAACAGCCTAAATAATGTCTGCTGTAATATTGATTGACCAAATAATGTGAAATGTGTCCGATTAAGTCCTATTAAAAATAATAAAATACACTGGTGAGGGCTAGAGTATAAAGGATGGAGACCAAGTATGTTTATAAAATATAAATATTGTGACTGGAAGCAAACGGAAAGCTAACATGCCATGTAGATGTCTGCAACTATATAAAAATAAACTTAACTTCAATATGTAAAGGAAAGTGGTAAGCATGTCCTCTGGAAAAAAAATCTGTTAAGAATTCAATCCTAACTAGGACAAAAATGAGAGCGAGATAAGGTAAATATTTGCCTGAAGTGTAAAACTGGAATGTGACTAGAATGTAAAGTTAATACTGAGATTTCAACAGGGGCTGCATGGGTTGCTTGTGGATTTTATCTGTAGGTTTTTATTCTGAAAGCTGTTAAAGACCATCCATACTGTTTTAGCAAGACTTGGCAGCTATGTTTTTTTTCTAATATGGTATCCAAAGTGGATTGATGTGATCTACTTGACAATGATTTTTAAAAAAAATTGTTTTCTTTTGAATTTTGCCTTTACTACTTTTCTTTAATCAATAAGTCTCTAGTTCTGCCAGTTTCTTTGTGTGGTTGGACCTATGCCCAAATGGAGCCCCACTGAAATCAGTGGGTCCATATAGACCTGGGGGTCTGCCCATGCCATGTATCTTGCAGGATCAGAGGTCTTTATTTTTACTAATGATCAGAAATGAAAATGATAAAATGAAAAACAAACCAAAAAGCCAGGTTTAATTTGTTGCACTCACCTGACCATGCTACCTTTTAATTTCTGCCATTTTGGTGCCTACCTTACTCTTAGCCTGTGGCAAGACAATGGTTTTTTTCAGCCGTTCTGAAATTAAAATGGAAGCCTGATTTTTTTTTTAAACAAAAGCACAATTTAGGTTGATGTTTAGAAATTTTGGATTTTATTGAAGTCCATGGCAAATTTGCCGTTTATTTCAGTTGGGCCAGGATTTCACCCTTACTTTGACTATTTCCATATTTTGACATGCAATTTTTCTAATTATTGCTCAATTGTTCTAGTTTTCTAGTTTTTATGTGATTGTTTTGTAATGTTAGCTCCATGTTTCCTTACTTTCATATGATTACAGTGCTCCAGTTTACTTATATCTCTACCAGTGTCTATAGAGATTTTTGCCTTGGAACTAGATGTACCAAGAAACATAATGGTAAGTAAATGACAGACGAAAAAATGATGTAGTGGCAAGACAATAACAGGTTCTTTCGGCTTTTTGCATCCTAACAGTGCCCCCATTTGTTATCACTGCCTTGTGTGCCTTGGCAGGACAAAAAGACAACAGTGGAATACTGACAAAAGGGGTCAGCACACTTTTAAAGATCTTTCGGGTTAGCGAAGGAGTGGATATGCTTATGCATACATTTTCATTGTCATTTGGATCCACTTATTAGCTTTTTAAGAAAAGATGAAAATTCTCATAAGTGACAGAACTGAAGGTCTGAGCCAAAAGTCATGGAAATCAGCAGAGCTCTGTTAAAATTCCAGTGTTTTCCTCACATAAAACTCCATGGTTGCTCTGTTGGGCACCAGTGAATGATTCAAAGATAAATCAAGGATCTGGCAATAAAACCCAAGCAAAAAGCATTTTCAAGGTAGGAAAATGTTCTCTGGTGTCTCAAATTTTCAGAGAAGGAAATCCAACACACCAATATGTTAAAAAAGATATCCCTGGATTTTACTGTTCAGTGGCTTTCAGGCCTGCTCTCATGCTAACCTTAAGGCTGAAGGGAAGCTCTGGGACAATTCTTCTTTATTGAAAAGTTATCTGATTTTTATGAATATATGTGCTGTTGAAGAAGCAGGATGGGAGTGGGGGAAGGACACTGGACTAAAGCTCAATTCCTAGCTCTGCCACTGCGCTGCTGTGTGACTCAGGGGCAGAGCCCTCTTTGTGCTTCTGTTTCCCATTCTACCCTTTTTTTTATCCTGTCTATTTAGATTGTAAGTTCTTTGGGGGCAAGGACTCTCTTACTCTGTGCTTGTACACGCCCCAGGAAGCTGGCTTCTCTTCTCAGTATGCACTATTGTAGTACAAATAATATACATAATTTTGCCTGGTGTAGTAAGTATTTGTTGTGGCAGTAATTGTTTCATCTGTACAGAATGTAAGTGTGTATATGGTGTGCGTGTGCATGTGTGTGTGCATGTGCATGCTGGTAGAGTTTTAATTACATAGAGAGAATATTCTGGCAACATGAACTTTACTTGTTTGCAGTATATTTTTCCCCACCCGATCAATTGTTTCCAAGGGGGAACATTACTAGAGGGTCATTTCATTTTACCTGGTTCTTCTGCAACCATGTAGAAGACAGGGAGATTGAAGCTGTGGGAATCTGTTTTTAAAGTTACAGCAAATAAAGATCCATGCAGAACATTTCTGTCGGTGAGGAAATTAGGAAAAGAAGATGAGAGAACCTCTCATATAATTAATACAATAAACAATATTTTAGTATTTTTACTTCAAATTTTAATACTTTTGAAATGACTATTAAAATGTAGCACTGCAAACAAAGAAGCAGCTATTTTTTGTAAAATGGAGTATACAACAGTGAATATACAGTACCTGAAAATGACCTTGATATATAACCAACTAACTTATGACCTAGAATTAATTGTCAGTGATACATGAAAGAATAGAGACTGTGGTCCTGCCCTTCACTGGTGTAAATTGTGCAGCTCTATTGGAGTCAGTAAGGAGGTTTACACCCACAGAGTCTCTGGCCCTCTATCTTTTTGTTTTTTGTTCTATGCACTGTGGAGTTTTTTTTATTCCCAATATAAGAAATCGTTAACTCTGTGTTACAAAGTACAGATTCTGTTTTGCTGCTGGATTATAGTACAGCCTCATCTCCCACAGGGTACAACTCCTGGAAGGAATCATCTTCAGTGGAAAGCTACTATGACCCAACAAAAAGTTGGCCACCCACCGGAGGGTGGAAGGAGGAGGTAAGCCTGGGATTGAGGGGATCCTTTTCTTCTCAAAATGGAAAAACTTCATAATGTCTTGTGGATTCCATAGTGACCATGCTTTCCAGCTCATGAGTGATGAATCCAGAGGAAGTGCCACCTCAATTCAAAGATGTGCAAATTTATGGTTAGAATAGACTTAAAAAAAAATTAAAAGGGGCAAAATTAAAGGTGCACAAGCCCTAAAGGTGTAAGGGTCTAATAATTCCCACCAGATTTATATGTGGATCTCTCCACCCACCTAGTGTCTTCCTGGGGATGCTCTCCTTGGCATCTACATGCAGGAAGGGTTGCAAACCTTGGGGCTGTATTACCTTTTGCCCCAATTACATTGCCTTTTAAGGGTGGGATCCTGTAGCAGTCAACTCTACAAGATTCCTTTGTAGTGTAACTCCACTGGGAGCCGGAGGGTGGGCAGGGGGGATCCCAGAGGCCATGCAGACACACTAGCCAGTGTGGATGGCTCAGTTCATTCCCAAGATCCGTAGGTTTAGAGACAAGACCACCTTTGTACTTCAGTGAGAGGACAATAGACTTTTTTCCCCTGGCTCGCCACCTGCAGCCTCCTAATGAGACAAGTTCAGAAGAAACTGCAAGGAGAGCCTTGCTGTTGCTTTTCTGCATGACCAAACTTGAGGGGCTCGGTGAATTGCCAGAAGCAGTCAATCTCTTTTGCATGTATTTAACACAGTCAGATGCACTCAATCAGCATCAAAGAGCAAGGCAAAGCTTATCTACAGGGGCATATTCACTGAAGTGTGTGAGTGCTGACTGTAGTTCTAGACCAGCAAGATTTTAGACTCTCTATATTATTATGACATGTCAGTTTCATAGTGGAAATTCTGAGCTCTGGGATAGAAAGGACATTTTGCTTTTAGCTTTTGATTTGGGGCTTTTTGGTGGCACATTGTTGTTCTGCATGTGGAAGATGGTGAGAAGTAAAGAATAAGAAAAAGTGATGAAGTTTAGAAATAGGGCAGGGAGGAAAACAAAGGAGCAAAGAAAAGTTCCTAGGAGAAATTAAATCTAGAGCTCTGTCTCATAAGGAAATGAGGTGAGATACATGTAAGTCAGTATTTAAATAAAATAGGGACTGTCTGGTAATTAACAGCTATGTATTAAAAGGAGCTGACACTACTATAGTGAAGTGAGCACACTTGTTTTCATAAGTACATTTTATTGGTTCTGTTGGAGTAAAATATTACTGTAGAAACAGGAAAACAGCAGCCAAAGTGTAGTTGTTTGATTTAGATGTGTTTCAAGGCATGGTGGGAAGTCACTTCAGATGTACTTAATATGACATATACAGGTAACGCTTTCTGTAAGAAATGTCACATACAACAAAGAGTTTCAGTGCCAGATGAATGTGAGTGAAAAGGGAGAAATTTCCTTTTAACAAACTGTGATCAGCTTTTCTATAGAACCATACTTAGGGTGTATGTCTCTAATAATGTGACTTTTTCTGTTGTATTTCTAGTAAGAGTTAGGCTGAGCCAGAGGTACGGATGTATACAGTATTAGTTCCTGCTAACGTAAGCACTTCAGAGGAAATGTTACTAATCATTAGGAACCCCCCGCAAGTCATTTCTTCTCCAGTTTCAGTGTAGTTGTTCCTCTGTTGGGCCAGGGATCAATTCCTGTACCTACAGCTGGGCACCCAATAACCATACCAGTGAAGACTAGGATTCAATCTCTTCAATGCAGAGCTATTTATTGAAAAGCAGGTATCACAGACAAATAGAAAGGACTATACAATGCGTCTCCTTAGTAAGCCTCATTTTTAAAAGCATTAACCCTTAGTAACTATGCTGGCCCCACATAGTATCCTGATTAGTAAGCAAAGCAAGGCTAGTTACCACTTCTAGGTGAAGACTGTCTCGTCCTTCTTTAAGTTCCCTGAGGCACTTGGTTTATTTTCTGAGTCCCTTGGAGCAGGGTCTTGGCCACTCCAAAGCCCTCTGATCTATGGTCTCTCATAGCAGGGTCTAGGTTACCTTAAGGCCCTCTGGTCTCAAGTCCCTCTTCTGTCTGACAGTATCACCAGCCTTATTGGATATGTGCATGTATATAGAGATATAGATACATAACATCATTTTCCTAGTACTTATACCCTCTTCCCAAATGAGTCACAATCCCCAAAATATGCTTTGCTACCGTATCATCTAGCATATCATAATTAGTTCATAATTTGGGAGGAGGCTACAGGGATTGGCTGATATTCACTTTTCATTAATTACACATCCCAGGCTCCTGACGTCATGTTGTTTTATAGGATCAGTTGACCCAGGTCACCTAGTCTCAGATTCACCATTACACACCTCCGCATGTACACAACAGGCGAACTAGCCATTGGTTGACTGTGACCATTGGTCTTTCACATCCGCACAGCTGCTTACACAGGGCCAGGACAAACATCCATGGCTCATGTCAATGCCAACTGTGAGTTTGGTCTTTTCAGGGATTTTCCACTGTCTAGTGCTAAGAAGTCCTGCTCCAAGAATCCTCTAGCACTCAGGCTCACCAAACTTGTCCACTGTAATACTATATCGTGATTCAGCACCATCTCAGTATTCTCCCTCATACATTCTTTCTGTTCTTTTTTCTCCTCATCTCTTTGCTGCTTCCCTTATTCTATTGCCCCCCCATTCCATTTTGGTCTTGTGCAAATGCTTGATGACATTTATTACGATTTGTTGCCCAGTCACCAACAAACAAAGTTTAAAAAGAGCAAGGCAAGGGCAGGAGAAAGAAACCCCATTGCTTCTGGGGTTTAGTTCACCTTTTCAGCTTGCTCTGCATTCTTTGATGTCTGAAGTGGTGTCAGAATTATGACAAACCAGGAGACCCGCCTATGCAGTATCATATGTCATGGCATCTATATTGTATACTAACCTGCAGTAAGCTTATGCCACTATTATAGAGATTTGCAAATAAAATGCTAATTTAGCCGTAGGTGTCTAATATTCAACTTTTTGCTGTCTTAATGCATATTACACTTCTGAAAAATGATTTAATTGTATAGTTGTTTCAGAGCATTTTGGTACAGTGTTAGAAGTACAGCCAGTGTATAATAGGTTTTGCCACATCCTGATAGCCAGTTGCCTGAAAAATGCCTACCTCTCTTAGCATTGTGATATCCTAAACTCTGAAGCAAATTAAAGCTAGATTTACAAAGCCGCATAGACAAAAAGCCAATACTTTTGTATCAATTTTTCAATTCTCTAAGGGCCTAGAATACTTCCCTTCATAGAGATGCTAAATTGCTTGTGTAGTTTACTACTTGTCATTCCACCAAGATCAATCTGTACTGAAAGTCAACACAATGGAGCACAACGCAAATGTGATTCTTCCAAAGTCAAATTCCATAGATGTTGAGGGCTGTGGGGAAATGGGGTAAAAGATCCCCTTCCTTTTTTATAATTAAAATGAGTTATTTTGTCATTCATAGAGTTACAGGTAGAGTGTCAAAAAATCAGATCAGCTAAATGCTTTTGGAGGTGTGTAATGCTTTGGGAGATTATCTGTGAAAATCCATTTTTGCAGTGCTTTCTAAACCAGGGAAGGATGACTTCTCTAGAAGAATTTCAAAAGGCTTATTTTTAATTTTTTCCCAGCAAATGCAGTTCTTTACACATTTGGATGAGTTTCCTCCTTGCTTGCTGGCAAACGCCCAAGGTTAGTGTTCTCAAAATATAAATAGAGAATATTAGGCTGCTAAGCGTGAGATCAGAGCATTTTCACATATGCTGTCATTCTAATCTATCAATCCCTAGTCACATCTTTCTCACAAGCGGCCTAAGTAGCGTTGAATTTATATCTGCAGAAAAAGAATCCAGCCTGTTAAAATGCTTCCGTCAGTGCTACTCAATAGAATGATTTCTAGGTCAGGATTAGGGAATCATCCATATCTCTTTATAGGTATTGCCCTGACTCTTTTCTCCCTTATGCTATACATGACTGAACTATATCAGAGCACAGTCTCTTAGTTTTTCTGATGCTTTATCACAGAGAGATGTAATACATAACTGCCTTCAGAACATATTGTGGTATGCCTCAAGCATGTAAAGATGTGAGAACCCTCCAAATTGCTTTAGGCTCTTCAGACTCTGGAAGACTGTCAGAGACTATTGGGTTGTCTTTTAAAATCTTCTCTTTCCCATTTCTTAAACTGTGTAAAAATGGGAATGGCTGATAATACCTGGAGTCTTCAGATTCCTTGACTGTAATTGGTTTGATTATAGCTATGGGTCTGGGACAGAAAGTGCACCACTGGCATAAGTTGCTGATCTCCTCCTAGCAATAGCCAGGGAAATATCACGTGCCCGTGCGGCTGACATTTAACTGCTTTTAGCATCATTGCTCAGGAGGGGGGTGCTGGCATGTTTGTGGTTCGTAGATGGGTTACATGGAGCCGCCTTTCAGTGACTGCTTCTTTTTGTATTACAGGACCCAAAAGTTAAATATGTGCAGAGTAACTCAGTGTTCCTTTCTATCGGTCGTCTTATGGAATGTATATGAGGCAAGTAGGACAGCTTTAATTGTCATTTATTAAAGTTGTACCTATAGGTCCCAGTGAAAATCACAGTCTTGTTGAACAAACAGAGATAGATGCAATCCTTTTTGTGAAGGTCTTACCGTTTAAGTGTTAGTAAGGTGCTTTCAGTATGCTGTTGTTGCATAGCTCAATGTCTCAATGATATTGAGCCTACTAATGCAGTGGTAGTAATAACTGAGGTTTGGAGTCAGTCCTTATGGCCTCTTCTAATGGGGGAAAGGATGATTTGGGGGAATCTCCATGTAGGATTCCTTGTGGATATTTTCTGCCAGATTCTTCCCTTAGCTTTTAATGCAGGAGAGGATGCCTTCTTAACCCAATTTTAAAGCCTGATCTTTGCAGTTCTTACTCAGGCTATGTCTAGAATTAAACTGCAACAGTGGTGTGGCTATAGCGGTTTAGGTGTAGACATTCTCTACAGTGACAGGAGGGGGTCCCCTACCACTGTAGTTAATCCACCTCCCCAAAGAGTGGTTGAATTCTTCTGCTGACCTATTTTAGTGCTGCCTACATCAGGGAGTACATTGGTTTAACTATTTTTCTCAGGGGTATGGATGTCTGAGTGTCAGAGCCGGATTGTCTTAAATTTTTAGTGTAGACCTGGTCTAAGATTAGTGAAATTTATTCACGTGAGTGGGCCCACCAAAGTAAGAATTGTAGAACAGGGTGTTTGCAAACTTGAAATCTGTAGATTTTTTTATTCTAAACATTATGCACTCTCTACATTTTTAATGTAAATTTTTGGCCAAGTATTCAATTTGTTGATATTTTATCTAATTTGATCAAACAAATTTATTGAAAGTGCATTTTTAATAGCGTTAATTTTTTCTTTGTTCCATAGTTTATATTAGTAGAAATAGAACAAAAAACCCAACCCCGATCTTTTTATTAAAAAATGGAATGCATTAGTGTCAGGATTAAATTGAGCTGTGGTAATATTATGGGTAATGTGCTAAAGAGGGAGAAAACCACATACAAAAGAAAGATACAGAGCAGAAAGAGAGATGGCATCAGCACACTGAGGATAAAGGAGTTAGAAGGTATTTTGGTTCACTGAAAGTTATATTAGTGAACTGAATAGCATATTCATTAAATTAGATAGATTTGCCACTGCACAACCAGTAACTTCCCAACAGTGCTCACCTCTCATTATATCTCTTAAAAGTTTATAGTTATTCAGAATGAGCAATCATTTCTATACACAGTTTAAGTTACATTTCATCATTTCGTACAATCATCTCTTTAGAAAAATTTATTTAAAAACATACTTTTCCTTGACACTGTGGCCTTTTATCCCCTATAGTTCCTTTCTTACCTCTTGGGCTTCTTATTTATCTTATTGCCTGCAGTACACCAAGGCTTGACTGCTACCTTTAGCAGCTTTGCAATGAGGTCTAGATAATGCTAGCTTGCTTTCATCATATTGTGCTTCATTACCTTCAGATTCTTCTCGCTTTTAATGTATGTCTCTTTGTTTTCTTTCTTATGCTAAAATGCATTTTAAAAAACAAATATTTATCAAATATTATGATTTTGACTGGTCCTGGATTAACAGCCTCAAAGAATATATATTTTTTCCACAGGACAGCTACAACACATATCCCACGTTAACCTAACCATGTCCTGAAAGGACCATCTTTAGTGGTAAGAGGGTCCTTCAGTCTTCATGCAGTGCAACAGAAGTTCAAATGGCCACCTTCTTAGAATTGTATAGACAGAACCATGTTCTTTTGGAACTTTGTTTTTGCAGAAGTTATATCCTAAAAGGTCAGAGAACCTTAGGCACTAAAGGCTGGAAAAAATATTAAGTCATCGAGTCCATGGGGCAGATCCTCAGTTGATACATACTTCACTGAGTTCAATGGATCAATGAGAATTTGCATCTGTTAAAGATGTGCCCCCATTTCTTTTCCAGGGGAGGATGGATTATACATGGATTGCTGCAGTAAACCATAGTTTATACCAGGCAGGATTCAATGGTAGATGATGCTATGTTGTTAAACTCCTCTTCTCCTTCTGGTCACTGTGAGAGTGATCAGTGTTGTTTCAGGTCTAGTCAGGCATGTTCTTTCTGCTTCCTTCTTGGGTACAGTCACTTCCTCCCCCCTCTTTTAAGGTGTCATTATTTCAAAACCTTCAGAGTCAGTGACGGCTCCCCAGACACAGTTAATCTATTCATTAGCTCTCTCCCTAAATTGAAATAGTCCCAGAATGAACGACAGGAGACCGATGTAAACTACATCGCTTAATGCATTACTGGAAGGCACTCAGATGCTATAGTGATAAGAACCTGGATAGAACAGAATAATAAATTCCTGACTTCAAAGACATAGCTAACTGAATATTCAGAGAAAATGCAGTGAGAAAGTATCTACATTGCCACTCTTTCTTTTCTTATGCTATGTCTACACTACAAACCAAAGGTGTAATTCGTGTATGCATACTCACCAAGCTAGTATGAGTATAAATAGCAGTGCAGCTACGGTAGCGCACATATTAGTATTAGTATGACGGCGCCAAGTACATATCCACTGGTTTCACCATGTCTCTGCTGCTGTCCATCCTATCATGGCTATGCTGCTATTTGTAGTCGTGCTAGCTTGATGAGAGCTAGTACAAGCTTGTGTACATGAGCAGGGCAATCCTGCCCAAAGCTCGCAGGGTGGACATAACCTTATGGTAGCTTACTTTATTAACTTTAGCAATTGCTAACCTACTTTGTTCTTTACTATTCCAACTTTGACTTTCACACTTACAATAATTTAAATTACCAAAGATATCAATAATGGCTCTCTCTGTTCTTAGGCTATTTTTATGAAGCACTGTTTAATATTAGCAAGCCTTAGAAAAGTGAATAATAAGACAACTAGTATTAAGCACTTTTTTCTTTTGTTACTGCTCCTAGAAGAGTGCTTACATAAGCTAAGTAAAGCTATAAGAATAATAGAAAATACTGTAAATAGGAACACAATGGCTTGCTGCTTGTGCTCTGAAATCCAATTATTAGTCTTTCTTTCAGTTATTTATGTTGTGGAAGTATATTTTAAGACATTCAGCAAACCACTTGGTATTAGTTAATTGCTTCATGTAAGAGAGTCACTCTACCCTTCCCATATTGGGTGCATCACGGTGCCTCTTATACACCACAAATAATAGCTCCAACTGAAAATCTCCCCTTCTGGGAGCAGCTTTTATTAGCATACAACAAAATCTGTTCAACCTTTCAACCATGTATCAGGACTCCCCACGTCCATCTGGCCCTTCACCAGTGCTTCACAACAGTTTTCCAGATGCACACTGGACCATTGGCTCTGCTTTACTGCAGACAGCTGTCCTTCTTTGACACTCTATGGACCACCCCTTTCTAGTCCCTGGTTTCCCCCAGGCTGTGCTTTTACAGTGTCCCCTCATATAGTCAGGTGCCCCTAAATCATATAACCTTTCTTTAGGTCTTGTGTATTGATTGCTCATGGCTGTGGTCCCTTCTTGCGGCAAAAGGCTTAACTCCTTCCCCTCTATCTCAGGGAAAGATGGAAGCTATGCTGCAGCAATAGTGATTACTCTTGGCAAAGAAAGCTTTATGGTTCTTTAGATAATTGATTTTAAGATGTGTATGATACCCTTCTTAAAAACCCTGTGTTTTTAAAAAACATAACATGCATAGGGTATGAGCTAAAACTGAATAAATATCTGTAAAGACTAGAGTTTTCAGTATGAGCACACTAATTATGGTCCTGATCCAAGGTCCACAGAAGTCAATGGCAAAGCCTCCCTTTTACTTCAGTGGGCTTTTGATGTGGCCCTACCTGGTGTTTACAGGATTCATATCCACAGCCGTAACTGTGTGGTTCACATGCCACCCTTTCCTCATATCCAAGCTATACATCTACATAAGAAAATGTCACTTTTGTGAAGATATATGGTAGCTCTGGTATTTATCTCATGTAGCGACATTAATAATTAACTGGGTGTTTACCAATGTGTTGTGAGCTATTCTACCATTCTAATATGTACCATGGAAAACATAGCTTGATTCCAGTACCTGCATATTTCAACAGTACAACATTCTCATATCTGATTATGTATTTTGAAATTCTCCAGCTGGCACAGAAAACTGCCCAACAATCCAAAAAACAAAAAAACCCAAAACAAACCACCACCAACAAAACACAGCATCAAAATGTTCAACACTTCAGAGAGCTAAAGAGAGATGACATCAAATGTTAAAAAAAAAAATCTAGGTGTCTGTATTTTAAAAATGATGCTTATAATACATACATGTGCTAAATAACGTTGATCAAAGGGATCTTTGCAGCTCTGGATTCCTTAGATCCATTTGCAATTTTACCTTGCATATATTCAACACTGAAATCAAGCATATAAAAATATCCAATCAAGCATCCTGAGTGTTCAGTCAAGCATTCTAAATATTCAGTCAGCATGTGTCTTTCTTTAGATTGAAAAATAAAAATTTAGCTATTGATTTTCTGTTTCTAATTAATTGAAGTACAATTCATTTTAACCATGCATATATATTATCACAGTGTGCCCTTTGAGATATTTTTGTAGATAATTTTGAAATGCTTTCCTTATGGTCAAATACTGTATTTTATATTAATGTTTCTGTTATTTACCTAGACTGAAATGGAACAGTTGCTGAGAATGCAAGCATCAATTTCAAGATGGCTAGGAGTTTTCTGCTTATTAATGCTGCACCAGTCTTGCTGTGTTAAAAATTTAATTTCATTCTTTCTGTTTTGGAAGGTTTTGATGTAGATTAACAAAATAAATTACTGTCTGATGTTTCTTTCGTTGAAGGCTATAATAACAACTACTGAGATTAGCTGATAAAGAACTCCAGTGTACAGTAACTACCTATGCTTCTGCAGTGTTGTAAGAATTGTTATAGTAGAGATAATGAAGTATTAAAGCTGAGAAAATTAAAGCAACCTATCCTAGTACAGGTAAATCTATCCACTGATTATGTACCCGGGTATTATGTGGGTCATTTGAGCTATCAGTCTGAATAAAATTGAATGAAAAACTTGTCTGGATTGTTATAATAGAATGACTTTGGAAAAAATCTTAATTTTCTAAGTGATCATGTTTAATGAATTTTATTTTTTGTTTATTTATTTATTTATATAACAAAA
Source organism: Mesoclemmys tuberculata (assembly GCA_007922155.1). NCBI lineage: Eukaryota > Metazoa > Chordata > Testudines > Chelidae > Mesoclemmys > Mesoclemmys tuberculata. Next base: position 41,131,375 of record ML675609.1, on the reverse strand, counting down.
TGTTAAAAGGACCTAACCCTGAGTGTTAGGCACCTGAGACATAATTAAAAATACTTTTTGATTTCTCATTATGTTGCTTCTATTAGATGAAAGGGCAGAGTTTGTGCTGCATCTCTTGGGACTCATAGAACAGAAGGTACAAAACCCTGGGGAAGTATGGATGGATGGGTGAGATGCTTTTGAGCCTCCTTTGCACTGTTCTGATTCTGGGTTTCTGCAGCGGACTTCCAGTGTAAGTTAGAGCAGATCTATCCCACTTTGCTTAGTGTAGACACTCATGGCTTCATCTGACTATAGCCTTGAGTTCAGATTGGTAAAATGCTTGGTGGGCGAGGTGCCACTATTTCTGGAATGGAGTAAGCAGGAGAACTATGGGAAGGAGATCAGACATAACTCCAGTCTTTCATTCTTCTCTATTTCTCCTTGGTAGTCTCTATTAGTTTTCAGGGAAGAACAAGCTACCTGAAGAGATTAGACTAAACGAGAGTCTGATGTTAGAGCACAGTGCAAAATACATCTATTTAATGAAGCTTTCCCATCATAGCCAAAGTGTTAAAGAAACGCAAAGCCCCCCAAGAAGCAGAGCTTCCTAGAACTTTAGAAGAATCCTCTAGAACCTCCACTTGGACACACAATCCTAATTCTTTCCTTTGGTGTGTGCCATAGCTAGGCAAATAAAATAGGGAGGCTGTAGAGAGGTGAGACACATTTTTGACTGTAGAGGGTCCTTCCTTGGCAGACTTTGAAAAGGTTAATGTAATTTCCTGCATTTCAGAATATTTGTGGACAAAACATTCAGAATAACTATCTAAAATGTCAACTATCAAAATAATATAAGAGGAAGCCTTCCAGTTATGTATTTAGAATTGTAAAGTAAACAGTAAATGGCAAATTATTCTCTGTTAAAAACACTGCCAACCTACACACAAAATCCTGGGCAGAAAATGCTCTCATGTGTTTACCATTTGAGCCAAAATAAAACAAACCTACATCTTGTGCCAAGAAAACTCTTGTATGCCATTTATAAGATGTGCTCAGCCATAGGTTATTGGGCTCAGTGCAGGAATTGCTTGGTGATAATTTCAATAATCTATGAACCTATAAAAGAACATTTAATACAAGCTCAAAACAGACTCTCTCTCCCTCACTTTATCTTTCCTTAACACCACCCTCAAAACCTTCTTGTCTCAACTTTTTTATTTTCTTTCCCCCTGTCCTTTTCCAACAGATAACATTCTCTCCTTCCCCTCTATCTCCTCCAATCATTTTCCTTCTCAACTGCTGCCCCTCAATCTAGCTCACTCATTCCTGTCCTCGCCTTCTCCCAGCTAACTTACCTCACCTCTTCTATGTTTTAACATCTGTTACCATGGGTCTTCTCTTCCTATTTACTCTTCTCTGTTCGCTTCACTGCATGTGCCTTTCTATTCTTTAGGTCTGGTGTTCCTGGTTCCTTCTACTCCACATATTCTCTTCCCTCTCCCAAGGCTTTTCTAGCCTTTCTCTCTTTTGCCTTTATGCTTTTGAGGATCTCTCTCTCTTAATGCTGTCAAAGCCTGCGGGACAGGGTAGGTGGCTGCAAGAAAGAATGGAAGAGGAAGAACCTGGAATGGCAACCAGAAAACAGCAGGGTCCATGATGAAACTGCACAGAATGACGTTGTGCCTCTTTAAAAATGAACATGCCACCTGAGCTCTTTGTAAAAGAAAAGTTTTTAAAAAAAAAAAAATAGAGGGTTGATGGGGAACTAGAGCTATCAGTGTAGCATGGTGAGAAGGGTTACTGCAAAGGAGGGAGTTTCATGGTCAGCTGGTCATTTAAGCAGCATAGCCATTTATGTAGCAAGGCTGCAGGGAGAAAGGCGGTGAGGGTGGGAAATGGAGGAGAGGGCCAGAACTGTGGACAGTAGTTTGGTCAGATGTGGCACTCATGGCAGTTGGATTGAAGGAGTAAGAGGTGTGGTCACTTGCCCAGAAAATATTGTGCTCTCCTGAGACAGTCCAAATTCACAACCTCTGCATTGACCCGGGGAACATTGCAGGCACAGATAGTGGAAGACGAAACTGAAAGGTGATGCTTTCACTGCTGCCTCTTGTGGCCTATGCCCTCCTACCCCAGTTCCACCAAAGAGAAACTGGTATTTAACAATTTGTTGTCAATACAAGTGGCAGTCGTCCTAATAAGGGCTGCCTTTAGTTAGCAGGCATTGTATTTCCATCTGAGGATGGTACTTAACCTCATCCCAGCAATCCAGATTCTAAGGCCAGTACAATTTATGAATCCTGCCTGCCTACACATCTAAGTAAATTCCGGAAGTCACTATGGCTTTGAGAAGCTAATGTATGAATAAAATGTTTGGTCTCTTCTTCATTAGGTATTCTTGTTATCTATGGAACCTATCCAGGTTGCATGACACTTTGGGGGAGAAGCTGGAAAAGGCAGTGAATGTATGCATGAAGTTGTTTTTCTCTGGTTTGCATTCCGCAAATTCTATAGCCATTTCCCCCAAATTCTCCATGTAGAATTTTATTGCGATGCCAAGCTTTTGACCTGTGTTTCTTGGCTCCCATGTTGGAAGCAGTTTGAATTTTCTGATGGCTCAATATTGACAGATTTTAAAGTTTTCTTTTCCTAGTGGGCCAAAAATAAAACAGTAGTGAGCTCATGAGCTAGTGTTCAGATCTTGCTTGCATTACAACTGCAGCAAATTTTGGCTGGGATCACTTTTTTTTTTTTTTCATTTAGAAGAATCCTTCCTTGCATTTTATCCTTCAATACCATACTAATCTTTATGAATTAAATATTGCTGTTTTGACAGTTTCAGTCATTTTTAATTTGAGTAGCAAATACAGCATTTATATTCATTAAATTTACTCTTTCCAATTAAAGGTTGAAACTGCTTTGCAATTTTAGTCCCAGTGTTTGTGAACCATGGAGCATGTAAATTTACTTTTCTCTATGTATGCTACACGATTACTGTACACAAAGATGTTGACATAAATTATTATTTGGAGACTACATGTAACAGTAGAATAGCAAATTCAGGAATTACCATGTTGTTAGGGTAAATTGTTCAATTTGTTTTCTCTGCAGAAGTCCAGTGGCTAGTACTTCTCAATATGTGCCATACTGTTATTAACATAAGTCACACAAATGCTGATAGGACAATCCCCAGAATCTTCCAATGCAATTAATTAAAACAAAAAATAGCTTGGAATTCACAGATGTTAAATGGGTAACAGCTATTATACTCTGTGGGTTGTGTTGTGTGAATATTATTTCTCCTTGTTTGTCCCTCAGAAATTATCTTCCACTATTTATGCTAGTTGTTGTATTCCCAAATATGTTTTTTCCAACTTTTTTTGGGGTGGAGTTGGAAAGTGATCAGGGGCACTAGCTGCCATGATTGATTGTGATATGGAGCTGACAAAAATATTAGCTTAAAAAAAAGGAGGCATTGATATCTGTCAATGGTGCAGTAGATAGCATGACCTAAACTGACCTGGCAGCTGACTGGCAAACCTGAGGATCTGGAAAATAAATCACAGACAATTGCTTTATCAAGTCACTTATCCAGATGAAACGGCTGAGTCTGCATAGTTGGGTTTGAACACTTCTTGAGAAAAAGCTTTTTCATGAGATTTCTGGCTTTTGCACGTTAGATGTTTGCTGGAAGACGGTGAGAACTAACTTTCTCACAATATTTTACCACTTCCATTTCCCATCCTCTCTAAAAACTGGAAGTGAACAACAACATATATGAGCATTTCAGAATCTTAAAGAGAAAAAAATTATTCTAGACACACCTGAAGGCACTGCTGTGGTGGGGCCTTATATTTTCCTCCACCAATTCATCCATTCCTAGATACAGTGCAGCAAACAATTTTCCAGAATTTCTAAGTGTTTTGAACAAGCTCCTCCATGTTTCCTACCATGTTTGAGACCTGTTGTTGCTCATTTGGTTTATGATGAAGACAGCCACTGATTCTGAGCTTTCGAACTGTCATACTCATGAGCCAGTGCTGTTTCAAGATGATGTTCACAATGTAATTGCTAAAGGCCCCTGGCAGGTTTCTGGACTTGATTGTGTGAGGGGAGCCAAAGCCTGTGTTGTGAGAATGGGCGCAGCAAGGGAGAAGGGAGAAGGGAGAAATATGGACTGACCTGTCATAGTACATACTTTGAAATGCTTTTTATTGTAGCTGAAATGTATGATGGGTGCCCAGAAGTATCATTATAGTTAATTAAGGGTCTGTTAGTACTTTATTTCTAAAATGTCTTTTAGTTTTCTGGGCTTGTTAACTTGATGATAAAAACTTGCTCTAGGCAAAAACTTGGCACACAACATCACAGCTTGCAAGTAAATTTGAAATTAAGTAAAACAACAAAGATTAGCATATTGTGTTTGCTATTTTTGAGAAATGTTTTAGGCTCTTTAGTTAGATAGAGCTAACTACAAAATAATCAGTGGCTCTATAGTGTTAGTGAGATGTGCTTTACTGATCATTCTGGAGAGGTGAGTGTAGTGTGAGGACATAAATACAAAGACCCATGCCTTATGCAGCAACCAGACAACCTGCTAACTGGGACGTTTCTATCTTTATTAAGCTCCCTAGTGTAACACATCTTGGTTGTCTCTGGTAACTGGAGAGGTCCAGGGACCCAATAGCTACTACAAAGACACCCTCTCATTTCTATGGGACATGTACATCATGGTAGTGGCTGCATAATCTTCCTGCACATTGAGGACTCTACATGCTCTGGTGCATACAAAAGTGATGCTAGGGGAAAATTCTACTTCCCATTCTGCAGGACCAAAAGGCTCTGGACACAGGGGAGCCAGTGCAATTTCACTGTAAAGCAGTTTCTGGATTTGAGGAGCCATGTAGGTGGTGCATACTTTTGGTGCATACAGATATTTAAGCACTTAAAGATATTTAAGCACTTAATGCTCAGATAGGCACCTACTGGAATTTCTAAAAGTGTGCAGACATCTAAATCCCCATGGGAGCATTTGAAAATCCCAGTGGGTGCCTCTCTGCCTCTTTAGGCAGCTAATTACCTTTAAAAATCTGGCCCATAGTCCTTACTCAGGCAAATGTCCAAGAGAAGTCAGCGTGAGTTTGGATTGAGTTAAGAGACCAAGTAAGGGTTTTAGGATTTGGCCCTTTGAGAATGCATTTATGGGCCCACAATCCTGCAAACATGTGATTAGTCCTACTGAATGTTGGTTTATAACAGTTTTAGTAAGTGCAGGCACCTTGCCTCTATTCCTGTATTCCGTGTTTAGCAATTTGAATGTAAAGAGAATCACAGTTATTCTGTTGAATTAGTATATTAGGAAATATAAGGCCCCCACAAAGAATGAAGGCACTATATTGTGTTATATAACCTATAGATTACTATGATGGACTAAATCACCATCATAATGAGGCCAATGACAGAGCACCCGGTGATTTTCAAAGGGAATAGGACTAGGCACCATATTTTTATGAAATCCAAGCAGTGTAAACTAGCGTATTTGCAGCTGTTAACAGATACATATTTAAGTTCCAAGTTGGTACCATTTAATTTTTATATGAATAATCTCCACATAACACAGCAACGTACTTAATATTTAAGATGTAGTAACTCATCTGGCACAAAAATAAAGCATACAATTCCAAATGTAATAAATGTGTAACATATGATCAATACGATTGTTAGCCATATCATCAAGATAGAGTAAACTGTGCAGTCACCAAAGTCAGATTTACTCAGCTAGACTGTAGTTGCCAGACACTGCCTTAAAATGGTACCTGGAGAGATATGTACACTGAAAGGAAGGGAATTTAAAGAGATGAACAATGGTGACCCATGCAAGCTGACTTATGGAGAGTACAATCTTAGCCAGAACCACTGGAGAATAAATTGTAATTGAGCTGACCCAAAGTAAAGTTTAAAATCCAGGCAAAGTGCTATTATTCTTGGAGTTTGAGAGCTTGATGTCCCTGGGGGATTGATGTTGCTAAAGAAACCTGGACCTAAAACATGTAATATAATTTTGATGAGAAGAAAGGGAGCCCAGAAGGAACGCTCTGGAAAGGGTAATGTTTTTAGTTAGTGTTGCTGATTTTGCTGCTAAATAATAGCAGCATAAATTGTAAAATAAATGTGACGTTGACACTGAAATTCAATAGAAAGGTTATTTTCTGTGTGAAAAGATCATCTGATGTGTGCATGCAACACTAGAGTAACTTGCTTGTCAAGGCAAGGGAAGAGTTGCTAAACATCTGCTGAGCACCTGCCATTGAAGACAATTGGTTCCTCAGAGCCTTTCAGGATTTGGCACAAAGGCTTTGGGAGAAAAATAACTCAATTTTAGTTGCAGCAGTATATAAATGCCCTGTAAATAGAGTTACCAGTTTTCCTTTCATATTTTAAATGTAATTATCTCAATTTTTTTTCTTAGGAAGATTATATCCCTTTTTTTTTTTTGCCAGCTGCCCATTCTGCAGAAGAATCCTGAGCAGCAATGAGGTGGAAAATCTGCTGGTGAAGAAAGGGTAAGTCAGCTTTTGTACAGGGCAGCACAGCTCGTCAGAGTCCCCATCTTGCCATGAGTTGGTAGGACCCCTGTGTCTGTGGAAAGACCAACTGAGGTTTTGTAGAAGTGCAGGGAGCTGCCAGTACATGTCTCACTTCAGGATTGGGGCCCAAATTCTTCGTTTTCTAGAGTATATTATGCTGTTGTGTCTTGGGCGAAATGTCATTGAAGCTAGTGGATGGAACATCACCCTTTACTTAAGATAGCTCTGAGAAACAGGTAACCAGGATTTAGAACTGTGTGCGTGTGTGTGTGAGGGAGAGAGAGAGAGAGAGAGGGGAAAAGACTTACAAGGGAAGAAGACACACACAGCTTGGACAAATTCGGCAAAAGAGGCTTACGGCTGTAAGCAAAGAAACTATCTTCTGTGTTTTGTTTCCTTTGTACATTCCTTGTACATAAACAAGATTGCATTGAAGGTACTTGACCCAATCATCCATTTCTCTTCCTCACAGGAACAGCCTGTAAGACCCTGAATTTTTGGCTAGATGCACAGTATTATTATGTTCTATTATGTTACACTGTAGCATATAAATAAAGAAAAAAATGTTCTAAACCCTATTGTTTGTCTCCATCTCCATCTATTCTCTCATTTCTCAATGTCATACATTAGAGAAAAATCCTGTTTTTGCTATCCTGCAGAGAGAGAGTCTTGGTGACCTGATAGATCTTTTCTATGATTTCCCCATCACTTGCTTTCCCACCCTAAATTCCTCTTCTCCCATCGTCAGTTGCTTTGTTTCATTTGCCATGAGTGCACCAGATGAGCAAGAGGCTGGGAAGAAACTGCCGATATCATACTGATCCTTTTCCATCACTGTAGATATCAGGTTATGGCAAATTAATCTGAACATCTATTTTGATCGTTCCAATGTGTCTTATTTGGGCAGAAGGGAGCTAAAATTTAGAGGTAAGATAATATAAGGGGTAACAAATAATGCCATTATTATGACTCACCAGCTACTAACGGTACTATGTCCAATGAATTTGATCATTTAGGACCTATCTTTTTTACCAATGGTAGCACATTTCTTAATATTTTTAGAATTTGGATGAGCCAACTTAAACTATTTGGAGTGTGGATTTGCTGGTTAAGCTTTCAGAAGACTAGCTGCTTCTCTGAATTATTCAAGCTTCCTGAGTCTGCATAATTGGTCTAGAAATCTCAAGTGATTGGGCTTGTAGGGATCTTTCTGATACTTTTGTGTCCTGTTTTGTATGAAAAGTGGAAAATTTGTTTCTAAAAAATGGACAAAAGTTTAGTGTACATGTGGAAGGGGGCTCTGATTTTTGTCCTACTTGATTTGCTACCCATCCTCATTAGGGATTGAATTTAAACTTGCTAGTGTAATATTATTGAATGTAATAAGGTGAATTCATCCATAGTGTACTGTCAGTGTAGCCAACCTCCCAGGATCATCCAATCCTGATAGAAATGTCACTCATTCTACCGAAGCTAATGGAATTGGTTAGGAGTTAGAGATAATTTGAGCCCAGTGTGTATGCTGTATTGTCAGCTCTCAAGATTGTTTTTTTGTGAGTCATGTTCTATTTGATGTATTTTGTAAAGCTCCAGCTCACAGTTATCTAAGTACTTGAGAATATCAACTTTTAATTTAAAAAAGAAAGTAAATTTCTATCCTTCATGGTTAGAGAAAAAAGTTTGAAAACATGACCCAAATATTCCTGACAGGTTCAAAAACCAGAAGTCAAATAAAAAGAACTCAACATTTATTATTTGTTTTAAAATCTCATAATTTTAAAGTCAATCTCATGAATATTGGGTGATTGACTCATGATTTTTGCATGTTTGAGGTTGGCAATACTAAATATGCCTACATTGTCAATTAAAAATCACTTAGGGCTTGAGTACATGGAGCAGCAATGCGCACTAGGTGGGTCTTATTTCCAAAGTGCACCGAAGCACTGTGGATTAATTGATCTGTGTAGATTCTGCTAGTGTGAACTAAAAGTTCCCTAATGTAGGGCTGGCTTGACATAAGTAACTTGCTTCATTTCTTAGTGGGCATGATCGGAAGGCTAATGGAAGGTTACGTTGTAAATAGAGGCTTACGGGCAGTATGCTGGAGCCGGGATGTCTGAGGCAGCCAAGAGGGAGAATACCCAGAGAACTCTTAACTACAAATAAGATAACAACGGCCAAGATAAGTTAGGAATGTAGAGATGAGTAAAGAGTAGGCTGGGTGTGGAGGTAGCATGGACATAGCATGATGCACAGGGATTAGTTTCTGCAAAGTAACCAAGCCAATCCAAAATGTGTGGCGCAATGTAAATAAAGGAAGTGTAAGAACCTGCAGGGCTAAAACCTGGGACTGGGGGTGGTTCTGGGTCACTGACACCACAAAATCACACCAGCAGTCTAGATTGGGGTGCTCCTGGGAGGACCCTGTGAGACTGCGCTCAGCAGGAAGCACCACCCAGCAGGACATCGTCTTCTTCTGCCAGTTTCCTGATGCCTGACTCTTAGTTTGCCCTCTGGTCTGTCTCAGACTCTGGCCTTCCGGCACCCGAGTGGCCTGACTCCTGAGTCTCATTCTGGCCGCTCGTTCTGACCACAAGGGCTGACTGCCCACATCGTGGTCATGATAGGCAGAAGTTTTCTGTGTAATTTTGGAAGCGTGGTATGCCTTATACCTTCCTCCTATGTTTGAATCTGAATTTGCTTTAATGTATGCCAAATAAAGACACCCGAGTGTTGAAATCTGGAGTTGAACTGAGATTTTTAGATCCCAGGGAAATGGATGATGTTTTCTCCCAGAACTGGACAATACGTTCTGGATAAGCTGAATGAAAAAGGTTTTGGACGGAATCCTGACACCTGGTGTTTTAACATAGTACTGTTTTAAACGGCACTACATAAAAGTGCACTGCGGACCTTTTAGTTCACACCAGCAGGGTCTATGGGGACCAATTAATGTGTAGTATGTTAGTGAGCTTTAGACATCACACCCTGATAAGTGTGCATTGCTATTCGGTGAAGACAAGCCCTTAAATGGAGTTGTAACCAATATACTATATTGCTTCCCATGCAATTTAGTCACCCTGGATTTGATGTAATGGCTTGACATAGTACAGCTATTAAACCTAGATAAACATTGGGAATGGGCAAAGTTCCAAAATGTTATACCATGTTCTTATTTTCACATTAGAGTTCCTTGAGCAGAGTTTGGGACAGAGAGCTCCCATTTGTAAATTCTTTTATTTTTTTATGAGTTTATAGAGAGACAGACCCCAAGTCCATAATGATATTTCAAAGATACGGCCTGGTAGTCTTTTGACTACTTGATTCACATTATTTACATCTGATATTATTTTTGTGCTAGCACCTACGGGCTCCAGTCATAGGCCACCACTGTGCCAGGCTCTGTATAAACACATAACAAAAAAAACCAGTTCTTGCCCTAAAGAGCTTACGATCCAAGTATAAGACAAGAGATATGAGGTGGATGCAACAGACAGACAGGGAGAGAGAGTGATGGTCACAAATAGGGTTTGCAGCTACCCATAAGATTTGTAGAGAAACTTTACACAGACAACATGTTGGTATTACTGTTTCAATCAGTCTGATTGCAGACTTCAGGCATCAGCTCATAATATTGATTTGCATGGTGCAAATTATCTGTGACAATTCCTCCCTTCCCCTCCACTCACAAAACTAGTTATCAGTTTCTACCTGGAATTTGTTTGGATTGGTGTACCCTGAAGTCTAAAGCTACTATTTTCCTGCACTTCATAAGCCAAATTTTGGATCAATAAATAATGTAAGGAGGTATAAGCTTAATTTTGATAAATTGAGAACTCTTAGTATTCAAAATAGAACTATAGAATGTAGCCTCTGGCATGCGCTATGTAGGAAAGAAATATTGTATAATTTTTCCTCGACACTGTAAATTATAATTATGATTATGTGCAATCTAAGCCACTGAGGAAAAGAATTTGCAGAGAAGTGAGAACTAGATGTTTTACAAAAAAGGGTTTTAATTTTTATCATTCATTTGGTTGAGGACAGCAGGCTGTTTTGCTTATAGATTTCCTGAACAGGAAAAGCATCTTACATTGGCTAGTTGGATTTCTTTTTTAGTATTATAGTTTTAGCTTTCAGTGTGAATCAATGGCTTACAAAGAAAACGTGAAGAACTCAAGGAAAGAATAGGAATAAATTTTAGAGCAATATATTTTAAGCTGCTCTGAATTGAAAATCAGCTTGTGCAAAAGATCGAGGAGACTGTCATTGTCATCATTTAAAAGATCATTTCCTGAACTTTTGTGGTGTTTTTGCTCTGCTTGCACTTTGGTAGTTGATGGTTACCTAATATAATATGGAAAGCGGAATGTTTTCATCAGAATTCTCAGTAAGGAATCCAGGCATTTACTATAGCTTATTACTTGTAGTTTTAGGGTTTGTGGAGAGTTGATTAATGTGTCTATTAAGGCTATCTGATAAGACAGCAGGCTCTATTTTGTTTGACAAAAGTCTTTTCAGTGAGGAGGGAATTTAAAATGAATACTCACATTAAGTGATTCAATTGTAGTTTATCTGATCAGTAAAAATTAGACGAGCTTTCTGTGCTAACAAGAATTATTTGTGCCGAGTCAATAATAGCAGCTATTCCTCCGGAAGTAAAAAATTAATTCTAAAAACATCTATTTAAATTATAAAGTTTTTGGGCCATGTTATGCCATCTGCTTTTAAGCACGGGGCAGGGGCGCTCAGCCCTACCCTGACCATAGACACTACTGCACATTCACAGCCCTAGGCAAACGGTGGTGGGAAGAGGTCCTAGTCAGTCTCTCTTGGGGCCAGTCCTTGGAGAAGATGTAAATGGTCATTGACCAGCACGACCTGGAGTGAATGGGTCCTCCTCAGGATCCAGCCCCTAGGATCTCCCCTTGACCTAGTTCCCTGGTCCACCATCTCCTCATACTGCCTCTTCCATTTTGCTTCAGGCCCATTCTGGAAGGAGAAATGGCAGTTTGTTGAGGACATACATATGCCACACAGCAATGCAAAGGGGGGGGGGGGCGGGGAATGCCATACACCTTTTATAGGGACCATTGCTACTCAGCAGGTAACGTGGGCCCCCTCCTTGGGAAAATTCTGGTTGCTCCCCTGGCATGGAGGATATATAAACAGCAGAAAAACTTGCTGAAATGCCTCAGATAATTTTAGAGGAGAGGAAGTTATTCCAATGTGGCACCACCCCTCCCTCTAACCTACTGCATGTTTGTGGCTCCATAGTTTGTGTCGGGGAGGCGAGATCGTAGCCGAGTGTGGATAGTGACTCTCCACTGAGTCTTCTTCAAACCCTGCAATAGGATAATGTTGGAGTCAATGTGCTCAGATCACTGAGAACCAGGCCATCTATTTAGGTACCTCAATAAGGACTGACTTTAGGCATCCTAATTTGAAAATGTTGGGCAGTGAATATACTGAAAACCCATTAAAATGTTTTTAAAAGTCAGTTCCTTTTGTCATATAACTTGCTCTTGTATTGTTCAGAGCCATATTATTAAGAAAGTAGCTAAGAAGCTCATAAGAACTTAAGAAAAATAGTACTTGTGTGCTTGTATAGCAGTTATCATCTGTAGATGTTAAAGTACTTTATACAAGTGGGCAAACATTATCATCCCCATTTGAAAGACTGAGAAACTGAGGCATGGAGAGGTCCTGTGCTTTGTCCAAAGGTGCCCAGTAAATCAATGGCAGAACTGACACTGGAACTCAGGCACTCTGGAAGCTTGATGTGATCTTGGTTACACTGGTATAAAATGGAGTAACTCCATTTATTTCAGTGGAGTTACTCTGGACTTATACTCTTGTAAGCTTGATCAAAGTCTAGGCCTAGAGAACACGAGCGTAACCTTTTGATTATTTAAAAAAAATAAATTAACGTGTGTATGTAATTTTAAGTATATAATTAATAACTAAGAAGCTTATTTGATATGTGAGCGTATTAGTTATTTATAGTAAACATTCATAAATTCTAAGGTATGAATGCAATTTATATTTTTAGAAACAATTTTCTTAGAAATTTCAAAGCAAAACCAAAGGGCCAGCAAAGAGTAATCTATTTCCATATATAATCTACTTATTCTCAGGTTTTTAAAAAATTTCACAGTTGTATCAGTGGCTACAAACTTTTATTTGGATTTTAGAACTAGAGAAGCAAGTGCTGCTCATTAAATAAAGATACAAACACAGACCCTAATCCTGGAATGTAACTCATGTTAACAGATCCCTCCCTTCATGCAGGGCCTAGTGATTTCACTGAGACTCAGTGCAGGCACAAGGGCCTTCTGTACGGATCTGATCACAGGACTGGAGGCGCACACACGACATCTGGTGCAGACATTAACATTTTTTGGTTGGCATGGGAGAGGCAAAATTCAACGATTTCAATTTTTGCATTGATTACTTATTGCCAAAGATAACTATTAAGGCTGTAGTGATGAAAATCTTATAATTTACACTAGTAGTGCATTTCTGAGTTTAGAGCATGTTTATCCTACAGATTTGTTGGAGTTAAGCCAGGATGTGTCGTATTCTTACTACTCATAAAACCGAAAACTTCTGTATGGTAAATTTTAATGGAACTGTATTACCCAACACTTTAGAGATACAAGAGGGAGGGATATTCTCTTTGACCATATGATGTGCTTACTGGTAATTTCATATATGCAAATATAGGTGATATGCCTTCTAACACTATCTCTTAGGAATGGAGAATCTATAATAGATTCCTGGCAAGACTAACGTGCAACAAATCTATACAATTACTAATTATATACAAATGCTGTCCTCTCTTCCACAAGTACAAAGGGTCCTAAGCACTATGGCTGTGCTGTAATTAGACTACCATTAGTCCAGGTATGCATCAATACCTGCAGAGCCAGGCTTTAATGGGGCTTCTTTCATGCTGCCAGATTAGAGGGTGGGGTGAGAGTAGCGGTGTCTGTGACTACCCTGGATCCTACTGATCAATTACTATAGATTTAACCTGGACCATGCATGTTGACATACTAGGACGTAGCATGATGAACAGGATTTGTCCCCTTTATCTCTTTTTTGAGGAAAATAAACATATTTACACAGAGCCTAGTTCAGTGTGCCAGCTTGAGTGTACAGATTTGAAAGGATGCTTTCTCTCACTTTCACAGTAATTATAGGTGAATAAAACTGCTTATATGGAAAGGGGAGAGATACAGGGGGAAATAAAAGATGAGAAAACAGCTTTTATGTTCCTTAGCAGTGCAGCTTATGCAATAGATGAGATTCTTGGTATCTTCCATAACGAAGGCATTCACAGCCTCCTAACCAATGTTCTCTCCTCCCACAAGCTATTTCTGTTTGAATACCTGCCTTATGTGACACTTCTGTCCTTTGGCTCCTTGCTCAAGAGAAACTTGTAATAAAGAGCATTTGAGAGTGGGATGTTTATTGTAGAGTATAAAGGGAGCAGGACACTCTATTCAGTGACTTACACAGGCAGAAACTAACAACCACAGCGAAAAGCATTGGCAGAGATCAGTTGAAGGACTTTGTCTCTCTTACTGTGTTGGGCCTTTTCCAAAGGAGATGAGCACTGCTGTAGTGCCTTCAGAATTTGTGCTCCAATTTGACTTAGCTCCTTCCAACTTTTCTCTCAACTTCGAGCTGTGCTTTCTCCCACACCTCACGATTTGACACTTCCAGTCTAAAGACAGGCTGGCACAGGTCTGAGGTTGCTTAACCTGCTCAAATTGGATTTTAGAGGCATAGCTCAAAACTTGCAGCTCAGGGAGCACAAGGGGCTATACGGGGCTTTAAGACGCCTTTGTGCCTTCCAATCCAGGGCTGCTGGCGTAATTTATACATCCCCGGGAGCCTGTCTAAATTATGGCAGCCTCACTGGGTTGCTCTACATGCTATCGCGAGACAAGGTGGGTGAGGTCATACCTTTTACTGGACAACCTTCTGTTGGTAAGAGAGAGAAGTTTTTGAGCTTACACGGAGCTCTTCTAGCATTGCCAGGGATCCCTGCAATGCTGCAGGCCTACCTGTCACACCCCATTACATCCCTTATACAAGGCTTGCAAAAGGGTATCACCAAAAGAAGTCTTCTGGCTGTCTTCTACAGTGCCTATGTAGAGAATCCTTCCCCAGCAGAACCGAGGCTTTTATGGCCTCTCTTTGCTGCTCTGCGCCTTTAGTGCAAGTGAAGGGTGGAACTGTGGAAATGTGAAAATCCCGAAATCTTATACAGAATCCCAGCTACACATTCCCACACATTATCAGCTGCCAGTGGTAACTCAAAATGGCCTATGGAAAAGCCCAATCTTAATCAGAATTCCTGTTGAGCTGATAGTAACTACACAGTGTCTTTCATACCAGGATCTCAAATCAATTCATATCCCACTTTCATAGGTGGGAAAACAGTCGCAGAGAAACTGAGGGTCTGATTTTCAAGATGCTGAACAGCCACAGATCCTTTGACTTTAGTTGGAGTCATGCATACTCAGCACTTCCGGAAATTCGGCCCTACATGATTTCTGAAAAGTCACACAGGGAATATCTGCATTTCCAACTGGGAGTGGAATTTCCAGCTCAGACCTACCCACACTAGGGCTGATCAAACTAGCATATTAAAAAGAGTGTAGCCCTTGTCTCACGAGCAGTGGGAATGGCTAACTGCCTAAATACATATCTAGCATGTCAGCGGCTAGGTTCTCCTGCCACTTGTGCCACTGCTATGCTTTATTTTTAGTTTACTAGCTTGCTCCAAGACAGTGTGAATGTCTCCTCGAGCTGGGAATTACACTCCCAGCTTGAAGTGCAGACATACCCAAAATCTGTTAGTGGCAAATCAGGAATTAGAACCCAGGGATGCTGACTCTCAGTGCTTGATGTTAACCACATGCTGTTAACTCAAGATAAAGCTATCAGATTCACTGCAAAGGATTAAGGATAAATTGGACACAACTCTCATGGTCCCACATTTTATTCTTGTGATCCTCCAGGCTAGAATGAATAGCTCTGTCAAATGGTTCACCGCAGATCTTCAGGAAAGTATGCTGAATTCATGTAAATGCTGGGACTATGCATCTTATCCCATGCAAAAGATCTAAAACAAACACCTTAATACATCTCAAAATCTTCAGGATCCCACAAAAACCAAATCTTTTATTTTTAGTGGAGGGAAACATAATATGTGTGGGGTTTTTTTTATCACAAACTGTTACAAGAGAGAGTCTATGATGTGGAAGTGGAAATAGAATTTCCCTGTCACTCAAAGTACTTGTTACAAAGCATAAAACTGTTTACATATATGAAAGGAAAGCACAAACAGCATGCAGTAATATGACATAAAAAAGGAAGATTGAACAATCTGAACTTGAATTCCTCCAGAAGAATAGCATGGTAGAATGTAATTAAAAAGTTAGATTGCTTCCCTCAGCGTATCTTGACAATAATAATAGAGCTGTGAACTCAATAACTGAGCTGCTGCCTGGCAAAAATGTTGCTTTATCTTTTGGCTATTTTAGGAATTTAAATGTGCATCGATGGGATCAAACGAGAAATTTCCTGTTCTAATGGAAAATTGTCCTGCATTTTAGGGTTAAAAATAAGTCAGTCAGAAAATCTGTTCTTTGGTCAATTCACTTTCATACAAAAAGCTAACATTTGGGAAAGGTTTACTTTATTGAAATACATAATACAAGCATGGCCTAAACTGTTGTCATTAAATATTGATTAGGTTTGGTGACCTTCCACAAAGTAAATAGTCTAGTTATTTTATTAAATGTCTCTCTTGTAAAACACTGATCACGCTCTTAGCTATCATGCTTTATGTCCAAGGGGAATAATATGAAAGCAATGAAACACACAATCAACTACACAGTATAAAATTGCCTGTATTCATGAGATGAAGTCAGGCGTTCCTAAACCTACCCACCCAGTACAAATAGAAATGTTTCTAATATTTATAGCTTTAAAAATATAAATGCAACCAAGGTTACACTAAAAATCCAGATCTAAACCAGATGCTACTATTTTAAAAAAACACACACATTTCAAATCTCTTATTACAAGAAACCTTCCCGGATATAATTTTGTTCTTGCTTTTTCCTGGAAACCAAATTAAACCTGAAGGGAATACCTATTTCATTTTATATAGAAGTTCATGAGGAAGTGCAAGATGTACAGATAACACCAAAACACAGGGTGTGATTTTTTGTAACATAGGAGTTTGGGGACTCTATAGGGTGATTTAATAAGATATTAATCTCCTTTAGAGATGCTGTTGATATAACCTGCAAAGATTCAGGCCTCCAATTATGTGATTACTACCATACCTGCTGAAGGACAAAAATTTTGTTTTTGCTTGCCTTGTCCGTAGAGCATATCTAGTTTCTAGATCAGCATATATAGTTTATCTTTCCTTATTTGTGGATAAATAAAATATAGTTCCAACAGTGAAAGGGCAATATGGTACATTTTTTTGCTACATTTAATGCAATTCTTTTAATAAAATGATCAAATTCATTGGTGTAAGATCGATGAATGGCAAAGCAAGAGTTGATAGAACAACATTGAAAAATCCTATTGTCTTTAAGGTTGTAGTGCCAGAAAACCACTTTCCTTTTCTGCTAAATAGCCCATGAAGGGCCTAAACTGCAGAAAGAGAAGGTGGAGATGGTCAGGCACAGTGTACATCCATTGAGGCACATTGTTGATGGGGGTCTTATGGAGCCTGAACTGGAAGTCAAAGCTTCTCCATTCAGTAGAAAACCCTGAGCAAAGGAGGAAAATCCTGCTCTTCCTCAAGGGTAAATCCCCACCCTGAAGAAGAGGGGGCAGATTGATTAACACTCTGTCAATTTACATCCATCTAGACCATTATGGCTTGTTTAGCTGATTATAACTAATTTCTTTAAGGGATTGCAGACATCAGCCTACACCATCTTAAGCTTGGAGAAACACTATTGATTTGTCTTGCTCAGTGGACGATATTGGTTGCTTGTGAACATAGACTTTACCATGCTGGACCAGATCCATGGTCTATTTAGACCAGTATCCTCTATCTGTCAGCTATCTGAGGGGCCAATGAAGGAGCATGAGTCCTAGAAATGGGCAATTATAGAATAACCTGACCAATATGCCTGGGGAGAGGGGTTCCTCAGATCCATCAGGTAGTAGTTGGGATATGTCCTGAAACTTCTGAGGGCTTATATCTCTTACAAAGTTTTGGCGTGGTGTTATTCTTTTTATTTTTCCTATCTAACTATGAATGTTCCTATTATCCATATGTTTAATCCTCTCTTCCCTTCGAATGGATTATACTGTTTCATTCGTGTTGTAAATTTGTGGGCTTTAAAAGATAGAGAGTCCAATTCTGCTTCCTCCAGAGGGGTTGACTTGCAAAACTGTCCATTATTCAGTGGTTTACTAATAGATCTGATACTGGCCAGAGATAGGCTATTGGACTGCTAATGGTTTGATATGGTGTGTAGTTCATTAGCCTTCAGCTGGGAGCAGGAACAGGTCTATAATTTTGTTCCTCAGTATTTCTGGATTTTCTAAGAGCACTGTATGTGAGGCAGCACATTAAAATTGACATCACTTAAGAAATTTTGCAAACAATTCCACATAAGAAGTGATCATGAAATTCTATATTTCTTTTTTTAGGTATAATGGATATTTTAATAAGCTTTCACACTGTACACCAAAGCAGGAAGAATTCTTATTCTGTAGCTGGTATATGGAGAATGCTGTTTGTGCAGTGAAAACTTAACAGGAACAAGTGTACGTTATGCTGTATGCCAAACTTGGTTATAAATCTGTACAATTCTCACATAGAGTTTTCAGCTACTCAAACAGCATAACAGACAAAATCCAGCAAAGTCTGTCAGTCTTTTCCTTCTAAAAGAATGCGGTTGTTGGAATATCAATATTTACAGAATTCTTGGGTGCAACAGCTTTGAAAGAGTAATTAATCTTGCCTTTGAGACTCACAACAGAAAAGCTCTAGCTTGTGCATTAATCTCTCTAGTAAAAGCATTATATAAACAGCCTACATTAGTGTCACAACAGAATTTTACAAAAAGAATGTGAAATTGATGTGATCCAGTAACTTGAGCAATGACACTAAAAACAGTTATGCAAACAATTTTCTTTCTTAAGTTACTCTCCACTTTGGAGAGTGAGATGAAAATAGTAGGATTTTAAAACGAACTATCTTTATAGATAATGTCAGATGAGTTAAATGGTCATCTACATTCAATTATAGTTGCCTGAAGCAGAATAAGTTTTAACGGGAATACAGAATAAAATAGGAGGGGAGGGTTAAAAATGAAATTTCTCAGTAAGAAAAGGTAACAGGCAGAGTTTGATATCTACAAGCTTTAGGGGACTGGATCCTTGGGTCTACACTTAGTGAATGGAGGGGCAAGGGACAAAGCTGACCTAAAGGCAACTTTGACTTCTTCCAATTCTGGAGACAACTGTAGGCCGCTTTGGTTTCCAGCAGAAATTAGAGATCCCTTGAGACTTTACTAACTCATTCTGCTGGTAATAGCTGCTTGGGGCTAGTTTGCTCATTCAGGATCATTACAGTGCAAGGCACTGTGGCCATTTCTCTTTCGGTGCATCAAACACTCCTACATAACGGCAATGACATAGAGTTGTATGAGCTAGCTATACACCTGTTAGTGATACTCCACCCAGTTTCTTCCGAAAAAAGATAGTGGGGGCAGAAGGTCTGGCCCAGGGCCTGGTACTCTGTCATTGAAATCAAGAGGGGTTAGATTTTCAGAGACACTGAGTAGTATTCATGGTTCCCAGTGACATCAATAGGAGCAGGAACAAGATTTTATGTTGCATGAACTCAGACAGCACAGGTTTAAAAATTCATTAAAACACTCTGCCTTACATGGACAACACTCGGCACTATATCAGACTGCAAATGTAAGGTTAAAGGTTTTATTGTTATGACCCATTGTTTACAAGCCACACTTGCTTGTAGGAGAAAAACAAATAAACAAAAAGCGACAAGGTCTCTGTAAAAGCAATTTCATTTGCTTGTACCTTGATGGGCTTTGGAGTGGGAAGGTGGCTGTTATTGTTTAAAAGCATCGTACTCTTCAATGTTAGAAAAAATCATAATAAACCCAAAGAGATAGCTTTGTCATAAACAAAAACATGTTTTCCCCTTTATTAAGTGTCTGTCTTTCCTCCTGAAGCAACTGAGCATTCGGTAAAATATTGGTCTTGTATCTTTCAAAGAATCATATAGATAACTTAATAAAACCTGCAATGTTTGCATCTACAGTATTGAATAGTGTGGGATCTAACATGGGTTGTGCACAAGCCTTTCATGCCTGAAATAGCTTGATATCAACTTTGCTGTCTCTATGCTGTATAATTTTAAACCGTTAAGATAAAGTTGTACAATCATACTTGCCTTGAGCACATCTTGATCTTTTCATCAGGGAGTCCCCAGCAGGGGAGCTGCAGGTGTTTTCCACTCCCTCTGCACCACCACCTGAGCACGGTAAAGGCAGCAGCATGCTGCAGAAAATATGCCACTGTAACATGGAATTTCATTTAATGTGTGCAGAAATTCAAAATTAACACAGCGCATACAAATATCCGAGGGCTGTTGGAAAATCTAAAGCTTATTTCAGTACAAGGTGAGAGAGTCAATTGTAATGGATTAGCTACAGAACTGAAATCTTTGTATTTTCAGATTGTATTTTGAGGGCCAGCTTGAAGGAGAGGCAGACTGACTCGGGGTGCAGTGGTGTCATGGAGAAGGAAGCAAAGGGAGTGTTAATTGTAATGAACATGAGTGAAGAAGGTTAGGGAACAAAAGGAAGTGAGGAGAAAATTGGAGGGACTCAAAGGAGCATCAGTAGACAGATGGAGGGCTTCCTCCCTCCACTGCATGGGTGGGAGTCTCCTCTGGAGGTTTCCATCTCCCTTTTGTCTCCAGCCATGTGAATTTTGGGTGGGGCAGAGGAGTGGGAGTTCAAGAGCTCCCAGCAGCCTCTCTGCAGCTAAGAGGCTCATTCTGACAATTCTGTGAGGAGCAGCAGCACAGAGGGAGGATGAGGCCCAGCTGGGTATTCACCCCAACCAGTATTCCTTACCCACCCAGTATACTAATTCCCTACACACCCAGTATACTACAGCTGTATACTACAGCTGGCTGCTAAGGAAATTAGGGCCTGATCCAAACCCCACTGGGATAAATAGAATTCTTTCCATTGACTTGAATGGGCTTTGGATCAGGCCATAGGAGAGGCCAGACAGGCTGTATGTTAGTTCTTGTGCTGCTGCTGGGTAATAGACATGTGGAAGTGCTGCCTGGCTTCTGAGGAGGCCAGCGTGATATCCCACAATTAACAAGCATAAAAGCCTCTGCTGTCTGAAATAAAAGGGGCTTAATGCTGAACAGTTAAGTTAGTCAGTACGGTTAATATGCCGGTGACATAATTGTAAGATAGTAGAAAAGACACGTGGAGACTGAGGAAAACAAGTTCTAAACACCTCCAGTGAGAGAACAAAAGATACCTTGCAAGCTTTGAACCTGGCAGATTAACATACTGCAGTCTGCCTGTGCTGTCAAGAAGCCACGATGTACGCTGCATCACAGGAGCATCTTAAATTGCTATTTAGTGGAGGTGTAATCAGTTTAGTGTTCATAAGGTACCCTCCCAAAGTGCACTGGCTGTCATGAGCTAACTAACTGTTAGAATCACAGCTATTTAATGGAACAGTGTAAGGTAGTTTGGAGATTACACCAAGGTCAGCTTGTTCAAACTAACTATTTTCCTGCTCAGAGCTGAAGGAAATGCAAAAAGGAAATACTATCTGCTGTTCAATTTTGATGAAGGCATTCTCAGGAGATGAGACATCCTGGAAAGAGGAATGGAGGGATTTGTGAGAGGGATATTGACTGGTGTCATAGAATGCAAAGGAGCAATAAGGAAAGGACATTTACTTTGGGCTAAGGACTAAGGGCCCAATTCATCACTGCATTACTCCAGTTTGCAATGTTGCCAACTCTTGTGATTTCATAACAAGTCTCATGATATTTGATGTCTTTACTGAAGTCTGAGCTGCTGAAATCATGAGACTGCATGAGAATCTCAGCATTCATTTAATTTTTTTTCTAGATGTCATTGTTTCAGGAAAAAAAAATCTTGAAAACATGACCCAAGTACACCTTAAAGCAGCAGCTTCCAAACTGTGGGTCATGATTCCAAGAAGGGTCGCTCCATCAGTGGAAGGGTCAATCCTGAGTGTGTGTGGAGGATGTTGTGTTGCTCTACAAAATGGTGTCCTCCATGTGGCATGACCTCCCATGTATGGTGTGTACAAAGTAATGCTGTGTGGAGGATGCCATTTTAAATCATGCTGACTGGTGTCATGGCGGCGACGTGCACAAGGCGGGGCAAGGAGGGGCATTGGGTCCCCAGTAAGCGGCAGGTGGGCACAGAGTTCCTTTGCTCCTTGGGGGCCCTGGTGGGGAGGGCACATACTCCTCCCTGCCAGATGACTGGCAGGGCCACAGACTGTGCCCCTCCGAAAGCGCTGGAATTTAAATTCCTACATATGCCCCTGGATTGTGTAGAAGCATTACATCTGAAAATGGGGTCATGCGGTGTAAAAATTTGGGAGTCCCTGCCCTAGATGGTCAGAAACTAGAAGCCAAATCTCTCTCTGTGTAAAGGGTTATCTGCATAGTAATATTTATTATGGTCATTTGCCTTGGTATCTGAGCCTTTAGGATGCACTTAGGTCAAGTTTTCAAACCTTCCTCAACTTTAACCTGAAAACAATTAGTTATGTGTATATATAAATGATTTTTAAGCCAATCTTCTGATTTTTTTGAGGCCTGACATGTTATTTTATTTTTAAACTCTTGGGGTTAAAAATACAGTTTATGCCAGTGTAACTCTAATGGAAATTGGATTAACACAGTGGTGAATAAGGTTCAAAACCTTTTTATACCTGTCTGTAAATCATATAGCACACTCTTGATGTTATAGAAATTAATAATAATGATTTGTTTATTGTTTAACAGGAGTGCCTGTGATATACTAGCCTCTTTCCAGACAGATAAGAAGGGCTGTCCTTGCCCTGAGGAGAACATCTGTCTAAGGATGGCCAGGGAGATAGGTTCACTTCAGAGCAGATGTCATTTAAAATGATACATATACAGTACACCTCACTATAACGAACCTCTGGGGATCCAATCCATTTGTTCAGTATTGCCAGGGGTTTGTTATAGTGATGGGAGGGGGCAGATCCTCTGGTACCGGGGCTATGGCTGGAGCTGACAGTGCTCCTCTGGTCCTGGGGCCATGGCTAGGATAGACTGCTCCTTTGGCCCTGAGATTACAGCCAGGACAGACTGGTCCCGGGGCTGCAGCAGGGAGCAAAGAATTTCTCTGGCACCAGGGCCATGGCTGGAGCTGACAGCCATGGCTGTGCTCCTCTGGCCCAGGGCTGTGGTGGGGGACAGAGAGCTCCTCTGGATCCAAGGCTGTGGTCAGGACAGAGTGCTACTCTACCTCTATGGCCAGGACGCAGTGCTCCTCCGGCCCCAGGACTGTGGTGAGGAGACCGCAGTCCTCCAGCTCCCTGATGAGGTCCTGGGGCTGGAGGAGCTCCCTCTCCCTGTCATGATTCTAGGGCCAGAGGAGCACTGTCAGCTCCTGCTGCAGTGCACAGACCAGAGGAGCGCTTTGTTCCCACTACGCTGCCATGGCCCTGGGCTAGAGGAGCACTGTGCCCTAGATGTGACCCAGGGCTGGAGGGCCTGTCAGTCCCTGCCACAATCCCGGGGCTGAGGTGGATCCAGGGACCATGTTTGCTATAGGCCAAGGTTCACTATTACGAAGGGTGTTATAGCAAGGGTCTATTGTACTTTTCATTGATGCTGCCTAAGTTATACTATATAGACCAATAACTTTTAAATGATAATTTTGTTGGAGTTTGAACTCAACAATAAGAAAAATGTGGAGACATCAAAAATAAAGTAGGTTTGTCAGGATCATTTACTCTCTGATCACAGAGACAATAGAATATGACTCTTTTTTTAAGTGATAGATGAGTTCCATTAATACCATCAGAGACATTTCAGGGCTGTGTGTAGTCAAAGGAAAAAGTATATTAAACTCAGATGTTTTTGCAGTCTGGGGAGCATTTGGCTATCTGGAGTAGACCTGATATCTAAGACAGTCCCCTATGTTTATGAATTTAGATACATTTTTGTGCTTGATCAATAACTGTAGAGTATTAGCAGAGAGAAAATCTTCTTTCACTTTGACTTCTCAGCTCTGAATACCTCTTTGCTCCTTGAGGGACCATCTGAGAAACCTGAAAGAACTTTCTTGACAAGCTTAAAATCACTTTTATCTCCATGGTATGCCTGCTTTTGACAGATTCCTAGAGTAATAAACCCCTTTTCAAAATCCATAAATTCTTGGTTTTCATAAAACTCTCTACAAAATCACAGGCATTCATGTACAGTACATATACAGTATACTGCTACATCCTATGGGAATGGTACTACATAGTGTTTACCACTAAAATTTTCAACTGAGGAACAATAAGTCTTCAATTATATCTTCACGTTATAAAAAAAAAATATAATGAGCATTGGATTTTTTTGGTGGGGTTTTTTTTTTTAAGCAGCTGCTTGTTAAAAAGCTGACAGCTCAATTGCAGCATTTCATCCTCCATGAACAAGGGGGAAGTTACGTGATACAAATATTGCAGAATAAAATCAACATGGAAGCAGCAATATATGGCATGTCATGGTGAATATTCTGCTGTGCAATATGTATCTAACAATAGTTGCCATAAGTAACATCTATTTTGGCAGACAATATTTTTAACTTTCATAAATACAAACCCCACTTTTTCCTACCACATACCCAATCTTAAATGCCTATTTTCTCTCTCTCATACATACTCTGCCTGCAGGACTCTTGGCAGTAGAGAGATATTGTTGCTGTCGTTATTTAAATCTTGGAAGGTCAACAGATACTATAGTGATAGGCTCCAACAGAAGGACTTAACTAGAAATATCAGTTATAGTAAATTATCATCTTGAACTTCGCCGAAGAATTAATGTTCATCTTATAGTGTGCATGTGCGTATTGTTTTAGGTGATAGTTCAATATATGGAAATATCAAGCTTCATGCCAGCATTGCAAAGATCAAAAGGGTAAATCCTGATTTCATGAAAGTCAGTTGCCATTGACTTCAACAGGGTCAGGAATGTCCCTGTTGTTTACTAAAAGTGGGTCCAAACCAGGGCCAGCATTTTCAAAACTGGATACCCAGATCAAGGCTCCTAAATCCCCATTTAGGCTTTTTCCTGTTTATTCTACTCAATGTTTGTTAGCTGCTCAGCAGAGTTCAGCTGATATTTCTTCTGGACAGACATAGCTGGGCTTCTGTGAAAAATAGTTAAATTAAAGACCTATGTCCATTCCAAAAGCTTGAGTGAAATAGATATTACATCTTTAACTCTGAAGTTATCATTTCAGATCCAGATAGTTTTTAATATGGTAATTAGTGCCATCTGCTTCATCAATAAAGATTCAAATTTTTTACAGAAAAAATAAAAATAGTAAATGCGTTTGATCATACCAGTGATGGATAAAACAATCTCAATAAAACGCAAAAGGGTTTCAATGTCACTATGCTGGGAGAATGATAAAAGAATTTCTAATATGATTTATATGCTTTAAAATAATATTGGATTTCTATTGAGTTGAACATTATTTATGATACATTCAAAAATGAAGGGTAATATGTCAAGGTTGCGAAATATAATTAAAATCTGTTTTTTCCTATTACAAAGCATATATTGACCTCTGATTAGTAACACTTTTTTCTCAAATCTGCTTTCATATCTTTATTTGAAATGAATGTCTCCTGTCCTTGGAGGGGATGAAAGTCAAATGGATAGGATTCAAGTAAAGGGGTATGGAAGGCAGAAGTACATAGAACATACCACAGAATATGCTCCAAGGAGAAAGTCTGGAATACAAACTTTAACACACTTAAAACTGCCTTCACCAAACAAAGACACTCCCCCAGAGAAGTGGATCACATCATTGAACAGGCCACCCAAATACCCAGAGAGAATCTGGTTCAATATGGAAAAATTCCCTCTGATTCCACCTACTACCACATAAGGGCTATCATTAAATAATTACAATCCATACTCTGTGGGGAACACATCCTGAAAGGAATCGTTCCCAAGCCCCCTCTTCTGGCCTTCAAACAACTCCCCCCCCCCCCAGCCTTGCTAAGCTCATCATCAGAATTAAGCTCCCCACAGACCAGCTCCACCAACTCCAGGCACCACCAGACCCTGCCATAACATCAGATGCAAAACCTGCAGACATACCTCCACTGCTATGATGATCAATACCCCCTACAACGCAACTTTCAAGATTCATGGAGCCTATGCATGCCTTTTGCAACATGTGGTGTATCTCATCCAGTGCACTAAATGACCCAATAACAACTAGGTGGGTGAAATGAGACAATCACTGTGTGCTCAAATGAATATACACAAAAAACCAATGAAAGACAAAAACACCCTATTACTTGTGGGTGAACACTTTTCACAAAACATTCACTCCATATCTGTCCACTTTTCCTGAAAGCAAACCTGCACAACACCTTCAAAGAGATTTAAGTTACATTTGTTCCTAGCTGTTAATGAGGGGTGATGTTTTAATCCAAAACCTAATCCGATGTGCACTTTGATCCATTGTTAAAGAACTGATTCTTGGTTATATATTAAAAAGCTTTCTAGGAAAAGTTTTAATCCAAAGTGAATTTGTATTTTTGACACTTTCTGCAGCTGGGCTGTCTTTAATATAAATACTAAGTCTTATGCTGGATGAATCAGAGCAAAAATAGCATGTACATTGGACTCTGTGATGGGATGCCTAATCCCACACAAAGCCTGAGTGGGTTTAAAAAAAAAAAGCCAGTTAAGCCTGGAATGGGCTGCACCTGGAGGAGTGTCAGGGCTGGTAAACTCTAATTGATGATGAAGCCCAGCTGGGCAGGGGTAGATTGAGCAAGTGTATAACCTGGGACAAGAGTGAGCTATAGGGATGCACTCTGCTGTTACTCCTCAGAGAAGAGGGGAAATTAGCAAAAAGAAAGAGTGAGGGTGTACTAGGATTCTCCTTGTGAACCTAAACTCTGGTAAGAACCTGGGTGGGGATGAAATAACTTGAAGGAGTAGAGGCAGCCACAGAAGGTGGTTAGAGTGAGAGAAGAAAGATAGCAAGTTGTCTGAGGAAATAGTAACAAGATCTGGGATTGTGTGAGACCATTGTTGCTAGTCATGGGGTCTATGGACTGGAACCTGGAATACTGGGTGGGCCTAAATTCCCCTCTTATGCCATTTTCCCAGTGGCCAGACTGGGCAGCGAACTAGAAGCTAGTCTTAGACTGTTTGTCCAGTGGGATTTTCCTATCCTGGAAGGGGAGGACTTATAATGACATGGCTGGAGGAGGCAATTGAATCTAGAGGGAGAGAAGCAGAGAAACCATGACGTGAACAACTGAAAAAGAGTGTCAAACTAGTTGAGAGCTAATCCCATGGGGTCACAAGGAGGCATTTCACTGGTGAGTAGTAATCTCTAGTCCAAAACCTAACAGATATGTATATGTGGTGCTAGACATGAAGAGGTGTGCTGTATAACTTACAACCTCATAATGCTGTTGTCTGACCATAACAAGCATCTAAACTAGATGTTACCTCTTAGTCAGCTAGCAGGTACTTTTTGAAGGGCAGAGGAAGAAGGGAAGTCTTGCTGCTGCTTGGTTCTGGGTTACTGAAGGGCAGCAGTATAATCTGGAAAACTTTCTCCAAACTTTTCCAAAGCATAGCACTTCACGCTGCCTTTGCAAAACAGGGGTCCTTAGTCTTCCATATGGTAGGAATTTCTAACTGATGCAAAAATTTCTGCTTTCTGTGTTTTGTCTTACCCTAGAGCTATGGGTGTAAGAAGGGATTATATGAAAGACCCTGTAATAGACCCAGCCCTCACCTATGGATATCAGTGGGCATCTTGCTTTCGATTTCAATAGGCAAGAGGTAGGGCCCCAGGCTTGTATGGATAGTGATGTTCAAACCTGAACTGATGAGAAAAGAACCAAACTACCAACAGTTCTATATCACTGTAAAAACTGCTGGCTTTTTGGCTGCAGGTGCAGCCCGTATCAGATGTGGCTGTTCCTGCTTCATTAATTTCTTAGGAATTTAGACATCAAAAGGCCTGACTAGGTAGATTGGCTTATAATCAATAATGCAGATGCTCCAGTCACTCAAGAAAAGAGTAAGACTCAGGCTGGGTCTACACTGACGGCGGCAAATTCGTCGCCATCACATAGATTGCTCTGGATTGATTGAGCGGTCTGTATAAACGCGCTCAGTCGATCCAGGAAGCGACGCAGGAAAACCACCCCCATAAGTGGAGTAATGCTGCATCGAAAGGGAGCGCTGTTCCCTTCGACGCAGCGCAGTATGGACGCCGTGCGGAGGAGACGCCGCAAAGCCAACGGGAGCAAGTGGTTTACGTCACTTGCGTATCTCCTGTCGACTGCCGCCGAATCGCCAAGGTAAGTGTAGACCGGGCCTCACTTATCCTGACCCTCAGGGAGGAGCTAGAAAAACTGATACCTCAGGTTATCAGCAATAACTGTCAATATTTGCTTCTCTGAGTTCTCAGTGGTTACTTCCCCCTCCCCATTGAGGTTTCTATTCTTTCCTTTATCCAGCTGCCTGTTAATTTTATTAATTTAACTTGCTGTAGCTGAGGTTCTCCCAAGCTCTCATGTTTCTTGCTCCTGGCAACCAACATCTAGTACCTAGGTGCATGGATTTAGCTATGACCATCCAGAAGTGTTAATTGAATCTTAAGAGGGAAAACTGAGAGCCTCTTAGGTACTCAGTTACTTCCTTGTTATAGTAACATCTTTTGGTTATGAGAGGTATATGATTCGTTAAAGTCGGTGGAGAAGGAGAGTGGCATTACAGCAATTGTTTGAGGAGGACAGTCTCCTGGAACTCTCTGAGCAATTTCTCAAGTGATATCTATTTATATAGAGGTGGGAGGATTATTTAATTCTGTCACTTGAAGAAGAATCAACAAATATATCTAACCAACTACATTTTTCACTGAATCTGGAGCCTGCAGACAGTCTAAATGTTTGGTTTTCCTATACTATCTCTATTACAACAAAAGTTTCTCCTTTGCAGTCTGTTTCAGTCCACATATGGTTGAGGTGGAGAAACCTGGCACAAGACATAGCAGAAAGTTCCAGTGATGCCAAATTTGGTGGAGTTGGGCATGCGGATGGCACTTCTCAGGTAGGTCTGTGGCAAAGAGGAGTTGAAGCCAGATCTTCTAAGTACCAGGCCAGTGCTTTGAACACAAGATTCTATGATAAAAGAACTACCATGGTGGAAGAACTGAGGGAACTTAAAATAAAAACCTAAGAAAACAATTGAACTAAATTTGTCTGAGGCACCTATTTCTGTGGTATCAGACGGATGCTGTAGAAGTCAGGAATGACCTAGGTGAACAGAAAAAAGTTAAGTTTAAACGTGATCTTGGCAGTTTCAATATTGAATACTTCTGTGTATTAAATACAGTTTTAAAAGATCCTTCAGTTAAGGCAGTTCAGCTAAATAACTGGCAGTCTCACAGTAAATAAAAGTAAGAACCACCACATTTAATCATTTTTTGTCAACAGGGTGGCAACACCACATTCTCCCTCTTCCGCCCCCTCCCCCCCAATAAAAATAAATCAAGAACATGCTGCTGTGTCCTTGTCAGGCTTCACTGAGGTTCTTCAGCCATTGGATGCTGTAGGGGCTATGGATGCATCCTACCTCAGCAGAAGGTCTTTGTGTTTGAGTCAAGAACAATGCCTTGGGAGCACAGAAGGTCCGGGTCAGAACAGCTCCTCCTTGTGCATTTTGGAATGTATTGTGTGCACTTCCCTTGACTCCATAGTTAAAACAGATTGTCAGAGGAGGGGTGAAGGCTCACTGCATCAGACAGAGGAGGAGTGGGCTCTCTATTAGCTTTTAACAGAGGAAGGGAACCTGGACTCTTCCCCATTCCTCCTTTAACTTTGCTCCCACCCCATATTGCCTCAGCTCTGTTGACTAGCATGGAAGGCCATGGCCCATCTCAAATTTTCCCTGCCTACTGTGAGGCGGTTAGTGCCAACTGTGGTGCTAGAAACAATTGTTGCTGACTAACCCATAGACTCTTCCTCCAGGGGTCAGCAACATTTGGGAAAGGGTGTGCCAAGTCTCCTCCCCCCCCCCCCCCCAAAAAAAACAAATGTGCCATGGGCCCAGCACCATGACTTTCCGGGAGTTCGGTGGCAGAGGCAGGGGGGTATCTGCAGGCCCATTTCCTGCTCTCCCTCTCCTCCCCCCCCCACTGTGGGGGGAAGGGAAGGGCAAGTGAGTTGGGGGAAGGCTGCCTAGCCCCTTTGTGTGGGGTCCCCGTGGTCCCTGTCCAGTGAGGGGGCAGAGGAGGGGACAAGAGGCTGAGGGCCAGCTGGTTTGGCACACCACTGACCCTGGCCAAGAGCTGCTCCAGACTCCAAGCAGGGCCATGCAGTATCACTCCCTGCTTCTGGCCCTGGCCTAGTGGTACCCTGCTGGCCAGAGCTGCGCTGCTCCTGGCACAAAGCAAGGCCATGTGGCAGCTGCTCCCTCCCTGCTTACTCCAGGCTGGGCTCATGTGGGAGAGGGGCGAGGCCAGAAGGGGACCCTGGAGGTGGCTTGGAGGCACTGCATGGCCCTGCTTGGGGCTGGGAGTGGTGCAGTGTGCTGCTCTAAATCATTGCGCGTGCCATCTTTGGCAGGTGTGCCCCAAGTTGCTGACCCTTAGCAGATGGCTAATCTTAGCTGAGCCTTCTGAATTGGCTACGGCTGATGCCTCATGGAAATATTTGAATGTAGTTTGTAAATGTGGGCAGGTGGCTCCCCCTTCAAAACTATGATAAAAGAAGCTTCGTATGTGCATCAGAGTATGAAGCAGACTCTATCACATAACTGCTTGGCTTCATGGGAAGGTTTTGCTATTGGAAAGAAGATCTAGTTAATCCTTGTAAATATAGTCAGAATGAAATATGATCAAATCTCCTGTCCAGTTTCTTTATTCTGACTACCTGCATAAAGCCAGAGTAGCTGGGAAGTGTGGGGTGGGCAGGGGTTTCATACCCATCCATAGCTAGAATTATGGGGCAGCTCATGGCTGCTACTCGAGCCTATGTGAGGTGTGGTATCAGGCCCCTCTCCACCTAGTCACTTACATAGTAGCCCTTCCTAAATGTTCTGCCCTGGACCTCTCCTAAATTTGCCTTTGCCTGATCCTACTGGAGCTCATGTGGGAAACAGTTCCCACCACCCAGGGCTGAAGAGATACGTGCTTGGATACTTTTTCCTGAAACCCTAGAGCTGCCAAATGCAGAGACTGAGGCCCGGTCTACACTTACCTTGGCGATTCGGCGGCAGTTGACAGGAGATACACGAGTGACGTAAATCACTTGTGTATCTCCTGTTGCCTTTGCGGCGTCTCCTCTGCGCGGCATCCATACTGTGCTGCGTTGAAGGGAACAGCGCTCCCTTCGACGCAGCTCTATTCCACATACGGGGGTGATTTTCCTGTGTCGCTTCCTGGATTGACTGAGCGCGTCTATACAGACCGCTCAGTCAATCCAGAGCAATCGATGTGATGGCGGCGAATTTGCTGCCGTCAGTGTAGACCCAGCCTAAAAGTAGCATAGGAGGCCTTGCATATGGGCCCTCTGTGTCAAAGTGATCAGTGTCTTTGGGGTCCCCCCCCCATCTGTTTCCTAGGCATTAAACTAATTTCTTCCTTTCCATTTTTAAGGTCGGGGGAGATGGTGGCAACTCAGCTTCCATTTTACCTGGTTCATAATGTTAAACCCTCAAGAAAAAATTTACTTTTTTAAAGTACATAATACATCCCGATAAAGCCTCCATGATATGCTTGTTAGGATTTCTCACTATTTTGGAACTATACTCTCAACAGCATTACTTAATAAATGGGCAGACTTTTTCTGGAAAAATAAGAACTGCTTGCAATGCTGTGTGTATACCAGGTCTGTAAAGCTGGCAGCTGGCTAGCTCAGGTCACAACCTCAAGGAAGAGTTAATTGTACCCACTTACTTGAGCATGGATATCAGAGATGTTAAGTGGGTTGGCAGACATAAACTGATTCACTGGTGCCGATAAGAAATCAAGGGAAACGTTGATGGTGGTGTTTTTGTCTGTCTATATCCTGTATTTAATTAACCTTAAGATCTGAGATGTGTTTACACTGCATGAAACTAATGAATGTTATCTCTATTGTCTTCATTTATCTATCCCTGTTACACTGATTTACATAAGGTAATTATAATTGGATTACTTGTGTATGCATGGGAAGTAGAAGGTTAACTTCAAAGAGTGGCTCATGCATGTCCCACAATGGGAAGTCTATGGATGCATGTGGTGCTGGGAACACCTGCAAAATTGTGTTCAGCTTGTCTTCCTGTGAGCAAGATCTATAAAATTCTGGATCCTGGCTGCGATTGTTCATTTCTAGATAGCTTGGGCTCTTGAGAAGGGGAACCTTATGCGATTACACAAAGGACCCCAAAACTATTTTGGGGAAACCCTGAGGAACTTACAGAAAGCAAACAGACATTGCATCTCTGCATCATTTGGATTACAACAGATTCACCTGTAATGTATTTCTGCTTTGACTTTGCTATAACTCTCTCTTCCTAATTAATAATCTTGTTTTAATATACCAGGATTGGCTACAGTGTTGTCTTTGGTGAGAGCTGGATGATATTTTGACCTGGGGTAAATGACTGGCCTTTTGGGGTGGGAAGTAACCTGATGTGTGGTGAATTTTGGTTTTAATAACCTTTCATCATAAAGTCCAGTCTGTCTGGGTGGTAAAGTAGGTACTGGAGAGCCTAAAGGGGGTTGTTTGAGTTTCCATGGTATAAAACTAATATAGCGATCATAGAATATTAGAGTTGGAAGGGACCTCAGGAGATCATCTAGTCCAACCCCCTGCTCAAAGCAGGACTAACCTCAGCTAACTAACTCCAGTGAGGTTTTGTCAAGGCGCGGCTTAAAAACCTACATGTTTGTTACTGGCTAATGTCTGGGGTGTCTGCCCTGGTTTCTGACACTGGGACGTAAGTTTGGCACTGTAGGTGTGAGCTACTCCAGGCAGCATGACCGTGCTTTTTATCTTATAGTACTTGATTAAGATCTCTTGCCTCATTTTTATGTGACAGTAACAGTACCCATACCCTTCCTGAAATTTCTTGGGGTTTTCCTTGGGAGTCTAATTTGAATACCAGTCTTCCAAATCCCAATGTGTTACCAGAGTAGTAAAAGTATAAAGTAGTAGCTACAGCAAAATGGGCTTTCACTTTACATAAAAGACTAACATACTCAATCATTAAATCCTTGCTGGTTTAATGTTTGCAAGAAATAACTTGGTTTATAACCAGGTTACTAATTTAGGAACAATACTTTGGGAATGAAGAACCAGCTAAAATGGAATGCAAATAAAATTTAGGAAAATCCCTTCAATGTTTGGCACACAGAAAATGGTTTCAGAATTGACAACTGGCTTACAGCAAAATGTGAGTATTAGATTTTTGGTATGGTTCCAGGCTGCATACTCGAATCTGTGTTTGACCTTTTCCTTGCTGCAAGTTTAGTGCAATGTGGATATTTAGTCAGATAAAGGAAATAGAGCAAGAGTTTGTTTAGCTATCTATTTTCACAGATAAATCCAATAATAGAACAATAAATGTAAAGATTGAGACAAGCTGGAAGGTCAGTGGTTAAAATCTACATATTTTGACTAGCTCAGTTTGTTAAAGCTGGAATGATGTCAATCATATTGCCTCTGCAAAGACTTGTCATCTGTTAGAATTTTGGCTATTACTACTAATCTTTCCTGGCAGAAAGCACTATTAGGCATGAATTCACCTTTATGATGCTTGAAGAAAGGACATTTAATGTCATTTGAATGCACATGTTGACATGAATTTAGTCCTGATGAGAACGTTGTGAACTCTTGAACAATTTATAATATTCTCGTGACATGGGTTAAAAATACTGTTGGGAATGTACTGTAAATGTGTAGACTGCAGTTTTAAAAATACCAATACCAAAAACCATACTTGTTTACCTGAATGCCAGATTACACAGCAGAAAACTTTGGGGTTTTAACACTGTATAAAATCCTCTTGTTTCTCTTCTAATAGTGCCTTAGATTTATAATAGCATCACAGGCCACAACTTGTTCTGTTGATCCACGCAGCAGTGAGTACATGCATGAAATCATAATTAGAACATCTATTTTGACAATATAGTATTTCATATGAATTTTTTACAATCAGATTTGTAACAAGCACGCCTCAGTTTGTTTCTGAGAAGTTTCACACTAAAAATTAAACTAGCGTGTTTTGGCTTTTTGCTGTGTTTACGCTAATGAAAATTTTAGAATTTGCAGGTGGTCTGGCTTAATTAAGACTTTTTTTAAGTTTACTCTTGGGGGGAAGAGGAAATCTTTACCCCAAATGAAACAGTGCTTCTAGGATGACCTTAGTTATGAATCTCTGTATAAAGGTGTTGAAGATGCTGGATGCAACTGAAGACCCCAAAATTCAAAAGAGCAGAAATTTTTTTACAGAAAAGGCACATAAGTTTGCTGCTAGTTTTGGGTGTCTAGATACTTTTGGTGCACTTGATATGTACCGATGCAATAGCAAACCATATTTGTTCTTAACTGAATACAATAAGGCACAACATCACTTTCTTCTCCAATTTCTGTCTCTTGGCCTGTAAGATGCACTAACAGGACTTCTGTTACTGAGATGAGTCTGCCATCTACTGGTCACTAATTCAACAGTGATCAATGCTCTCTGTATATTGTCTTGAACACCTCCTTAAAGGTAGAGGGGCTCCATTTTCAATGATAGTTGATAACTTTTAAGTTGTCTAAACTTGCTTATAAATCCTGGGTATGAAATGTAAGGGAAGACATGGTCTGAATAGGTAGACTTTGTTTTCTATAACTTGGTTATGTTTTTGATGGCTGAAACCTCTGTGGTGCATATTTGACAGATAAATTAGAGAAGTGAAATCCACTGTTGCTTTCGGTAGCAATGACCACCTAGTCAATATATTCAATTCCAGCTATGGTGTAGTGTTCTACTGTCTTCTACTCATAAAGAAACGTGTAGGTACCATTTCTTTAACTTCACCAGTCAAAGCCTGGGAATAAATATTTGTCTTGGTCATGTAGATTTGGAATATCATCATCTAGAAAATAATTAAGCAGGGTTTTCATTCACATATATCCTAAACTTTCTATATATTTAAGTATGGATGTGACAAAATGACAGAATCTGTGAGCATTTCCAGACATTGTAATATGTCCTGTCTGCTCACCTCTCTAGCGTAAGTTAAGGCTGGTTGAGTTCATTAAGCTGGTGATTGATAGAGTGCAGAAAGAAGCATGCAATTGTTTTCCTTTGCAATTCTCTCCAAGAGGATGAGGAGATTGAGATACTTTGCCTTTGGAAAAATGTTTGGAAGTGGTTCTCTGAAATCCTGTTTGCCAGTTTCTTTTGATTGCTTGTGAATTATCTATTTCAGGACTACATACATGTTGACGTTTTGCCACTTTTCTCTCCCAGGTTTGCAGTTTGTTTTCATGGATGTGGGATGCTATCACTCTGCTAGACTATGGAGTTATGTGATTGTGAATATGTATAAAACATCTGACAAAGATTCTATTAGAGGATTTATTTGCCACATAGCTTCAAATCTGAAAGAATGTGCCTATTTTATACAATCTGGGCCTGACTTTAAGAGGAGATGAGCACAGAGGCTCCAACTGAGATTGGAGCCCTGTTGTGCTAGGCACTGGGTATATACATACAGTCCCTGACCTGAACAGCCTACAATCTAAATAGACAAGACAAAGGGTGGGTGTCAAATCACAGGCGCACAGCTGAAGTGGTCTGCTCACTATCACAGGAGGTCTATGGAATAATCCGGACTAGATCTCCGGTCTTAAATGCTCACTCCTGTTCCCTATCCACTAAACCATACCATCTCTGTTTACCTCTTTATCTTAGTTGAAATCAGGGGGAACTCTGGAAGCAATGCACCTCAGAAAATCAGGCAGCCCTGTGTACATCGATAGCTATATATGTGTCATCTCCAAAACTTGAATCTAGCCCTTTGTTTCAATACTTTGGACCAATTTTATCCTTGATGTAACTTCAATGAGGCTATGACTCGATATGTTTAAGACCAGGTAAAAATATTATTTTATGGAAGAATTAGTACATTCTCATTTACTGACTGCCTACTATAGTCAGCTGATCCAAGCAGATCTCTGTACATTTTGTTAGCCTTATAATTGCTTGCTACATTTTCATCTGTCACCCATGGCTGTGAAGAAATATGCTATTGTCATAATTGTTTTTTGGAATTTGTTTTGCAGGTTCTATATTTCAGAATATTTCAGGAGGTTGTAGTTTAAATTAAAGAATCAATTTTATTGTCTTGGTGTCATGTCTTCAGCTTTAATTAGCCTTCATTTCTTACAAAGCCCTGCACTGGCACAAATATTTATGCCACTTTTGATATCAAATCATAGTAAACACTATTAAATCTAATGCTAATGATGTCAGAATTTGCCCCTTAATTGTTAGACGCCAGGAAATCTATTATGGATTGGGGAGAAAAGGGAGTTGAAGTTAGATAGCTCTATGCATAAGAGAGCAGGCACTTTAAAACCAAAAATCAGCAGATGGTTCAGGATTTCATTAGGTCAGTGTCTGATATCACAACAAGCAAACCCCGAGTATATTATCAAAGAAAGTAAGCCATGGTGACAACATAAATATAGAAACATTAATATTAATGGTGCAATAGAGAAGCTTCTCTTTCAGCAATGGAAATAAATATCTCTTAGGGTTCCCCTAAACGTGCTTTATTTTTCCTATATCTTTAATCTATTACATTCCACTCATCATAGAGTGGAAATAACAATTTACCACCTTTAGGGCACAGAGCGCAAGATTTATCACCATAGTAATCACTGGAGAAAATGCATGTATTTAAAATCCTATTTGATTTAAATGATTCTTAGGCAAAGACTAGATTTTTCTTATTCATTCTGGGAAAAGTCCAGAAAGTGGAGTTGCTAGCTATGTAAGTGTGTATATGGTACATATACACCCTACATACTATGGCTCTGCATATTACTGGTTATATGATCAGTTCTGCAGCTCTGTAATAGACACCACATGATCCTACAATTTATCATGCATTTTTGGCCAATTCACCTGCTCTTTGTCTTCTGTTAAGGTTACTTCTGACACATTGACCTTGGAAAAACTTGAATTGTCATGCTTTAATTCCTTCTGTTCATCTTCCTCCCACAATGCCTGCCCCTTCCTCTTTCAGAAAAAAATCCAAACTGCCCCAAACCTAGTATGTCCAATATTTAATTCTACTGACCCTTTAGAATGAGAAGTGGGAGCTTTATATCATTGGAAAAGAGACAGTCCCACCTTTCAAATGGAATCTACAACACTTGCTTTTGTTCCTAAGAAGTCTCAATATATGCCTCTAAACTAGTAATATTTAAAAAAAGCTATTAGAACCTCATGACTTAAATCTTTTTTTTCCCTAAGCCCTCTGCAGTTAGACTCATGGTAATGAAGACTGCTGGTTTCACAAGTGGAGGGATGCAAGAAATGCAAACAATATTTTTAAAAGACCTTCTCTGTAGAAGGTGTAGTGTATATACAGACAATGATTTGGCATGGTATAACAGATCTACTGGCTGTCATGTGGTACGACGTGCGCATTTCCCATGACTGTCATACGTAATGTGACCATCCTAAGCTTATTGCAATAACCAGAGTGTGGGCTGAGGCCTAGTGCTTAGAGCAAACAGTCACAACTAAAGACAGCATAAAGTGCCAGGCTGAGGGTCAGAGCTGGAGACCATGTTAAAGGCAAGGCAGAGGAGCAAGGACTTGGAGTATTGTAGGACAGCAGGAACTGGAAGTCTGGGTTAGAAGGACAGGAATGCAGGGTGCATGAATCAACCGTCTGTAATAGTAGCAGCCAGGGATTCCTCTAAGTGCTCAGACAGCTTCTCTGTTTCTTCCTGGTTTATATACAGCCCATGAGCCAGTCAAGGGGCCCGAATAGTTCCCCCAGTTAGGAGCTTGGTGGGGTGGGGCCCTTTGCAAGCTAACCCTTCCCTTACTCAGGTGAGCTGCTGGGTGGCAGTCGTAGCCTTGGCACTGCCTGGGGACTCATGGATTGGGTTTGTGGCCTGTGATCTCACACTTACATTGATGAAACTTGTGTACCATAATGTCATATATCCACTATTTAAATAGTGAAATTAAGTTAGATGGTGGGAAAATGAACAAAACAAAGACAAATGTGAAATGCTTTTCATGTACTTTTAGAGGGAATTCATAAGATACAAGTGCAAAGTACTTCACTTAGGAAAGAAATACCAAACACACAACTACAAAATGGAGAATAACTGTCTAAGTGGTAATACAGCTGAAAAGGATCTGGGGGTTATAGTGGACAACCAACTGAACAGGAGTTATCAATGTGATGCAGCTGCAAAAAAAGCTAATGTGATTCTGGGGTTGTTAACAGGAATATTGTACGTGAGACACAGGAGGTGGTTGTCAGCTCTACTCCGAACTGGGTTCTGTGTCCAATTCTGGATACCATAATTTAGGAAAGATGTGGACAAACTGGAAAGAGTCCAAAGGAGAACAACAAAAATGATCATCAGGTTTGGAAAACCTGACTCATGAGGAAAAGTTAAAGAACTAGGTATGTTTATTCTTGAAACAAGATGACTGAAGGGGGACCTGGTAAGTCTTCCAATATGTTAAGGGCTGTAAGAGGATGATGATCAATTGTTCTCCATGTCCATCGAAAGTAGAAAAAGAAGTAATAGCCTTAATCTGCAGCAAGGGAGATTTTAGGTTAGATAGTAAGGAAAAACCTTTAACTATAAGGGTAGTTAAATTCTGGAATAGGCTTCCAAGGAAGGTTGTGATGTCCTGTCACTGGAAGCTTTTAAAAATAAAGTTGAACAAACACCTGTCCGGATGGTCTAGGTTTACTTGGTCCTGCCACAGCACAGGGGGCTGGACTTGATGATTTTGAGATCCCTTCCAGCCCTTCATTTCTACGGGATGAGCATTTGAAAAATAATCATTATTATTGCACTTAAGTTTTTGATGTTCCCTTTGAAGCTACTTGTATGGTAACTAGTGTAAATAAGATTCCCATGCTCTGGCTGGCTTTCTGCCGAATTTTCAGATAAATTGAAATTAGAGTGTGTTTAATTCAATCAGTACATTACTCAATTTTAAACCCTAAGCACCAAAGGGATTTTGAATACTTTTTTCCAATTGTTCTACAACACAAGTAAGGCTAATAGTCACTATAGAAATTATCTAGTTAAAGCTGTAAGAGTTTGTGAAAAGCTGACTTTAACCATTTCACAAATGCCTTACTTTCTAAAGCATCTGTTCTCATGAATATTCCCTGCTCAGCTAGAATTTTGGGATTAGTTTGAGATTCATCAGTTTAGCCATTTTAATGCAATTTTAGAAGTGTTCTAATGTCGCCATACACACTCAGTTCAATAGCCTCTAAATTAAAAGGCTACAGAATTGTAAATCCCTGGGCCTCCCTCCAGGTGCAACTATGAAGGTTGATTGGCCTCTTCTGAGCCATTTTAACGCCTTCAGAGCTCTTCCCCTGGAGTCAGAACTGAGCAAAAGCATAGCATGATTCTAGGAGATGCTTACAGCAAAGCAGTATGTCCAAGCCAGTTCCAGTTTGGACAGTTACATTTACATTCTACTACATGAAACTGTATGAGGAGTTTAGTTAAAGGTATTCCTCACTTCCCCTCCTAGAAACAATTGTGTGCTGTTACTGGTGTAGAGTAGCTGATATGTTGGACTCTAATGCCAATGTGTTTGATTTATTTTGAATTGGCAGTTTTAGTAATTAGTGTGGTTTTTTGTTTTTGTTTTTAAAGAGTGTAGAAAACATCCAAAACTGAAAACAATACCTAAAAAAACATTGTCCATTTTGTTTCTTTATTTGGTTTTGCATGTTCTTAGATCCTAAATGAAGGATTTGGAGGGTTCTTGCCAAAATGAAAAGTCAATTTGTTCCAAACTGGATATTCCCCTCAGATTTTTTCTAATTAGCCTCCCCTCCAAAATTTAGGGAATGAAAATTTATTCACTCAAGTCTAGTGTAAAACAGAAATCTTTCTAGACATGTTAAACTTTGAGATTTGTTTTAGTAAGCAGCTTCTCTTTCTTAAACAACCTTTTAAAAAAAATGCAAGTAAATAAATCTGGAAAAGTTATATCTAAAAATGTTGAACTGCTCATCTGATAGCAACAACTTGAGACATCTGATGTCAGTTTAGATTTCTCAAGTTACAAAAGGAAGCTGCTAATCCTGTCCAGTGAATCAAATATATGTTCAACCATAAGAAAGGAATATCTGTCCTACAGAGTCATAACTTGTCAGATAAATTACACGTTTAGGCTCAAAATGAAATTTAGACCAAATTTAAAACTTCATCTCTTCAACGGGGCAGAGATTTCCTGTGCAAAACTATTATCTGAAGCAAGAAATTAGTGTACTGTCTCTAGTCTGAGAACATGTCAAATAAAAGCAAGCTCTTGAACTGATTTTTCCCCCGATGTGAACACTTGCAATTTTCCTCATTATGAACTCACTTCTACAGTTTGAACTCTGCCAGTTATATATTTGGAAGGAGGCAGCACAGTAGCTTCCGCTGCCTCTGGGGCTAAGCTGCTCATATGGCTTGTAGTAGTGTGTGACATGCAGGGGTGGGGCCTTAGGGGGAAGAGGTGGGTGAAGTGTTGGCCGAGAGAGGGTCCAGTTCATCTTGTTGAATGCAGACCAATTCTCCAATTTGTCAAGGTCCTTTTTGAATCTTGTCCTCCAAAGTGTTTGTAACCCCTCCCACTTTGGTGTCATCTGCTAATTTTATAAGTATACTCTCTACTCTATTATCCAAGTTGTTAATTAAAATATTTAATATTACTGGACACAGGACTGACTCCAGCAGGACCCCACTAGATACACCCTCTCAATTTGACAGCAAAACATTGGTAATTAAGCTTGAGTACAGTCTCTCAACTAGTTGTGCTCCCACATTCTAGTGACTTTATCTCGACCACATTTCCATAGTTTGCTTATGAGAATGTCATGCAGAACTTTCAAAAGCCTTATCTAAAATCAAGCTATACCATGTCTACTGCCCCCCCACCCTCATCCACTAGGTCAGTAATCCTATCAAAGATGGAAATTAAGTTGGTTTCTCATGATTTGTTCTTGAAAAATCGATGCTGACTATTCTTTATAGCCCTATTATCCTTCATCTGCTTAAAAATTAATTGTTAACTTGCTCCAGTGTCTTTCCAGGTACTGAAGTTATGCTCACTAGTCCATAATTCCCCAATTCCTTTGTTCTCCTTTTCAGAAATGGCTACTATGTTTGCCCTTCTGAAGATCAGAAGAGGTCCAGGAAGACTGGAGTTCTCAAAGATCATTAGTGGCTCTGCGATTGCATCAGCTAGTTCCTTAAGTACGCTAGACGCATTCTGTATGATCAAAGTAGTGTGGCAGAATATTTATTTTAAGAGTTACTCTAGCCAGAAAGTGGATTACTAATCACATCTCCCCAACCATATGTGTGTCATTTTTCTTTGGATAGGAGTTTGGATGTTCCAACTGGGACTCTTGCCCTTACTGGTTGGACTGGAAGCTAGCAGATGAAAGTTGGTGTGCTCTGCTGGCTTTCTCCACACTCATGCAAATGTCATACTGATTCAGTGCCCAGTCTTTCTAGTAATTTGGCCTATTTGGGTGCCAAATGGCAATATGTTTAAATGGGAAGGCTTCATAAATCTGTATTAGCCATCTCCTATTAAAAAAGCCCAGCCTTTTAATGAAAACAAATGCATGGGCAAGGAATGAAGGACCATTTTCTTCATAAACTGCTGGGAGGGAAAGATCATAGATGACAAGACAATCTGAAAAGGAAAAAAGCTATCTCTTCACTCTGTTATGATCTGAATTCAGGAATATCAGAATTATTTTTCCAACCCTATTGTACATTAAGCCCTAGATCTTATACTTCAAAGATTCCCAGGACACAACACTGTCATGTTGAAAATCAACCATTTATTTCTATTCTTTGTTTGTCTCTTAGCTAGTTTCTAATCCAGGACAGACCATTACATCTTTCTCCCCCGATGACTTTGCTTCCTTAATAAACTTCTGTGAGGAGCTGTCAAAAGCTTTTTGAAAACTCAAATTCTCACCTGATGGTTTTTTTCCTTTTCACATGCTCAAAGAACTCTAATAAATTAGGAAGACACAACTTTTCTTTATAAAATCTGTGCTAGTTTGACTCTATCAGACCATATATTCATTTTTTACATTATTGGTTCAACCGTTTTTCCTGAACTAAGAAAACCCACATGGTCTTTAACTATTAAGATCAACTCAGCCCTCCCCTTAAAAAAAAAAAAAAAGACATTTAAGATTGTAACCACACCCTTTTAAAATCTGTGGTCATATGCTTCTGCAGGGGACTGAAAATCAAACTGAAACAAAAAGAACGAAACAGCCTCCAATTAGTCTATTTTCATTGTCTAAAATGAGTTAAACTGAGAAGATGAATGCAATAAACAAAACCTGCAAAGTACACAGGTAAAGAATTATTTGATAACTATTGAATTAACATACATATTTTAAATATATTATGAACATACAAATTTAAACCTGATAATGTCCCTGGAACAAGAGGACAGCAAGAAGTACAAGAGGGGCAAAGAAAATATGTTCTACAATCTATAGAGGGTCCAATGAATGAAGAGCTTAGTTTTGTCCATCTATTTCCTTAGATGCCTTTCATGAAGGCAAAAAAAGGCACCATTGTTAGCTAGAAATGAAACAAACATGGAATTTTTCTCTGTGCATGAGGCATGATAATGATACCTAAAAAGCATGTAGGATGGGATTTTTCCAAGGC
This sequence comes from Mesoclemmys tuberculata, assembly GCA_007922155.1. NCBI lineage: Eukaryota > Metazoa > Chordata > Testudines > Chelidae > Mesoclemmys > Mesoclemmys tuberculata. Next base: position 41,088,512 of record ML675609.1, on the reverse strand, counting down.
ACTTTGCACTGCTCCCATTGAAATCAATGGAAGTTTTACCATTGATTTTTGGGGCAGGGGAGATGAGCATCGATTTATATGGATCCCTCAAATAAGAAGCGACAAGGGTTGCTTTACATACAACTTTGTTTTACTTGCAACAATCTATAAATCAACAATTACAATTTAAAAATCACCATTAATTCTTATTTAATACAACAACTTAACTACTTAAAACACAATCAGAATTACAACTATACAATTATACTTACAAAGCCAGCTTACACTATAGGGTTATACTTACTTACACTGCAACAGTGAGGTTTGTCAGCAGCAAAGCAACACTTCAATATTAATAGTACGATTCCCGGGTTTGCATCTGAGTGGAATATACTGTCACACTCAGGTTTCACAGCCACACGCTCTATGCTCAGGTTTGAGCGGCAAACTGGGGAGAGACGGTAGGTAGATCAGGCCTCCATGTAGAGCTATTCTGGTGCTTTTCCAAAGATACGGGACATCTCCAGTTTACTTCCTGTTTATGATCACCTTATATTTCTCTTCCTCACAGCCATATGCCCACTTTTAACCAATTATGAAGTTCCTAAGAGCGATGAGGTGATCGGGGGCTGCACCCCGACACAGCCAAACGTGATCTTATCTTTCTTGATTGTCCAGCTATGTGCTAGACGGACTTCTGGCCCCCTGCTTGGGCAGTCGTACTCTTTTTGTGGATTTACTCCAGCTGTTGTCTACTGTTGACAAAGAATCACTCATTGCAATACCTGTCTGAATATTATTTTAAATGAAGTTTACTGAGTTTCAAGTCACAGAGGGCCCATACAGGTTTACCAAAGCCTACAGGCCACATACTGATTGCATCTTGATTATCTCCAGTACTTAACACCTGCTGGGATTCTCCCGGTGCTTATCACAGGGATTCCTGACAAGGCAAGGCTAGATGCTGCTACAAAGCAGTTACCGTTTTACATCCAGGCCCAATGAGTTTGTATTTCTATTAATTTAAAATGGAGTTGGGTCACTTTAATTATAAAAATGAAACAATGTTACAACAAGCAGCAATACACATTTAAAAATAAATTATTCCATTATACTTTAGAATATATCCCTGAGGAACACCATGAGAAGGAACATAAGAGAAGGATGCAGTAGTTTAGAGTAGGAGTATTAATGAGGGGAGGAACTGGGTTTGGATGTGAGCTTCCTTTTAAATAAAAATATAAGAGTGCTCATATATGGATATGGGTTAGTTGGGGAAATCCTTCAGGATTTTAGAACATCTTCTGAATTCTGAATGGGCTGCTGTCTCTAAATTAAATTAAATTAGAGAAAGCTGAGCGAGCCCTCTAAATACCCTACTAGATATATATTTTTATTTGCAGGTATATATTGAGACTATTGGCTCTCACATTTTAGCCTGTGAAGTGAATTTTCATTCTGATTCCTCGAAGAATCTCACTTCCAGCTACTGTTTTGCTAAAATCTCTCACTTTAAGAATGTGCTGCTTTAAGTGGTTTAACTTGGATTGCATATTTTTCCTAGTTTCACCCTTCTCAGAGCTTTGCTAGTTTTAAGGATTATGAAGAGTAAAGCTGCTAGCAATCATAGCAGATGCTATTTTAGCATGTGTAATATTTTATGGTTTCTGATCTGTAGATGTCAGAAGAGTACATTTTTGATCGGTGGTGCAGAATGGTCTCAAATTTCCCACCAGCCATTTTTTCTTAATTTTTAAATAGTGCCTTTCTCTGAGTGCCCCTTAACTGTATATGTGTAGGTAATAACCAATAATAAATTCTATGCATGTACAGTTGGTACCACTGAAATTGAGAGGCATGCTTTAAAGGGATAGATTTCCACTTCCCCTTTCACCTCAGGACTATTAAGTAATCTGTGAAGATGTTAAGGGGAGATCTGGGTTGCATCTTTGGAATCATTTAATATTCAAATATTTATATAAACACAGGGATTGGCTGATCTACAGAGCAAAAACCAGTGTGCATGTACAAAGGAGATAGTTCATCTTTGTATTAACATAATCTTGTCCTATATAGAGCTACAACAGGTCCTTTTGCCAGGTAGAATAGCTTAAGGACTTAAGATAGACCAATTGTGAATGGCACCAAAAGGCTGCTGGAGATTCATGTGATAAAGGGATATCCCAACTTTGCCCCTTTTCCATCAATCATGCCTCTGCTACACTGTCTTACCAGGTGGGGGAATGGTGTAAGAGCTCCTATATGGGATCTTTGTCATCAGAGTATGATCTCTACTGTGCTGTATTATGCTGGCTATAGGGCTAGTTAATGCTGTCAGTACAGTACAAACCAGTCACATGGCAGTAGAGAATCAGACTTTCTGATTCAGACCTTGTCTACAAGTAAAAAGTTTACAAAAGTTATATAATTACGCAGGCAATGTTATACCACTATAACCCCCATGAGGGCACTCTTTTATATCCGAATAACTATTTTAATGTAAATTCACACCTTAGCTTATGCTGAAAAAACTTTCCCATGTAGGTGAGCTTTGTAGCCCTAGCTTGACATCAGTAACTTGCCTCATTTCTTAGTGGGCAAGGTGAATGGACTGGGAAAGTGAATGGAACATTAAGTTGTAAACAAGGGCTTAACCAGCAGTACGCTGAAATCAGAATGTGTGATCCAGCTGCGGTAAGAGGGGGAAGACACCAAGGGAACTAGTTACTACAAACAAGATGACAATGGATGAGAACTTCGAAATGTAGAGATGAGGTAAAGAATAGACTGAACATGGACAGAGTATGCTGTACAAGGACTAGTTCCTGTGAAGAAACCAAGCCACTCCAAAAATGTGGTGCAATGTATGTAAAGGAAGAGGTTTGCTGTGTAATTTCTTTGGATGTGTGGAATGCCACAGTTGAGTCTCAGGACAGCGTAGCATTGCTTTATGTTACATAAAGGAACCTGTGTGAGATCTCCGGAATTGAACTGTGGGGTTGAAGGTTTTGTTTTGGTTTTTTTGGATCCCAGAGAATTGGATGAAGTGCTCTTTGAAAACTGGACAAGGTGTTTTGGTGAAGCTAAGTGAAAAAGGCTTTGGAGAGAATCTCAACAAGCCCTAATGACAAAGCAAAGATCTTGTTCATATCTTCTGTTCACAGGAAATGCTCAACACTAGGGAATAGTAATTCTTCTGGAAGCTAGCTTTTGTTGTTGTTATGCATGCATTCATTTTTCTTAGGGTAGCAATTGAAGAAATTATTGAAGGGATTAAGGTTTCATCATCTTTTGTAGATATTGTGCCAAATTCGGCATTAAAGTTATTGGAGTATTCAGCTTTGAGAGCCGAATAGAATCTACTTTATTTTCAGATACTAACTTTAATCTGATTTGGAAGCTATGGAATTTTATGGAAATGTAAAGATGCATCAGCAAAGTCAAAACTAACTGTTTTATAGACCAGTTGAATTTCCATACTCTACATTATTAACCTTCCTGATTATTAGATATACTTGTTAGCAGTATATCTGAAATTGTTGGCTGAAATTAATTTACGATTTAGCATAAACAATTACACTGCTATGCAATTAGTAGCTTTAAGCAACATAGCCTGTTACCTTCTTCTCTGTTGTTACTTCATTTTTTATTTCCTTAATATCATTTACTTATCTTTTGTAATCTCAGGTGTGGGATAATTTACAGAGCATTCAGATAGCATTATTCAATGAACATTATAAAATAAACAGTTTGCTTATTCTGTATTTCAGACACTTCCAAAATAGGAGCCAAACACATTCTGTGAGCAGGGACAAATGATACTTTTCATTCTGGGCCAAATCTACATAGCTTGAGAAACATACTGCTCTGGACTTGCATTGGATCTCCCATCAATGACAGTGATCCACTTGTGTCTGTAATTACCAAGAGTTAATACCTCATTGATGTACCTGTCTGCAGGTTTCACCTTTTAGAGAGCGTTTCAGGTTGCTAACCTTAGAAATGAAAATGTGTGGGGTTTTTGTGTGTGTGTGTGTTTAATTGAATTTTTTTTTCTTCAGAATCTGAAGGCTCCTTGGGGGACCAAAACCTCCTAGGAGTTTTTGTCAACACAGCTTGCATTGTACATCTTTGTAGGAATAATTTATGAAGAATGACATGGGATGAAATAAAAGAAACACACGCCTTCAGCAAATAGTGGCATTCATAAACATCTTTAGGAATTCCTTATCTGCCCTGAATCAAAGTTTTGAGTATCATGTGCAAAGAACATGGATAATACCCTGACAGGAAATAAATACACTAGCTTATGTTGCAAAGACTTCATGGTCCCTCTTCGAGGGAATAGTATACTTCACTTTTGACTTGCTAATCTTTGAAATAGGGGAAATAACACAGTTTAAAAAAATGAACTTGAGATCCAGTTAAATCTGTGTAGATTTAACCTATAATTTTGACCTACAGTTGATGACTGTCAACAGATGACCACCCTCCAAAAGACATAATTCAAATTATATTGGCAAAATACAGTTTTATTCCCAACTGTTCCTGATTTAAACTGATATAATCACCTTACCGCTCACATCACTTTGAAGTTGTAATCCTCTAGTGGACTGTTTCAAACAAAGCGTACAGAGAGACTATGGTAAAGATCTTGTAATCTCTTTATGCAGACCACTGTAGTTTTTGCTTTCGAAGTTTTGAATTTGAAGTGTATATTGCACACAGGTCCCATGGGAACTTGGGAATCTACATGCATACACAACACTATATCCTCTTTTAACATCTATCAGTAGCCATTTTGTGATAGCCAGCATCAATCACAACTGGCTTTGCGCACGTGCATGTGTGTACACATCTTGGTGGTTCTGTCCTAAATCTCTTCTTCCCCACACTAACTCTATGCCTATTACCATTTGCAATAGACTGTGGCAGAGTTTTTAAAAACTGACAAATGGCTGTCTTAAATCTATTTTTTTCTCTCTCTCTAGTCAAATCCTTACTCAGATAAATCAAAAGTACCGCTATTTTCCTACACTGTCTAACTTAGAAATTTTAGAACTCATTAGGGACAAACGAAATACGCAACTGATGGCAAGTGGCTTGTTCATTTGCTTTTTATTAGATAAACGGTACACAGATAATGAGTAACAAACAGTCAATCAACAGTTGATTGACATATTTGAGATAGATGCTCAGAGGGGAAAACACATTTTGAGTAATTCAGTATCCTTTATAATGTGTATACAGTATGACAGTTGTGATTACCTTAATTAATCAATGAATGTTATGCAATTAGAGATGGACTGAACTGGCAATAGTCAACTGTATACCCACATCTGGGAAACTGTGCTTTGTAAGCTATATAACATCCTCAGCTAATAACACTGTCACTTGTGAAGCACAGTTTTTTAGGGAGATATTTCCAGAGAACACCAGAAACCAGATAGTTGCACCTATTGGTTTGGAAGCTAAACATACTCTTGTAACCTCCATGTCTCCAAACAAATCACCCTCACCACTTGGTTGGCCTCATTGACACTTCAGCTGTAGTACAGACTCAGAGGTGGACATATCAGGCAGAGAGAGCTTTTTAATCCCCAAATGTATGGTCACCAGATTCTTGTTTCAAGACTCTTGGACCTGCTAACGCCCCTCTCAATAACAGGTTAAAATTGCTTCTCATATCAGTGGCAGTTGAAATTCATGTATTTAGCAGCAACCCACAATTATGGGCTTCATTAATTGAAAATCAGAAAGCACAAGTTTAACAGAAATACTGTGTGTACTGAGATTCTTGCCTTTTAGTTTTGTACTACTGTATTGCTTCCATGTTCTCTCCATAGTTCATAGATTTTTAGGCTGGAAGGGACTATTGTGATTATCTAGTCTAACCTCTTGAATAGTACAGGCCATAGTATTCCATGAATTAATTCCTGCTTCCAGTTCACTAGCTGTGGTTGAACTATAGTATAGCTTTTGGAAAAGGCTCAATCTTACTTTTTAAAAATTTCCAGTGATGAAGAATCCACCACAACACTTGGTAAGTTGTTCCAATGATTAATTACCTTCACTGTTTAAAAAATATTGCATCTTATTTACAGTCTGAGTTTGTCTCGCTTTGACTTCTCTTTGCTAAGCTAAAGAGATATAGCTATGAGACATGTTTTCCAATCCTTTAATCATTCTTGTGGCTCTTCTCTGAACATCAGTTGGGTCAGGCCCAAGTACAGTCAGTCTGCACAAATGTCTGAACTATTCAGATCACTTGATTAACTTTACCTATCTGCTGATGACTGGAATTGCATTTCTGTTTCTTTGCACAGAAATGTTGGTGGCTGGACTCCTTCAAAGAAGATCTGGCTGAGAGGATGCACTCCTGTAGAGTTCAAACACATTTCTGAGTTGCCCACAATGCTAGCACCAAGCTAAGCACTATCACTAAAGGTTTTAATGCTATGGGACATTTTGTGACTAACCTATGTAACCAAGAAGTTTTCAGGTCTAGGCAAAGCTGTCTTATAGCTTACCAATGTCCCTAAACAACAGTCTTTCTATTGTTTCAATGGGCTCTGTATCAGGCCCATAAAAAGTATGCAGGAGACTCAATCAAAAATATATTCTTCTCATCTAAAATGATCCTACTTACAAGTCCTTTCCTTCAGTAACACTAATATGTTTCTGTAGTGCTTGATATCTTATACAAGTAGCTGCAAGTCACTGAGTATTAGTGTATAAATAGAGTCCAATACTTAAATTCTGGTCCCATTGACTTCAGTGCGATAAGGGTTTTCTCTTGGATGTCAGTTTTATTTTTACAAACTGACAGTTCTCATTCTTGCCACTTACTGCTATTTGTTCTGAGATCTAGAAAGCCACTGGCTCAGATCCAGTGTCCAGTCACTATTATTGTTTCATTAAATAAACCCCAAAGCAGAGTTGAGATGCTTGAACACTCTAAACCAGGCTTCAGACAAGTCATTTGGTCTCCAATTCAAAAATTAACTAGAGTTCTGTAGCACCATAAAGACTAACAAATTTCTGCGGGCATAAGCTTTCGTGGGCCACAACCCACTTCATCAGATGCACGAAAAATGGAGCATATAACTTAAAACTTCAATTTGATAGACTTGACAAACTGTACAAAAAACACTTCAAGTAAAGGATTGCTTGATAGCTCAATACAATGTAAATATTCTTCTCTTTTCTGCCTCCCTTTTTGTACATAGAGATAACGTGTCATGCTAATGCTTGACTTGACATAGAATATGCTAGACATTTAATGCTAGCTTACTTTGTGCTTAAAACTAATTTCCCAAAGTAATGGGATAGATCACATACAAAAGTTCCAGAATATTTTTTCAGAACAGGCAGTTGCAATCAGTTGTTTTTTGTAGGAGCCTGTAATTGTTTTAAATGTCTCTTTTTTTTTTTTTTTTTTGCTTACACAAAGTTGACTAAAACAAAGAGGTAATACCTAGTGTGCCTACAGTGAACACACACTCTTTATATTGGTACATCACTAAATTATCTGAAATCACTTACAGGCTTCACATAGACCAGATGTTTAAGCTGCATGTTTGCTGGTCCTTCTGAATAGCTTAATGTGTACTGCTATTATTCCTTCCCACACTCACACAAAGGAGAGTTACCTTTGGGTAACGTGACAGGAATCCCTTCTCTGCCTTTTAGACCCCCACAAACAGCCAAAGACACCTTTCAAGGTTTGTAAGCACCAGCGTTATTTATTAGGTCCCCTCCACGGGTTCATTAGTACAGCCTTGTGCAGTGACATAGACATAAAGCTTCCACCTTAGCCCACTCTATCATGGGAGTGGGAAGGATCTCTTGATCCAGAAATCCTGTATCCCCTGCCCACCTTGCCATTGCACTTCCTTCCTGTTTCTTAACTGTTCCCAAGTGATAGGTTGATTGTTCTCCTTAGCTATCAGCATCCTGCCTAATTAAGCTATTGAACACCCATCTCCCAATTAAGTATATATATAGGGTATATGGCATTAGGAGTAGCAAGATAATCTGTAATTTTGATTGTTCTATTAATTAAGAGACTGGATTCTGTCTTATTTTACTTTCTCTTATCTCTGGGGAAACATTTTACAATATATGTTTACAATATATAATGTGATTATGCATTTTCTATTTACACCCATGCTTTTTTAGAGCCTGTGATTTATTTTAAAGAAATATATTTTTTCTATGCAACATTTCCAGGACTCCTTCATAAATAGAGTGAGGGACATAGGCTTTCTCCTCATTTAAAAAAAATCTGTTTCCAAACCTCCAAGTCTGCTCTTTATTTTTCGTCTTGAGGTGTTTAGTTACTGCATTGATGGGTACAAACATAAGAACCTGGGTATATAGTCAGATTAGTTCTTGACGACTTTGCCAGGGGTGAGCAGCTATTTACATGTGTATATTTTTTCTTGCTATCATTAACATATTAAGAGTTAATGGATGTTGGGCCTGCATAACTAAGGACAGAACTGGGTGCTGTTATATATGTTTAAAGAGAAGTCTTGCCAGTGCATTATAAAAGTAAATCTATCATGAGGAGTAAAAGTACTTAGAATTTTAAGTCAGGATTTCTTTTAATCTTTCTAATTGTATATATGTAGGTGCATCTCTGGGTAACTGGATAAAGACTGTACACTCCAAGCCAGGGACTGTCTTTTTGTTGTGTTTGCACAGTACCTGGCATGATGAGGATAGGGCTTCTAGGCTCTATCGGAACTCAAAAAATAATTATATTTTTTGAGTAGGAACCTAGTGGAAAAATATCTGGACACCCAATAGGCAGATGTGCTTGATATGTGGGGCTAATCCGATGATACATTATTTTTCAGGGTCAAAATCTTATTTTCTTTTAGTCTAGTCTTGCACCTTGCATTAGAGGAGCAAACAATTCTTATGCCTCAACAACTAGTTCCCACTATTTTAGTCTTTGATATGTTCATTAATGTACACTTGTTTTCTATAAAGGATTCTGGCTGCTGTTGATTTTCTCAACATATTTTAGGGTTTTTTTTCTGAATCAGATTTTCAGTATCTAAAAGTCTTCACTTTCATTGTGTGGTGCTAAGGCAACAATATTATGTTTAATTACTATTACAGCATTCTCCTGTAACCTGTATCCTCATTGCTCAATATGCCTTTTATTTGTGTGAGCTTTCCCTATTATCTGCCCATAGTTTTCTTTTATTTGCTATGATGAATTGAGGAATATAAAGTTCTTTTCAATAGCCCTAATGATACTTCAACTATAACTATCATTTATAGTACCTGCCATTGTCTAATACTTTTTGGTACAATGTCTAATTCTTGCAAAAAATATATTTTCTAGCTATTTAGAAGGTATTATTCCAAGTGCAATGTTGTAAAATTCTAGATTTAAGATATGAAATTTTCATAAATGAATAGGTTATAGTTAAATGTCATGGAAACACTTAAGGATATCTTCAGTAGTACAGAACTGTCAGCACAAAAACAAACCTGTGTCAGTAAAAATACCAAGTATTGGTCATCAACATTAGTTCTGTATCTATCCTCTGAACATGCCGTACTATAAAGATGACTATAATGAGATTTCTTTTCAGGAATAGTTATATCACTACTGGAAGAGAATTAATTGTATTTTCTATAATGTACATGAGGTATACTGTAGTCACTGCTAAAAGCTGGCCAAGAACTTACATGTTATTGAGGTATTTGTAGTAATTCATTTTCCAGGAATACATAGACAATCTTACCATTCACAGAGTCCTGTGGCACCTTAAAGACTAACAAATTTATTTGGGCATAAGCTTCCATTGGCAGAAACCCACTTTGTCGGATGCAGTGGGGTGTCCGACAAAGTGGGTTTCTGCCCACAAAAGCTTATGCCCAAATAAACGTGTTAGTGTTTAAGGTGTCACAGGATTCTCACTCTTTTGCTAAAAACAGACTAACATGGCTACCCTCTGGAACTTACCATTCACTGTAAATGATAACTTTCAAGTTTTTAATGGCTACCACTACATTGTCCACATTGCATGTATAGTAACATGAAATGCAGTCTGACCATTTTAGCTGGAGTTTTCAAAGGGGCCAAAGTGAGGGGGAGATGGTGCCTAACTTCCATAGGTTTCTTACAAAATCCCAGCCTTAATGATTGGCTAGTTTTGTGCCATAGCAAACTTGAAAGATTGCTGACATTTTAATGACCATGCCTTTGGCATCAGAGAGCTAATGCTATGAAACATCTGACCCTTGCAACACTGGCAACGTCAGGATTTTGTCAGAAGATGCTCCCCTTCACTCCTGTGAACAAGGTTTGTGCTGTGTTGTTGGAATTTGTTGTGTGGGCTTTTAATTCACAGGAGACTTTTGTGAAGAATAGGGACTTTGTTAAAGAGACACTGGCACCTTAAATATGCTGATTTTTATTTTTTTTTTTAAGATCAGTTTGGAATTTGAATTGATTTTGTGTTGATAGTATCCCTTTAAACAAAAGTGGACAGATCAAGCTTCAGTCTTCCCTAAAATGTTTGCCTTGATCTATTGGTAAAAGGGAAACGAGAAGAGTAAAGGAAGAACTCTGCTCTGTACAGATCTCTTGTGTGACCTTGAGCAAGTCACTGAGCCTCTCTATGCCTCAGTTCACAAGTATAAAAAGGGATTATGCTTCCCTAGTTCGCAGGGGCACGAGGAAGACGGTGAGGTGCACAGACACTATGGTAATGGAGGGTTATATGAGTACCTAAGATAGGTAATGAGGGCTGAGGTGCAGTACTCAACATCTCATCACAATTCCTTACAACACGTCTGGGGACAGCAGACATTCGCCATACTCGCTGTCCCTGTTTGTCCATATAATAATTGACAAAGAAAATGTTCCTCTTACATATTTTTGATTTAACTCCAGGAACCATAGGTACAGTAGCTGAACCACATCTGCCCTTTGAGAAAAATGTTCATAATGTTTCCAATTTTGTGCTATGTGGTAGCACTTGCAACATGTTTCAATTAAAAAAATAATTACACAAGCTGTTTTTAGTGGACTCTTGTATTTGTTTAAGCTACAAATCTTAATATCCAGCCTCCTTCAGGGAAATATTTGACACACATACAGTCATGACCAAAAACAATGCAAATATCTGCTGCTGCCTGAAGTAACTAGTATTCCTGGAGTTCCAAAGTTGGAATGAAGAAGACTTTAGCTCATTTAGCTGTAGTTTAGCTCACTGTATACAGGTAAGAACCACCCATCTGCGAGGGAATTGTTGGCATTTGTATGGTGCTTTCTATTTTCAGTGTACTTTAATTAATCGATGCTACATCCTGTGTAGTAGGCATTATCCCTATTATACATGTGCTTATTGGGAATAATAAATGCTATTCCAGTAGCATCTTTTTTCCATACGGCTCCTGACACTTAGAACAGCCACCATCTTCCTTTTCATGAAGTACTTATTAAACTTAACTTACCTGCTTCCATTCTTGAGCCCCACTTCTCAGTTTCCCCATGTTTAGCCCCTTCTTTCAATGCACTTCAGTAGCATCAGCTCATCATTAGCAACTCACTACAGTTCTAGGAAGGGGGAACTCATAAGGAAAGGGACTTTTTCCTTTAAGTAGGAGACACAACAGCTGCTGGAACCTATCAGGAAGGAGGGTGAGACAGCCTGTCATGGTGCATAGCTGGTGATCAGGAAAGGGCTGGGTCAGTGAGAGGGCAAGGGATGAATTGGGGAGCAGATGCACAGGGGAGCTAGGGCCTCCATACACTTTGGTTTGAATGTTACTGGTATTATCCTACAGCCTAGGAGCCCCAGTCATGGATTAGGGCCCCATTGTACTCAGTGTTGTACATACACAGAAAAAGCTGATCCCTGCCTCCAGAAACTTACAATCTAATTTTGCATTATCTTGTATGTATTTAAGATAGACTTTTCATATGCACCTCAGGGCAGGGGCAAGGGGAGTTTCAAAACTAGAAGAGAACCCCAAAACGAAAAACCTCATGACTTTTAACCCAATCTGATGTTTGAACTCTTAGCATTAGCAGTATTGCATACTGAAACACATATTAACACCAACCAATGAGAGGCTGGATACACGGTACACACATATAAAGAAACCATCACAAAGTGAATGAGAGGAAAAGCCTTGAGTGGATGCTGAAGTGCTAATGAAGGGCATACAAATGGTTTCAATCCAAAGGTAGTCAAAGAAGTCATTCAAGCTAGCAGAGAACCTGAAGTCAAAGACTAGATTTAAAACTAATCCCATCATAAAAGAGAAGGGAGTGGAAAGAATAAGAATGCTAGGTATTGGTTCACCTGGTAAAGTGCATACTATATTGCATTAGGACATTTCAGTGGAAGATATAGTAACGAGTGTTAACATGGAAGGGTCAATGTCAATGTCCACTCCATGAAGATTGTCATAGTTGCAGCATCTTTTAAACAAAGATCTTAGAGAGCATTTCATGGAGCTTAAACATTAATAAGACTGTGTGGGAAGGAAAATTGCTCAGGAGTTGAGAAAACCTTTGGCAAGATTGCCAGACTTCTAAAAGTGATAAAAGGGAACAAAAGAGGCTGTGTGGAAAGGTATGAAAACAAAATTTAGAAAATTCTGGAGTCAACTCAACAAATATATATTAGTGTCTGAGCCTGATGCGTACAACACCAAAAGCAGTTCAAAACTATAGAATTATTCAAATATTTGATTAAAAAATTAGAGATGGTCAAAAAAAATTCAAATTGTGTAAAGAATGATATATAGTAATTTGCTGACACATCATGTGATTATTTTGCATAATTTATGGACTGGCCCACCAACTCCAAATTCCACGATTTGCTATTGGTCAGTGCCTCTGCTGTCCAATTTCTGTAAATAAGCAGTGGTCTAGGGTCATCAAATGTCAGTTCAGTGCTTTATGTAATACTAAACGTACTACTGATTATCAGTAATGTAGTGTTTGTGCACACCTGAGGTTTATTTTCAAACCATGAGACTCTGACTACTTCTCTTGCATTGACTTTATTTCTGTGTACACTAGATAATTGAAGTAGATTTTTTTAACAATTTTTTTTGGGGTGGGGGAAGAAGATTCAGGGAGGCTATTGTGCTGTAGAATGGTACGCTTAAATTGTGCCATTATATTATAATTTTATTCCATCTGAACTAATTGGATGCTTCAGCCATTAAAGAAAAACTTATAAATTAAAGTACACCTTAAAAAAGAATTGTATTAACTATTCCACAATTGTTTTGACTGGCAGAGATTCCATCTACTATAGCTCAGTAATATATTCAGTATCAAATAGCAAAATATGTCATGCTGAATTTCACGCATCAGATCTTCCACAAAATTCCTATTTTTGCTATAGGAGAAGAAAGATTAACATCTAACTTTCCCTTAAAGTGAGCTGCTGTATCTTGTTGATAGAACTATTGCATTTTTATAGTTTTAAATCTGTGGCTAGCTTATAAATAGAGTAGGACTCTATAGACCTTATCTAAAGGCAATGAGAACTTATGTTTAGTGAAAAAGGTGAAATTGTCAGTAATAATTAAGATGGACATTCTCCAACTAAATCACTTTTAGGATAAAACATGTTGAAGAAAGTAACTATCATACAGTGTACCACTTTCATATTTATATATCCATAATGTGAATATAAAAGCTGTAAATCACCTCTAAATATCTGAAAGTAACACAAATAGCTGTCATTCACAAGAAAATGAGCTATCTTAATTGAATTTCCAGCCAACAATACATGCAATAAAGAAATATTTTACCTTGATGAAATACACCTTGGGATGTACAATAATGTTGGTTAGCAGCTGTGAGCATGTGTATATATGAAACAAAGGTCACAATTTGAACAGCAGGGTGAAAATGAGTTTATTAAACTTATGTGGAGGTCATATTCCAGGGTGTACATGAAGGAGTACTCAGACTATTTTGTTAGGAAGAGGAAGAACAGCCCTTAGCTCAGCCTCATTTTGCTCAGCTGTTTAGAAATGTAGTTCACACAGGGCATGCTCAGAGGATTAGCACAGGAATTCGTTTAGTCTCTGCCATAAGTAAAATTAATTATCTATTTAGAAAATTTAGTTTCATGGTTAGACAGCAATTATATGCAGCTTGAGATCTTCAGTTGGGCTCCATCATTTAGCACCAATTGAAGTCCAGGATACTAAATGGGTTTATACCAGCTGAGGATCTGCCCCGCCCCCCCATCTTGTTCATTGTGCGGCATCCACAGTGAAAGGGTATGTCTACACAGCAAAGGAAAACCCATGGCTGGCCCATACCAGCTGACTTGGGTTTGTGGAGCTCAAGCTGTTGTCATTGCTGTGCAGACATGTGGGGTTGAGCTGGAGCCTGGCTTCGGGGATCCTCCAGTCCCAGCCCAGATGTCTATACAGCAGTGAAACAGTCCCGCAAGCCTGAGTTGGCTGGCATCTAGTTGCTGTTTAGGCATACCCAGGCTTCAATGGGTTCTGCAGGATAATGGTATGTGATTATGTAATTGCTGTATTATTATGCATAGGTACATGCAGGCAACTAGTTACGCATGTAACCTTAAATTATTATTTTTGAAAGCTTAAATTTGCAACCTATTTTATTTGGGGTTCAATCATTGCCTCTATGGGAAAAGCTCTGTGAGGTAGAGCTGGGCAAAATTTTTCTGACAATGTTTTTTTCCCTGAAAAAATGCAGATCAAAACATTTTAGCTAAACTTGTGTCAAATTTGCTGAATTGGTTGGTTTTTTTTGCCAAATCAAAATAAGTATTCTGAAGAAATAAAGCATTTCATTTTGATATTGAAATGAAACACTTTTTAAATCTGTGATTTGAAAGTCTTCATTTCAAACTTTACTTCAATTGTATCAAATATTTAAAAAGCCAAACAAAGCACAACCCTCCCTTTAAAAAAAAGGAAAAATTTTCCTTTGACCTGAAACAAGTTCTAGTGTGTGGATACTAGAGGGGAAGGAATTGCCCTGAATTTATCATGCAGATTTGTCCCTGATCATTTGTTGGTGAAAGGAGGTTTCTCTCTCCCACCGGACAGACCATAAAGTCTGCCCCCAAGTCCTGTGGGTTCCCTGGTATTGTCAGATCTATCTACATGGAAGCTTTGTACCCCAAGCACTTCTCCTTACCCTCCATTGGAGCCCTGATGATTCCTTGTTGCTTTCTTCCTTGGAAAGCCCTCAGCTGAACATACTTGACCCATATCTTTCTATAGCGTTCATTTCTCATTTGTCTTAATTATAAGTGTGTGCTGCACAAGATTTTAACTCAAATGGGAAACAACTCTTCTGGCATCACTTCTTTCAGAGTTTTTAATCTAGTGTCCAAATCCTTTACTGAATTATTTTAATGAGTAACTTCCTGCTTGCTAAATTCACTTAGGTTAATTAAAAGCAAACTCTTGATCAGCTTATTTGACCTGAGAAAATTTCCATAGTCTAAACCATTGTCAAGGAAAACTACTCTTGTTTCAACACTTTATTCCTAAAGGAATTCCAGGAATAACAATTTCCTTTAATCTCCAACTTGGACTGTTTGGTTATCTATTAAGTGTGGTCAGTACTTGTCACTGTACAAATAAACAAACTAACAGTACCTGCCCTGAAGGACTTAGCAATGGCAAGAGTGTAAAACACACTGGTGACCGCAGAGAAAAGTCACTTAGTGAGTTTTTCATATAAGCTGAAACATTCCATGTGAGCATTTTCGTAGAAGTGGGGTTATTAAGAGATATTTGAGTAAGGAGAGCACTGCTGCCTGATGTGTTGGCATAGGGAAGTCTTTTGTATGTGCCAAATCATAGAAATTGGCACAGAGACAGGACTGGGAATAGGAAACAAAGCAGAGGAAGCAGAGGAAGTGAAGGGGATGAGAAGAAAAGAAGGTCTGAGCTGGAGAGAAAAGTGCCTACTAGAGTAAAGCTGCTTTTGAGAATTTCTTTCAGACCACTGTGCAAAACTCTGTCCTAGATAAGAGGCAAATCACATTAATTCTATCTTACTGAATCCCACTCTCTGCATTCAGTGAGATTCTCTCATTCAGTGCATTCTCCTGCCCACAGTTTAAGGATTAAATTGTACTGTGCCACCAGATATTCACCCATCTACAAGCTGGATCTGCCCAAGGCTAGCAAGCCCTAGAACATTAAATCTGCAATCTTGGTTCTAGGATAGCACAATAAGTTTCAAATCCCTTCTGCCAATCTATGCTTGTAAACTTGCAGTCAGAATGATAGTAGGCCTATACTCCACAAGCTGTGCCTAGTTGTGCTGATAAATCCAGTTCAGTAAAGGTACAATGCCTCCATGATTAATACTGATCATTAACCATGCTACCATTAGAACCTTCTGGTTGCCAGCTGTATTCAGAACTAGATAGCTCATTTATAGTTTAAATCCAGGAAGAGGTTGCCTAAAGTAGAGGGGGAATTCAAATCTATTATAGGAATGAATAACACTGAAAAATAGCTATTGATTTCTCTAGTACTCAGTTTCCTTTGGCTTCAGATTATTCAAGTAGGAGTGAGTATCCAGTGTCCAGCATCCATCTTTTTATCCAAACTAAAACAGGAACGATCTATGAAGAAAATCTGATTGCACTATTTCTTTTGTGTTGTAATATTATTGTTGTTTAAAGATCATGGACACACAAATGAGATAAAGAAAGGGACCAGTTCTCTCCCTTACATCTGACAGATCTTGGTAAGCCTTATCCTAGTGCAGTAGGAAAAGAAAACCACTACAGATATTTGTTGTGGAAGTGTCTAATAGCAAGTTCTTATTTGATTTCTATTTTGCAATGTTTGATTAACTTGTCTGTACATGAACTGAGTTAACTTATCAGTGTTTGGGGTACATATGGGGAATTTTATTAACTGTGTAACAGTTAGTCATAAGGTATTTTATATAACTATTACTAGATAAATTGTAAATGTGTCCTGGGCATAGAGTACTCTCCTCTGCAAATCTTTCATTTAAAAAGGGTGTCTACTGGGGTTTTACCATGATTGCTTTCTGATGGAAAGTTTATAAATAATTTGAAAAGCAGTTAAAAAAATTCTTAAATACTGATGAAATACAAATCCTTTAATGTTACGTAAGGCAAGAGAACATAAGCAGGCAGAAAAATTAATGGTACAATGTGAAAATGGGAGATTGAACATGTAGCTGTGTTGAGAAATTGCAAAACACTGAACACTGTTTAATAGATGCTTGTTATCTTGTTTTGAGAAAAAGAAGTTGGTCCAGTGAAATAATACTTGAGCTATCCATGGGTAGGCACTTATCCCATGTTTGGAAGAGCTATTAAGCACCCGTCAGAGCAATTAACGTATTAAGCAATTCCATATAATTGCAAATGTTTGTGGCATTTTACAGCAAAGCTAGTATAAGTTAACATGCCACTGATGTTTTTTATTTATCCACAAGCGCACTTCTAATCTACAATTAAAATGTATACACATGCATTAATCTGAGTTAAGGTTTCCATGCCAGTTAATTAGAAGGTGTATATAAAATTCGGAGTTCATGTGAGGAGCTGGAAATGGGTATGCTAGCAAAACAAGTGTATAACCAGAAACCATTTTAAGTACTGTAAGAAACTGTAGCCATTTAGGGCATTACAAATGTCATTCTGGCCACTCACAACATTGTGATAATGGGGGCAAGGGAGGAGAACCTAATTTCTTCTGTTTCTAAAGCACAGTCAGTTACTATTTGAACTAAAGGAGACTCTCCCATAGCTATTAGTAGCACAGGGCCCATGCCAGACAGCTGAGCAGCTCTCATTTTATCCAGTAGAGGCCAGTGGTACCCTAACCAATGTAATACAATATTGCTAATTGGGTGAATTCCTTCCTAGTGGCATAGTTTCTGTGATCTGCACTGTTGTGTGAAAGAACTGGGTCAAGGCTTTCAAAAACAGGAGCCTAAATTAGGCCTGTAAATCAATATTTTGGAGCCTAAATAAATGGCCAAAGTTTCCAAAGTGCTTTGCACCTTGCAGCTTTCCCATTGATTTCAATCCATATAAATACCTACTTTACTTTTAAATAGGTTGTTATTGTTGTTTGTTGGTTTTTTTGGGTTTTTTTTTTCAGTTGTGTTTTCACATTAGATTTCAAAAAATGGAAGGCATAAATCTCTCTGCCTCACTCATGATTTCTTGCCCCCATGTGATGCATGCCAAATGCCCAGCACTTTCCTTATTGGGGTGGTTCCACAGGGTAATCCTGTTCTATCAAAGTTGGCAGCTTTGTTCTTTTGTTGATCTTATGAGTATTGGGTGGAGAGTCTCTAATGTCCTGTCATGAATTGCTTGCATAGTGGCAGTAATGTCCCTAATAGCTCTTGAGAAAGAGACCACTGCAATTTTTCTGAGGTGAGTTGGAAGGGACCTCAGGGGGTCATCTAGTCCAACCCCTTGCTCAAGCCAGGACCAACCCCAACTAAACCATCCCAGCGAGGGCTTTGTCAAGCCACACCTTAAAAACCTATAAGGATGGAGATTCCAATGTCTCCCTAGGTAACCCATTCTAGTGCTTCACCACCCTCCTAGTGAAAAAGTTTTTCTTAATATCCAACCTAGACCTCCCCCACTGCAACTTGATACCATTGCTCCGAGTTCTGCCACCACTGAGAACAGCCTAGATCCATCCTCCCTGAAACCCCCCTGCAGGTATTAAAGGCTGCTATCAAATCCCCCCTCATTCTTCTCTTCTGCAGACTAAACAAGCCTAGTTCCCTCAGCCTCTCCTCATGAGTCATGTTCTCCAGATCCCTAATCATTTTTGTTGCCCTCTGTTGAACTCTCTCCAATTTGTCCACACCCTTTGTGTAGTGGGGGGGCCCAAAACCAGACACAATACTCCAAATGAGGCCTCACCTATGCCAAACAGAGGGGAATAATCACTTCCCTGGATCTGCTGGCAATGCTCCTATTAATGCAGCCCAATATGCCATTAGGCTTCTTTGCAATAAGGGCACACTGTTGGCTGTTGAGTAATGACCTGAGCCAGAAGGGTGGAGTGTTCCTTTAGTATGATAGCCTGGGTAGGCATAGCACTCTCGTTGTCACACACTCATATCTTAGACCTTATTCCTTCTGTGCAGCTTACATGTTGGGCTGTCTAGTTTCTCCATCGGTTATGGTTGCTTGCTAGTTGTGATACCACTTCCAAGGTGATGCCAGGACATTCAATATCCTCTGTCACTGTCTTCTTCCAGTTCTTCCTTGGGCTTCCTTGCTTTCTCATTCCTCCTTGGGCATAAGTGCTTGAACTAGGGGTGCTGGGATGTTGCTGCACCTCCTGGCTTGAAGCGGTTTCCAACATATATAGAGTTTACAGTTTGGTTCAATGGCTCTCAGCACTCTCACTGTAAAAATTGTTCCAGCATCCCTGTGCCTGGGGTACCCAATTAAATGCTTGCTTAGCATGTTTCCAGTCTTCCACATGGTGTGCATGCCCCAACCACCTGAGCCGTCTTTCTTTTACTACAGTTTCCTAACACGTCCTGCTCTGTAAGCACCCTTACACTCACATTTGTTGTTTTCTTTCCATGAAATATGAAGCATCTTCCTCAATTATCTGGGGTGAATAGCCTCGAATCCCTTTTTGTTAGCTACTGACACCAGCAAAGTCTCTTTCATTTCTAGTTCCCCACTCCCACCCCATATTATACAAAGTACATACATTCCACATGCCTACTATTGTTACAGATTGATACAGGTCATCAGGATTTTGATGTCTTGAGACCTCTGCTTCCTCTTGACTTTCACTGATATCCGTTGTAATTGCATTTTGAGCTCCACCTGCATTCTCAAGATTTCATTTAAATGACCTGTTTCTGGTTCAGCAAAGTTTTTTACATGGGCAGTTGCAAACCCAACTGCAGAACCATCCTCTTTTATCCTGGCTTGAGACCAGCACCATTGCTAGTAGTGGAGAGGGAATATTTCTGGAAAAGGAAGGGGCAGTCCAGGAAATCCACAGAAATGCAGTGCTCCATGCTTTCCTTTTGTGATGTTCTCTTGTTGTGGCCAAATAATAGATGGTGTCTAGTGACGTGTCACGTGAGTGCATTCTTGATAGACCTGAGGCAGTCTATACAAAGGAGGTCTCTTAGCTGACCTGTCATTAGAGGGATATCAGCATGTGCGCAATGTGCCCAGCCAATTAATGATGTCATCAGCCAGATGAAGAGCTGGTAGCTTGCTGTCAAAATAAGTCAGTGGGCACTCGACAATAATATGTGACATGGTCTGAAGTTGATAGTGGTGGCATTGTAGGCCATTAGAAAAACCCCATTTAAAGAAAGTGGCTGCACAGTTGCTCTGTCCCATTTGAAAACGGTTCAGAGATGACCACAGGTGCCTTGGCACATCAAAACATGGTGGACAGATGGTTGGGTCAGTGAGGAGAAATGACTGTCGAGCTCCTAGTACCTGGCCTGGGCTGAGGGAGCTAATGATCCAGCCAACGGACTAAATTTGGCAATGAATCTGACTGCGACCCCACTGTGCTGCCATCCAATTTTCAAGCTATTGGACTGGCACGTCGAATTCTTCAGCTTCATGTTGAGGGCCTGTCAGGAGCCAAACACAGCTTCATTAGTACATTAGAGTGATACATCTTAGTAAAATGAGGGAAAACTTAAAGAAGCCTCTGAGGGCCAGGACTTGCAGCCATGCAGTGGGTGGAGGTGATAAGAGGAATCACTAGACTGATTGTATGTGAAGAGGGAAGAGCTTCATTCCCCCTGTTGTAGCACAAAAAATTAATCCATTACTGATAATGCCCATGTGGAAGGGAAAGGAGTTCAAAGATTTTTGAGGGGGGCAAGGGATTGCACCATCAGATGTTCAAGTGAATACTCCTTCCTTGAAAAATAACATGGCATTGTTCCATGTATGTACATGAGGTATTGGAGAACAATGATTAAAAGATTTCTTCAGAGATCTCTGTGTTCAAATTTAAAAACTTCACTGAGAGGATTAACATGAGAACTGTGAATTAGGTGAGTTAAAGGAATGGCTAGTAGTATGGAAAAACAAGAGACAGTAAAGTAATGAACTAATATTACTGCATATTAAGAAATGCAGTGTGCTGTATTGCCTTGCTGTGCCAAAACTGCCCTTTTCTTAAATGTGCACAATGATAAGGGATGGCAATAGGAGGAATAATTGTATCAAACCAGAGTAGAAAAATAATTAAAGATTTTTTTTCTGTCTCCCTCACTGGGATAATGAAATTTAAAGTGTCTCTCTGAAAACTGTGCTCTTAGGATGAATGCTATCAGAACATTTTCAGTTGCAGTCAAATGAGCACTATATATGTGCCTCATACCTCAGGTTAATATTTTCTGCAGCTAATTTTTCAGTCTAAATAATAAATATCAAAACTTGCTACAGGCTTTACTTGCTCAGTCTTATACTAAGCTAAATTCAGTACAAAATTGGAAGTAAATTTCTTTGATTTTTTCTACTGTTGCCAATTCTCTTTGTTCCTTTGGAATGTTTAAAATGTTTCTCTCTCACTGTTGGATTAAGATTGTACAATTAAATATATTGTACTCCCAAGCCCTTGGCTAAAACTCTGATTTGTGAGTTTATGAGATAACTAACCGTTCAAATTAATTAGTTGTATGTCACCATTTAAGACAAAATACTTTGGGGTTGGGAAAATGATGGGAATCTTCCATACTTGTGAGTGTGGGAATTTGCCCATCTTTTGCCTGCCTGATGATAGATAAAAGATACATTAGTAGTGCCTTGTATTACTTTTTGCAATAAAATCCTCTCCTTTGCATCGTATTATGTTTTGATATACATATGCTTGATTTCTGCAATAAAATTTAGATCATAT
Organism: Mesoclemmys tuberculata; assembly: GCA_007922155.1. Classification (NCBI taxonomy): domain Eukaryota; kingdom Metazoa; phylum Chordata; order Testudines; family Chelidae; genus Mesoclemmys; species Mesoclemmys tuberculata. The sequence goes on along the minus strand of ML675609.1, from coordinate 41,066,618 downwards.
TATATTTCTCATTGACCTATATCCTCAGTCCATTTATACTCTGGGGGTCAAATACAAATAACTGAACTTACCATTAGTGTTTTAAATATGGTTTTAGCACTATTTCAAATACAGTGCCATCACTTTCATGATTTTCGTAACTACCCATTACAAAGTTTCTGTTTACAGACTTAAGATACAGGAAACACAGGACCAGTTGCTGACGCTAGGTTGGCATGGGCTAACTAGTTTGAGTAAAATACCATCCAACTAGATCTTTCTCCCATCCTTCAAAATTAATCTTATGTGAAATTTTATAAAGTCTGGATTGTCTTTCTCCCCCTTCTCTTCCCCCACATCCCCTTTGTGGTGTTATTTGTTTCCTGGTTTCAGGTGTAGCCAGAAGCAGAATTGTGAAAACATTAGACTATGTTCAAGGCTGTCCTTCTGGTATTTTTGAACTGCCTGGAAACAGGAAATGCCAGGAATCTCATGAGTCTGTACATTTTGTGGTGAAGTATCTGCATTGTCAGATCCCTGCCTGAACGGACTCTCATCACCTTTTGTGGTTCTTATCACTGAGATCTATTTGGACTTCCCACATTTCCAGATGATCATTTACATCTTTTACCTCCATCTCAGCATTGATGAGAGCATCTTTACCAGAACCATAGAGACTTAGAAAACATGAGCTTTTCTTTTTGATCCTATTGTTCTCTCCCTGAAGCTTTAGTACAGATGAAGACAATGCTGGTGGCTCTATTTTAAAGACACTTCACAGAAGGACATAGTCTGGCTAGTAGTTACAGTGGTGTGGGGACATAGCTCTTCTTTTCCATTGCTCCTTTTCCAGCAAATTGGTTGTGGAGGAGCAATTCAGATAATGACTTCTGAGCTCCCTCAAGCACAGCAGTGGTTCTGAGTGGATATTATTACCTGGGTTATGCAAAAGCAAGAGGAGACTTCTTATTTCCTCATCATCATTGTGTGGTTGCCAACCTAGCCATAGTAAATATCAGATCTTCAGTGATCCTACCAGAAGTGAATAAGTGTTTTCAGGGAGGCTTTAAATGGGGAGGAAGCACTCTTTGCAGAGAAGCCAACATGAAAATGGAGTGGAGAATGGAAATGCTTTTGTCTCTGGTAGGAGATCCTTTACTGTAGACTATATTTATCTTATGTTCAGATCTTCTGTTTAGCTCTCTTCATACATTAATAGCTCTTGATCTCTCAAGAAACCTGCAGTGGTCAATAAATCAGTGTCCAAATCTCAGCTGTTCTTTCACCCTCCATACAAAAACATGTTTGTTCATGCAAACTCTAGCCAATCCCCCACCCTAGTTCTGCTTGGACAGCTTTGTAAATCACCGGCAGAGTGTGAAATTAAGATTTTCACAATGAAATGTTAATTCTTCAGGCTGAAAATTATTTGCAGAAGAAATTGATCAGTGCCTTGAAATTAAAATTTCTACTTTGAATTTGTTGATGCTGAGTGTTAAAGTATTTGAATAAAAATTATTTTCTTCACAAATATTAGAAATTTGAGTTCCCAAGTTTTACTGTTTATAGAAACTGCAAAGTAAAGGGCTTCAAATACTGTCAAACTGAAATTAACTTTCAAGTATGGTCCTATTTGCCAGCATCACTGCTACAGGATCAAGAAGACCATTGCAATTTCTCCAAAATCCCACAGAAATCAAAAAGGGGATAAAGAGACTTGAGACTAAAACAAATATTTCTTAACTACAGTGCTAACTTTCTCTTCCTAATGGTTTGCCTCACAGGCATACCAAGTAGACAGCACATTCTTGGTGCTGGTTGGTAGCATGAGCAATGCTGTTGGTTAGCCACCTGTAAGTACACTTTGTTCAGAAACACTGCCAGTTCTTGTACATGAAGATAAATGCTATTGTAAACTAATAGACCTTCATAGGCTTGGTCTGTGAGCCATTACTTATTTCATCTCCCGATTCAGGGTCTGTGGACTTAAGTAAGACCTCTCATAAACAGCCAGGAAACTCCAGTGGTATTGCATGCACTTATACCAGTTGGAATTTGGCCTTGTTTAGGTAAGGAAAAAGAAGACTATCTCAAAAACGTAGGCAAGGACAGTCCCAAAGGGGGGAGTGTGGCAAGAGCTACTCCTTTTTGCTTGTATACAACTATCATTTTATTGTACCGTAAGCTCTTAATGTAAACTTACTAAAATAATCCTTCCAAAACACTTTTATTTATATAACTGTAGCCGGGTTTTTGTAGCCCTTGATTATTCTTTTGCTTCCTTTTCTTCTTTGAACAGCACCTTTCGCCTTGCACTCCCCTCTTGGTGTCAAGATAAGAAGATACTACAATTCAAATCCAGTAGTGGTTGCATAGAGAGGCAAGTTCCTGCACTACAGATAGAAAGCCAGGAAAATCTTGTTTCAAAGTTTTTACTTTGAAAAATGAAACAACCAAACAAATTTGCTTTTACTTAGTGACCTGTCCCTCCCACCATCTAAATGTTCTATTGCTCTTTTTGTTATGATGTTAATCAAATATAGCCTATAGTGATATACTTCTTTCAAATGGTCTTTTACTTGTAGTAGTAAAACATTTTCCATTAGCAAACATAGTATTAACAAATTCCTTTTGTGAAAGCAGAAGTTTCATTTTACTGATACCGGCCTTGAAGCCGTGGATTTTTCATCAACCCACAGAGGTTTCTTCTAAAGCTTTTTAACTTTAAGTGAGGTCAGAGGTTATGATTTGAAAAGATGTACCTAGGGTAAATGTATTTGCAAGGATGGAAGATGTAGAAGGAGAGAACACTATAAGGTTGTACTTGCAAAATAGTGTAACAGTTCAGGGCCACTGCACCTGTATTTCCCCTCAGTGGTCCACCAAAGGCACGCCCACTCAGGCTTCCAGCTCTCAAGTACGCAGACACATGTCTCTCTTCTTCTGACGGGGGCATTTCCAGGCTGAACAGTTCCATGCCTTCACTATGTATTTCCCAGCAAAGACAGTTGAACTAAACAGATCTGCTTGCTTTCTCTTCAGAGATTGATAAGAGTGATTTGCTACAGATATGTTATCACAGTTTTCTAAGCAAGCCTACTTTATTATTAAGTTAAAAAGCATCATAGAGAATATAAGAATCTACATGCCTCCTGATAAGCATACCTGAATTTGTCCCAACTGTAGCATGGGTTCTGGCAGGATAAGTCCTTCATTTCCCCCCACCCAGTGGGGAGTTCTTGTGATTAGAAATTCATCACAACTTCAGTTCAGAAAAAACACATTCAACAAGTTTAGTCCATCCTTTTATATAGATTAAGGGTCTTTATGGAGTAACCTCAGTGGTGAGCTGGGTAACCAGATGTCCCAATTTTGTAGGGACATCCTGATATTTGGGGCTTTGTCTTATATGGGTGCCTTTTACATCTCTCCCTCCCCTCCTGTCCTGATTTTTTATACTTGCAATCTGGTCAGCCTAATGGGAGGAGTCCCACAATGTGTACTAATTACCTACCTTGGGGTGTGTGTGGGGGGGGACCTTCAAAAGCTTGGTTTTGGAGGGGAAAAATTTGCATTCCCCTCACATCAAGGTGTTTCCTAAGGAAATCCACTTCATGTATTGTTCCAAAAAGACTTTTAAACTTCCTCTTACATTTCAAAGCTTGCATTAATCTTGTCTTCCTGCCAAGGATGTTCCACACAATTTCGCAATAGTACATAAAACACTTTCAATTCTCATACAGTGTACCCCAAAGGTGATGCAATAAGGGTTAATTTTATTAAAGTCAATTAATTCAGGATATTGTTAGTCTGTCATACATAATATGTTATCTACTTTTACCAAATTTCATCACAGTTTTAATAACTCTGCTGACTTAGCAAAGAAACTTGTTATTAATTTTAAAAAGTCTGTTAGTCTTCCTTACATAGTGATCTAAAACAACTATGCAGTACATATTTACTAAGCCATTAGGACTTTATGTAATTTAGTAGGCCCACTCCATAAATCTAGCTTCTAGAATGTAGCAGTCAATTTTAAATAATAAAACCTGATTTCCCAGTACTCCTAATTGTTCTTCTAGTCCCCATAATATATTATCTTACAGTATATCTTGAAAGATATTCAAACATTCAGTTTAATAAAAATGTATTTACCTAAATGCATATGGAGTTGGCATGAAACATTTATATTTAAATAACTATATTTTACACTAAACTCTGCACCTTCTTTTTAGAAAGGGGAAAAATGGTTCTATAAATATGAACTGCTGCTTTGTTAACTTCAATAGTTATCTGGACAACTTCAAAGGCTTTCTTTGCCAATGAAAAATCATGTTCTTTGAAAACACTAAAAAAGATATTGTACATGTCTATGTAAAAGCTTCATCCTCAAATGACTTAAGCAATTCTGTGGAATAGTGACTTTAGAACATTTATAAGAAATAATCATTACATGAGCTTTGATTGACAATGGTTATTGCCTCTAGGTAGTTCATTTATACAGCTATATATTAAATAAAAGTAAAGCAGAACATTTTCTACAACATGTCTCTTATGCTCTCAGTTTAGTATTCTCCTGTTGTTGCCACAGACTGCTAAGGGAAAGCATAATTTATCTGTTTGTCCTTGTGGAATGTCTGCTTAAACATGCTTCATAGGAGCCCTTTAAAGAATTTTGATTCTCCAGAGATTCCTATTTGAAGTGCTTCTACTTAATATTATGCAATTATTACAATATAAGCCATAAGTGAAATATAGTGAGTGTCTCCTAATAACATTTATTACCAAAGAGAATGGTATATTTGTTCTTAATAAACAATATCCACTTCTCTGAAAAGAGTAATTCAGGCTTCAAAGGCCTATTGAAGTCTGTCTTCAGTGTGCTTTGGATCAGGCCCTAATTGACAGGAATTCTGAGAAACTTTAGGGGAGAGGGTTGGTGTACCTTGTCTTCTCCCCCTTCCCCCATTGTAAAACTAATAGAGTTGTATTGCTTAAATCCATCACTGTATATGTCTGTCTCTTGCCTGCATGTTCTGGTCAAGCCTTCCGATTGACATTGGATCCTGTTTGGCCTTTGATCAGGACCTAACTGAGAAGGAAATTATAATGTACTTTAGGGCGTAATTCTGCCACTTTACTTCATGTTGAGTAGTGCCTTACTTTATGGGTAATCCCACTGATGTGAAGGGGACTACTTTTTTTTTTTCAAGTAAGGCACCATTCGGTGTGGGTGGCAGAACTCTGGTTGGTTAACTGAAAACAAGAATAGATAACAAAAGTACGAACAGGTATTTAAAGGAAAATCTGAAGGCCAGTTGCCAGAAAAAAGATAGAACTCTCCTCTTTCCTTTTTTCCCCAGAAGGCAGCTTACTGCTCAATATACAATTGCTAATATATTTTCCTTTTCAGTAGAAATTTAAGATAAACATTTTATTCTTTTACACTAGCAAGACAGATTTTAATACATAAAGCGTAATGATTTTTCCACATGGATATTCTGGTTTCTCTCTGGTAGGAAGGGGTAATCTGTTAAAGTGTAAGCTTGATTTAGGTGTCTTGCCTTTAAAGTAGGATGGTGACTTTGAACCTTGTTGAGGAGTATGGAAATGCACTGTAGCAAGTCAATCTGCATGTTAAAATAGGGATCTGATTGCTTTGAAAACAAGTGGTTATTTCCTGATTTCAGGTTTAGAGATGTAATCTTTCTGAAAATGCTGACTCTGACTCTAGTTTAATAATTATTATTCAAATTGCTGCAGCTACAAGCTGCAAATAAAAAGTACTCAAAACCATCATAGCAAATATGACAATATCTCTCTAAATAAAGTAGGCCATAAATTGCAACATATAGACTAAATATCTCCAAATTACAATTGCAACATACACTCAATCCTAAGAATAAAATCGTATTCTATGATTGATGTCTTTTGTAGCTATTAACAGTATTGTCTTCTGCGCTTCACGTGCACTTTTTTATACGTGTTAAAGCCCAGCAGAGCACAAAGCACCCACTACAAATCTGTTTGACTGGACTTAGATTTCAGACCAGGAGTGGTCAAGATAGTCAAAATAAACATCATAACTAGAAGAGCAATTAGAAAAATAACTTAGTGTAGTAACATTTAGCAGTGGCATCTCACAGCTCTCGGAAAACATTAATTCATTATCTGAGGTCTAAGTGTATATATTACAGCTGTGTAAACTAACTAAGGTATTTTTAATGTCCCCATTAACATAGTATCTCTTGCATCACAATTGTTAATGTATTAAAACTCACAATACCACCATGATGAAGGATCATAATTCCAAGACCAGAAAGGACCATATTGATCTCATTTGGCCTCTTATAGGCTCTAGTTCAAAAGGAATTCGCCTATAAAACTTTCAAAATACCTTAAAAAAAATCAATCTTGATTTTTAAAATTCAATGATGGAGAATCCATCATGACCTTTGGTAAGTTGTTCCAAGGGTTAATTACCCTTACAGTTAAACTGTATGCCTTATTTCCACTCTGGATTCATCTAGATTCATCTTCCAGCCTTGAAGTAATACTATTATCCCCATTTACAGATAGAGGCTGAAGCACAGAGAGACTACTTGATTTATCCAGGATCATGCAGTAAGCTTGTAGCAGAACAGGGCCCTACACCTGGCTTTCTAACTGCTCTGGCAACTAGTCTAACCATTGGACCATCCTTCCAAACTGTAGGAATGAGTAGTTGCAAATAGAGATGACTCAAAGTTCAAAATGTCTGCTTCTGGCTGTCAAAAACCTGGGCTCTGGGGATGTTTGAATCCAGGGTTTTGGTCAGGCCCAATGTAACTGTGAAATCTAAATCTTAAACATCTCCAAAAATTGGGGTCCAGAATTAGGCTTTGAGCTCGTAGCTGTATAATAGGTAACATTCAAACCTACTCAGCAAATCAGTTCCAAACTTGCTCTGAACCCTGGCCATGATTCCCAGCTACTCCCCTCCATGTTGCTGCATTTCCAAGAGAACCATTGCTTTTGAAATGTTAGGAAACTGCTAGAAAAATCATTGTGACAAGTCATGTGTTATCAGGCAGGGTTCACTTTCAGCAGAAGAGTGAGTGTTTGTTTTGTGTTGTGTTTCCTGATTGTGATTTTTATTGTTTCATATAGTGAGATGCTATTAACAGAGAGTGGTTTTTTTCACTTGACTATGCTGCTCAGATCTTTTATGTGGAAGTGTGTTAATGAAATACAAGTGAAAGCAGTGCACTTGGTGGATGATTACAGAAGGAAAAACCTGTATACCTTTTAGTGTTGTGTATAGTGGTAAACAGTGATTTAGCAAGTGACTCGTCTATTTTTTCCAATGAGTTTTCTCTGAGAGCTTGCAGCAGACTGCCTGTAACTGCTCATTGCTCTCATTAGTATATCTCCCTCCTGGCAACTCTTTAATAGTTTACATCTCTTGGGGATGAAAATTACTCTTTTAATTAAAACAATTTGTTTCAAATGGGGCTCCCAAATCCCAGACTGATGTTTATAGGAGCCTGGGGTAAAGAATTGGAAAGGGGAGAGTAGCAATTGTTTGAATCCTGAACTGACATATTGAGCTTCTCTGTTGGCCCTAAAAACAAAGTATCCAAAGCCTGATTTAACAGCTAAAGTTACCAATATTCAGAAGATTGGGTAAGACTAGGAACTGAAATCTTGTCCTTTAAATGCTTCAGTAATTTTGCACAGGTAGGCATGTGCACATGTGTGTGCAATGAGGGGTGGGGAAGGAAGTCACTGGATTTGGAGCTTTTAATTTTGTCATTGTTCTTATAATTATGAAGCACATTAGTATGACTCCCCCCCAGTTTTAGTTCTTAAGGACCTTAACTGATGTAATATTAAAATGTTGTCAGCTCCACTCAAATATCACGTCTGGTTTCATGCAAGTTTATAATCAAGCAAGTTCTGAAAGCTTTCCCCAAACATGAGTTAAACATGGTGACCAGTTATAGCCCTACAAGGCTATGGCAAGATGTTAGTGATTATGAATTTACAGAAGAATTAGAATTCACTATAACACTCTCCAGTGATCCCCATCTGTGGGAGATAGTAGAGATGAAATCCCCTTGAAATATCTGTTTGCCAAAAGTGAAGAGAGAATGGAAAACACGCTTTAGACTTCTGCCTGGGTTGTGATCACTAACACTAGCATTTGAAAACTCCCCCAGTTTATTCATGTGTCAGTGGAGAGTTAAGATTGAAGTAGTGCACAGCTGCTAGACACATCTAGTGCTGGTTGGCAGCCTATGAAAATCCAAGTGAGCTAAGCCATGCAAAAGCTATGGATGCATGGCAGACCTGCTTGTTTTTGAAACAATCTACTAATTCAGTTACGAACTATAAGCAGGTGTGGAAACTTTGCCTCTATATCACAATTGTGTAGGCTCAAGATTTCAAACATCCCAAAGTTTGGAGATAGTTAGATCTGGTGTTTAGTTTGGGCCCCATCTCTGATCTAAATATAAAAATAGCAAGACTCAATTGTAAGTAATACCCATACTTTATCTAGATTTTTCTCCAATTAATTAACCAGATGGAACTTCTCATGGTGCATGGAAGAAAGCGTAAGTAACTTGGAATAGGCATATATTCTTACTAAAATTGTATGTCCTTCAATATTGGAGGCAACTCAAACTATCTCTGTGTGTTATGGCAAATACTTCACATAAAATGAAAGTAAGATGACAATGAGCCTCACAATCTATCAAAAGACATCCGAATCCTTCTTTAAAGAGATTAAAGCAGATGTTTGAAGAATATTATGGTATAAGAAAACAGTGAGAGTGCCTCTGCTGGGAAAAAAGGTCCATTGGCACTGGATGGAACACATCAACTTCTCTATATAGTTTAGAGTCTTGATCAGATCACAGTATAGCAAAAGCAAAGGGAGATTTTTACAATAAGTGGGGCCATATTGATGTGTCACATGTGAGTACCATAAGTCTAAATAGAGAACATAATAGAAGGATAAACAAAACTAATTTCTCTGACAGAGTTCATGGAGACTTGCCTCCTAATCTCTAACTGAACTTCATTGGTCTCTTTAGGCTCCTTAAAGAAATAATCCAGCCCTTAAAATAAAAAAGTGTATTTTGTTGTGCATAAAATGGGAGGCATTTGTCACTGTTTTGAGCTGGATGTTTTCTGTCTGTAGACTGGTTGTTTGCTCCACCTTGCTCCTACTCCATTCCCCTAACATTATCTCTGATGCTGACCTTCCTCCCGTTTGTGCTTTCTTCCTCCTTTCCATTTACATTAAAAATATGGTGGTCATGATCATTTTAATTCAATGACAATGAATGTGTTTGTTTTACTCATCCAAAAAAAAAAAGGTCAGGCTGCTCACCAGAACAGTTAGGCTTTATTTTAAACATGCAATGGACTTCATTACAAGGGAATTTGCTGTTCATTGACTATTTTTTTCTACTATTAGCCTTGAATAACTTGAAATACTTCCTTAAATCAGTTTGCTTTTGAGCATATTTGCCTATGTGCCTTGAGTCTTGATAGACTTCTCACAGTTAAGTATTTTGATACATTTATAAGATAAATAATTACACATTAAGTTATTTTAATGCTGAAGCATCTCCTTACCATTATACAGTGAGATTTTAGCTTTGTCATAGACATTATCCCCTTAGGTAAAGTGACAAGTGTTGCATATTATTATTAAATTGCTGACCATCTGTTATCCCCATATTGTTAATTTAAGCCAATTTTTGCCCCTAAGGTAAAGAGGCTGGTTTCTTGATTAAAATAAACTTCTGCTTTCCTGAGCTGTCACAAAAATTAGTCTCCATTTTCACTATTACTACATAGCTGCCATATGCGGTGGTATAAATGTTCTTTAGCCAATAATTCAATTGCATTATTTTTAAACAAAAATATGAAACATGTTCTTTAGTGAAAAGACATCTTCTTAAAGGAATATCTTTACATCCTGAAATGTGAATCTTTTCTTCTGTTTGTCTTGATAATATTTGGAAATGGCTGTCCTATCTGGCTTTAAAGCAGTGGTGCTCAATCTTTTTGTGGCTGAACGTCTAGTCTGATGAAGTAATCCTGGAGTACCTATATCTCTTTGTTCCATGTTATGACACAATGACACGTCACCATCTCTCCTTTTAATTGTCCATGTTATCTCTCTCACCCGTCTTTTTGGTTTTTGTATTTCTTAGGTCTTATTTTTTCCTTTTTTAAAATTCTTCTTTTGCTCTCCTTCCTCTCAGAATGTCTATATGCCTCTCAGACTGTGCAGAGAGGAGCAGTAGGTAGGTGAACACCTACTTGTGGGTCTGGACTCTTGCAGCTGAGATTTGACGGAGCGGAGAAGCTGGAGCTATGCCTACAGCCTTATACATGAGCTGCTCAGTGCACTATGGATGTCATGAGAGCAGGGAAGGGGCATAGGTGCTGGAACTAGGCATGCGGGGGGTGCTGCTGCACCCCCTGGCTTGAAGTGGTTTCCATCATGTGCAGGGTTTACACTTTGCTTCAGTGCTTCACTATAAAAATTGTTCCAGCACCCCTGTGAGGAAGAGAGCAAGTGGGTTTTAAGGAATGGCCTGTAGTTTTACCCTGAGCCATGGGAGGATGTGGGAAGTGGTCAGGTTGAAGTGATCATGTGATGCAGTGTCTCCCCTGCACCTGTCCTACCCATATTATCATTCCAGCTCCTAGTGTCTTTAACACCTTTGGAAATAACTAGATTGAGGTTTTTTCCATTGATTTTTAAAAGGGTTATGGAGAAGCACTTCACAGCTGCTAAAAATCACTTGAGTATCAGAGTGTAAATTATATGTAGTGAGTATTTGCTAGCAAAAGGCTTCACAATCAGATGATGGTAAAATATCCAGTTTGTAATAGGAACGGTGCCTTTTTAAAAAATTGCAGTTATGTTGTTGGAAATTGTATTAAAGTTTAAATCCGAGTGGCCATATCTTGGACTCTTTATACTGCTCCATTTACACGGGCTGAAAAGCTGTATCAAGTGAGGGGCTGCAGAGTCCTTTCCATCCATTCCCAGCACCCACCTGGCATAGGAAATAAGGAGCATGATAGGGACAGGAAGGAATGTGCTCTAGCAATCCCGATGAGTGTAATCATAGAATCAGAGAATGTTAGAGCTGGAAGGGCCCTCAGGAGGTTCTAGTCCAACCCCCTGCTCAAAGCAGGACTATCCTCGCCTAAATCATCCTGGCGAGGGTTTTGTCAAGCCTCAGCTTAAAAACCTCTAAAGATGGAGATGCTACCACCTCACTAGGTAACCCATTCCAGTGCTTCACCACACTCCTAGTGAAAATCTTTTTCCTAGTGTCCAACCTAGACCTCCCCCACTGCAACTTGAGACCGTTGCTCCTTGTTCTGCCATCTGCCACTACTGAAAACAGCCTAGCTCCATCCTCCCTGCAACCAACCCCCTTTCAGGTAGTTAAAGGCTGCTATCAAATCCCCCCTCATTCTTCTCTTCTGCAGTTTAAACAGGCCTCGTTCTTTCAGCCTCTCCTCATAAGTCTTGTGCTCCAGCCCCTTAATCATTTTTGTTGCCCACCGCTGGACTCTCTCCAACTTGTCCACATTGTTTTTGTAGTGGGGGGCCCAAAACTGGACACACTACTCCAAATGCAGCCTCACCAATGCCAAATAGCGGAGAATAATCACTTCCCGCCATCTGCTGGCAATGCTCTTACTAATGCAGCCCAATATGCCATTAGCCTTCTTGGCAACCAGGGCACACTGCTGACTCATATCCAGCTTCTTATCCACTGTAACCCCCAGATCCTTTTCTGCAGAACTGCTGCCTAGCTTGTCAGTCCCCAGTCTGTAGCTGTGCATGGGATTCTTCCCTCCTAAGTGCAGGACTTTGCACTTATTCTTGTTGAACCTCATCAGATTTCTTTTGGCCCAATCCTCCAATTTGTTTAGGTCCTTCTGTATCCTATTCCTCCCTTCCAGGATATCTACCACTCCCCCTAGCTTAGTGTCATCTGCAAACTTGCTGAGGGTGCAATCTACCCCATCCTCCAGATCACACTGGACAACAAATTTTTTCGAAAGTGTTGCTTCCTCAGAAATGTTTTTTGATTATGCTAGACTGCTTGAAGCTGAACACAAATATAATTTCAGACTACTTGTATCACATAGGAATTTGGAGAAACAAGAAACTGACTTTTATTGAATGTAATGCATCTAATCGCATAACGGTGCTGATGATTTGCAATAGTTCAACTGAGCTAAAAATGTTTTGTTGATTATTTTTGTTTTTACTCAGTGTCTGAGGCGTCTCATTTAAGTGTCCAACAATAATTGGCCAGCATTGATGGATTCCAGTTGCCCTGTTACCGTTTTTCCATGATCGCAATGTCCTGGTGAAACCTTTCACCATGCCTGTCACTGACTGCACCAAGATTTGCAGTGAAAAAGTCTAAATGCGAATGCAGAAAATGAATCTTTAGTGACATGTTACACTTCATGGTTTTGTATGCTTAAAGCATGTTGTCAACCAGCTGCACATAGTTTGGTGCTCTGTAGTTGCCAAAAAATGTATCGCGGCTGTTGCGACATTGGCGAGACATTTTGCTATCACAAATCCTCCTGAAAATACAATTGCTTTATTATTGTGAGCACACACAATATGCTATGTGCATAGAGCATGCGCATCAACATGAATGCAAACTGATATAAACACAATGCATAGAACGGTGTGTGCAAAATGCTTCTATAGCCTTTCTGAAACCTGTCCTGCCAGCATCCGCCCTGCCTAAGCCTTAGCATTCCCACTGCATGTTGTGTGGCCTGCAATAGGTGCAGTGTCACTGCATGCCCAGGCATGCTTGGACACAAGATAGAAAACTTTTCAGCTTACATTGTGGACAACATTTTAATAGACTTAAATTATGAATTGAAATAACAAATATAGGCAATTTCAAAAAACAGTACGTGATAGGGAAATTTCATGGTTATTTTCATAATCAGCAGCCCAAAATCCATAAGATACACCCAAAAGTATTCAGAAAGCAAAATATTTGTTGTCCAGTGTCATCAATGAAGATGTTGAACAAAACCGGCCCCAGGTCCGACCCCTGGGGCACTCCATTTGTAACTGGCTGCCAGCTTGACATGGAGCCATTGATCACTACTCGTTGAGCCCTATGCTCTAGCCAGTTCTCTATCCATTTAATAGTCTATTCATCCAACCCATACATCTTTAACTTGCTGATAAGAATACTGTGGGAGACTGTATTAAAAGCTTTGCTAAAGTCAAGGTACATCATGTCCACCACTTTCCCCACATCCACAGAGCCAGTCACCTCTTCATAGAAAGCAATCAGGTTGGTCAGGCATGACTTGCCTTTGGTGAATCCATGTTGACGGCTCCTGATCACCTTCCTCTTTCTTAAGTTTCTTAAAATGGATTCCTTGAGGACCTGCTTCATGATTTTTCCAGGGATTGAGATGAGGCTGACCGGCCTGTAGTTCCCTGGATCCTCTTTCTTCCCTTTATTGAAGATGGGCACTATATTTGCTTGTTTCCAGTCATCAGGGACCTCCCACAGTTGCCAGGAGCCTTCAAAGATGATAGACAATGGCTCTGAAATCACATCAGCCAACTCCCTCAGCACCCTCGGGTGCATTGCATCTTGGCCCCAGACAAATGGGCATTGTTTATTTAAAGTAGCCCTAAAGCTGTTCTAAACTGGGAAGGGCTGATGGAGAGCCAAACCTGGGACTGGGAACCCGCAAATGACTCCTTTGCATCCTTCACCAGAGCTGTGCCCAGGATTCATCCCAAGGTTATATATTTTTTTAATCAGCCTTTATGTGACCATAATGTTGCTTCTATGATACAAGTTGAACAAACTGAACTTACATACTATCACACTAGTTAGAAATTCAAACCGAGGGGAGGAGGGGTATATGGGTGCACCTGTTGCATTCTTCCACAGGGGCATAAACAACTTTTTTATTTGGGGAAGAGGGGGTGAGACAGAGGTAAAAGATAATAGCCAAGTATCACTTTAGGGAGTTGTACCACAACTAAATTTGCCACTTTCAAAAAAGGAAGAAAAATGAGCTTTTGTTCCAAACTCAGTTGTTCCTTTATTAATATAATTCCTAACTTTGGAGGGAGGAGGGTTTTAGTCACCTGTTCTCAAGCTCCAAGTTGTCTACATACACATTCCATACTTTCTGGTTATGCCATTACAATGTAGTAGTGCAGAAGAAGAAAATATAACAACTGGTAAATAGTCCTATGGTATATGACCAGCCCTAGGAGACTCTTAATATTTTAAAGCTTACAAATTAATCTAATTACGTTGAAAACTGCCTGCTTGGAAAAGGACCAGTACTGTCCTTCCTTTTGAGTTCATTACTGTTGCCATACAGAGAGCCTCATCTCCTCATAGTAACTAGTGCTGCTGTCAGGGCTGTGATATAGAGATCTCTGTGAAAGATTAGCTGCTGGTGCTATGTTTGAAGCTTCTTTCCAAGACAAATCATTCTCTGCTCAAATATTAACTTGGTGAAGCAAAAATCCCTTGTCTGACATTTGCAAAGTACTGTTCTGATAACTGGGCCAACAAATTTACCTTAATTGTGAGCTCAGTTGTAAAAACTATGTAAAAGTTCATAAGATGATATGGTAACCTATAATAAGTGTTGATAGAAAATAGCGTAAATTGCTTTCAGTAATGAATATTATAAACAGGTGCAAGAGAACCACAGACTAAATTAGACCAAACATAAAAGCCACACTGATATAATTGAAGGACTATGTTGGAATCATGCTTGATAAGAATAAAAGATGTGGAACTGAAAATAAATGAACCAAAACTGGTGTGTTGGTTATTAGGCCTAATTGATGGACAAAATGAGGGAATGGGCTATTCTACCAGCCACTCTCTTTTGGGATCTGAAAGAAAAAGGCTTTGGGGGAAAATATGGAAGAACAATTGGAGGCTACTGGAGTGAGCTTCACCATCATGGCTGCCACTCCCCTGTCTCCTGGGTCCCCGTATCTTTTTGTCTTAATCCTGAGGAATGTCGTAACCAGAGAGAGGGACTCAGATAATATTGCCACTTCTACCAGCTCCAGCTGAATCCCAGCACCAGCTGGTATGAAATGGGATCAAACTTTAGCATCAGCAACAACAGCTCCAGTTCATCTCAACTAACTTCTTTTTTTTTTTTGTTTCCCCTACAGGACAGTTATTACCATCTTTGATTCCATCTAAGAGATTATCAGACAAGGTTTTTTCCTTTTAAAATGCTCCAGCTACAAGAAAGGGAAAATGTTGCCAGAATAAAAGCCTTACTTAATACATTACATTTAAAATGCTTTAAATATTTTTTTCTTCTCTGAATCTCTAATAAAAGGTTAAAAGGATTTTTAGTGGCAGTTGCCATGGTATTAAGCAGCTTCAAGGCTCTATATATCAAACCCCAAACCTTGTTTAATACTGTTAACAGTAACTGGGGTGTATTAACACTTTTGGCCTATTTATTCCATCAAAATTACTGCAACAGTACTCATTCCCCTGGGGTCATGTGAACCAGGTTAGTGCATGACGATGTAACATTTTTCTGGTGATGTTTTATTGCGTATTCTAAGTATGTTTTAATTTACAGTAAAATACATTCTATAAATCACAGTATCTATCATATGCAATTAGATATTTTCCCTGATGTATGGTGCTGCCACTTTCCTGAACAAACTTTTCCCTTAATTACACGTAGGAAGATGAATTTATCTGGCATTTATATTGCTGGAAAGCATACTTAGCAGAAAAACATACATTTTAATGTTCTGTTGTTTTTTTCCAATCCAATATACACCAAGCTAGTCATAACTTTGATTTAAAAAAAAACTGTATTATGTTCTTAAAACTACCACATCCTACTGTCCTCTCTGATCTCTGGACACTGACAAAAATGAAGAAGGGATTTTTCTATTTGTAATATAATGGTCCAATCACAGCTTCTGCTATGTATATGAAAATATAAATTAAATCTGTAGATTACATTCCTACACTGAAATAAAAGGTCTTATTCAATGTTATCATAATAGTGTGTAGTAATGAAAACTGTAAGAATTTCACTTAATATTTATCCAATACATAATGTAAGGACAGAGTTCAATATCCAAAAAGAAAGGGTTCGGGTTTCAGTTTTGACTATTACCATTTGGGATTCCTTTGTGGTGTCTGAACTGAAGGGAAAAAAGGATCATCTTGGTGACAGCAACATGCTGGAGTGCCATCTCACCTTGGTACTACTTAAGGCCCTAACATTTTACATGTTGCTTGGGGAAACATTTTTCTTTGAAAGGCTGTATTGGGAGACAAGTTATTCAAGCTGGTTGGGAATCTTCTGACAAAATTCTGGTAGTATGAAATGGTATTGTTCGTGCTTATCCCTTTGCACATAAAATATGTGGCTTTAGACTAGGAATTTGACAAGAACCCAAACTGAGGGTAAAGAAAAAGTGAAGTGAAATCCTGAACCAACGTAGGTGTAACTCATTTAGTATGTGTAGAGTGGTGCTCGGGCATTACATTATGCTGAAAATAATAAACAATGAGAACTAAAAGATTGTGTGTAGCTGAAAAACGTGAGACTTTGAATAACATCTTTTGAAATAGGCCATAGTATAGTGGGTATAGTTTCATCCAAAGAACAGTGTTGTTTTCTAAAATGGTGATTGTGACCTAATCTCCTTCCATGGGCATGTTGCTGACAACACCACTTCTAAAAATGCTCACATATCATCACTCACAAGCCTAGAATATTCAGAAATAAATGTTTTCAAATAGGAAAAAAAAGTTGGTCTTCATGAAGGATTAATAAACCTCTTAACAAGTTTGGTTTTGAAAAACTGAAGTTATTTTTGAGGTCTGTAATGCAAAGTCAGAAATCCTCATTGATTTTATTTTCTTTCATGTAAGTATAACTCAAAAATGACTTCAATGAATACTTTCAAAGTTCATCTAAAATTTCCTTCCCTTCTGAGATTGTATGTGTCAAATGTAACATCCAGAAAGTACTATATTCCAAACTTTACAAGCAACTAACAATAATGTTTATTCTGACTATGCCATTTCAACCCTAACTTCAATATAATGCGGCTGCTGCAAAGCTATAAGAAAAACAAATAATTATTTCATGTACTGTGTAGCAAAATACTGGCCTATTACAGAAAATACTATCAGTGCTCATGTCTTAAAGCGGATGCCATGAGAGAACTGTGTGAGAGAAGGAAATCAAGGTGTTCATAAAATGAGAACATTGTGGATTGTCTACTGTGGTAAAACATTTTCTTTTAATAGGACAACTTTATTTTATCTCCATGCAGTCACCTTCTCTTTGACAAATGACAACAAGAGGCCTATTAACATGAATGAGTATAATATATGGGAAACATCCTTCAGGTTATCCAGGTTTTACAGTACCTTGTGAGTTTTGTTATAGCTAGGATGACCAGATAGCAAGTGTGAAAAATCAGGACAGGGGCTTGGGGGTAATAGGTGCCTATATAAGAGAAAGCCCTGAATATTGGGACTGTCCCTATAAAATTAGGACATCTGGTCACCATAGTCATAGCCAATGGCTGAATTTTGTTGACCTTAAAGATTTTTGAGGGTTTTTTAACCTAATGCTCAAGGTGCAATTTTGGAGGTGTAAGTCTTTCAGACCCTGAAGAAAATGTTTAAATGAGCCTATGCCGTGAAACAGAGGTTCATTTAGGTTTTTGTCAACATTTTCAATCTTCCTTTTATAAAAAGTCATTCTTACTCTCTTAATAAATATGAATTTATATCTCCTCTATCAATTTACCTCTTCTGATTCAAAGCCATGATTTTGTAGTATTACAGGTTTTAACTAGAGGATTTCTCCAAAATCTTCTATCATCTGCATTTAAATAATGCAGTAGAAGTTCGGCTAGTACCAATTGCCTCAAATGATTGTTGAAACGAAAATGTTTCTTTGACTTCAGAAATCAAAAGCTACTTAGTGATAATACTGCATGCAGCTTTTTACATATATTGCATTTATATAGTAAGATTTAATTAGTAGAATTTTTTTTAAGGGAGATAATGTGTTTGCTGTATGATGACCAAAGAGCTGCATGACTATTCCCTGTGAAGCTGCTCCAAACGTGCAATCTTGAAAATTCTTTCACATTTGCCACTCTAACACACTGGTGAGTGTGTTTATGGGGTCCCTATTGTGTCAGATTCACAGAGATAAAAGCCAGTTATAGCCCCAGCTAGAGAGAGCTTGAATTCAAGTTGTAGTAGTAGATCATGTTCTTAGCTCTGCTGGTTCTTGGTTCAATCTGTGGTATATCAGCCAAGAGAAAATCCATTGACACCAAAATACTCTAAGAACAAATCAGGTGTCATTTCCCTTAATATGTTGTGCTACTACCCTTTGGCTACCTGATTACACTACCTTGTTAGTCTGCAGTTGAAAAAAAAATTCAGTAAAAAGATATATTTGAAACACTGAATTGATCAACAGTTGAGAGAATTCACATAAAAACGTATTTTGTTGGGGTCAGACTGTCATGTACTCATTGCCATGAGACAGCAGCTGGGGAAGGGAGCTGACATTTATATAGATACCTTGGGACATAACCCAACCTCTACGGTTACATCTACACTTACAGCAGGGTGTAGAATACAGACGCTGCACGTCCAGCTAGTATGGGTATAAATAACAGTGTAGATAGTAAGACGTGATTTGGGTGACAAAAATATAGTGCCCCTAAGCCTGAATGTTTAGGGTGTATCATTTAACATGGCTCTCTGTGCACAAGTAGTACTTCCCATGTCTACACTGCTATTTTTAGCAGTGTACTGTCCTCGTACCAGATCCTTTCCCTGCCACCACGAAAACCTCTGTCAGGGGCAGGCAGCAGGGAAAGACTCGGGTAGGGGTCTTTTCCCACTGCCTCCACCTGCTTGATACTTTCCTTGCCATGGTGAAGGAAGGAAGCCTTGCCTCAATGCTGCCTTTTCCTGCTGCCTCCTCACTGCTGGAGCCTTTCGCTGCCACATGTAGCTACACACCGCAATGACAAGTGTAGATGCTGCTTGCCTTTCATTGTGGTGTGTAGCTACACGTGTAGTGCCTGTACTCTATGTGCCTCCAATATGTATAGATATGATCAAAGTGACAGGTACCTTAGTTGACATAAAGTGTTTTCTCGAACCTTTCTCTCAACCAGGTAGTCATTGTTAGAGATAGGGTATTGGGATTTGCCTCACTGGGGCAGACCAGTATAGCCCATGTTCTCTGTTCGTAGGGCTAAATAAGCTGTAAAACTGAAATATGAATAATCCTTACACCCTCTTTACTAGGATTCCAAAAATTCTTTAGTAATGCTTGTTATAATTGCCATGCATATATCTGTGCATATTGGAAATTTAAAAGACCAAATGGTGTGAGGAGCTGAGCACCTGTAACTCCCAGTAAAGTTAATGGTAATAGCAGGTGCTGAGCACTTCTTAGAATATGGCCCACCTGATCCAAAACTAGACCTGGAGTCTAGTCATCTGATTGCTGCTTGTGTAGATTTCCCATTCTTAGAAGTTGGAATTCTCTGTAGGTAGATAAAGCAGAAGATCAAAGCTGGGATCTGCCATATAGCCTAGAGAGCAAAGTCAGGCTGGCTGTCTATACCAGTGATCCACTTTGGCAAAAAACCTTCAATGTGAGAGCCACATCAACTACTAAATTATCACATTGCTTGCTACTCCTTGATGATGTAATGTTATAGAGCGACTTGCGTAGCTAAAACAAAGTCTGCTTATACAATAAAATGATACCCCCTCTTTTAATAAAACACAGGAAAATATATGGAATTAAAAAGGCACATATGCGAGTAAAACTTACTTTAAAAACTGGATGAGTGAAAGTGTGCCTGTTGCTCCTTGACTTTGTTCATGAGGTATTTGTAGTCTGACATCGCAATCCGAGTAAGGCAGTCCAAATGTTCATTGGTCAATTTGTTCCTCTGTTTTCTTTTCAAAGTATTCATTGTTGAAAATGTAGATTCTCAGGTATACGTACTGACAAAAAATGACAGCATATTTTGCACACAATGTTTCAGAGATGGGCATTGTGTATCAGGGACCATGTTCCAGAAATGAATCTAGACTCGAATTCCACCTTCAATTCTTCCAACACATGTACAAATGAATTGTAACTGAAATGTTTCAAAAGCTTGGAATTTTTTGAGGTGACTGCTCTGAGTTTTGGAAAGTGAACAAACTGCATGTCGGGAATGAATAATGTTGTAATCCTGTTTGGAAAAGCAGTTATGACTCTCAACATGTTACTGGGCAGTTTGTTTCCCTTGCAACTGGAATTTTAGTGCATTCAAGTGGCAAATGAAGTCAATCAAAAATGCCATCTTAATGATCCCATCTGGATTTTCCAAGTCTTACTCCTTCCCCTTTATTTCAAGGAATTCACAAATCTGAGGAAGAAGACCCAGAAATATATCAAGGACCCTGCTATGAGATAACCATCTCACTTCATTGTGCATCACTATGTCACCATGCTCTGTCTCGTTCTCTTCCTGTAATGCATGAAACTGCCAGTGATTCAGCACTCTTGAAACAATAAAATTGACCACCTTTACAACCAACTGTATGACATTTTTCATTTCACCATTTTTTAGATTACCCACAATTGCTTTTTGGATGCTTTTTTTGCAATGAAACACTATGAATTGGGTATTTCCTCTTGTTTCCTCATCAGGCCAATTAATCCATTCTCCTTCCCTCGCATATTTGGTGCACCGTCTGTATTCACAGATGTTAGTTTTGTCCAGTCCAAGTTATTCTCAGCAAAAAAATCAAGTAGGGCAGTCAAAATGTTTTGCCCTTTTGTTTGACCTTTCAAAAGGTATTAAACACAGCAGTTCTTCCCGAAATAATTCTTTGGGGAAATGAACCGAGACACAAAATTGTGAGACATCACTTATATCTGTACTTTCATCCACCACTGTGCTAAAACAGTGCTGCCAAAATATCTTCAGTTGACTGTTGTAGGATTTCTTTTCTGATTTCCTCCACCCTTATCATGGTTGTGTCAGACAGTTGCAGGCCTTTTATTTGCTTTAGGAATGCATTTTTGTTATTGAAATCAGCATACAGGATTTCTGCAGAAGCCAGAAAACATTCTTTAACCATCTCTGCGTCAGTAAATGTTTTATATATCTTGCTAAAATCCATGCAGTTTTCAAAGATGCCTCTGTCAAACTTTCTGCAATGGACCTCAATCTCCGTATTATTTTTGCTGGCCTTTTAGTGAAGCAGCAAGTTGTTTAATTTTACTTAGGTAATATCCAGGATATATATCCAGGGTAATTTTCACTTAAATTTGCATGTGTTGTTGTATAATGGCATTCTAAATTGCTGTGCTTAAAAGCCGAACACGTCTGCTGACAAATTAAACAAACAGGCTTCATAGGTGTTTCCTTAAGCCAAAAGAAAAACTCATCAGCCCACGTTTCTTGAAACTTTTGGTTTTCATCTTCCAAAGCATGTACCTTTCTCTTTTTTTTGGCTTGTGGCTCGCTTATGACGTTATCATGGCTGCTACTTTCTACAGCCACCTCATTTTCTGTTGTTGTAGATCTGCTTTTGTTCATATCATTAATATCCACAGTTATGTTCTTCTCTGCTTTTTCACTTTCCAGTTTTCTCTTCAACAGAATCAAGAATCTATCCATTCTTTCCAATAACTCACTGGGGCCAAAAAAATAATATATGAAACAAATGGTTGCTATGGTAATATTAGAGTTGTTATACTACGGATATACTTAGATGTACTTTTTGGCACACATCGTACCACATGGTCAATGTGATGTGTAAAGAAAGTAGACTTCGATAGGCTCGGTACATATTCTAATATTAAAAATAAAATAAATTGAAATATAAACAATTAGTCAGGGAGCCACACTTAACGTCAGTGGGAGTCGCCACTGGCTTGCGAGGCTTGCAGTGAAGAACTCTGGTCTATACTGTCTAGAAATGTCTATAGTTAAAATCAGTTATACAGTTGCATAATATACTCACGTGTTAGAATATATAGTTAGTAAGGAAAAACAAAGGCAACTGTAAGCCTAGAGATCAGCATTCAATTAAACAAAAATATGGCTCCAGACTTAAACATAGTACATCCCCAGTACAGAAAGGATGTGGACAAATTAGAGAGAGTCCAGTGTAGGGCAAAAAAAATTATTAAGGGGCTGGGGTACATGATTTATGAGGCGAGGCTGAAGAAACTGGTTTTATTTAATCTACAGAAGAGAAGAGTGTTTGTGGGGATTTGATAGCAGCCTTCAACTACCTGAAGGGAGGGTTCCAGAGAGGATGGAGTTAGGCTGGTCTCAGTGCTGGTAGATGACAGAACAAGGAGCAATGGTCTCAAGTTGAAGTGAGGGAGGTCTAGGTTGAATATTAAGAAAACGTTTTCACTAAGAGGATGGCGAAGCACTTGAATGGGTTTCTTAGGGAGGTGGTAGAATCTCCATCCTTAGATATTTTTAAGGTGAGGCTTGACAAATCCCTGGCTGGAATGATTTAGTTGGGGGTTGGTCCTGCTTTGAGCAGGGAGTTGAACTAGATGACCTCCTGAGGTCCCTTCCAACCCTAATCTTTTATGATTATCTCTTTCCTCCGCTAATTCTGTACCTTGAAAGTTGGCATACACCCATTATATTCAGGGGAGTCCTGGAAGAGAGAGCTCTGAAAGAAGTGATGCATTTTAGAGGAGTATTATTTTTGGTACTTGCATGTGAGGAAATGAGAGAACTATTAGGTGGCAATCAGTTTGAAAGATTCCAAACAGTTAATGAAAGCTGACTATCAAGAAGGTGTATAACAATGGAGTTCAGGTAAGATAAGAATGTAAATCTTAGCTGAATCATTCTGATCTAGAAACAAGCATGAACATTTTACTAAAACAGGCTTTCTAGCAAGGCTTCCTGGTTCTAGTTCGTCTGGAAATACTCAAAGAACAGTTGCTGTCTCATGTGGTATTTTGATAACTTCCACTTTCCTTCTTTATTACCTTTTTATAGAGTGCGAAATACATTATAGACTCATGGAAATAGTGAGGAAGGCAGAAAGAAACCAGGAGTCCAATGAAATATGACAAAAAGGAAATTTAAAATGCCATAAAATACATTAATTTAATTTTTGGAGAGCTCCATTAACAATAATAATAAAATCCACCCTTAAGGGCAGGAAGGCAAGTAGCCAAAAACTTCTGAGCAAGGTATGCCCAGCACTAAACTTTAGATTGGCTCAACCCCATTTTGTTTAATCCAGTTAGCTTCCTCCACTTCTCTACATTGTTTTTCTTTTCTCCTCTACTCTTGTTTCCCTCGCTCTCCTTTAAAGAACATATATTTTCTTCCAATTAAACCAGTTTTCCATCTTACTTCCTTGGGCAAAGACAAAGTAAAGGACCACAATCAGCAAATTACCCAAATAACAAACAATCCAGCTAGCATAATAGTAGTTTTCTTCTCTTCCGTAGGAAGCTTTAGTGCTGCCTTCCTTGCAATTCTGTATTCCTACCTTGTGAGGGTGCTGTGTAAAGATACAAACAGCAGTCCTTAGCAGCCCCATTGCTCACCTGACCTAAAATGGATTCCAACAGCTGTCACCCAAACACTGGCCTTTTCCTGTCCCAGAGAACTCCTCAAATATTACCAAAAGGTAAGAGGTCATAAGTCTCGGCTCTCTGAGAGAAGAGCAAGTGGAAGATGCCAACTCTGCAGTGTGCATCCTGTGGCTGGGTTCTCCTTTCCTAGTCCATTTATTTCAGTAAGGGATTGTAATAGAATTAGCATACATTTAAAAACAAACCCTTTTCCTGGATCTCTGCCTGTTGGCTTTCCACCTCTTTTATGGCACATCTGAATTTGTTAGCTACTGGGAATGCTGTAACCCCAATGCTTCTCACATATATTTGAGAAAGTGGGCTGATTAATTCAATTTGGGTTATTTTTTATATTTTTTTCCTTGAGGAAACTAAATATCCACTGTGCTTTCTTGAGCTGGTGATGTTTCTTTCCACCTACATCTGTGGAAATGAGTTAATCCCTGGGATCTATAATGGTTTATAATAATTTAAAGGCTCTGCGAAGGTTCTGGAGATTAAATATGTCAGAATTCTACTCTAGATTTATTTATTCAGAAGTCTTATGTTTGCATTTCTCTCTTACCCATTAAATGTTGAAATAAAATGTTGAATAAGCCTCCCCAACATAGAAAAGACACACGGGAGTGAGAAAATTGAATTGTGGAGCACAGATCCTCTGATCTGCACAAGATCTATCCCTCTCTCCCCAAGTTTAGGTTTAGGGAATTCTGCCTGTTAAAATCTGTATACATTGATCTCAGTTATTTCTAACCAGTTTATTCAGTTCCATATTAACTTAATGTTTAACTTATTTGCTATCTCTTTAAACTCTAAAGGTCTAAACATGGCTGAACTGCAGTTTCTCACAGTGTGAGCTTTCTGATTTAGAATGATTTAGCTTAGAGCTGGAGATGTTATCCACATTTCTCCAAGGTTGCAAGAGTATTTTTAGTCGGGTTGCTTATTACAATGATATCATCTGCATGCAGAATTAATTTACGCTGCCTGACAGAACCTAATAACTGATCTATCCTCTTTGTTTCTGATCTGATTGTTAAGGGTCCTGAAGCCGGTGCAAATAGCATGGTAAAAAGGTATAACCCTGCCTAATACCCCTGTGAACTAGTAATGCTGGAGCTCTTAAATCATTCTCTTCACTTGAAGGTTTGAATAAATCATTATCAAACACGTAAACTGTGAACCCAGATGTGTTCTGCATTTTGCTAACCTGTTTAAGGCAGATAGATGAAATGGTTACCTTTTCTCAACCATATAAAAATAATCTGACCAGATCTGTGGCATTGTTACAGTTGCTCTTGTGTATTAAGACTTTCTAAATAGCTTCTTTTGGAAACAACCGGATTCTGATTTACCCTTGTTTCTGGGAAAATAATGTCTGTGTGCCTAGCAAACTCATAATTTTACATATTTTTTAAAATCTATAAAAAGTGTCTAAATGTCCTTGACGTCCACATGGGAAATGAGTAGGTAAAAGTTACAGGTGAGCAAGAAATATCTGGTCTCAATGATAAAACACTGAAGTATGCAATTTGAATGATGCAGTGAACTTGTGCAGCAGGTGACAACACTACTCGCTCAGGTTTGGCTTGAATGCCCTTCTGTTACAACTGAGGGGTGACTGGACTAAATTTAAGTGGTGTTGCATCCCCATGTGCCTGCTTGGCCCCCCACTTTCCCAATTTTTCTGGGAGACTGGCACCAATAGGCACTGAGTGACCCTGGCTGTCAGGAAGCAGGGGCCCTCACAACCCCCTTCTCCAGTCTCCAGGAAGGTGAAAGGATTGGATCGGGGCTGTGGTGCTTCCTGGGGATATGCAGGTGATATGCAGAAGGAAGATAGGTCTGGGGCTCCCAGAACTGCCTGGCCTTCAGTGGGGATGATGGTCTTTAGACTGACTGCATCTCTGGGTAACAGTGTGATAACATCCTTTGCTGCAGGATGGAAAGCGCAGAGCTGGATATGAGGCAATGTGGGTGGGGGAGTGCTTGGGGTTGGAGGGAAGTATATGGGGGATGGGTACAAGGGGAGAAAAATAGAAACATGTTTGGGATTAACTCAAAATGAAACCTGCTTTTTTACTTGGCAAAACTAAAACCAAAAACATTGCTTCAACCTGAAACAAAATATTTTGTTTCTGGGGCATTTGAAACTTCTTTTTTAATTAAAAGTAAAGGAACTTTGGAAATGCTATGCACAAAAACACCCAAGGAAGAAGAGATGGAGGGGCCCATTCCCTGTATGCGCTAGCCACATGGTTAAAGCACTTGTCTGGCATGTGGGACACCCAGATTGCATTTGTGGGATTTGAGCACCTAACTTCCTCTGACCAAGAACAACACACATCACTAAGGCTGGAATTGACAATTACTTGTGTCTTTGGCACATTAGGATCAGACTTAGAAAATTTGAGAAGGTTCTTGGAATGTTGGTGTGTCCTACACTGTGACTGACTGATGGTATGTATTCCAGTGCTTCATGTCTGATAATTGCTTGTCCCCCACCTGCACTCCTGCTGGCAGTGGAACTGGTGTGGTTTAGCTGAGCAGCGTAATGGGGCATGATTCTGGGAGCCCATTATCCCAGTGGGGGAGACGGTATTTGTGGTGCATAGGGAGTGCAGCTGCTGTGAAGTTTTAGTGGGAACTGTGGATGGATCATCTGTTGTTCATAGTCTGGACGGGGGGGAATTCCCTTCAGGCTGATGTGGATCTCTCTAGTGAAAATCCTGGCTGCTCAGCATTGGGAACAGCTTTTGGCTTTATATGATTTGCTCTGTATTGTAAAGAAACTTGGTAAGTGTGAATTAGGGGTTATGTAAATCAATTAATAAATGTCCAATTCACTTAAATAATTGCAACTTCTATGTTGAATTCTTTGTTTAATTACGGCTTCTCAAGGAGTAGTCTAATGTTTTTAAATTGTGCAAATTACACATGGGTGATTAATAAAACACTCCCCCCCCGAAGATGTCATGACATTTAAATGTAAGATTTAAGGTAGCAGGACTCTGCACCTACTTCATGTAGTTTACATTTTTAATGCACGTTAGCTCTGCCCAGCTCTTCAAAATTCACTGTGAGATATCTTTATCTCTTTGTGATCACAGACACAGTGTATGCCTTATGCTATTCATGAAGGTGTTAATGTACATGAGAAATAGATATTTAAAGGGTTTGATTAAATTAAGTTTTTCGTGTTAGCTAATAAAACACAAAAGGTGGTAGTAATACATGATCCAACACACTAAATATAGCCATGGCGGTGGGGGGAAGTATGCAGTCTGCGCTAAGGGGGCTTTCGGGTGCAATATCATTTAATATTATCCAGTTTACTGTGATGTCTCTGCTAAAAGTGTTCTTCTCTTAGGCTAATGAAATCACAGGCTCATGCTTTGACTAAGCTCTCAGTTCTGATTAGAATATTCAACACTTTCCCCAGAAGCAGGTCAACTAATTATTGTGACAGCGCTGAAGCCAGATCAAATTAAGCAGATGTTTAGTTCTGTGCAGATAATCAATATCAGCAGTGTTTGTAGTGATAAGAAGAAGGGATCCATATATAGGGTAAGAAAATTAAGAGCAATATTTCTGCCCTGTTATCAAAAGTCGCAGACGTAGCTGTGTGGAACAGACATGTCACTCATTTCACGTTTAGCTTTTTATTGTGCATTGTTTACTAATTGCACACTTAATCCATGTGTGAATTGAGCCAAAATCATTACCCACCACATTTATCACAGAATTTGCAGAATAACTGCACATATATAGCTTTTATTTTATTCTTGTCTGAAAAAGAAACTCAGGTGTTCATTTTTATTGCACCAAGAAAACAACTGATGATTAGGAAATCGGTCCAATTTGAAATAAGATATTTCATTATTTAGAAAGTGTAAATCAAAATGTTAATAACAATGTGTGGTTGCAATACAATCTCTTTTAGATATCCATACAATAAAATGTACTTGTGATAAGGGGACTAGGACATGAGTGCATAGGGGCCGGTTTTGTTGTGGGACACAGAGGTCCACGTGGAAGGGTTTTGGAAGCTGGATACTGTAATGTGCATCTCCCTGCCTACTCCTGGATCCTTGACCCAGTGTCTTTCAGAGGATGGTAGAAGTCCATATGGCCTCATTTCACTTAGATGGGGGGGATATACATTCAGGCCCTTGATTTGATTTTTAGATGCTGACATACTAGCTAAAACATGAGGGCAAAGGAACTTGCTGGGTCTGAAGTCCTTCCTCGGTGCAACAGTCTAAGCAAGACTTGTCAGTTTGGGGAAATGTCACTGAATATGCTTCAGTTATTTCTGCTGCAGTCAGTCTAGGTGATCTCAGCCTGTCATGACCAGAGCGACGTCTTGCTGTAAGTATGTTACCGCATTCTTTCCTAGGGCTGTTCTCTAATTACAAGACAAGTAAAGACAGTTTTAAAAGTGACAAGGTGGCAGTAATGATGCTGCCTAAATAAATAATAAAGCTAAATAATACAGTATTTACAAAAATTAAGAAAACAGGAAAGTATTGCCTATGGGCAGGTCTGAACACAATAGTTGTCAAATGGATTTAAACCTAAAGCCTCCTGCTGTGGATTAGCTTTCCTTAACAATTAAAAACGTCAAACTAGCTATGTTCTAGCTGAGATTTTTGTTCTTTAAAACCTTTTTCCTCTTTTTAATGTCAGGGCCCCCTTTTCTTCTTTGTCCATTTCTCTTCTTCCTGTTCCTCGGGCTTATTGTGCACAGTGTAGATCAGTCACACTCAGGCCTCACTGGTTCAGGAGCCAAATTAGAAACCAGCGTTACCAAAAGAGCCACAGTAGTGTGAATTCATTGTTTCATTTACTATAGTACTATCTATTCATATTTAAACAGCATGATGGGGAAATATTTAGTTTATGTAATTCTCTCAGCAAAATGACTGACCAAGTAGTATTATTTTATCAAGTACAAGTAATTAATAACATAGTAAAAGCATCCTGATTGGTTAACAACTTAGATTGGTTAATAAATAAATCAGTGTTTTACTATCATGTGTTGCAAAGAGCCACTGGAGACGTATTAAAGAGGTTCTTGGGGCTCACGACCCTCAGTCTGAGTATCACGGATGTTGATCATAGATCAGTACATGCCTGGCAAAAGATAATGGAGACTTTTTTCAAATACATCCCTAATTTTAATTCCTTTAGCTATCTTTTCTCCTGGGCTTCGGTATGCTCTCTGGCTTGCTATTCAAAATATGAAAGCTGAAATTTGAGCTGTGGTGGTCATCTGTAATTGATTAAATAAAGGCTTATCTACATGGTGGGTAATGTGTTTTATGGGGACGTGATTACTAAAGCGCACTAACATGTTAAGTATTAACTGGTCCATGTAGAGCCTCTTGATATACGCTAAAGGTTCTCTAATGTACTTTAATGTAGTAGTGTTTCAAACATCACTACATTAAAGCACACCAGAAGGGCCTGCACAGACCAATTAATGTGCAACACACTAGGGTGCTTCAGAAATCACACCCCCATAGCATGCATTGCTGCACCGTGTAGATACACCCTAAATCATAACAAACTATAGGCCATGCTGAGTCGTCTTTGTCCCTCTTTGGTGGCACAAAACACTTATCTGTGGCCTAACTGACCAATTGAGGAATGTCATAGTGTAAAGGAGAATCCCCAGGTGTGGCTGGACTGGTGCAGTTTAGACTGAGAACGAGGCACATGGTATTGCACCGATTCCCTAAGTATTTGAGCTAACAAACTTAAATGCTTTTGTACTATAGATCTATGTCGCATGAATGTACAGAAAAATGAACACATAAGGGGCGTGATCATAGCTAGTAGATTATTTTTTTAAAATTTGCATGCATATGTGTGTGACAGAGAGATTCTAAAATATATGGTATGTTAAATGCTGTCAAATGACTCTCTTAAATGATCTTGTCCTATTGGGGATGATTTTGAAGATTGAGTTTAAATCTTGCCATTGAGTTTTCTGCCTTTTATCTGTTTAAGAACGTGAAGTGTTTTTCTTTTTTCTGTTCTTAATGTAACAGAAAAAACAATGACTTAATGAGGGCTTTGTCCTCTTCTCATTGAAAGCAATAGAATTTTGTTATTGACCTACCTATCAGCAGGATTTTGTTCTGTCTCTCAATTTGCACTTGAAATTCACCAGTGTATTTGAGAAGTACCTTCCATTCTTCATGTATTTCTATTGTGGAAGTTGGAAAGTGTGTAGTGAATGTAGAGAATTCTGCCTAGGAGAACTGGATTCTATAGCTGTTTCTGCCACAGAGGCCATATGTGATGCTGGGCAAGTCACTTCATCCACATTTTCCCAGGTGGTGTCACAGCATTCACTTTTCTCATCACACATCTTATTCAACATTGATGTCACTGGGTTACCAGTACAGCCTTTTACTTGTCTAATCTCAGGATACTTGCCGTAAATACCAGGTGATCCTGGCTGCTTTTCTTGACTTTATTTCAGGGAGCCTGCAGATCTCTTCAAACCCATAGATTGTCTATGCCTCTGACTCCTGGGTTTGATAAGACTCTGGATTTTTATTCAACCTGAATAAACATCACAAATATAACAATAGCATTCAGTAACCTTTCTATTTCTTAGTCCAGTAGGGACAGCCTAAGCTTAGCAGAGCTCCAGCAGCAAATGAAGTCAATGGGAACTGTGGTTTGAACACACAAAGTGCTATATAACTTCAAGTACCCTGAAAACCCAGGTTCTCAGCATCTGAAATTGAGTGCCCAAAATGAATGGGTATTCTTGCCCTTACTCTGACTACCTCAGTTCCCCCTCAGTACACTGAGGATAATATCTCCTCATCTCATAGGATTGTTGTGAAAATAAATAAATTCATTAATAGTTGTGAATTGAAAATATCTGGTCAATTTTTTTGAGTTACTGGACTGAAATGCTTTGTCAAATCCATTATAGTTGCACTGAAATGTTGCCAAAACACATGCAGATTTCCATTGGAAACCTGCTGGGGTATTCTCGATTCTATTTAGAACAGAATCTGTTAATTGTGTCTATTCTTCTAATTTACATAAACTCCTATATCAGTTCTGCTTTTTTATGTACACTCTTGGATTTTAAACTCTCCTATCAGAGTGTTTCCTTCCCAGATCCCATAAAAGATTGAAATGTATCTACAGCTATTCAGAAAGACCATTCTTCCTTCCATAGTTCAGCTGCCAGTGTTCTTCCTGTAGCAATTAACAGCTTTATACTTTTTGTATTGGTAAATTAGACTGGATGTTAGTTTTTATGCTATTTCCAAAACATGATTTGTGGTGGTTTTAACTTTATGGTCACCTATGCAAATCACCTGTTTGCACACTGATTATATAGATCCAAAAGTATTTTCACCAGCTATTCAATTTAACATTGCTGTTTAGGCTCAGCTCTGGTACAAGAGGTGAAATAAAACCGTGCAAATAGCTGAATTAGTCTTTTTTTTCCCTTTGTGAACTCTTACTTCATTTTCAGAGTATATTACTACCTTAGGGGAAAATGACATAATATCTGCTATATGAGGATAAAGACTAATTTAGACTATACCAGTGTGTTATAAGATGTTCTGGAGAAGTGGGCTGTGATTGCATAACTAGAGAAACAGCTTAAATATTTATCTCTATCTGTCTGAACTCACTGATAGTCATGTGCTTATGAAAAGGCAGAAAAATAATAAAAGGGGACATGCAGTAGCAGGATATTTTCCTACCACTTGAAGCTGAATAATACACTAAAGAACTGACGAGTTGCATGACTTCTTTAGATGCCTTTTATCCAGGGACTTTGAAAAAACTAAAGAAGTTTAAAATGTAAGAAGTTTTTTTGTATGCTGACCTACTGCACCCATTTCAAAGGCAGCTGGCAGTTGGCAGAATAGTTTAGTTTCAAAGGCTCTGTCTACTTTCAAATATATAAGTATTAAAAATACTGGTGCTTAAACAATGTGGTCCCATACTACTGACTGGAGATAAATTAGTAAGATTGGCTTTAAACAGAATTGCCTCTTTTATTCCAAAGCCCCCTTAAAATTTCCTTTTTTGTGGCTAGACTTCCTCTTAAAATCTAAGGGCCAGATCATCAGCTGGTACCGTTTACCAGCTTGAAGAACATGTTAGCCTTTTAAATATGTGTATCTTTAGAAAGGCTAGCGCTTCAGAAATCATTTTTTTCTCTAGTATCATTGTGCATATTGTACCGAAAAATTACTTTAAAAATTGTGTTGTGTTAAAAGCAAAAGAAGTTCTGAAATGGCTTGGTACTGATTTATTAGTAGCAAAGTCAGGCATGTTTTATTTTAAGAAATCTTTTAAGAGCCTTTGTATTTAACACACACTACCAAACTTTTGATGGCTTCAAGCTATTTGCATAGATGATCACAAGATCGTATTCAATAGCAATGTGAGCTTCAAATTCCATAATTAGGGCTGAAATATTGATTATACTAACCGTTGTACTTTAATTTTAATTAGAGATTTTTTCCTATGGCAACAAGATCCATATTTTGAAAAATAATTTTGCACATGCCAAACTTTCAGAATGCTTAGGGTGCATACACTGAAGATGTATTACAAGCACTCTTAGATATCTACCTCCAAATACATGACTTACTCCTGCGCGTTAGGCGTTGTGAATGTATGCAAGCTGTGCACAGAGACCATTTATGCTTTTGGAAATTGAGCAAAACAGGCCTCCATGTTGTTTTGTCAAAGGCAGTGTGAGTTTTATACAGTTAAAGGATATATAGTAAAATGCGGTAATAAATTTGTTGTGCTACTTTTCCAAATGAAGCAGTGATTGCTTTCCTTTAATGAAACCTGCAGCAAAAAATATGCACATAATGTAAAAAAGTGGTGACATGAAAGTCAGCTGGGACATAGCTAGTCTTACTGAAGCAGGCAGTTTTTCTGGTAGCTTTTTCACTATGCACATTTTCCTATGTTGTTAGAAATAATAACTAAATATATATCATTGATAATATGGTAGTACTTTGTGATAGGACCCCAACCTGTGCTAGGCATTTTGCAAATGGAGAGGACATGCCTTACTTCTAAAAGCATATACAATTACACTTTATAATAGTGCTTAAATTGAGGGTCCACTGAGGTAGGCACTATACAAACAGAGTACGAGGCAGCCCCTGCTGTGAAGAGCTTACAGTCTAAATAGGTAAGAGAGACAGGTTAGGGAAAAGAATATAACCTACAAGCCGAGAGGTCAGAGTGATGGTTTGCAACTATCTTGCTAGTTCCACGGTATTTTGTTTGGGGATGGGAGAGAATGGTTGCTTTTATAAAAGCTAATTTTAGATGGTGTTCTGCTTATTTTGCATGTAATTATGTATTGTACAGCAAGGGTGTGAGACAAGAGAAGGTATTTGCTAAAAGGAAAATAAAATGTGTGGGAGGGAGGGAAGAATGGAGAGCACATAGAAAGGAGGGCACTTGGAGTGAGGTTGAAGCAAAGAGGCATTGGGGAAGAGGGCAGGGGATTGTTGGACCAAATAACCAGTCATTGGAGGGGAAAAAAGCGTTGGAGGGGAAAAAAGTTGAGCAAAACTGAAGAAAACAGTCTGTAGACATCAGTGTACAAAGGTCCTTGCTTAAACTGCTTCTACAGCTGCTCTAGTGGATATTTTGCTAACATTTATCCACAGTTAAATACCATAATTTATTTAACAAAAATACATAAGGTCAACTTCATCACCTGTGTAACTTTATTGACTTTGATGGAATTGCTCTACTTATGACCTTGCTTCATTTTAAAGTGTATCGACCAATTGTATCTGGCAAATAATATATTGACTTCAATTAAAGACAATTGATTCACAAAGAACCGTGACACTGAAGGTATGGCTATATACTTCTGGCCTCTCCTCTGTGTCATATGTAAGACAAGGTTGTTTCAAAATAATGTGCCAGTTTCTCATTGCAATTAGTCGATATATTTTGACCCTGCACAAATGGATGGTGATATTAAAGCAGGATGCCAAGCTTTTATCAGAGGAGTTTCTTTCCTTATTCATTTCCTTGCAGTTTTAGTTTCACTAAGAGGAACTCATAGAGCTCATAGAGCTCATAGACTCAGAAGGGACCAATATGATCATCTAGTCTGACCTCCTGCACAAGGCAGGCCACAAAACCCTACCCAAACTCAAGTGACATGAAAGATTTGATGCCAAATACCGAACTAACACTGGGCAAGGCCACTGAGGTCTGCGGATTTGTCCTCCCAGTTTCTAAGTTAATGTTTTCAAAAGTTTTGCTTTCTAAATTAAAAAAAAAAAGTCCTGATTTTTCTGTGGGGATCTGATGCAGGGTTTTTGAATGCTTGGAGTTGGCAATACTGGCAAGGGATTCTTGCTGCAGCTCCAGAAGTGGTGAGGTGGCTTTAAGTCATTTTTGTTCCGTCTTGGTACTGTGGCCTCTCTGCAACTGGGCCGGATCCTTAGTGCAAATTAGAGTTGCCTGAAGGTTTCAGTAATTAATGCCAGCTACCACTGGCCTCAAGAGGACATTTTGATAGGCAGATATCACCAATTATGCCTGATTATGCTTTCTACAGCAGTGGCTAGTAAAGGTATTGCATAGGAGTCATTACATTTGATTCTATACCAAGCCAATGATTTCCTATGCCCTAGGAGGTATCCTATCCTCTGGCTTCAGGGCTGAGAGCAGCACAAAGCAGCCCTAATATGTCATGGGATCAGAGAATATATTTCTAGTGTATGCCTATAATGCATATTATTTGTCTTGGATTTGATTTCCCAAGACCTTCTCACGTGTATTCTTTACTGGCAGAGTTTATTCATTGGATTTGCCTTGGAAAATCATAGAGCCAACATTTTGAGTCCACTGTGTGCCTTGTGGCTTAATTCATATTCATTCATTTGCTCTGAAATTTTATTCATTTAAACTTGGGCGTATGAATGTTTGTTTTTTCGCTTGGTATACTTTTAATTTAGAGATACGGTACCTGAATAAAGATTAGTTGGAGCTGGTTAAAGATGAAATAGGCCCATTTTCATACACATGTAGTAAATTATTATCCCCTTGGTTGACTGCTGATGAAAATATGGGCTAGGTGCTCATCTAAGGAGGACAGGATTATTCTATGATGGGATTTTCAGTATCACAAGTTTGATATTTAGATATTTCATTTGTGCCATATCTGACAAGTGGGGTTTTCTCCTCCATATAATAGACTTTGTAGCACATATTAGGGGAATAGAGCCTGTTTGCTACTCAAGTCAGCTTCTTTTTTCGGGGCTGTAAAAGTACCATGGCCATAGTCATAGGGTACATCTTCACTGACAGTGGCAAATTCACCACCATTAGATCAATCTATCTGGATCGACTGAATAGTCAGTGAAGACCTGCTCAATCAATCCAGAAGTCGACTTCTTAAAACCAGTGAAGACGTCGCACACAACAGAAGTTAAGAAGTCGATGGGAGTTACACAAGCTACTTTGCATAGTTTGCGTAACTCCCAGCGACTGCTGCTGAATTTTAAGGTAAGTGTAGACCAGGCCATAGAAGGACATATTTAACACACAAAAAAGCTTCCTGAGAAATATTAAGGCATCAGGAAAGTGCTATGAACATGGACGCTATTACTATTAGATCTCTTACCCAATACACCTACATGAAATAGCTTTACCTGTTGTTAATGTGCTTTGTTGTCTTCCTAAAAGATATGTTGTAGCTCAGTCAGAAATCATAGGCTTTGTGAAGAAACGACTTGGTGAAATCTTTGTATGTACAAGCACAGAAAAGGTGATCATCATGGTCCCCTCTAAAGTCTATGAATACATGAAAGTCTGAGATCTAACCTGATGTACAAAATATCTTTAGCATTCAATTGGATTGGTGATGGGATAAACATAACTTGCTCAGTTTGATCCAAATGGACCAGATTTTCAAAGATATTTAGGTGCCTAAAGTTGCAGATAGGTGCCTAGTGGAATTTTCAGAAGCGTCTAAGCAGTTGAGGTGCCTCTTACTGATTTTAATTGGATTTAGGTTCCTAACCTGTTCAGGTACTTTTGAGAATCCAACTTGATGTGTAAATACTTTTGTAAACCTTGCTCCATGTGACTTGAACTTGTATACAAGCTAGATTTTTAAAAAGGAAAAATTATCATTTATAGTTGTTGCAGAGATAAGGATAAAGCAAGATAGTAATACATATCTACAATAGACTCAGATCCATGAATTATTTCACCCTATACCTCAAATCTCTGAATCAATATCTACTTTCTTCAGGAATTTGGGACTTGAGGCCAGAAAGTGACTTTGTCTGAAATAAGTTTCTTGAGGGCAGAGATGGTCTCTTTTTTTTCCTTTTCTTTTCCTTCTGTGTTTGTCCAGCATCTAGCACAATGGTGTCTTCCTGGTCCATGACAGGGTGACCAAATAGCAAGTGTGAAAAATATGGGCAGAGTGAGGGAGGTAATAGGTGCTTATACAAGGCACAACCCCAAATATCAGGACTATCCCTATAAAATCGGGACATCTGGTCACCTTACGAGTAGGGCTTTTAGGTGCTGTGGTTATATAAATAATAATAAGACTGTTTCTCATTGATCTCCTACAGTAATCCAAGTTATTTAATTTCTGTAGTTCAACTGAGATTTAGAGAAAGTCAGCATGGAAAAATAAACCATTAATATTATATAAATTGGATTCTACCAAGACAAACCTAGAATTGTTGAGCACTGAGCTATGGAGGATGGTCCAACATGTCATTTCGCAGACATTTTTTATTTTTATCTACAGTATTTCACTGTTGTCTTTCTCTTATAAGACTTAACACAGTAAAATGTCAAAGAAAATAGGCAGATGCACACAAATGTTATATAGAGGATAAGGTATCCTCACTAGCAAATCATGATACAGTACCTGTGGTCAATATTTGCAGTGAAATCTGAAAGAATGATGTCCTAAAGCCACACGTAATAACATATTTAGACATTGCATAATGCTTTTAATCTTCAAGTTGTCTTAGACGTTAACTTATTAATCAAACAAGGGTCAGTGATGGCTGTCATGGAAAAGGGAAATCAATTGATGACACTAAAGTTGACAATGAAAATTATCTTAACCTAAATAACCACATTGCTATTTTCATTTTCCAGCAATGGCAACAGGATATAATTTGAACAAAAACTATGGCTACATGTACGTACATTGCCTTGCATATCCACCACTATTTTTCTGACTAGACATCTGGGTCATAATAATTGCCAGAGAATAGCATCCTTGCAATTCAGACACTAAGCACTTTACGGGAGAGACTTATTTTTTTTTTAAATTGTTAAGAATATTTATAATTGTCAGTGACTGTAAAGCTTCTGAGAGGTTGCCAGTCCTCCTATATAGTTCAACAGTATAACCCTGCTAGGCTCTGTCACCTATTGTCTAGACATACCTTTCTGGAAGAAAATAAACTTAGAAAAAAAGTTAGAATATGTCTATCTGTGTGGACTCTAAGATTTAACAAGACTGTTTTAAGTGTTTTTAAAACAAGACTACACAAATGAGATTGTACATCAGAAATTTGATTATATTCCCCTAAATACCAAACTATTGAATCTTCTCTTGTAGCTTGAAATAAGACTATATCACATGAACTATCTGTCTTCTGTAACCCCAGCCAGACTTGCCCATGAGAAGAGGGGAAAAAAATGAATTCTTTCATATCTGTGAATAATTTCAGATATCTTGTTAGTTACTAACAATCTCTTAGGAGAAACATTAAAAGACTTTAGGAAAAACAGCCCAGAAGGACAAACTTCCTTTTTTTGTAGATTTTTATTCCTCCAGCAAAATGTCACTTCTTAACAATTGCTGTTGACTGATGCCATTAAGTAGCAGAAAGAAACTCAATTCATAGGATTGACCTACCAGGTAAAGTTCAAATGACCAATAAATTGCTTTTTCACAGTGACCTTAATGGACTAGACTTTCTTTGTCCCACTCCAAGCTACATACATGTAAAAGAATGAGTACTATTTATTTGGAAAGGCAGTGAATGTTACTGCTTAGAATGATGGAAAGACCAAAGGTAACGACACAATGTAAGTTGTGTTGATGGCATATCATATTTTCCAGATGTAGTTGGTCCTCTCCCTTGCCCTCTGTGCACACTGAACCAATCAATAACACCTCATGACAGACACTAGAGACAGTTTTGAAAAGGGGGAGATGAAATGACACTTGATTCTTTTTTTTTTTTTTTGGATAAACTCACTTTCAAATCTATGAAAGTAAAATAATGACTAATAACTCTTCCAATTATTGTCTTCTTTGGTAGTGCTTAATTTGTAATGAAAGAGGTGCTGGGCTCAAGCAAATTTTTTACCTTCAGAACTGCCAAGGCCAGAAGTGCCATAGCTATGAACTGCCGAAGCTAGAGGTCCCGGAGCTCAGCCCTGGTAAGCTCTGGCACAAATTAAGCACTGGTCTTAGGCTTCTTGGGCTGTGCTGGAATAAGTGAACACAGAGCAACAGTATCATGAGAGAGGAAGAAATTCTTCAAAAATTACAGAAAAGGAAAAGCTCCCCAAACTAAAAAGTCTATTATGCTATTTGAGGTATTTCTCAATTCTCTGTAGAGCCTGCTGGTGCACAATATGTGTTCCCAAGTGCATTTTAATGTTAAAGCACACTAGGTAACCTTTAGTGCACACCAGCAGAGTCTACAAAGACCAATTAATGTGCAACATACCCTCATAGTTTGTGTTACCTACTTTGTAGACAAGTCCTCAGTAGCAATTCAAGAAAACAAAAAATCATAGAGGATAAGAAAATGCAATTTATGAGAGACTATGAATAAAAATTAAATCTTTGACCTACCCCTCCTGGCTACTTTGCAGTGCCTGGGTGGCACAAGGTGGCTGGAAAGCTCTTCTCACAGTGCAACTAGGGATTGATCCTGTAGTGGAGTCTGCAAGATCACTTTGTCAGCCATCTGGATTCAGAAAGTTTAGACGCTACAGTAGATTAGTAGTAATGGCTATGGTTACTACTCAGCAAAGTACTTAAGCACACATGGAACTTTAAGTATCTGAGTAGCCTTGGATTTCAAGGGGACCACTCACATGCTGAATCTTAAACTCAAGTGCTTTGTTGAATCAGGGCCTTAACTAGGGAGATCATAAATGTAGTTTTGATACTTACGGACTGTACTAGTGATCTTGACTTGTTGCATTTAAATGGTTCTAATGAGTGTGAAAAGACTCTAGTTAAAATGGCTTGTTTTGCACTTGACCTTTAAAGAATGTAATTCTAGTAATGATGGCCAAATGTGTTGAGTACTGTATGCACAGCTGTATGAGAAGAAGTAGAACATGATGCAACCAAATGGAAGCTTCTACTGGAAATTTTCATCAGAAATAAAAAATTAAAATTAAATTTTAATTACTTGTTCATTCACAAAGCTTAATTAATTATGCAATATTTTTTCTAGCAATAAATGTTTTAGTCTAGGGTAATTGCTAATTTATGAATGTATTCTGTATTGATTTTAAAGCAGAGATATTTAAGCAATATCCCCTATTTCAGCATTTTATCTTTAACATGTTTAAAATGAGAAATTCACATGATTTATCTCTCAGTTCTGGTTCAAGGATTTACTGGGTCAAAAATTTGTACTACATAGAATTCCATTAAAATATGAAATGATCCTAATAGTTGCCTAACTGCAAACCAATGATTTTTATAACATGGATTCATGAAATTATAATGCCAGATTTTTTTTTTATTTGCAGGACTATTTTAAAAGGCTTATTTTTTGTTATGGCACTTAGTTAGCAAACTCTAGATTTGAGAAGTGGGTTGTTTCTTTTTAGGAAAGAAATTGATTACGTAGAATCAAAAGATCACTACATTGTCTGAATCTATTTTTTTGTTTTTGTTTTTAATGCAAGTATCTGATTTCTAGGGATTTAAGTCTATAATACGACTGTGTGTTGTAGCAAAAATAACACGGTACAGGCTTGTGTACTCACCAAGTTATATCCATTAGAAGTTGAAATCTGGATAACGCTCAATAGTTCTAGTTACAGTGCCTCCTCAAACACTTCCTCTTTGTTTCTTCTCTTTGACCACATGCTCTTAGCAGCTATGTAAACGGAGGAAGTTTCCCTTTAGCTGGATTGATTTCTGTCTAGAGTTACGTGGCAGCACAAAATCATCTCAGACTTTGTCTATCTGTACACTTAAACTGCTGTGCTCCTATAGGGCTTCACTGTAACTACTCACATGGGGATGGGGAGGGGTCCTCTTGTCATTGTAGTTAATCCACCTCCCTTGAGAGGGGTTAGCTAGCTTGATGGAAGAATTCTTTCATCAACCTAGCTCTGTCTACACTGGGGGTTAGGTCAGCTTAACTATGTTGCTCAGGGATGTGGATTTTTAACATCCTTGAGAAACATAGCTGGGTTGACTTAAATTTTTAGTGTAGGCCAGGCCTTTGATGGTTCCTGTTACTTTGCAAAATGATTCCTTTCCTCAAAGGGAAGAAGATGAGTGGAGAAGAGGAGCAGGGAATTGGAAAGGGAGTGGATGAAGAGGGATGGGGAAATGTGGAAGGTAAAATTTTCAGAAGTGCCTAAGTCCCACTTTCAATTTAGGGACCTAAAGATGCAAATAGGTACCACGTGGGATTTAAAAAAGTTCTTAAGTGAGTTAGGTTCCTGATTTCCAATGGAAGGGGTAGGCATCTAAACTGCTGGAAGTGGGCATTAGTGCTTTTATGATTCCTAGTAGGTGCCTCTCTGCATCTTTAGTTGCCTAAATACCTTTGTAAATCTGGCCTCCTAAATTCCATTGACATTCATTTTTGAAAATGGGACTTAGACATAGGTGCTCTTGAAAATTTTACCTGCAGGGTTTTACCCATGTTAAAACTTTAGCAACGTGAAATGATCCAGATATAACAATTAAATTGCTTTAAATATTCCAGGTATATGAGTTTTTCCCATATATTTCCCTACTCCACCCATTACCTTTTTATCCCACCCAGGCATAAACTCTTTGTATCCCCCTACATGTACACACACCAGTTATAGACTGGATACTATCTGCTGGGGAAAAAAGACCCCACAGTAGTAGGCCTTCGATATATTGGGAAAGGGATGAATGGTGTAAATCAATGGGGCCATAGTAAATTAAAGATTAGGTGGCAATGGAGAACGAGCTGGATCCCTTACCTTTTGATTTCTTTTAATAATTGGGGATTTTTAAACAGAGAATGTTTGTAAAGAAGGTGTATTGTTTTTTGAGGTGTTAGCTGGACTCTCTTGAAACACACTGTCAGCTTTAACTCTCTTTTTAAAATGATTTTTATTTGGGAATTCTTGATTACTAGTTAAAATAATCAAGAGTTTCCTTTGAATCATCAGTTCCCTCCAGTTGAAAAAAATATTTGTATAGTCTTCACAACAAATTTGATAAGATGATTTGAGCTAGTGGTAACAGGAATTCAACTTTTTAACTATGGCATCTTGGAGAGGTACCACATTCAAGGCAACCATTCTTCATAGCTACTAGGTTAGTTTATCATTATATCCTGTAAGGTGAAGATACCTAATGCCTAATGGAGACAGTGACAATAGATGGTTCACTCAAGCAATGAGGCTGTTCAGATCTGCAAAGTCCTGAAGAAGTATTTCCTAAAATGAAGACTCCTCATTAAGTCTTGAGAGATGTATACTTATCAAAAATTTTAGGGTGAAATTCATCCATGGCACAGATAGCCGGTGTACTTAATCCAAGCCAATTAGTCAAGCATTTTGGAGGAGAAATTCATTCCCTCCTTACTGAAATTGTAGGACAGATTCTTAAACAATGAATTCAGAGGCTTGTATTGTTATGCCACATGTAATCATTCCCAGAATTTGACAACTGGATTTTATATAATAACGAGAGGCTTCAACTCTAGCTATAACCAATGCTATAATAACTCAGAGCATGTGTCAATAAAAGTTGAAATTTTAAACTTGTAAAACAAAGCAGCAATGGACCAACTTCAAAAGATCCTCAGCTGGTGTAAATTGTCATGGCTCCATTTAAATCAGTGTGCCATGAATAAGTGTGCTGATCTTTGATATCAGTGGAGCTATGATAGTTTTTACCAGCTGAGGATCTGCCCTATTGTGGACTATGATTCTTCTGTCATTATTGGTGACCTGGAACAATTGTCTGACCAGTTCCTGTGTGAATGGAATTCGGGCATGAAGAGTCAAAATGAGCTAGTATTTGAGCCAAATGTCAAGGGCCCCTTTACAGAATGAGAATTCTGGGGAAAAGTATGACCAATCCTGCACTGATTTCAACTTCCTGCCATGAGCTGCTTCCTTGCTTAGCATATGCATAATTTTATGATCTAAATTAAACAAATCAGCCTGGCTGTAAAAGCTTTGTATATATTGAAATGAGGCAAACACTTCTATAATCAGAACAATAGCAGGAGCTTAAATA
Organism: Mesoclemmys tuberculata; assembly: GCA_007922155.1. NCBI lineage: Eukaryota > Metazoa > Chordata > Testudines > Chelidae > Mesoclemmys > Mesoclemmys tuberculata. Next base: position 41,024,401 of record ML675609.1, on the reverse strand, counting down.
GAACAAGTCAGAGAGGCTTAACTGTTCGCTTGAGATAATTGTATAGATTTCTTAGGAAAGAAGGAATAAAAACTCCAGATACAATAGGTGGAACTAAGTCTGATAGTGTAGAGCAAATAATTTATTTTAATGTTTATTTTTCAGTCTGACACACACATAGTTCATGAGTCATAGACTGCACTACTTGCCTTTTCACCATATGTTCCAGAAAACAGTGTTTTTAGTTGTTTACGTCCCAAAGCTATTACATCATTCATTACTAATGCGTTAGTTTTCACATCAGGTATCTCTAGTTCATCTCATCCACATCGTGTGAAATATCATGAAAATTGGCTATAGCAAGGGAAATATTAAATAAACACATACAAATTTTGCTATCTATGATTTTTCAAAAGATAATGTTATTCTAATGCAATTCTTTAAGAAGCGGTTTTCAAAAAAGGGGTTTGATATCAAAATATCTGGGAGTTTATATGTAAAAGTGAGAAAGGCAAACCCCATAGGTGTATTTTTGTGGATGTATATGGGCACTCCCATTGACTCATGTATTTTAAGTGCTGGATTGGGGCCTAAATATTGCAAGTGTTACATGTTCTATATATCTGTTGAATATATACTTAAAATACCTTAATTTACAGCAGTGGCAGTTTAAGGTAAAACTAGTAAATTGGGGTACACTGCACTTCTGGGAGCAGAGGATGTGGGATTCTCGTGCATAGCCAGTGTCAGGCTGGATATCATAAAGGAATAAGTCAAAGGGACTTGAGGATTGTGGTGCACTTCTTGTTAAACTGTAAAGTGAAATTAGGGCTAGCATAGCCAAGAGGAAAGTGCTTGGGTGGCTGAAAAGCTGATGGTGTTAGGGAGCTGATACCCAGGCAGGGATAGTCAAAATCCCTCATGCTTGAGGCTATGAGCCATGGGAACCTCTCTATCCTGAGAAGTGTCACAGATGGCCATTGTTAGCAAGAACTAATTAATGTGGTTTAGGATGTGATTCTTTGAGGATGCAAAAAAAGAGATCCAGTGAACATCAGTTTGAAGGTTGTGTGGTTAAAAAGGTATTAGGCTTTCCTTCCCCCACTAACTGGGCTGCTGGTCAGTGTGGTTTGAGAATATGGCTAAATGTTAAGTGAAACAGTGCTTTATACAGTGTGGTGGGCATTCCATAAAGATGCGCAGTTGTTGTGTGCAGCGTCTGGCTGCCTGAAAGTTTTTGTTGGATTTTTCACCATTTGATCTCGCCTGACTTATTCAGAAATAAAGCTGAGGGAAATTTTTCAATGAAATCTCTTTTCAGTGAATAATGCAGATCAGGTTGATTGAAATGTTTTGCAAATTTGTTTTAAATTTGCTGAATTGTTTTGGTATAAAAGAATCTAAAAAATCAAAATTTTGGTTTCAGCATTTTCTAAATGAAATGTATTGGTTTTTTAATTCAAATTGGATTCTTTTAAATTTTCCTTCAACTTCTTAATTAAAAAAATAATAAAATTAACAAAAGCTTTAAATCAAAGCAATATTTCATTCAACTTTTGACTTTTTGATTAGCGGAAATTTTTTTGTTTCAGGTCAAACTGATAGTATTTTTATGTTTTAGAATTTTCACTGCTGCCACCAAACCAACCTATCAGTTATTTACACAGTGCTATTCAGAAATTCTGAGTGCTACAATAAGTTTATCCTGTAATTTAATTGTTAAAAGCTTTAGAGACCTCAATTTTTCAAAAGAATCCTAGCCTAAAACAAAGTCCTGGAAATCATTTGCGTTCTGCCATATACATTTTTAATTAAAAAATAAATCCCTCTAATTCCTACTTTTATTGCTTATTAAAGCAAAGTCAGGTATGCAGCAGGAAGATACAAAAGAGCTTTACTAAATCTCACTTAACTCACAAAACTGATAATTCTTACTAAGACAAATAAACCAACAAAACTCAGCGGCATCATCCACTTGATGAGGAAAATTCAGAGCAGTGTTTATTGGTAAAGCCTGGTCTACACTGAAAAATTTGGTTGACTTAGCAATGCAGGTAAGGAGTATAAAAAAACACTCTTAACAGACAATTCTATGCCAACAAAACACCCAGTGTAGATACCGTGTATCCCAGCAAATGGATGTTTTTGTTTGGTTGGGGAAATATACCATAACAGCAAAATAGCTTTATATTTGATATACTTTATAGCCATACCAGCAAACCCGTAAGACTCTCAGAACTTGCAAAGTATACAGTTGTACAGTTACTAGTAAACTAGGAACCATAAATAATAAATTATACTTGAAATGAACGAAGTACGTGTGATGCAGTTGTGATCAATTTGCTCATTTTATCATTTAATTGTGTTCTCTATTGTCATGGTTAGCTCATTGATTAGATATGAAATAACGTGTGATGAATATATTTAAGTTGTATATTTAGGTGCAGTTATAGATATAAGTAGGATAAGATCATAGGAGTGATGTGTGTGTTAGGTATGAAAGTAAAAAAGGCTATGATATAAGGCCTACAAGGCTAAAGCTTGGAATGAATTGCCTAGGGAGGCTGTGGAATCTATGTAATTGATGGTTTTAAAGAACAGGTTAAGGTTAGACAAACACCTGTCAAGAATGGTTTAGTTATTATATAGTCCTGCCTTGAGTGCAGGGAACTGAACTAGATGACTAATTGAGGTCTCTTCCAGTCCTACACTTCTATGATTTCAGCCACATTAGGCCTCAGGTTTAAGGAGGCTTGACATAAGTAGGTGACCTAAGAATCACCCCGTGCCAGTAAAGTTACAAGATTACTGTAAAAAATGTGCTAATAGGTGACATTCCTGAAAAATATACTGCAATGTACCTATCTAGACTACAAGACACCTGACTGTAACATTGTTTATGTAAATATTAATAAGATGCTAATAAGAATAAGGGGAACTAATAAAATAAACTATGAAAAGTGGGGCATCCCAGAATTTATAGGGTGTGACAGTATAAAGAAGGAAAAGGAGGGCTGAAACCCTCATGAAAATGCATAAGATGTTAGGTGTGGTCATAATAGGATAAAAAGGTTTCCCTACTATGGATAAGGTAGGAAGACCCCCAGCAGAAACCACCCCACAATCAATGACCACCTGTTGAGAGATCCCCCAGATTCTCTAACATCTTTTGGTATGTGAGTATGAATACAGAAGTAGCTATTACCTGGGCTCTCTCAGGTTATGTCTACTCTCTACTTTACTTTTGTCAGTAAAGCTTTTGTTGGTCAGGGGTGTGAAAAAAAAGCAGCGACTATACCAACATAAGTTTCACCAACAGAAGCTCTCCCAATCAGATAGCTATTATCGCTTGTTGGGGTTGGTTTAATTATGCCGATGGGAAAGCTTTCTCCCATTGGCATAGAAAGGCTACCTGGAAGACCTTAAAGCAGCACAACTACAGCGATACAACGATATAACCTTAATCATCTGCTTAGTAAAACTTATAATACAGATAAGACATCTTACTTGTGACTGTGTGTGTGATCACTGTCTTTGTTGTTTGTGTGTTCCTAGAGCCTCCAAATCTAACGGTAATTTTTGCACCATTGATAGCAAAAATCCACTGTAGCAACACAAGAGTCAGATTCACTCTCATTTTTACACTGAACTATCAATTCAATTAAATAAAAGCTACACAATAGAGGCATTTAAACAAAATCATGTTTGTTTACTTATTAAGGCCCTGAACCTACAAAAGGGTGGGTTGCTTTGCAAACAGAGAGCCCAATTCATTTCAGTTGCAGGATTGGTGCATGATTCATATAATAATCCACATAAAGGTCTGCCATTGAGTACAAGTTAGTGAAGCCCAGATTTTCAATAGGCATAAAGGTACTTTTGCACATGTACAAGCTGGGCATGCAAAATATGTGTTGTATGTGTGCAATCTGAAGATTTGCATGTGAATGTTTGTCTGTGAATCAGTTGTTTTGCATTGTGCACTCTCTTGCATGGACTTCTAAAAATTTGGACTTTAAGGTCTTAATATGTTGTATAAGGATATATACATGACTTGGGCTATATACTTCCTTCTGGACTTGCTGCTTTTTTGTTTTTTGCAATTCTGATATTTTGGCTCTATAGTAGACCCATCAGGTATATCATATGGTGTGTTGCTGCTTTGCGACTAGGACAGTTGTTTCACGACTAGGTTGACATCTTATCTTTAAAATTTTTGACCCACAATAGTTTTAAACGAGAGCCTAGAAGGGGAAAAGTGTAAGCAATATCTTGCTGAACCCACTGCTGTCTAAATTAGCATTAGAAACAATAGAAAACTTAAACGCTGACTATATGCATCAATCTATTTCTTTAGGAAATGGCCACATGCTACCTATATAGCTAAACCATCTCGCTGTGTTTAGTAGTGTACTTTATGCCAGACCTTGAATAATGAAAGTATTACACATCTTTAGCTAGCAAGTTGTTGATTGGCCCATGATTCCAGACTCCTTTTCCTACTTGTTACATTTTCAAACAAGCACCTTTGTGCTTTCTTCTTTGCTACCCCAGATGCTTGAGAGGCCAAGCCACCTCATTAGCCACCTTCAAATCTTTCCTCAACACTCTTTTTTTGCCATAGAACCTACAACAAACTTGACAGTGATTTGATGCTGATTGCCAGAGACCACTGCTTATCATGCTGACCAATATTGTGTCATTGGTTTCTTTTTTATACTCCCCCATCTGTCTTAGAGTATAAACTCCGTGGGCCAAGGACTGTCTCTACAAGGCCTAGCACAATGGGGCCCTGGTCCATGACTGCAGCTCTTAGGCACTATGGTAGGGCAAGTAATAATCATTTTAGGAATTATATATGCTGGCACAGGGTCTCATCAGATTTTGATGACCTTATTCAGGAAGACAGGTGACTGTCGAGTGGTAAAGAATGATCTCATCATCCTATGAGATCATATGCACATCTTGTGCTTTTGTCAGAATTGAATTTACTGGTTGTAGCTGTGGTATATATGACACACAAGTAGCTAAGTAGAACAAGCAACTTCATACCTGTGAATCTCTCTTTTAAAAACAAAGAAATGTCCCCTCCTTTGACCTCCAGATACCCTGTGCATCTCCCTGTTTAAACATTCTGTTCATTGGGAATGTATTTTGTATTTCAATATATATGAAGCTCAAGGTTATGTGTGTGTGCATGTGCGTGTGTTTTCCAGGCTTTCCTTTTATTGATTGAAGTGTTATCCTGAAAGAAGCTGAGCATTTACAACTCAAAGTGGAGTAACTGAATGTGTGAGATTGTTATTCTACCATGTAAATGTGGACAGCACCTTATACCTTGAAGTTGCTGAACCTAGCAAAAATGCATAGGAATCAGTACAAAGGGCAAATATTCTTACTCTGTATAGCAAACAATTGGCCTGACCCACTTTCATCTCTGAGTTCCTATTCAATTGCTCCCACTTGGCCACAGAAAAGTTCAATCCTGGGTCCCCGGATAGTTCATCCTGGGTCTGACGCATCTGCCATCTCATAAGGGCATGGATCATTTTTGATCTGCGTTTGTACAATGTCTTTCACAATGTGGTCCCAGTTGTTGACTGGGGCTTTTAGGCTCACAGTACAAATAATAAAGTAAAAAAAAAAATTTTTTTTTCTCTTTCCCATTAGAGGGCAGAAGATTCTTAGGATGACAAATCATCAAAAATTCACGTTATCTTTTATTCTGTTTTTGGGGGAAATTACATTTTAAACAACTTAATCAGTTTTCTGTGTGTTGTTTTTTGTTAGAAAATAATTATAATTGCTACAACCACACTGGGGAAATAATAAGGAAGCCAAATTAAAATTTAATTCAAACTCAGATTGTAAAAGGTCAGATTGCTAAAAAAGCTAATCATTTTCTATTTATGCTTAAGTGAAAAAGTGCAAGTTTTATATCATGAAATTCCTGAATATGTGATTTAACTCCAAAGTGTAAGCATTTTGGAATGGTTACTGAATGGAATTTAGGCCTGAATAAGTTTTGTTCTTTTAATACCGGTTCAATGTGGTGGTTCAAGCTCCAAGTAAAATCTCTAAAGGCCAGATTCTGCCACGCTTACACAATTGGAGTAATACCCGTACTCTGCCGATAGTCCCATTGAAATCTCTGTATTTGATTTTTGCTAATCTTGCTTGTTTTGATTAGAATTGTACCCATCCGTCAGTGTACTAATTGATCTGTAATAAACTACCTAATGTGACTCAGGATAGCAGGATCAGGGTCAATGGCTGGAAGTATGAGTGATTTGAGCTGAAAAGAGACATCACCACCCATTTGCCTGGCCAGGTGGACACGTTTTGGTCACATGAAAGAACTGCTGGCATGGAGGTGAGGAGCTTGTGCTGGTGTATTTCCCATGCCTCTTATTAGGTGAGTGAGATGCACATCTATGTATCTCAGTGATGGAGGTGTTTATATCCCTGTGTTTTATTATTATAGTTCCTTATGGCTGTAAAGAGCACGTGTTTCTCAACACTTGGCTTGTGGCACCTAGTTTTCTTAAAAGTGTGTGAAACAATATCTCCATTAATGAGTTTTTTTATGAGCAGCAATTTGTGTAAGGCCTGCCTAAAACCTGAAGTGAACCTATTCACTGTTGGAATAGATCTGTTGCTACTGCACTGATTTAAAAATTCAGCTCCATTTGGTTTATATTTCTGCAATTTCATCAGGTGCATTTTATTATGGTGAAAGGTGCTAATAGCTTGTAATAGCTTATAAAGGCATACAGAGGCTGTGATACAGTTAGACTTTTGTGGCTGTCTGGAGAGAGACTGGAAGTACGAGACATCTGCTTGGGGTCAGGGCACTGAACTGTGAGAAAAGGTTAAATAATCTGGGCATGTTTAGACTTGAGAGAAGACTATGGGGTGGGGAGTTGAGGGACCTGATAAGTCTTCAAGTATGTTAAGGGCTGTAATAAAGAGGATAATGGTCATTTGTTCTCAAAGTCCACTGAAGATAGGAAAAGTAGTAAATGGCTTAATCTTCAGCAAGGGAGATTTAGGTGGTGTGGCAACCTGCCGGCTTCCCCCTGGTGGGTCTCGCTCTTTTACCTCTCATCATGGGCCAGGGCGCTCCCAGCTACCCTGTATCCCCTGGCTCCAGAGGAACTTTGTCTCTTTGTCTGGGAGGGAAGCTTCTCCTCCAGCTGCCAAGGGCCTTCTGGCAGCTTCCTCCTCATTTGTTCCCACCCCTCCCCCTTTGGGGGAGACAGGAATTAAGTACACTTGGCATAGCCCTTCATTGGGTCCAGGTGTGTCTAATTGCCCTGCTGTAATCTCTCCTCTGCCTGCTGGGTGAAGGGCCTTTAACCCTTTAGGGCCCACATACCAGCCCTGATATATGCTTTGGTAGCCCTCTGGCCTGACTTTACCACAGTGGATATTAGGAAAACTTGCTGACTAAAAGGGTAGTTAAGGTCTAGAATACACTTCCACAAGAGGCTGGGGAATCTCCATTCACTGGAGGTTTTCAAGAACAGGTTCGATAAACACCCTGTGAGGGATGTTCTAGGTTTATTTGTCCTGCTGCACTACAGGGGGCTGCACCTGATGATCTTCCTGAGGTGTCTCCCAGCCCTACGTTTTTGTGATATGATTCTTTGATCCTATACACCATCCCATCGACCCCCAAATTATGAAAGCAGAGATGAGCGAGAGTTGCTGCCAACCTCTATGTTAAATGATTTCTCCCCATGTTGCTACCTCCCATAGAAAGGATGTGGCCCCGACAGAGGATGGAGGAACTCATCAAGGACAAAGAAACGATAGCTTATTTGCATGATTTATTCCCCCTCTGAACAGTTTTTGAACACTCTAGCTTGATATTCAGAGATGGCATTGCTCCTGAATAAATTGGCCTGGAATGGAGCCAATATCCACAACCTGTCAAAATCCACACAACTCTGGAAGATGCAAGTTCCTTAAACTGGATAGACTCTCAAAAATGACAGGGCTTTTGTTTTGTTTTGTTTTGTTTGGTTGGTTCTTTTTTTTTCTTTGTTTTTTTCTTTTTTACAGTTATGTAATTTAAAGACTGTATCCCAATCCCACTATGAATGTTTTGGTTTTTGTAGCTTTACATCCCAACCTTAATGTTATTTCTACATATGTTTTGATATAAGTAAGCAATGAATGTTATCACTAACATTCTATCTTTGTTTTTCATTAAATATGTATGTAAATCAGGGTTGTTTTTAGGTCAATGGAAACCTGAGGCATTTCATTAAATTTAATGTATGACAGTGTTTGGATAGTTGTGCATTTAATGCACCTCAAGGGTTCAGTAAATTTTTCTTATTTACAATTAAGTAGAACACTGGAGCTTCCTCTAGCAATAGGAAAAACAAAAACACCCTGTATAATTTTAGTGTGAAATACTACGTCTAACATTATTCTTTTTTATATGAAAACAAAACTGATTATTTCTTATAGTTTCAGTTCAATAGCCTACAATAATTGCTCCTCATAAACTCATTTCTGGACTTAAACTGTTATTTCAAAGTGCAGACTAGCTAAATAATGGTAACGTTATGGCAAACATAATTATAATCAGTGCGTTAGCCACTGTGGCCTAGTTATCAAAGCAGGTGAGGAACTGGGACTCGAGTCTGTCTCTGACTGACTTTTTAGACTGTGTATGTAATATTAGGAAAGTTGTTTTACCTCTCTTTACTTCAATTTATCTCTGTGTAAAATATGTATAATGATTTTTTCCTCATGTGGCTACTGAGGGGCTGTTTTAATGACTGTAAAGTGCTTTGAGATTATAGCTTGAGATATTTGATCATGTTACTTTTTTTTAATGATTTGGTTCTAACCAATGAGTGACACATTCAGCATTGCTAACCCTGAGCTTTCAAAAGTCAGCCCTCCCTCACAATTAATTAGTTTAATAAGCTGAGTTTATTAAAATTAGTTTAAAAGATTTTTAAAAAAGGATTTATTTTGTTCCCAAGAATGCTTCCAGAATGAGCTTTTTAGTGTATTTTTTGAGTTGTATTCAGGTAATGTTTGCAAGCCTTTTCTCTGAAACCAGTAGGGCTAGAAATGTACTTTTTAAAAACAACTATTTGAAAGCCAAGATTCATGCATAAGCACATAGCTCCAGAAGCTGGAGCTTTAAGAAAAACACCAAATATCACGACTTGTGATAAACTCAAGAGAGTTGATAACGCTGCACATTTTCGTCATGTTTTTTATTTTAAAATCTGAAACATTGATAGGATAAAGGTTACGGTCCCAAAGCCTTGAATGTGTAGGGAATTTCCTGACCTGAAGGGTATATAACATTGAATATTAGAGTTCCTAATTAAAAACATATGTCATAACTTCCCTATAGAACAGGTGGAGTTTTGAGGCTCCAGAGCTCTACCTGGGATTACAGTGGTGTTAGTCCTATGTATTCCCATGAGACAGCCTGCTATCAAACCTTTTCTTCACAGCTGGCTCCTACACTGCCACTTCCAGTTTGCTGCTCCAGCTTTACTGCAGATCCTGGCTCCTTTGTTGCCTCTGATCCTGGCTTATGTTTTCCTGTCCTGTATTTTGAGGGCTGGATATTGAAACAGGGGTGAAAACAGTCCCCAGTAATGAGCCAGGAGGTTTGTTACTACATAAACAAAGATACTACATCATGAAAGAACTGCAACAAATCTGCTGTGACCAAAGTTGTCACCATATTGGTAATACATTCAGGGGTGGTAGTGGCAGAACACCTGTAGTACGGTGTTACTTGAAGTAATTTCAGAAGAGCTGCAGTACTGACAACCCCAGGCATTCAAATATCATGAGTCCAGCCTCAGAGATCATGAGAGTTAAAAAATAAAAATGGCCTTTTCTTTTAATATTTGCCTTCTATTTCTTGAGCTGTTAGGGTGCACATGGGAGATCTCCAGAACCGTGAGGGCTAGAAACCTTTTTTTTTTTAAATGGAAGATGAAATGTGCAGAGAATTTAACAATACTGGGATTTGTTGGTACCGTGTGTCTCTACAAACTGCCTTTAAAAGGGATGGAAGTGCAATATTCTCACCTTCAGTCACACCACCTCAATCTGTGCTTTTGTTAACACAAAATGTATGGGTGAAATTCAGAAGCTGTGGAACCCAGAGCAGCCCGAGGCTCTAATAATGGCTGTAGAGTAGTTTTATTACGTTTTCTGTTAATACTTACTCTGTTATTTCACTAAAAGTTGTCTTACTGAGCTTGATCCAGTGAGGTGATGAGCAACTGGAAGACATTGCTGAGCACCCTAAATTCCCATTAGGGATGAACGGTGTTAGGAGATGCTATGTCACAATTCAGGGTAACTTGCATGTGTGTTCCCCTGCAATGGTCCATCAAGGGCACCTACTCTAAGGCTGCTGGCTCCCCAGTTGTCACCTCTTTTTGCTGGAGACACGAGTCTTGCTCTTTCCTTCTTGACCAGGTTATTTCAAGGCAGCACAGCTCCCTGCCTACACTGTAAATTCCCCAGCTAAGTTAGACAGCCTAGGTGGGCTTGCTTTACTTTTCTCCTCAGATGTGGTAAACTGTGTGGCTGCCACAGTTAAGTGACCATGCTGCTCTTTTTAAGCAAACACTTTTATTCTCAAAGTAAAAGCATTACAGTGAAAACAAATTGAAAGCAATAAAAGAACCTACATACATGCTAGTAAGCTTATCAGAGATCATCTGCACAAGGGCTCCGGTCAGTGTAAGTCTTTCCAGCCCTTCCCTAAGGAACAGGATCCTGGATCAGAATGAAGGACTGAGGCAGTTTAAACTCAGGTTATTCATCCAAAAGTCCTTTCTTTGTCTGGCCCCTGGAGAATCCAGTTTGAACCAGTACATTCAAGCCTCCTCAGGAGGTGGTAAGTCTCTGGAAGTGCAGCAGCATGAGTGAATTTGCTTAACCACCCTCTACGATTTTAGTTCCTGGGGTGTTGTGATCCCTGTCCCATGGAACTACATACAATCCTTTGCCCACAATTAAGTTTATGCATCATTCAATAAGGTTTGTCCATGATACAGCAGGAAATTGACATGTCTGTTACACCCATTAGTGCTGAGCACCATTAGAAGGCATCTGGTACATTCCAGAATGAGGCACCTAGGGTGGTAATTCCCGCTAGTGATTTTTTTTCACACGTAGGCTTAGAGAATTTCATAAGGTTTTAAGATGGTAATTTCTAATTCTTGACCATGAGTTCCCACACAGCTTGTTCCTCTGGAATCAAGAAGCCGGTCTAGAAATACTTCTCTATCCATTATTAAGTCTCCTGTCAGAATCTTGTCCACAATATTGGTTTGGTTTTAAAATATGTAGGTGGTACAGCAGCCCCCAACCATATAACAAGAATACACATGGATTCCTATATGTGATTTGTCAGAAAGCATGAGCGGCTCAAGTGCCTTTATTAGCTTCAGATGGCTAAGAACAAATTCTGTATTCCAATGGCCTCTTGGTTCACTCATTCTGTTTTGATAACTTTATTGAATTCCAGTTTGATGAAATTTTAATCAAAGTACCCTTGTGCTAAAGGGAAGCATGTATTTAAAAGACAAAAACTTTTATGAATTCTATACATGCATTTTTCTGATTCTCAGTGTTCATTTTTTTTTGCATATTTAATGAACTCTTGTTTTAGTTAATTATTTATAGGGCATGCCATGTATTTTTAAGGTTAGGAAATTAATCTTCACATTTTTATGTCAAAATTCATTTTTTCCAAGTGTTATCAGCTAGCCTGCACCAAGAAGTTGACCTTGCTGATTAATGGAAGTTTGAGAAATAAGTGTTTGCTTTTGGGAGTTTTTATTCACCTTTCAGATATCTAGGACTTATACATATGAGTTTTGTTATGCAACTCTGAATTAAGCTACCCAGCATATGGAAATAGATAGTTGTCTGATTTAATCTTTAAAGATTGGAGCATTAAATGAAGCAGAACCCTTTACTTTCTGTTAACAAAAGCACTGACGTATGTTCAGACTTATGCTTTAGAAAGCTGCAGTTCAATTATTTGTTTCACATCATGATTACAGAATGAAAAGGAAGAGTAAGGTGGCAGAGAGAGTTAAAATGGTCAGAATATAACTGAAGCTTAACTTTTCCTGAGAAAATTCTTAAGATTTCAATTTTGTCCAGAAAGTGTACATTGTGTATTTACATTTATGTATTTGTGACTTTTCCTTCACAAAAAAGAACATTCAGCTTCCCAAAAGAACCCTTGGTCAGAAACCATCAAGGTAACTGGGTCATTTAAAATAGCTATCAACAGATGTAGGGGCAGGGAGGGAAGGATTGATTGATTCACTAGAACTCTGTTGGAAAGTCTGCTTTGTTGCAGTCCTGGTCAAGCTCCCGTTGTTGAATGCCAGCAGGTCTGCTGTGTTTGGGTCCCCCATGCTGGACATGTGTGTTTTTAAGCTTTTCTGAGTCTGAGCAGAGCCCAGCACTGCCTCTGGCTCTGGGTTTCTAGGCTCACTCTCAGGGTCCAGATACGCTCTCTAGTACCTCCTTCTGAGAGCTGAGACCTGGTAATCCAACTTCCTGGGGCTGAGACTAGGGCTTATTCCCTCAAACTCACCATTAAGTACCAGAGCTCTAACCTTGTGGGTGCCCTGGTTTACAGGTGACCTCTTCCGGGCACAAATAACTGAAGCAAAAAGATCTAGGCTTTGCATAGCATTTCCAACACACTTACAATCTATTTTAGATGGTATGAGAGAAATGTAGATCCAGGGAAAATAAAAAACACCATTCCTTGCCTCAGTTTCTTCACCATTCGAGTGTCCTTTAAGATTTGGTCAGAGTCCTCTAGGGTGGCCAGGATCTCTTCTAGCAGTTCATGGCTTCTCATCTGAAGTCTGTCTCCTTCAGCCAGCTTCCTTTGACCATTTCTCATAGACTCTGAGGTCAGAAGGGATCAATATGATCATCTCGTCTGACCTCCTGCACAACAGAGGCCACAGAATCTCACCCATCTAATCCTGTAATAGACCCCTGACCTATGAATGAGTCATTAAAGTTCTCAAATCCTGTCATCAAAAGACTAAGGTACAGAGAATCCACCAGCAAGTGAGCTGTGCCCATGTGATAGAGGTAGGCAAAAAACCTCCAAAGCCTTTGACAGTCTGCCCTGGGGGAAAATTCCTTTTCAACCCCAAGCATGGCAATCAGTTAAACCCTGAACATGTGGGCAAGACTCACCAGCCAGACACCCAAGAAAGAATTCTCTGTAGTAGCTCAGAACCCATCCCACATAATATCCCTTCACAGGCCATTGGCATATCTACCACCAGTAGCCAAAGATAAGTCAATTGTCAAATTAGGCTATCCCATCATACCATCCCTTCCATAAATTTATCAAACTCAGTTTTGAAGCCAGCTTGTTTTTTTGCCCCCACTGCACCCCTTGAAAGGGTATTCCAGAACTTCACTCCTCTGATGGTTAGAAACCTGCATTTAATTTCAAGTTTAAACTTCCTGATGTCTGGTTCCTTTGCCAAAAAGGTCCCCTCTCCATGCCAAAGGGGTGGGTGTGTGTGTTCCTATTCTCTGATCCAATCTTCTTCTGTCTCAGCCACCTGGTCTCTGGTAGGTAGAACTAACACCTTGGGTCTTTGTTCTGTTGAGAATTTACCACTTCTGCACGCTTCCTACTCCGCAGACAACTTGAAAAAACTGGCTCTCTGACATGTCAGTGATCTCATTGTCCTATGGTGGTTCCATTTGAATGGGGACCATTCCTGTTAATTAGGTATTTTGTTTGTTCTGTAGGTTTTTCAATACAGGATCTGCTGTATGATGGGGTCCTTGTCAGTCAGTGACTAACTTACTGCAAATTTATGGTTGGAGAATTCATAGAATCATAATTTCAAGCAGAACTTAAATTGCATGTAGACAAGTTCCCCAAATTGTCACATCCTCCTGCGCTTCTTCATGTGTTCTTTATGCTTTGCTGGGAGAAGGGGAGTATATTTGGGACCTCTCCCCTTCCCCCACCCCTGTTTTTCACTGTCTGATAGCTTGAACTTGTCAGCCCTTTGTGTCAGGTTCTTCCCTTAAAACTTTCATGAAGCCTAGTTCACTGCCTTTAAGTCAGAGGAGGACCTGCAGTAAGATGTCAGTATTAGTGCTTCCCTATCATTCCCTATCATTCCATTAGTTTCTTCTCCCATCCTCCGGTATTCTGATCTGTCTCTCATTACCTCTCCCCTGGAAGTGTGGCTGAACTTACTTTCCTTAGGGCTCTAGTGAGGGCAGGGGTGTGACTGAAGCGGCTTCCTTCTCTCCATGACTCTCCCAGCAATCTGACTTCCAGAGCAGAGAATGGGAAATGGATAAAGTGAGCAGTGAAGGCAACTGTGTATTGCAAAAGGAGTAGCCGCCCCACCAGAACAGCAACCCTTACAGGAAAAAAGAATGGCAATCTATGTATTCCCTCATGCCAGTTGTCTGAAGGAGATGGGGACCTGAGGGACTGAGCAGAAATCTGACATTTATGTCCCGGCCATGTATGGCAGAAGAGGATGTGTGTGCTTTGAAAATTTAACTGTATAATTTAGATGGAATACAAGACATAGGGCAACAGTTGAAGCATTAGAACAGGAAAGGACAAAACTGGGGTAGGGTAGAGGCAGTGATGATATCCCAAATTTCCAATAACCAGTTCTATAAAGGCAGGTGATATTTAAGAACCTATTCTGAATAGGTTCTTAAACATCATGCACGCAACACCCGACACTCTGCACCCCAACAACCCAGCACCCAGAACTTCAGGGCACCCTCCGCCGTGAAATTGACCCTCCCTGGTCAATTTCGGCGGCGGAGCTGGGGCATACTCTCCGCCGTGAAATTGACAAGGCAAAGTCAATTTCGGCGGTGGAGAGGGAGACTTGGCATCGCAGCCGAGAATCTCCGCTGTGAAACTCACTCTGCGCTGCCAAATTCGAAACCCCTCCAGCGCCCACAGAGCGCAACGGGAGGACGCTAACAACCGGTTCGCTGCCTTTTTTTTATTTTAAGAACCGGTTCGCGCGAAACCCGCCAGCGCCCCGCAGAGCGCGACAGGGGAGGACGCTAACAACCGGTTCGCTAAATTTTTTTAATTTTAAGAACCGGTTCGCGCGAACCAGTGCGAACCGGTTGGATATCATCACTGGGTAGAGGAATAACATGGAAAGTTTCAAAGGAGATTTCCTTATGCACCTCTAAAAGTAGATGGCTTCATAAATAGTTTTAAAAAGTTATCTGAGGTTGCTATCATTAAAAACAGACAAACAAAACACAAAATCTAAACCAAAGAACTGCACACAAGCCCTCTGTTTACATAATTGTTCTTGCCCATGTCATTAATATTTTGTCACATTCCATTTTCATTCAAAGTTTGCCTCAAGAATGAGGTCTTGGAATTTCATTTTTCCAAATATCCTGTGAAACCCAGTGGAAAGCATTAGCATTTTGACCCCGTCAGCATTTTTTAATTTAATTATCTGTTGATTCCATTCCTTATGTATAGGCTATTGAGTGTCTAAAATGCCTGTGTGACTGGTAGTCAGTTCCCCTGACCTAATTGCTTCACTGATGTGGCTAAGGCATGTCCTTTTCATAGCCAGTGATACACAAGGGGGACATGTCCCGCCGCCTTTGACTGCCCTGACATAATACCCATTTTCCAGCTGAGTGAACTGTGTGAATAGCAGCTTTGTTAAATAGATCACCATTCTATTGCCTGAGTTACTTACAGTTTGGAAATCTAATTCTTCTTCCCAATGTGTGCTTAGCTCTAGCTGACAATAATGGGAGCAATTGTGTGAGTGTAGGGAAGGATAGCAATATTAACGATCTGAGACATGGAAAAATAATCAGATGTATCCCTGGACATTTGAACATCACTTTTATAAACACATCAGAAGACGTATTTCCTGCCCCAAAGTGTTTACAATTTATAAACTAGGGTGATATTGTAAATTCCTTTAAAATATCTTGGAGGATGAATTATGGGTGCTGGTCTGTAAACTCAGCTTTCAGCTTTTAACAGCATATAGTCTTACTTTTCATAGAAAAACATTATTAGAGTGTTAAGAAGCAGGCACTATTAGACATGGCACCAATTTAAATAAACACAAAAACTAGTTATCAATGTGTTATGTACGTATAGCCTTCCCCTCCCCCACTCCCTCCAACAAACTGGAGGCAGGGTGGCTTGCCAGAGAGACTGCTGGACTGGGATCAGGAGACCTGAGTTCTATACGTCTGGGGGACCTCGAGCAAGTCATTTCACTGCTCTGTCCCTCAGTTTCCCAATCTGTAACGTGACGATAGTGATACTGAGCTCCTTTGCAAAACACTACTGTAAAGACCTCCTGATGAAAAGCATTGTATAAGAGCTAGGTATTATTATTATTATTAAGCTTAACATATGCAGAAAACATAGTAAACTGATGGACTTCACAGCTTGCCCTAAAGATAAAAAATTCCGACTCTTTCCAATCGATGTGAATTATAAAACATCCTCCATTTAAAAACGTAGCCACCAGATGTTAAAATATCAGGACAGCTACCACAGGCCTATCAGCTGAACTCAGATGATTCAATAGTCGCAGGAAGAAGAGGAAATATCTGATTTAAGATAGACTCAGACACAAAGGACTGTATAAATGCATATCAGCACCAGGCACTGTTCACAAAAGGGAGATGGTGGAGTCTCTGGATCACTGATGTAATGTGCTCATGCTAACTAATATCACTAAGCAAGGCCATGTTTTCTCAGACAGAAAAAAGTCAAGGAACCAAGAATGTTGTTTATCTTGGACACAAATTTATTATGTAACACACCTGGGAACTATCTGGCAATAACTTGTCCAATGAAGGTTATTTTTCATATTGTAATCCATTCCACCTGCTGGTGGCTTGCTGTCAGGCCACCCATTAATCTGGTCCCAGCAGTCACTGAAGCCCCGTTGCCTTCCCTTTGTATGAGGGTTAAGAGGATGGGATAGAGGGGGTTTCTCTTTGCTGTACTGGACATTAGGACCCCAACCCCATTCCCCACTTTCTTTAGTGGATGCCACCTCATAATCCACTTCTGCTTTTGGTTTATCAGGGAACCAGACCCGCTGTTGATATATTACATGCACAGGGAACCTGTGACCAAATGAATGTTACATCCTAACTTACCCACCAGCTCACTGGAAGGCTGTAAGGAAGGTAAAAAAAAACAAAAACAAACCAGTCTGGCAGTAAAGGAAAAATTCCTTCCCAGGTCCAAAAGGGCAACCAAGCACAAGACCGACCGACAGACCTGATAGGTTTTAGATGGACAGAAGGGTGCAGCAATTAGCTTTGCCATGGAGGATTGGGTATTCAGTACTGACCAAGTTCATTTCAGTCTGTGAAATCTGAAAGAATCCCAGCCCTGAGGTGCCATATCTGCAGAACATGCTCATTTCATTTGTATGATAAAAGGAAAGGATTGCCTCTGTCCATATTGATTTATGCTTTTATGTAGATGACCAGCCAGCCTCCACCAATATACTGACACACTACCACATGCTTCTGGATTTCTTGTTGCTATAAAATACCCTATAAAGTTAATGGATCTGTCTGTCCAGAGAGTAGTTACATGCTAAAATGAAAAATATGTCAGAGTAAATGAAATATTGATGAATAAGACTTGAAACACATTTCAAAACGGGGTTTCTGTATTATGTCTTTAGGAGAAGTAATGTCTTATCAGGACAATTAAGGAAAATAATATATATCACATTGATTGTCGTCTTGACTCAGAGCGGAGAGACAGGTTAGGGAACCAACACCTAATATTCCAATAACCATTTTATCCAGTAACACCAGCCTCTTCTAAATTTAGCAGGTTTATTTCTCTATTATTTATTCATTAAAAAGGGTTCCGCTATTAATACCAAATATCTAGAGGTTAGCATACAGTGCATTTCTAATCTGTATGCTTGATAAATATATTAATATTTAATACTGATAAATTAACCATTTTTATAATAGAATGAGTAGTCTGATGAATATTAAAGCCAAAAAGTCTCTTCTGCCACATTTGGATTGTAGGGTATAAAAGTAGTCTGATATTAAAAACATAATGTTTTTAAAAACATGGACTTGCAAATAGATACTTCCAAAAAGCAAATTTAGGACCTAACAAACTTGATAATGCTTCTGATGTTAGAACGGATGTGGGTTTTTTTTGATAAGGAGTTGTGCATTCAGAACACATTTTTGTTTAAACTAACAATTAGATCTAGTTGAGATAGTCTTTTTATTAATATAGTTAGTTCACTGTTTGGTTAGTGAATCATCATGTTGATTCTGATTTTCATTTGACAGTGCTTCATCAAATGTAACGTGCTCTGCAGTTTTGATTACATTTAGGATTATTTCCTTTTTCTTAATTTGGGGTTAGCCCTGAGCAACTTCAGAATTCCTTTGAGCTGTTTTTTACCAAGCAGACAGTTGCAGGGAGCCATCTACGCATTTTTTTCAGCAGGCTGTGGACATTCTTATTCCTTTGATTCAATCATGGATTAATCTGTATTATGTACTATTAGATTTGTATGTATAGAGCATGTACAGAAGGTAGTTTCTTTTACTGTTCGCAGAGGATAGTAAGCTTACAAGTTTTCTTTCATAGAAGCTATCTTTTAGTTAACTTATTTGTTAAAATCAGAACTGGTATCTTTCTTGGTTCATTAATCAATCTATATATTTCCATATTATCACTGAATGACTTCTTATTAATCACTGTAGTATATCCAAAGTTTCCAACACTGGGTTTCTCAGGACTTCTTTCACTGCCTTAATAAGACAAGTTTTGTATGGTACCATGCACATTCTCAGATGTGGCTAGGCCCTCCATTAATTTCAAAGTGGCTGGCAATCTACAGCCAAAGAACTGTAAATTGTCACTCTTAAATATATTTTCTTTTGATTTTTGTCTTTCTCTTTAGAACATTAAAGCTTTGGTCTGAAATTACCTAGAAGATTTGTTTGGCAAACACTGTGGTTTGAAATATGGCTGTCAACCATATTCTGATTACAATGACATACTTCTTCACCTGCTTGCTTTTTTTAAACAAATGTAGAAATTACTAATCTCCATGCTGGTAGAATCATTTGTTTATTCCCTAATTTTCAAGTGTAAAATAAGGAGGGTAATCAACAGTTACTGTTCTGTAGCTTACTTTGATTATTTTAATGTAAATCTGTTGCATACTTTATTTTGATTGATGTTAGCACTTCTTACTAGCGTATTAAGAACTTTGGTAAAGATGAAGATTTCAATGTGACAGTAGTTTGACCAAGTTGTTACGGAATGTATACTAAATCTGTTCCCAGCTTAAAGCTCTGAATGGTCATTTGAGATGCAGTTTGAGGCCTTAGGATTTCTAGTTATGCAGAGTTGTTGCACTACCAGAAGTACGTGTGGATTCTAGCATTTGTAGTTGTGTTTCCCAAATTGTGTGTGGGCATGCGTACTTGTTTTTCCTAGTCTGTTTCAATGTCTCAGACATTTACAGATTTGTAGTAAACTGAATTCTAGTCTTCTCCTGGTATTTTTCTTTATGAATGATTGCTTATCATTTAACTCAGCTAGAGTTGAAGAAACAGAGGTGAAAGGAGCTCCACTTTGAACTTCCTTTGGTTTTCATAGAAGAAATGGGCAAAACATTCTATAGATACTTCAGATAACTTCCAAAAACCTTAATAGTTTAATCCTAATTATATGTAATGGGACTTTGGAGTTAAAGACATGGAGTTAATGGCATTTGCATTCTATGATATACTGATAGTATCATTGGTTGAAAAACAAGAAAAAATCATTTGATGCTTTTACTTTGTGTTTTTAAGCATGTAAAAATATAAACTCTCATCTGAACTTCCAATAAATGTTTAGTTGGTTGAAAAATTAGATAATTTTATTGAAAGAATTTTGGGCTCCCCCCGTCTCCCATCAAATTTAAATAAAAAAACCCTAATGAAAAATTAATGTATTATGCCATTGAAGGCAGAGATCTTAAGATTCCAGATGCCTCAGTAAATTGATTTCTGGCTGTATGGGTTATAGAGGCAGCAGCTGTTAAAATCACATTGAAATTGAAGTGTGTATCTGGGTAAGTGAGATACAGATCACATCATTCTGATTACTAAGGGTTTGTGATCCACTTTGTATGCTGTGGAAAGCATTATTTTGTTTCCTTGATGGCTCACAAGATATCAAAGTATAAAAATGACATTGGTTCTATGACCAGAAGAGGTTTTTGGTATCCAAGACTAAGTATATATCAGCAACGGACGTTAAATATAGGATGACTACTTCAATTAAGGCATGTTAAGTACAATTCTGCTGCCTGTTAGTCATTAAATAAAGATGATAACATTTCATTACTCTTTTGTCCACGACTAAAGTTAATTTTAACCCAGAAAAACCAAAATTGATCACTTTGGCAAAGCAGGTGTGTGTGCTGATCATTTAGGTGGAGTGGGTGTGTCTATGCAAATGTGGTCTGCTCCTGAGATATTTTCCCCAGAACATCAGTAGAGGGCAGGAGAGAGCTCATTCAGGCCCTACTTACAAATGCAGTATCTTTAAAACTGTATAGTATAACTCCAGTAATCAGAGTGTAGTTTTTAGGGTACTGTAATCAAGCCTGTCTTGTGTATAGTTGTACACTAACAGCCTGTTGAAACACCAGATACCTGCGTCTGAATGGTTTTGGACTTGCATAAGCCTTGAAATTAATGAAAAATACAGATAGAAATTCCCCACACTATAAATTTTGTGTGCTTAGTAAAACTTCATTAAAAAGGAGAGAAAAAATGAATCATTAAGCTTTTAACAACAAGTCCCAAGACACATTTTTACCAAATAATTTATTTTATTAGATTAGTGGTTCTGACTGAGATGGTTTACAATCCAGTACATGACAGTTTAAGAGCATTTTTAGTAAGAAAAGCTTTTAGGGTGTTAGAAGACTATGGGCCTTCAATAATGCTAAAGCCAAATTGCCTTTCCTTTCAATGAACATTTAGATTGACTTGATTGTTGCTATAGAGACGTGCCAACATAATGCCTCTCTTTACTACCTTTATAGGGTCTTTTTTTCCTTTTATCTTACAGAAAAAACTTCTTGCCAATTCAGCTTTAAGAGTCACTGCAACAGTACATTACTTATTACTGTATCAAATTTTAATTTTGATGCTTTTAGATGGTTTCTTTTTATTGTTCTGGCACTTCGCCCGATGTATTTTAGGGAGTTACTGTACATTTAGAATAGAGATGTTACAGTTTAATTCACCGAATTCCATGTAATAATAGGTGTATTTCCCAGCACCAAAGTGATTTGCCCTACCAGCACTCACCCCAACAGTAAAAAAAAAAAAAAAAAATCCAGTTTAAAATAGACAAGATCTGGAATCTTCCTCTGGAACATTAGAATCATAGAATATTAGAGTTGGACGGGACCTCAGGAGGTCATCTAGTCCAACCTCCTGCTCAAAGCAGGACTAACCTCAACTAAATAATCCCAGCGAGGGTTTTGTCAAGCCGCAGTTTAAAAATCTCTAAAGATGGAGATTCTACCACCTCCCTAGGTAACCCATTACAGTTCTTCACCATCCTCCTGGTGAAAAACTTTTCCTAATGTCCAACATAGACCTCCCCCACTGCAACTTGAGACTGTTGCTCCTTGTTCTGCCACCTACCACCACTGAGAACAGCCTAGCTCCATCGTCCCTGCGACCCCCTTTCAGGTAGCTAACGGCTGCTATCAAATCCCCCCTCATTCTTCTGTTCTGCAGACTAAACAAGCCTAGTTCCCTCAACCTCTCCTCATAAGTCTTGTGCTCCATCCCCCTAATCATTTTTGTTGCCCTCTGCTGGGCTCTCTCCAACTTTTCCATATCCTTTTTATAGTGGGGGGACCCAAAACTGGACACAATACTCCAAATGCGGCCTCACCAATGCCGAATGGGGGGAATAATCACTTCCCGCAATCTGCTGGCAATGCTCTTGCTAATGCAGTCCAATACGCTGTTAGCCTTCTTTTCAACCAGGGCACATTGCTGACTCATATCCAGCTTCTTATCCACTGTAACCCGCAGATTCTTTTCTGCAGAACTGCTGCCTAACTCGTCGGTCCCCAGTCTGTAGCTCTTCTAAAGTTGGATCCCTTCATTCGGGGGAGCTTTGGTCCTCAGTTTTTACATGTTATATCCTGGGCTTTGTGCTCTGCATTGTCCCATAGAACCACAGCTGTATCTGGAGTTCATAGATCAAAATTTGGTCTTTGATGTACTTAGGGCTTGATTCATTAATTGCTTTGTAAAAAGTAGCATTAAAAGAAGATCTGGAAACTTTTTTAATATTTCGCATGGTCTGAAACAGTAGTTCACAAATGCCTTTTGTTAATAGTTCACGTGTAATATGTGGTGTTTAAAGTCTGCCCAATTGTGGAAGATAAGCGTGTTTATATCTTTTGAGAATTAGTGTGTCAGCACTTTTTATTTTGGTCAGTGGTAATACCACTAATTGCAGTGCACTGTGACTGATAGAGGAATTGGTGAAGCAAATTATTTTGTTGTGTGCAACAAAGAATAAACAATTTGAAAAGATAATTTAATGGCTGTATCAAATTGAGAACATCCTGTACATCTTGACGCTTGTGATTATGCAGCAGATACATACTGTTCACTAGTTAGAAAAGAGAACAATCATGTCCGCCCTGTTTTCTGTAATGAATACTGACAGAAAAGAGAACATATTAAAAGGATAGGGTAAAACAAAATGCAAAAAGGGCTACAATTAATGAGCACAAAAACTTTATGGGCTTGATCAGCGTAATGACTCTAATTGATTTTAATAGGCTTTGAATCAGTGTCAGTGTAACCAAAAAAAGAAATATTCTGGGTTAGATGTCTGAAATGTTTACTAACAAAGAGTAGTACCTTATTCATGGTCAGCCCCACTGATTTTTTTGTGGGACTATTTGTGGGGTTAGATACTACTAAATGTCAGTAAGAGATCACAATCTGTCTCTATGAAGTTATAATCTCATCAAGACAAACTCTACTCTGACGAGCCCTCCAAAAGAAAGCCTCCCTCCTCCACTCCACCCCACATACAAAATGTCCTATTCTCAGATTCCCAAAGGTTTGTATATCCACATTTTTTAGAAATTTAAGCCATTTGGTTATAGATGCGATTTTTATACTGAAATAGGCAAACCTGTTTAACTCCTAATGTGGACACAGTTATGTCAATTGTGATAAAGTCAGGCCGGATAGCTTTAAAAGGGGGTGCCGGGGCTGGTACGAGGGCCCGAAAGGTTTAAAAACCCTCTGCCTTGCAGGCAGAAGGAAGAGCACAGCAGGGCAATTAGCAGAACCTGGACCCAATGAAGGGCAGGGCCAGGAGTATTTAAACCCTGCCTTCCCTAGAGGAGGGGAAGGGAACAAATGCAGGAAAAGCTGCCGGAAGGTGTGGGGCAGGTGCAGGAGAAGGTTCTCTCCCAGGTCAGAAGCCAGCTCCGTTACAGCCGGGGGAGACGAGGTAGTTGGGGGCGCCCTGACCACCAACAGCAGAGCTAAAGCGCGAGACCCACCAGGGGAAGCGGGAGCTTGCCACACAATATTAATCTGCTTTATATTGTATAGCTTACTCCTCTTTCTCTAAGGGAATAGCCGTACATTGAGGCCTTGTCTACAAATAAACTGCTACAGCAGCACCGCTGCAGCTATGCTGCTGTAGTGCTTCAGTGAAAACACTACCTACACTGACGGGAGGGGTTCTCCCATTGGCATAGCTACTCTACTTCCCTGAGAGGTGGTACCTAGGTCAGCAGGAGTATTTTCCCATTGACCTAGTGTGACACCCTGCGCCCCAAGGTCATCCTTATAGTGTAATTGTGTGTTGTTTAATGCAAAACATGTCACGTAACATGGTTTTGGAATGCTCACGACGCACTGAGCGTTATTGTTAAAGTAATATGTTTGTTGCAGTGTCACGTTTATCGTTATGAGGCTCCTCTATGAAATATTCCCAAAAATGTGTCCTCATGACCTGAAACATCTCCAGGCAAAACTCTAGAGGGGCAATTCACACCTCTTTAAGGCATGCATAAAAGAAACCCAGCTCAGCATTCCAGGAACAAAGGACTGGCCTAGGTATCAGCAAAGGATCAAAAAGACGCTTGAATGAATTACCTCCCTTCCCTTGGCCATTTTGGAACTATGATAAGGTGATGCTCACTGACTCAGGTCATGGATATAAGAACATTGTTTGTCACCTGGGGAAGAGTGGGGAAGGTGACGTCTGAGAGGGAAGAAGGAACATTTTAAAAAGGGGAGACGCTTTACCATGCTGCTCTCTCTCTCTTGCACTTCCATCTACAAACACCACGAAGAAACTGAAGTGCTGACTCAACGGGAGAGCCTGGCTGAAGAGAAATCAATCAGTCTGGTGAGAAACACCAGAGATTGTAAGATTGCAGAAAGCATTAAGATTAGTTTAATGTGTTTTGCTTTGGTTTATCTTGACTAAATCTGACTTACTTTCCTCTGAATTATAATCACTTAAAATTCTTCCATAGTTACTAAATTTGTTTATTTTACTTAAAACAATGCGTTTGGTTTAAGGTGACATAACAAGGCTGGTGCTTATCAATTTCTTTGTTAAATCGACGAACATATGAGCTTGCAGTATTCAGTGGGCAGCATTGAACATTGTAAAATGGAAATTCCTAGGTTTGTACCTGGGACTGGGGTATTGACTGGCTAGAAGCATTCCTTTACTGAGTTGGGGGCAACTTGCTCACTAGAGGTTGTGCCCAGGAGTGGGAGTTCTCACAGCAAAGCAGAGTAAGACGGGCCCCAGGAGAGAGGAATTGGGATGACACAGTGATTCACCAATCCAGATTGCATTTGGGAAATGTCACATCAAGTGGTGATTTGTAGTGTTGGGGATTTAGGTGAGTTTAACTGGGTTTCTCACAGGAGTGGATTTTTCATACCCCTGGGTGACACAATTATACCAAACTAATTTCCTAGGTAAACCAGACTATAGATGCATACATATGGAGGGGAGGGAAGTTTGTACAGCTCTAACTATACCAGTAGAATTAAAGGGGTATAATTTTTGTGTATAGATTAGTTCTCAGAGAAAACAAATTTTACACTTATACAGAATCCATCATTTGGAGATCATTAGAACATAAGAACGGCCATGCTGGGTTAGACCAATGGTTCATCTAGCCCATATCCTGTCTTCGGACAATGGATAGTGCCAGATACCTCAGAGAGAATGAACAAAAAAGGGCAATGTATCAAGTGATTAATCCCCTGTCATCCAATCCCAGCTTCTGGTAGCCAGAGGTTTAGGGACATCCCAGACACATGGGGTTCCATCCCTGGCCATCTTGGCAATAGCCTTTAATGCCATTAATCCCCCATGAGCTTATATAAGGTTCTGTCTACACTTATCTCCGAGATTTGGCGGCAGTCAACGGGAGTTACACAAGCTACGCAAAAAAACTTGCATAACTCCCGTCGACTTCTCTGCTTCTGTTCTGCACGCCGTCTTCACTGCGCTGTGTCGACGGGAACTGTGTTCCCATCAACACAGCGCTATGCCACTTGAGAATGTGATCTTAATATTTCGATTTTTGGATCGACTGAGCGGATCTTCAATGACCGTTCAGTCGATCCAGAGAAATTGATCTGATGGTGGCAAATTTGCCGCCGTCAGTAAAGACATAGCCTAAGTCTGTTGTGAACCCAGTTGTACTTTTGTCCTTCACAAAATCCTCTGGCAATGAGGCTGACTGTGTGTTGTGTGAAGAAGTAGTTCCTTATGTCTTTTTAAACCTGCTGCCTATTAATTTCATTGGGTGACCACTGTTTCTTCTGTTATGTGAAAGGTAAATAATACTTCCTTATTCACGTCTTCCACACGATTCATGATTTTATAGACTTCTATCATAACCCAAATCAGTTTTCTCTTTTCTAAGATGAACAGTCCCAGGTTTTTCAATCTCTTCTCATAAGGAAGCTATGCCATACCCCTAATAATTTTTGTGCTACACCCCTAATAAAATTTTCTTCAAATCTAATATATATTTTTTGGAATGGGGTGACCAGAATTACACACAGTATTCATCTTTTGGGTGTACCATGGATTTATATAGTGGCATTATGATATGTTCTGTCCTACTATCTATGATTTTTCCTAATGATTCCTAACATTCTGTTAACTTTCTTTTGACTGCTGCTGCACATTGAGCAGATGTTTTCAGAGAACTGTCCAGGGAACTCTAAGATCTTTCTTGAGTGGTAACAGCTAATTTACACCCCATCATTTTGTATATATAGTTGGAATTATTAAAGAAAACAATGTGTTCAGTTTATATTTAGAAAAAATCCATGATAGTGGCCTTGAGTTGTTACTGAAATCCAGACATACACTCAAAAATGGGAAAAGCACAGATAGGGAAGCGCAGATTTTTCTTTTTTCCCCCTAGTAACTAGTAAACTAGTTACTTAGAAATTACACAAAGGCATTGTTTTAGCTTACTTTCTTCATGAGAGCGGTGTTCCAAAGTGGATTTCTTTAGTCAGCTAAGCCAGACTCTTGTTAGACATAAGTCAAGAGAAGAAGATAGGACGTAGGAACATTAAGGTGGGGAAGAAAAAATGTTTCTGGAAGGGGGTAATGTTAATTAAGATTAATCTGAACCTGATGCAGGAGGCGATGTTATCTACTTCCCTCTTCTGATGTTATCTTGTTTGGGCATCTTTCTGGATGAGGAAAACAAAACCTCTGTGGTGTTATGGTAGATTTCTGGGTCCTAGCAGATGGTGGATTTGATGACAGTGACTCCCTCTTGCTAGTTAGCTCCTCCTTTAAGTAGAGCTGGACAAATGTGTGCGTGTGTATGTGTGAGAGAGAAATGCAGATTTGGTGACACTGAAATGTTTTATGAACTCATGTCAATTTTTTTTAAGGTTTATTTTGGGGACCCTCTTAAATTCCCCCTCAAATTTAAATATTTCTGTTTTTTGGTTTGACATTATTTTGTTTCAAAGTTTCAAGTTGTTTCAAATTCCAAAAGAATTTTAAAATGGCTGAAATTGAAATGAAATGCTTTGTTTCAATTTTGTCTAAACAGAGCATTTCAATTTTTTGACTTTTTTTAAAATTGCCAGTGAACAGAAAAATTATTTCCTCAACTCTGCTTGTAAGCAAGCTAGCTGTCTAGTCCGTAAACTTAAGTAAGTTGCCACGTGACCCTGGAAATGCAAAATCAACCAATTGAGATACACATTTGTTGATTGCTGCACAAAATTCTTGTAATGGTGTTTTTTGTTGTTGTTCTTGTTTTGTTTTTTTTTTGACTAAAAGTGCTCGTTTTCAAGATCACTGCATTTTTGTGTAACAGAAAATAGCACCACCCACCGCAGATCAGCAGCAGTATTTGAACATGGCTGCTGCGGCATCAAAGCATGTAATTCTACTAGCTGAGCTAAAGGAGCAACTCAATTAGCTGAGAACAGTAGTAAGTTGTTATCTTCCATGTAGCCTATCCTGTAGAAGAGGATACATTACAATGCTTTAGAAATACTAATGGGAAACATTCTGATTTATTTGCTGCCATGCCATAAATAATCACTACCACAATAACCATTATGCCATCAGCTTCAAACTTCCTGGCCAAAATTTTGGAGAGTGAACCAGATGCCTCAGTTCAAGAAAGCAATTAAGTATGTGCCTAAATGCTGTCCTTAGCTGGGATGCTTTCTTGAAACATGATTAAGTGATTGCATCCCTATTGGCTTCTGTTTGATAATCTGGCATGTGTTTGCTTGTGTTGTGTATGGTATGGCACATGTGTGATGTGCAGTGTTCCTCCCAGCCTCCTTTCCTGAAGCCAGAGAGAGAATTTGTCATTCTGATTTGTTGGAAAATGTTGATTGTACAAAATTAAGTAGTGAATTAGAAGTGAATTATTCCAGTACAGTTATGAGAAATTTTCAGACCCTCAACATTCCATGGACAATATTCTTTAAGAATATATAACCAGGTAATGTGAATTAACACAAAAAAAGGTGTTTGTGTAAAATCAAATGAACATTGCTTCACCAGTTTTGACCACTCCTAATGAGAAAATATTGTTGGGTATTTGGTAAGTACCTTGAAACTGAAAGGCTACACATTACACGAAACAAAAGTCAGGTAGTTTACGTCCTATTTTTTAAAAATTACATTGCTGCTGGCAAAAAAGGAAAACTAGATCAAATGCTTAAATAGGTTTGGTTTTCATTTTATTATTTTAAGCTATTCTATAGGAGCTAAAATAAACTGTATAATGCATTGATTAAATTAAATAGGACTTATTACAGTCCATTCTGGGATAAAATGAAAACTGCGATACATATTATGTCAGATCTCATAAAGAAAAATGTATTACAAACTGCAAATTATGGAAACTTCGTTTCCATTAATTTTTCAAAGGGTATCTAACTATTGGTGTACACTCAATGAGGCATTTAGAGAGACTTCAAAAAATAACACCCTGAAGTTTTTCATTTCCTTCTTTCTAATTGCTGCAGAGGTTAAAGATTATTTTAAGCAATTTGTTGGTAGGTTTTTTAGCATGAATTGTAGAAATCTGAAGGATCTGAAGATACTTTGATAAAGTAATTCATTGTACTGAAATGAAATTTTTATATAGGTAGCTTTGTCAATCAGAGCCATACAGAAGCAAGTGAGCAAACTAACTTATTTTAAAAGTATTTCAGAACCAACTTTACCCAACAAACTATGAGATTTATTTAGACTGTACGCTCTTTGAAGCAGGGGCCATCCTTTCATTGTATATGTCAGATGCATTTGGTAGCCACTAGACTTAATTTCACCCAAAAGACACTTTCTATTTACAAGAATTCGTGGGCAACATTGGCTATGTCTATGGCCTTTCCATGACAGAGAGGGACCTAATTTTGCCTGTTTGTTTTTAATTTTGAAATTGACAATTATTTTCTTAAATTTTATATTCTGGGTGCTTGCCTCCAGTATAACTTAAATTTTATAACAGCTCCAGAAAATTAGTTGTAGGAAGAGAAAGAGGGTGCTATAAATTACTTTTTACCAGACCAGAGAACAAGTAGAAGACTTTGTCATGCTCTGATGGTCATTGCAGGGATGAGTGGAAGTATGTATAAATTCTTATCTCCTTTACAGTTTTTCTTTGTTTTTGTTACTTTTTATGATTGCCATGTATTCTTGCTGCGTCTGTAAAATACAAAATGTGTAATGTATAATGAGAGATGCTTAAAATGGAAAGCTTTAAATAATGCAGCCAGTGATCTACATTAAAGTATTGCAAAACTCAGTATTAAATAACATGGTTTTGTTTTCCTATATTTCCTTTAATTTCTGTTTAGCCTCTTAGGGATAGTATCATATTTTCTTTGTTTTGCATCTCCAGCATTACAGTTAAAGAATCTCATCCTGCGTTCTTCACAGGAAAGTTTTCTTTCTTTACTTAGTTTGAGTTGAGTTGAATAGTTTACTTGGTTTGAATTCCAGTAAGCAGGAATTTATATGTAAAAAGTAGGAAGCCTGGCATATCAAGGAATGCACGTCAGTCTTGATAGGAGCAAAGAGTAGAAAGAGGCTCATTAGGTATCCATGTCCGCACTGTGAGAGAGACATCAGAATAACCTTCAGATGGTAAAAAGAGGATAGCAGTTTATGTCCCATCAACTCAAGCCAGTAATCAAGTGGGAATTTTTGCACTCACTTCAGTAGGCTTTGAATCTGGCCCTCCAAAAGTCATGATGGAAGAAGCAAGGAAGAACATCTGTAGATAAATCATGTGTTGCTAAATCTATATCTTTCTGTGGTTATGTGTGTGGAGCTTGGCAGAGTACTGCCAAAAATGGCCATTAAATTTTTAAACTAATTTGCTTTGACTGTGTGTTAATGTTTACAAATATTCTAGTGACTGAGGTTACAAGCAAGAATGTCTGAAGAACATATATAATGTAACCATATACTGTAAAACATTCAGGGAAAACAAGTTTTGAACAATCCTGGGTCTGAGACATAGGAAGTTACAAAAGCAGATTTTTCAAATGTAGGGAAAGGTGAATTGTGGAAATGACTTCTTTAGACAAAACATTCTTAGGGCCTTCCAGGCAACAAATTTGGGCAAGAGAATATACTCTTCTCAGAACATCTGGATCGATGATAAATTGTTTCTAAGGAGATAGTGCAAAATGACCGGACTTCTGTATGTTTGAATCAAACTAGTCAATAAATCAAAAAGTTTAATACCTTGTTTTTCAGCCATATATTTAATTTATTAATAAATGGAGTATCTGTTTTATAAATTGCAAATGTTAACTTTTCATATTTTGTAGTTAATAACTTCTAATGGATTTTCTTGTTAAAGATATGGGAAACTATATATTTTCTTGAAATCCTTTTTAGGGTAGCAGTAAATATTCCCTATAGGTACATAGTTGTAGAAACATTTTACTCTATAGATTTTATTTATAAGTTGTCCCACTACATTCTTAAATAATACATTGTAAAGGGTGTATATATAACTTGCATTTCCTCTGGAACACTGATTTTTTTTTTAAGTTACATGAGATGTCTGTGCTAGTTAATTTTTAATTTGGCATATTGGCTTCAGCAGTATTTAAGGTTGTGTATGAAGGGTAAGAACACAGGAGGTGCCAAGGGCTGCCTCTGGGCCTATATGTTTTGCATGAATTACCTAATTCAGTTGGGGTCATTCATATCTAAACCACTGTAGACAAGCTAGGAAAAAGAATTACTCTTCCTTGGTTTGACATTTGAAAATTTAGCCCAGGCAACCTTTGTATAAAAGTCAGTTATACAGTTGGTATAATTTCATCACACAGATGATCCTATCAACCATAAGTATGTAAATACATGTGTATATTATAGCTGGAGCTCACAGCAATGCCTATAGTTAAGTTTTCTGAACCCTTTTCATTATGACACCCTGGTTTTAGTTTCACATTTTATTGAGGAGCTGTGGAACCTTCAATCATTGGAACAAGAGGTTGAAATTTGGCAGTGGATTGCTCTGTTGTTAGAGTTGCTTTTTACTGTTCCTGTGGAGAGACACCCAAATTTTCCTGAATGTTAAGCCTCTGACAATTGCTATCTTTAAATCCTTAGTTAAAAGCAGGCTAGAGTTTGGGAGCTACATTTTCTGTAGATTCCCTCTACTTGCTCTAGCCCAGTGTTGAAGGGGCTAAATAGGACTTTACCAGTAATTACTCCTCCCTTGCTGTCAGGCCAAAGTATGGGATCGGCGTGACTCTCTCTCTCCTCTGCTTTCAGTGATCTGCTGCTGATGCTCGGACAGGATAGAGGAGGAACAGCTTGGTTTGAATACTGAGGTGGACAGGCTGGGAGTGGGGAAAGGTAAGAAAGGTAGTAAGAGCAAGAAGCAAGGAGAACGGGGACTGAAGCGAAATGCTAGGAGGCAGTACAAGAGTCTGCCATCACTAGAACACACAGCCAGAATCTGGAATTGAACTTGGGATTCCTGAGTCTCAACATTTCTTTGTCATCTAGAAAATAGCAGTGAAAACCCACTGGCAAAGTATGTGTCCCATCCACCTCTACTGGCTGGTCCACATATCGGTTAACAAGCTATTATGGTTACCAGTCATCTGTTGTATCAAGTGGTAGACATTTGAGTTGTGGATCTAAAGTTTCCCATATTGCTATATTAATTCAAGTTGCAGGTTAATATAGTGCCACATGATGGAAGTTGTTTGGTTTTAGAAGCTTAGGAAATAACGTCCAAAAATACTGTTAAAAGATCATTCTGTTGCAAAGTTAAGTGTTGACAAATCAGGACCTCCTGCCTCATTCAGTGTACAAAATGGACAGGGCTTAGGGAATGAATCAGATTTGTGTACTGAATGAGGCTGTGGTCTGTAGGATCCTGGCCTCATTTATTGCAGAAGTTGGCAGGTGACTGCATGAAGGCAGGGGACTGCATGAAGAAAGGTCGGTCTCAAGGTTGAGGCAGGTGAATACTAGCCTGAAAAATGAGATTGTGCCTCTGCCACAGAATGTCTATGTAGTTTTTTCTTTGAGTGATTGCATATGCCCATTCCACTTCAGGTGTGTGTGTCCCCAGTGCACCCGAACCAGAGACTTTTCCTTAGTGGTACCCACCAGGGCAGTGCACACATCTTCTGCTGCCTCATGCTGCTGCATGATGGCATAAAAGGTGGAACCCACTGACTAGATTTCCCTCAGTTACTACATGCTAGTAGTCAGAGCATATTCTCTTGCTTCTGCAAGTTCTTTCCCTACAGGGAATGTATCTAATCTTCTGTAAATAGTGGTACTCATTTCATAGTTACTTTAATGAACCCTATACTAATCTGTTATATTCTTTACTATTGGACTGTGTGGCAAGGTGGGGGTGGGGGGGAGATGTTCCACCCTCGTGGGTCTCGTGCTCTCCCGGCCTGGCCGGTGGTGCAGCCGGGGAAAGGCTCCGGGGAGGGGATGGGGCCTGCTCTGCCCCGGGGTACAGCTACTTGCCCTGGGGTAGTCTGTGGTCCACTCCCTGCTCCCCCAGCTGGGTGCTCTGCCCCGGTGCTGCGCTTCAACAGGGGAAGCCCCAAGCCACTGTAGATCGCCGGCTGCCGGCTGCAGGCTGCAGCCTGCCAGCTCCAAGCCGCCAACTCCAAACTGCAGGCTTTCAAACTGCAACTCTCCAAGCTGTAAACTGTAAACTGTAAGCTCTAGCTCTAGCTCTAGCTCTAAACTGTAAACTCCAACCTCCGTCCTCCACTCCTCCTCACTCCACAACCCACAACTGCCTGCCTGAGCTGGAGGCTTTTTAAGTGCTGGGGCGGTCTCCTTGATGGGCCCTAGGTGGCCTAATTGCCTAAGCAGCCCCAGCTGAATCACCCAGGGAATAAGGCTTTGCTGAGCCTGGGGCTAATATACATGCCTTCTATCACCCTTGCGTAGCCGTCTGGCCTGACCCTGTCACAACTGCCAGTTCCCTCTTGTTTTGGGATACCATTGCCTGGTACTGGGGGTCTGTATCCGTCTCAGGGTTTAAACCTTATGCTGGCTGCAAAAAAAACTATGCTGGTGAATAACCTTAATTCCAGCTGCCTAATGTGCCTTAGCGAGGGTCATGTTAGAGGCCCACTGTCAAATTGTCCAATGCTTAAAGTCCGTGAAAAAGAAAGACAGAGAGGTGAGACTGTACCACACCCATCTGGAGACTGTCCAGCATTGACCTGGTTTCTAACCATTAGGGGAGTGAAGTTCTGGAACAGCCTTCCGAG
>ML675609.1:40940607-40980999 GCA_007922155.1 Mesoclemmys tuberculata | reverse complement strand
GTGGTATATGTGGACCCAAACAATGTTTAAAGAAATTAACTGCAGACAAACTCAGTTTAAAATTGTAGGCTGGGATTTTCAAAGGGATCGAAGGGAGGTAGATGCCTGACTTCCATTGATTCTTTTGTTCTTAACTGCAGCAACTAACCCTGGCAATTCACCCTTGCCAGCAGCCTTGGCTGACATCGACCAGTTCTGCATTTTTGCGTAGATGGGACCGTTGACGATGTCACTGTGACCAGAGCCAATCATCCATCCTTCTGTGATATTTTTTTTCCAGTGGGAGTTGGGTCCCAACTTCATTAGGTCCCTCATAAAATCTGAGCTGTATTGTAAATGGGGAGTATTATTGAGGCATTGGGACATTTTCAAAGGCAAGCGGCAGTCAGGCACACAGTTGGCATGGAAAGTCAATAGGAGTTTGTTGCCTGTCATTCATTCATGCATTTGAAAATTTTCCCCAGTTCTCAGTATTTTTTTTATTCTGGTTTGGCATGATCTGAGAAAAGGGAAGAGACTGTTCTACCTTCCTGTTTCTTAATGTAATAACAGTCTTGTCCAAATAAGTCTCAAGCTCTGAGATACACGTATTATTATTTTAAGCTTGCAGACAGGACTCCAAAGACTCTCAGTGAAATTATATACTTATTTGGACACTTTTGTGGTCTCTCTCTTCATTAAACTGACCTTGTTACAGGAGTGAAAAGTCCTGTTGTACTGTGTACACAGCTAATATCTGAACAACTCATCAACTTTTTAAAAAACGTGGATAGCTCCAGCTTTTTCAAGTTTTTATCCTAAAATACTATCTCAAACTTTGGCATACTTTAGGTTTTGATCCATTTTTTGTACAGAATGAGATCAGAAAATATCTTTAACTATTATTTCATTACATATTTCTTGCCTCTTTAAAATCATAATAGTTCATTGAATTTAAATTATTTCTGTATTTAAAATATTCACTTCCTGGTGTTTTCTTGTATATCAGAATAATAAATAAGAAACCCTGGAACCATGAATCTATGAAGGAAGAGGCAATTCTCTCCTAATTAAGACACAGCGACTGGTATTTCTGCAGTTAATTACTACTGACTACTTTCAAGTACTGTACAATATATTTCAGCCTTCTATATAACTAGCCAATATCTTCTGACTCAGACAAATCCACTGAATATTTGGATTTTTAAGTTCCAAATGGTTAAAGTTCTAAAACCTTAATTGCTGAAATTCCTCATATGATCTGCAATAAAAACACACTTGGAATCAGACCCTCAGCTGGTGTCAATCTGTGTAGTTCCAATTATTAAATTCTGGATTTTGGTCTTTATCACTTTGTTGTGGGTATCTTCAAAATGGGCATCCTCCTCAAGGACCTAAGAGCCTGGGCTCCAGCCTTGGTCTGACCATCTACATTACTATTTTTAAGCTCTGCAGCTTCAGCACTGAGAGTCAATCAGTTGATCCAGGCTCTTGAGATGTGGTGCCACTGATTTGCTCTTTGCTGTGTAGGCATACCCATAGAGGCACCAGATACATCTTGCCTTTTATTTGAAGAACTACCACTCTCCAAGGCAATAGCTTTGGGAAAGCTGTAAAAGCTTGCAACTCTCTGCTATTTCAGAGGTCCTGAAGGAGGGTGGCTATTCTGGAGATACTCACAAAAAAACGATTGACCCCAAGAACCCTACTGAAATAGATCTACATCAACTGAGGGTCTGACTCCAAGTGTTTTTCTGAGTAGCTATTTTAATTTCTCCTCTTGGCTATACCGGGGATTAGCTCTGCCCAACCAACATCCCTTTCCAGCAGTTGTACGCCATCACTTTTTGTTTTTCCACCTCAGGAGCTCCTGCTGTCTTTTCGTGATTTGGCCCTCTGGTCAGGTCAAGTGATGTCCTATGGCATTTTCCAAGTTTCTCCGGAAAAACAGCCTTCAGTAGTCCTCAAGCCTGCTGCTCTGCCCCTGTCACTCCTGCTGTGACTCAGTCTGTTAGTTCACTGCCCCTGACAGTACCACTTGGCACTGGTGGGTAAGGGAACCCAGACCTACCCTCTTCTCTGGGTTCCAGTCTAGGGCCTTTTATGAAGCAGTCAAGTTCTTCCTAAATTTACTGCTCTCGCCTGGGACTACTTCCTACCTTGCTTCCACTCATTTTAGTCAGACCCCTCTCTCCTCAGATCTACTAGGTCTCAGGGATTCCTGTTTCTCCTTCCCTCAGGGAGACTGATGGCCGCTCTTCACGCTGCAATCCCTTTTCTGTTGCCAGTCTCATGGCTTTATGTAAGCCCTGTTTGTTCCCTCATAGGTGAGCTTACTCCCAGTTAGTGGTCTCCCTGTTGCCTAAATCTGTTTGCTGCTCAGTTGGTTGATTTGGTCTCAGGACTGGTCATGGGAATACATCCCACCACCGTCTGTATATTCCAGTTGATACCATGGCAGAAGTAGAAGCTCTTTTAATTCAGTAGATCTTCCTTGAAATATGTTTCAGTAATATATAAAATATGAATGACTTATTAAAAGTAAACTGAATATGATTTTGTACAACAGTTAGGCTCTTTCAGGTGTTTAATGCAAACCTTTTAGAATTTAGTGTAGCTATGAAAAAGTGTCATGATTTTGGAGCTGTTAATTAGCATCAGAGCTTCCAATGAAAATGAAACAGAGAATACTTAACCATAGAAATTGTTCAGTGTTTTTTTCCCCCAGGGTTACTTTGACATGAAGTAATAGCATCTAGTCATTGTGGTTCTGGTGATTCTTGTATAGCTGGGTATCATCTCCAGAAAATGAATGCAGAATCAGTTATGGCAATGTCTTGTCAGTGCCAGTGACTCATCGTGTTGGTGCAATATATTTCCTAGTGATAGCTTAGTCCAATTAACTCTCCTTTTTATGATTCCCCCAACAAATTGACTTTGTGCTTAGCAAACTCTTTACCAGGTACCATTTGTGGCAGAATTCTTCAATAGTTTTAAAATGAACTTCACTTCAGACACTTGTAAAATTTTATTGTTGTTTATTAGGAGTGCTGCAAAGCACTGTGTGATTTTAGATATATGTAAATCCTGTGACAGTGAAGTACTACATAATAGATATGTATTACATCGTCTCCTCCCTCAGTCTGAGTTATTTCACATGTCCGACTCTTCAGGATGCTACCTAATTTTTTGGTTTTACCACATGTTGTAAAATAATTTCTCATTTGTATAAGAAAAATTACCTTGCTTCTCCTTTCCACAAAATTACTGTGTATTCAGTCTTCATGCTTTAATGACTGTTGTCAAACTTGTCAACTTAATTGTTTGGGATTATTTTGCATGGAAGTATTACTGTCTTGCAGTGGGCTGGAAAGGCAAAATTTTCTATCTGCTTTCTTGACGTTTTTCCTTTAAAAAAAACAAAACAAAACAGAATAAAAGTACCTAACGTTCCTCTAAGCTTTTGAATGCTTCCATTGTCATTTAACAACCAGCACTTAGGTTACTTAATTGGACACTATTTCTTTTAAAAGCATTAAAAGTGAGTTCCATCGCATTTGAATTCCATGCACAATTATGCAGCACTTTGCCTTTTCTTTAAAAATTAAAGCAATGAAGTCACACTATAAAATAAAGGCTGAAGTCTGACATTTGTGATCTGATATTTGCCTGTGAAGCTCAAAATAATGTTTGAGAGCAGTTACACACGACCAGGTGTTGTCTTTTGCTATACAAGTACATAAAATATAGGGTCTCCGGTGAGTTAACTCTGAGCATTGCTTGCCTGCCCTGACCAATCTGATAATACGCTTTGTATTATCTTAGTAGACCTAATGTAGAAGACACAAATTAATGAGGGTAGTGGGTGGAAAAGGCTGTTAATCTTTCACACACCACATTCTTTCTACATTAATTTAACTAATTAGGCCCCGATCTTGCACTATTAAAGACAATGGGAGCTTTGCCATTGACTTCCTTGAGTGCAGGATCAAGCCCTTGTAACATAAGCAAGAGGTGCTAGCTTGTTCCCTGTCTTCTGACATACACAGAACATTGCCCCTTTGTGAACTCTGTTTTATAGGGAGAACAGGACAGATTCTAGTCACACTCAGCTTCTTCTGGTTGCAGTCGAGTGGGGAGTTTATCAGGGAGCTGGTTATGGCTCTCTGATTCTCTGCATTTTGCTGCTGTAACATGCGCCAGCTGGTAATGGTCTTTTAAGGAATCATGCACCACCTCAAGATTTCCAGCACTTATTGTGTTCCAACCATCCCCATCCCCTATCCCACTTGCCCCCACTAGTCCCTGACCTGGACCCTACACTGAGGACTGGAGGGCAGAGATGTTATAGGATCAAGCTTTGCTGACTATATCCCTACCAGGAATTTCCCACTTCGATGGAATACACAGCTAGGGGTTTCCAGTCAGTCTCTTCTAAGGCAACTCAAATGACGTGAGGTCAGAGACTCTGCTTCAGTATGTTTTTCAGTTGCTCATGTCTATGTAGCTGCATACAGAAAACTGCATTTGAACACGTGCCTAACTACACCAAAAAGGGGCTAAAGAGCTATCTTAAAGCCAAATACACCATGCGAAGCAGAAATAGGTTTTATGAAATTATCAATGGATTTATCTAAAAGACATTAAAGTGATAACTCAAGGCCATACATGATCCTAGAAGTTTTGCAATCAAACATATTCTTTTAGGGCTTGATCCTGAAAGGCACTGAGCATTCTGGCTTTGATTCAACAAAGTACTTAAGCAATACACAATAATTTATTCTTAGTTGAAGCTATGGTAGTGCTGAGAAAAGAATATAGATCTTCAATAGATCTGTAGCTGAGTGCATTATCAGCCTCCTTTAAATACAGGTGCAGAAGCAAAGGAAGGGACACATAAACGATGCTTGAGTATTCATGACCACTTTGTCCAGTTCTGTTAATTTCTGTGCATGTCTTGCAGTTTTTGTGGCCTTATCTGCAAGGTATGGGATTTCCATTGATGAGCAATTTGGGTTTTTGATTAAACAAAATTTTCAACAAATGCCTGCTTCCTGCTGAAAACTTCTGATTTTTTTGTTGAACAACCTGAAAACTGAAATGTTTGGATTTGGATATATTGCCATTATGCCTCACAGGAGTTGTAGTTTTGGTACTTCCTTCCCCTTTTTCCTCTACAGCACATGATCCTGAGCATGGCCTGAGCAACTTAGTTCTTGGCTGGAGCTGGAGGGACAAGGAAGGTTGCTTTGCTTTGGCCAAAGGGAGCTTGATGGCTAGAAGACCCGAGAGCTCTAGCCCTAAGGGAATGGACAGAGGTGAGGAGGCCCAGGGAATGTAGCATCAACCAAGAAAAGGAAGCAGTATGTGGCTGTTGTGTATAGTGTCCCTGGGCTGGGATCCGGAGTAGTGGGGGAACCTGAGTCCTCCAACCAGCTGCAGTGGCCTAAATCCTGAAAAGGGGACACAGATAGTTTAAAAGCCCAGGAAAAGGGGTTAGATTTAAAGGGTCCCAGAGAGAAGGCTGAAAACCATGGTGAAGGTAGACTGACAGTTCCTGAAGGACTCTTTACTTATCCCCGAAAAGGAGATACGTTTCCTTTAGAAGCCTGAGCAGAGAATTGGATTTAAAGGAACCTAGGAGACCTGAAGAGAAGGCATTCTCAGGAAGGAGGGGCTGAGTCCAACTTGAACTAGGGATTGGACGACTTCTTTGTTTGCACATGTTTTGGACTTGAATACCCCCATTTTAGGCTGTGTGAATTGGCCAGAGGGCTGAATCACTAAAGCCCTGTCAAATAAGGTAAACAGTGGGTGCCAGGAGCAGAAAAGATTGCAACACTACACCCAGCCAACAGGAGACACTGATTAGAAGTGACTGCCCAATCACAGTCCACTGCCTAGTGGGGGAGGAGAGCTAATAATGGATGACACCAAGAAGGCTGAGGTGTTAATGCCTATTTTGCTTTAGTTTTCTCTTAAAAATAATAATAATAATTGTGACCAGATACTTAAAACAATCAATATTAAAAATAAGGGGGAAGAAACATAAGCCAGAATAACAGGGTGAAGAATACTTAGATAAGTTAGAGGTATTCAAATCGGCAGAGCCTGATGAAATTCATCCTATTATACCTGAGGAACCAACTGAAACAATCTCAGAACCATTAGCCATTATCTTCAAGAACTTTGGAGGACTGTCTGAGGACTGGGGAAGGGTAAACATTGTTTCCCTTTTTAAAAATAGGTAGTAAGAGGACTCAAGGAATTATAGACCTGTCAATTAACTTTGATAACTGGAAAGATACTGCACAAATTATTAGATAATCTATTTGTAAACATCTAGAGAATAATAGGGTAATAAGTAATAGCCAACATGGATTTGTCAAGAACAAATCCATGCCAGACAGACCAAATTTTCTTCTTTGACAGGGTTACTGGCCTAAGGGATGGGGAGAGGTTGTAGACATTATATGTCCTGTTTTTAGTCAGGCTTTTCAATCTCAATCTCAAATTGTCTTTTCCCCGCTTGACCAATCTCAAAAGCAAAGTAGGAAAATGTTGTGTAGATGAAATTTTAAGGTGCATGTATAACTGGTTGAAGGGCTGAACTCAGAGTAATTATCAATGTCAAATTGGTGGTGCAGGATATATGTAGTGGGGTTCAGCAGGGGTCTGTCCTGGGTTTGGTACTAGTCAATATTTTCATTAATGACTTGGATAATGGAAAGTAAGCTTATAAAATTTGCAGTTGGCACCAACAACAGGTTATAAACACATTGGAGGACAAAATTATAATTTAAAATTACCCTGATAAATTAGAGAATTAGTCTGAAATCAACAAGAAGAAATTGAATGAAGGCAAATGCAAGGTACTTCACTTAGGAAGGAAAAATCAAATGCACAGCTACAAAATGGGTAATAACTTGCTAGGTGATGGTACTGCTGAAAAGGATCTGGGGGTTCTCGTGCATCACAAATGGAGCCAACAATGTGGTGCAACTGTGAAAAAGGCAAATACAATTCTGGGGTGCATTAGTAGGATTGTGGTATGTAAGACACTGGAAGAAATTGTCCTCTTGACTCTGCACTGGCAAAGCCTCAGCTGGAATACTGTGGCACAAAAAACTGGACTAACTTTTGGAAATCTGTGGAGAAACTGGAGAGAATCCAGAGGAGAGCAACAAACTTTATAAAACCTGACCTTAGGAGCTAGGGTTTAAAAGAACCCCAAAAGTAGGTGTGGTTAGTCTTGAGAAAAGAAGGCTGAGGTCGGGACCTGATACGTTTTCAAATATGTTAAGGACTGTTTTAAAAAGGACTGTGATCAGTGTGCATGGAAAACAGTTGAAGGTACGAGGACAAGAAGTAATGGGCGTTATCTGCAGTAAGGGAGATTTAGGTTAGATATGAGAATCTTTCAAACAACAAGGACAGTTAAACACTGTGGTAGATTTCCAAGGGAGGTTGTGTAATCCCCATCACTGGATGTTTTTAAGAACAGGTTGGACAAACACCTGTCAGGGATGGTCTAAGTTTACTTGGTCCTGCTTCATGCAGGGTCATGGACTAGATGACCTCTTGAGATTCTTTCCAACCCTACGTTTTAATGATTCTATGGGCTGGATTTCCCAGCCACACTTATCTCCTATAATGTGTAGCATGACTCTTCAAGAGGGGAAAATGTGGTGGATCATGGGGGATGTAGTTTGGCCAGAGAGTCCAGCCTAGAGAGGATAATAAAACAATCTAGGCATTTCCAAATTGAAGTATTTTGGTTTTTGGCTGAAATATTTCAAGTTCTGATTTTTTTTAACTGAAAGTTTGAAATTTTCTATGGGGAATAAAATCTATTTTCTAACAAGCTCTACTTGTGATTCTTAGAACAATGCCAGGCTTAGAAATACCTGAAGTTTAGCATTCAGTTTTAGGCTGTCTTCAAGTGTAATTGATTTCAGTATGTTGGTGCTCTGATTCTATGGTGATGGAATACGACCATACAAGTGACTGTAAATAAAGAAAGCATTCTTGAATCACTACTTGAATCTGAAGGCAAATGAAACCATGTGACTTTAATTTACAGGATGAATCTTTGATACCTTAAGCAGTATAATATGTTCCCTTAATAAATAAATCAGCACAGATGTGGATTAATAATGGATGCCATATTTCACATCATCCTAAATTATTCAGGGCTCTGTCTCCCTTCCCCCCCTGCACTACTCTTCTTGCCTCTGACCCCCATACTCCCCACTACTTCCTTCCAGGCTCCTTTCTCTCTCCCTGCCTCTTTCCTTTGACTGTTTTGTTAGTAATTTTAGAGCTTGCGAAAGCACAGCCAAAACTGAACATGGCTGTCAAGTAAAAACAGATTTCTGTTTATTTCATCATCAAAGGAAGTTCAAAAAAGTTCCTGGAGAAGAATTCAAGGTTGAGGATCATGCTAATTAAAGTATGAAATAAATATTCATTGCAATATGCCCTAATTGCTTTGAATTTTACAGCATTTTTCCCTGATAATGTTTAAAAAGATAAGTCCTTAAGATTCAGATGCTTAGAAAGGGCTGGTAACAAGTTCTTCCTCTGCTGTGTGTCAGAGCCAAGAAAGGAAGGTATTTTCAAAGCATCCTGACCTTTAGAGTTTTAATCAAGGCCCTTATCAAGGAAGTAGTCTGGGTTGGCCTCCCAAACTTTTCTGGCCTCTTGAGGGTACTGCTACTTTCCCTCACTTCCCTGAAGACGATTCCAAAGTACATCAAAATTTTCAACAGTTCCACTTGAAAACTGTTCCTGGAAACTCTCCCTTTAAGAAGATTAAATCCAACAGAAACTGGAATATAGATATACTGGAATCTCTTCTTTGGGTGGAGACAAAGAGCCCTCAGACTGGCTAGGCAAAATGTAAACCATCTTTAACTTCCTTCCTGTAAGGTATGAAAAGGGAAGTGTTACTGATCTAGTGGCAGGGGGAAAGGGTAGAACAAGCTTGGGGCAGAGACAGAAGGAGGAAGGGGGAGAAGACGGAGGTGAGGGTTTTTCCCTTTTATAATTTGTGAAACCGTATTGTGATGAAAGGCAGTGAAAGTTTCTGATAGTTGTTGGCACTGATAGCTACCACTAAAGTATCCATTCTGTGCGCAGCTCCTGTACAGCAATCTTACCAGGCAATGGTTGGAATCTGTTGTGGCTGCTGCTGCGCATCAGCTACTGGAGAGCCTTCTTTGTATGAGGTGATTAAAACTTATTTCCTTTACAATCAAAGATCTTTCATTAAAGGAACAGCCGAAGCAGATTCCTCACAGCTGGAAAATCTGGACCTAATTCTTCTCTTTCTCACACTTGTGCACTAGTGTAAACAAATGTGGAATTTGGCCCCATGTTTTTACCTCTGTCACATAACTTTTTTCTAAACACTATTTCTAGGGCAGGGGTTAGATTATCAGGCAACCAGAATTTTTGGTTTGAGGTATATTCATGTATATTATCTCCCACGTTCATAGTGGCTCTACCTGTACCTGTTTCAGTAGCACACTTTGCTGATCTATAGATCAACACCTTTAAAGTTCCTATTAGCTTGCAGGGAACTTCTTTCCCTGCAGGGTAAATTGTCTTGGAAAAATGGGGCTGGGAGTTGGGAGGTAAAATGGCATTGAGATAGAGAGGAAAAGAAGGGAGAGAGCTGTATTTTATTTATTTATTTTTATATATTTTCATCCTACACAATTTAACATAAACCCATTTCTGCTGCCATACTCATTCCCAATATTTCATATTTGTCAATAGTGTGCTAATGAGAAAGTGAAAGTATCTTGTTATATAAGCACTTAATATACTCAACCAGTAAAGTAGTTAAACAACCAAAGGGAGTTTTGTTTAAATGACAATATCTATAGTAGCGTACTTGAAACTTCCACTGTGTAAATGCGTGCACCTTAAAATGGTAGCCAGATAATTTTTTGCTGTTGAATTCATGAATGAGAGGATACAAATATGAAGAGACTTTAAATTAACCTCTTGAGAGGAGTTTTACTAGAAGTAAACCAACATCAACAAACTTGAGAGAGATAAGGTAAGCAATGTACTATCTTTTATTGGACTGACTTCTATTGGTACAATCTTTTGAACTACACAGAGTTCTTCTTCAGGTCACAGCTACCACACAGTAATAAAGGAACTTGGCATTTCAGTGTTCCAGTGCTTTGCTGTATCTTAAAAGTTGTGTTTAAAGATATGAGGTTGGCACATCAGTTAAAAAGCAGAGCGTTTCCCCCTTTATTTATACAGAATCCGATTTGTTGAGTTCAGGGCATGCAGCAAAGTTCATCTGTTTTCCAAGGCTTTTGGGGTGAAATTGTGGTCCCACTGAGGTTAATGGGATTTTTGCCCTTGACTTCAATAGGATCAGGGTTCTTCCCTTGAAGAGTGGGTGGGATGGTTGGATGAGGGTATTTATTGACTTATCCTTTCTGAGCGGGAGTGAATGTAGATGGGCCAATCTTATTGTGTGTTTAGCTTGTACATTTAAAATGTTTATATTAATGCAGTGGTGTCAATCTGAAAGTGTGCCAGAGTAGCACTTGGCACACCTGGGAACAGAGCTTACAGTATGAAACTTTCCACTCCCCTGATTTTGGGGCTGGGTCATGCCATGGAATAACTTAAAACAGCCTCTGACTGCTATAAATTACTCATCTTATAATAGCCTCAAGGAACGGAAGAGCTCAGCAAGCTCCAGTATGCCCCTTGTGCCAGGAGGAGATTGCATAGTTCCAGTTATGCCATCTATACCAGATGAGGATTCTTTCATGCTTTTGGAATCCTCAATTCCCAATCTTTAAAGGCACCTTTGTACCACTGGCACAAGAGTGGTAGTTCTAAGGACAGATTCTGGCCCATGCTATGAGGAAAGAAAGAAATTCTCTCTCGAGCATGATAAAATCAATCGTGGCACTCCTTCAATGAAATTGTGGGTATTTTAATTGAAAGGCAATTGAATTGAA
This sequence comes from Mesoclemmys tuberculata, assembly GCA_007922155.1. Taxonomy (NCBI): domain Eukaryota; kingdom Metazoa; phylum Chordata; order Testudines; family Chelidae; genus Mesoclemmys; species Mesoclemmys tuberculata. The sequence goes on along the minus strand of ML675609.1, from coordinate 40,970,020 downwards.
TTGTAATGGTAAATTAATTGAAAATTACCAGATTTAATTGAATTATTTTTATGAATTTACAGAGACCCTGTTTTCAGAAGGGTCATGACCTGTCTATCATAATGCATCTGCCATTGTGTTTGCAAATCAGTTGCCCATAGCAGTTTATCCAGGGGAAAAAGCATTTGTGCGAACAAATCCAGTGCAGATGAGTTTTGCATGTGCAAATTCTATTAGCTGCATGTACAAGTTACAGTGGGCAAATATTATGCATACAAAATTGTGAACACACAGAGACTATGTTTTGAAAACTTGGCTCTAAACGTCCTGTAAAGTTTGTACCTCCAGTGTCAGATGTAGAAACTGTCCAGTACAGAAGGATATTAAACTATATAGTTATTGATAGTTATCATCAACTGTAACTAAAATATGTGGAATAATGTGTGAAATATGTTTTAACACATCAAGGAAATGACCAGTTTTTCTAATGCCTCAAATATGATGTATCCAAATACAACAGAAATAGTTAGCAGAAAATCTTTTCCCTAGGGCAAACTTCAAATAAATGGGTGCTGTGTAAGGGAGGTGATAGTTAATGGTGAAGGAATGGTCCTTATTGCCTTAAAATCCCCTTTCTTGCTCCAGGCCAGAGAGTGGCATAGGATTTTTTGAGCAATTGTAGATTGTTCAAATTCACCCAAAGCCTGCCTGGAGCAGACCTTGACAATGAGCTTGGGTGAACTGTGGTGCAGTAAGGCAGCAATAACCACTTCTGCACCAGGGCCTGTTCTGTCCAGAAAGTGAGTTTGGATGACTAGAAAGGGGTTGAAAGTAGGACAGCACAGGTATGTGCAGATCTAGCAATGTGCTGAGCACCGTAGCTCTTATCCGGCAATGCACTAAAACACGTAGTGGGCTGTGGCCACAGCACTCAGAACCTTGCAAGACTGAGGCCTAGAAGCAGAGGACACTTTATTACGTGCTTGTCTTGAGTCACAGTGGATCTTAATTATTTTTTTAATTTGCACTCTAACAGGCTACATCTAAGGTAAAGAGACATGAAAGGCGAAATTTCCTTAGAGAATGAAATGTTGCTATTGTCAAGTCTGGGCCTGCATCCTGTCATTCTGTTCAGATATCTACTTAGTTTTGTCATGTCTGTGTCTTAGCTTTTCACTGATGCCATTACATAATTGCCTGAAGCTCTATTAATTAATTATTAGCTTTCTCTCTTGCCCTCTGCTTGTTGAGCTGATGGTGTTTTTATGGAATCTAGCAGTACTATTGCCTACAAGGGCTCTCGGTTGGGTTTTTTAGCACTATGGTACTGTCACCATTCATTATAAGATTGTGTTAGGCTATCTTTGAAATAGTCACATTGCCTTGGCTTCCTTGTGCATTGGATCCCATTAAATAAATCTCTCTTTTTTTCCCTTGCAATAAATGTTCACATAATTGCCTTCTGAGGTCATCTTTCTAATGTGAGGATAGAGCATGCCTTACGATGTCACTTTGATCTCCTTAGCAAGGTCAAACACAGTACCTCATAGTGTTGTTTAAGAATCATCGTGGTTGCCTTTTTTAGATGTTAGGATTAGCTGTATTCCTGAAGAGTTTCATGTCATGAATGCATACTGAAATAAAACATTTTTTTAAAAAGAAAGCTACAATTTTTTTTTGCAGTTGGTTTTTTTCTCTTAAAATATATTGCTTGAATAATTTTCATTTTCCCAGTGAAATAATTTTGTTGGTAAAAAACTCTGAGTAGTAGCAGTAAGTAGTATTTCTCATTAATAAGTAGAGTGGTGCAAAACTGAATGCTTGATTTCAATGGAAATTGCCCATATAGAGGCATAGGAGAATTGGGACCTGGATCTACTTCTTGTATTATATTTTAAAATACAGCTACTTTGAAGATTTACATTTTCATGCAATATTCTATGGGCCTAACTCAAGTCCCCTTTTGAAGTCAGTGAAAAGACTCTTAGTGAGTTCTGTAAATTTTGGATCAGACCCAAAATAAAGAAAATATTCACTTTTCTTTCACCCAAATATACGTAAGATATAAACAATGCAATTTGATTTTAATTGAATGATTCAGACAATGCATAAATCAGTGCTCTTACCTAAAAATCTTACCTAAAAGAATCAAAAGGGTTCTGTGAAATGACAGCTATGTAACCATATTTTAATCCACATCTGAGGATTTTTACTCTTCTTTCAATTGAATAGCTTTACTCACTTAGCAGTAAATTATGTAAGGAACACTATGGAAACAATAACATGCAAGATAGAAGTTGGCACGCATCCTGATATAGATTAAATAAATGGATCATGAGGGATGAAAATTATATGCTGTAGTAAATATGAAGTGTGTAATTCACCATTGTGATAACATCCCACATGTGGGGTATAAACTAGGATGGTAGCAAAAGGACCCATTAATGCATGAAACATTATTTGTCACCAAAAATGCAACAAGGTCTAAAAGATGGTGCAGAAAGAGGAAGTGTCACAGAATAAGTGGGATCTCCTCAATTAGCAACAGTGAAAGTTTTTGAATGAAGGCAGAAAGCAGCAAAACCAAGTTATAATCAGTCTGACAGCATGTGCATTTCTGAGTTTAGCTTTCTGTTCTCACCTAATAAAATAGTTTGAGTTGGACTAAACTGCCGATCCCTACTTCCTTCTTTGCCTCAGGCTTCCTCCTCATGCCGCAAAAAAAGAAAACCCAACCAACCAACCAAAAATCCCAACATACATATCTTGTTGGTCAGTCTCTTCTTTTAAGAAAACAATTGTTAGGCTTTACACTTCAGACACAAAGGGAATATTAGGTGTTTTTCTGAAAGACTTTTAGAAAACATCAATATTTTATGATATCAACATCTTAGGTTGATATAGGATTTTATACAAAGGGACATTTACAGTGTTATAATAGGTATTCACATTTAAAAATAATCTCCATCGTTTCCATTTCACCTATTTTTCTGCTAATGATAACTAGAATAAATGGAAATACTCAACCTATTTCTGATCACAGTTATGATGATCTAAAGACACAGCTTCTTCATGGACAGTTGCACACACTTCTAAAATCAGTATTAAAGTGTCATAAATTATCATTTTTGTGAGATGAATGACATTTGGATTATGCAGGAGTTTCATATAAAAATACACTTCATATATGCTTACAAAATCTAATGAGAAGAGAAAAATACGGGCCTCCATCTTAATTATATGGGCCACGCTATGTTTAACTTTAATTGCGTCAGATTTCACAAGTGTTGACCCATCGGATAGAAGACCTCTAGGGAAAGCCCAAGGTGCATCAGGAAGAGCTGGTAGTGATTCCGGTGGTGGCACTCATTCCCAGAGTCCTGGTTCAGTGGGCTGAGTCATCATTATTCACTTTCCAAGAATTGTGCTGCTGGAGACTCAATCTATCAAATGAGACAAAAAACTTAAAATCAGATCACTGACATTCACAAAAGATCCCATCGCACTTCCCTCAAAGTATGATACAACTTCCAATGTCCTGAACTCATGTAATTACATTTTGCCTATCTAAATTAGCCTTGTAGTTTTCAGTTGCATGTAGTTCCTTCCTCTCCTAAAGGGATATATAGTATTCTTGCATGCTATTAAACAGCTGCTGCATTTTGCACCAGAGATGGCTGTAGATTCATAGCTGAGAGAAGTGATTCCTGTATGTGCTTGTGCAATCAGTAAAATTAAAGAAGTGTTTTGTGAGCCATCTGTATGAGAAGAGTTAGATAAATTTAAGATTGCTATAATTAAAAAAAAAAATCAGGATGCTTTTTAGATTTCCTTCAGGGATTCAAGATTTCCCCCTTTTGTAGCGTAATTTTTTAATATTTATTCATATTCACTTTACCAGGTTATTTTTCTGCAGTCACTCTGCACCATTAATTTGTTTCCAAAATTTCATTTCAGTTAGTGTATGAGGAAAAATCATTTCACAGATCGGAAAAAAACCCCACTTTCAATTTTTAGGATGACATGAAGATTTCCCACTTTCTAAGGTCTTTACAACATGAAGGTATTTTCCTTCCTGGGGAATTATTCATTTCATCTTTTGTCTGTGATCAACTCTAGCTTTTTTTGTTTGATTTAGGAGGTGCTCAGAAACGGTGGTGATAGTTCTTCCCAGGCACCTAGCAGAGAGAGAATTGTTCCGGCCCAAAATGCTATTTTTGCCTTCCCGTTGGGTCAGTGTGCTTTTAACTTAGACATCCAAAGTGAGGGAATTGGAGCTGACTTCACTTGGCTGTTGCTTGAGAGAATGAGACAATCACGAGCTAATGATGATGTATTTCCTGGGGGAGTTCAGAGTCCAAACACTTTGTGTTACCCAAAACTTATCCTTTCTGCTCCTGTGTCAACCATGAGGGTAACTAATAACAGATTCATTTTGCAGTGGATTAGTGGAATCAGTCATGACTCTAGCAATTATCTGTATTACTCTGCTGCTCTTCAGAAAGGAGCTCTTGCAAGATCTCATGTTGGCAAGTATTATTTTTCATGCTTTTAGGCACCTCATTTTCAGCCAGACAGGGAGAGTTTTCAAGGAAACATCAGGATAGGGTTTGAAACAGATGTTTAGATGATAACTAGTAGCAATTGACACTTCATTGGTGCAAATGCACTGACTCAATAGGACCATTTGTGTGAGGTAAGGTTTGGTACATGAGAAGGCATTTGTAGGGCTGGACAGTATCATGTAGTCCCACAAAACGCGTAGCATGTGTGTACATAGGTGTGTAGTCTTATTTACATACATTGGGATCCTAATATTTATTATGTTCTCTTCATTGTGCCTACTTATTTATATTATTGTTAACCTGCTGAGTATTGGCTTTGGATCAAATATGCACACACAGGGCTAGCTGGTTTTTTAAAGAGCGCTTACTTGTACTAGTCACTGGTTATAGGTATTTTTTCATGTGCATGTTTTCTCATTGTCCTTAATCTGAAGATCAAAATCACAAAATATTTCCCTGAACTGTACTGAAAATTATTTTTATCTGTCATATGAAAATGTTAATATCCTTGGTAATATTTTTATTTATATTTTTCAGTTCCTGAAAAGGCTGCCACAAACTAGAAAGTATCTATTTTTTTCTGATTTTACATTACAGGTATTTCAAATTTCCCTTTAACATTTTCTGGTTTTTGAACACTAGCTCTATCATTCCAAAATATTTAAAATTATTGAATCAATTTATTTTAGAAGTATCCATCAAACTTTTGCCTGCAAGAAATTCTGCTATGACTATTATTTTTGTGCTTATTTCACATATAACTAGAATATCACACTCAACAGAAAAAGTCTATTTAGTGTAGTGAAACACATTTAATTTTTCAGCAGTTTCTATAGATTTTCTGATCTGGCACAGGTGCTTTAAATATGGATAGATATATTTAAGTAAAGACATTGGATCTGCAGATGTGGATTAAGGTAAATTTTAGAAATTTCTGTTCATCAGCATGAAGAGAAGATAAAGATGAAATTTTAACATTTGTAGATAATCACATTATTTTTACGTTTGTGGGTCCCTGTATTAGAATCTGCTAGTGAAGACTCCTGCATCTGTGTTAAATCCTGTTTATTTCCCTGTGACTCTGGCTGGGTGTAGGGAGCCCACAATACTATGTCCTGAAGCAGCATCAACATCTATGCTTTTTTAAGCCCTATCACGTCATGACGGAAGACCCAGTACGCTCCACCAATCCGTCACAGGCGTTGGGTCTATTAAGAACCCTACGTTACATCAGTCACGTAATGTAGACCTGCATCAGAGTTAGTGTTGTCTGTCTGAATCAGGGAGCCCAGACAGGATCCTTGACATTCTCCCATCTTGTGCTGAGCAGAGCGCTGGCACAGGACAGAATCTAGTGGCACTTTTTTACTTATTTATTCAGAACATTGTAGATATTTTACTAAATAATGGACCTAGCAATACAATGAGTTTGGCCATGATATTGCACTGTACTTTGGTCTGGTTGCGATCATTCTAATGTAGGGAAGATCAGCTGTAAGTGGTTTGGTATATGGTGTACTGTAGCTCAGTGGTAGACATAGAGAGAAAGGAGTGGTCCACAGGCATTCTCAAATTCAGCTCTTTCTTTGCCTTCTTTCGTGAGCCATTGTATTTGCTATTTATTTTGCTGTATATTGATGCTTCCATCACACCATTCATGTAGACCTTGTTCTCCCACCGTTACTGATATTGAGCATGATCCCACTCCATGTGCAGTCCTGTTAATTTCAGTTAGACTGCTTGCAGAGCCAGGTGCTACTTAGTGTAAATATGGCAGAAAAAAGCCCATAGGGTTGATAGCTCTGTCATGTTATTGAAGGGCTGGATTCTGACACCTTTGATGTTACTTTGAGTAGTATGTTACTCCACAGGAGGTTCTACTGAGATCAAATAATCCTGAGTATGAGCATCCAAATCTGGCCCTACATGTTTTAAACTGGAATGTTGCATTTTATGACCTCTTGAAAGATGAAGCAAAGAGTAAATAGATTTTTAATCCCATTGTATTTTTTGTTGAATAATGTGTAAAGTAAATCATACTTTTTTAGGAATACTAGAAAGGGGAAATCAGCAGCATATTTTTGTGAAAGTTCAATGCTAATGTAACACTTTTTCAAATGTAATATGTAATGTTCTATGCCTGGCATTTGTTTATATGCTCTGCACAGCGTTGCCTCTTTTGTCTCATGCAGTAGTCAGGGACTACTGGCTTTGGTTCCATGAAGTAGGTGCCTGTCCTTAGCACACAGAATATTAATCCACCTCTCTAAATTTAATAAGTGTTTTTTAAAGTTTGCTTTAGTGCATCACACAATGTGTATGTGGAACAATAAAGGAGCCTTCTGTAAAAAGGTGAAGGTATCGATTGTACTGACAAAATGAGTATTTGATGGTTTATGGACAGCACAAAAGGAGAGAGAAGAGGTTGTGTCCATCAATCAACCAGAGGGCATTTCGTACACAAGTAGAACCTACAGCAGGGTATCAGACTCCCAGCCTGCTTGATGTATTTATGTGATCCTCTGTAAAATGCAAGCTCTCATTAAAATAAGAAAGTTTCTAGCCTTTATGACTTGGAAAATAACCTTCAAAATGTGACCCTATACAGTCTGAGAAATAGTACCCTCCTTCCTCTCCTCTTCTCTTTGTCCTTTCACTACATTGCTGTCTCCTCAACTGTTTATCTTTCCTCTCTCGTTTCCTTTCTTCTTTTCCTGGTCTCTCTTTCCCTCTTTTCTGTATGCTTACCTAGATTCATAGATTCCAGGGGCAGAAAAGATGCTTGTGATCGCCTAGTCTGACCTCCTGTATAACACAAATCATAAAACTTCCTCAAAGTCCTAGGGCATAACTTTAAAAAAAAATCGAATCTTGATTTACAAATTGCCAGGAATGGAGAATCTATCACAACCATTGGTAAATTGCTCAATCCAGCTCCCTTTTAAATCAATGGAATTTTTGCATTTCCTTTGATAGGGTTCCAAATTGGTCTCTATTCCCTTTCTTACCTGCTCTGTCCTCTTTTACTTTCTCATCATATATTAAGATACATCTGCTGTTCTACTGCTAACAAGTATAGAGAGTGGCTCAAACAGCAACAGCCAAACCTGGAAATAAATTTGTTTGGGGGTTTGTTTTGGGCTCATGTCCAGTTTATATGGAACCAATTTCTGAGCCTCATTCAAGTCCTGCTGCACACCCTGTCACTCCAGTGGGATTTCACTTGCTTACATGAGAACTGAATTTTTCTCCCTCCATTTTTTTTAATATACCTTCTGTGTACAGTACATATATTCAGAGGAAATGAAATTTCTGAAATTACTTGCTTAGTGCTGAGAAGAAAAAAAGGTAAGTTGAGAATTTTTAAAGCAGTATATGGCTTTTAGACAGACAGACATTTAAAATTAAATGACTAAAAACCCTGCACTGTACTGAAAATCTCAGTCAGTGCCTGTATAGAAATTACTGATAAAGTATATTCAAAAAGAAACATTTTAGGAACACAAAAGTTGTGATGGACAATTCAAATCATGAATCAACACTTTAAGTACACCTGCATGTGGTGATAGACATATAATATTCTACTCTGAGTTATGGGAATTGTGTGTACTGCAGAATACTCCTCTAAGAGTAACACTTGAGCACCATTGCATCATTGACATAAAAATATTTTAGATTCTTTCTGTTACAGTTTCTTTCATGAAAAGCTATTTTCTGAGTCTCTCTTAATATCCCTTTTTGGCTCTTATTCATGCTTTACAGCCCAAAAGTAAATAGATCAAAAAGGAATTGATGCAAATTGATAGTTGCAAAAAAGCAAATTTTTCTGCAACTATCACGTCCACATAAAATGAGCATTTCACAGATTATCTTTGTCATTTTGTCTCAGAACATGCCTTTGTTTGCTTCTTCATATGAATCATAGGTGATCACTAGTCTTATTGCTACATCCTCTCACTACATGGTGGGTATCAATATATCACATATGTGATTGTACACCCAAGTGACTAGTGGCAGCTAACTGATAACGTGTGTGCTTAGTTGTGATTGTATATGCAAGTTATGCACGCAACATATTCTGGAAACTTGAGTCCTAAAATGTATACAAAGTTTGAGCCTGCCACTCCATTATCCCAGAACCTCAAGTTCCTCTCTTTATCATGACACTATCGCCATCCCTGAGATTATCTAACTTGAAGCTAGACAAATTAAAACTAGAATTAAGGTGCACATTTTAACAGTGAGGGCGCTCGAACATTGAAACAGTTCACGATTGGTTGTGGTGGATTGTCTATCACAAGAATTTTAAAATCAAAATTGGATGTTTTTCAACCACAGCTATTGGACTTGGAGAAGTAATTAATTCCCCTGGCCAGTGTTATGCAGAAAGTCAGACTAGAAGATCACAATGGTTCCTTCTGGCCTAAAATACATGATTTTATGTGAGGGTACTTTATTTGCATCACTGTAACAGATAACATTTAAAATGTAAGGTGTGTAGTCACTATGAGTTTTGTTTGTGTTTTTTTGTAACTCTTAAAGATGTGATGTGTCATTGCCGATCAATGCATGCAGTTCTTTTCATTGAAAGTCAAAGGGACTTAGTCTTCTAATTGCCTAAAGGTTTTTTGCATTGTCTGTTAGCATTCAGTAAGCCAGAGAGTAAATCTACAGTGCTCTGCCTTGCTGCACACTACCTGTGCATGTGCACCCTGCTGCCATGCACTAAGCAGTGCCTAGTGTGCTTTGACATACTGCTGTTTGAAACAGCTAGAGCGCTGTGGATTTACATCCTGGCTTGCTGTGTGCTAACAGATGGCATAGGCATGCTCAAAGTGACTTGAAAATGGAACTTAACTGTCTCTAAGTCACTTGAGCCTTGCAATGTTGAATGGAGCAACACCTAAATACCTTAAAAAAATCTGGGCCTTAGTGACCAGTGATAGAATTAATGAAGCATTGTAGAAATTACAGGTTTTTCAGCTTTGATTTCTCAGGTGAGAGTGTTTTTTTTTTTTTACTTAACTATGGCTTAGAAGAAGAAAAATCACCAAATGAATTTCTTCAACAAAAAGTAAACAGACACTGTATTAGCGGCGTGATAAGCAGAATTGGGGAGGGAAACTTGGCATAGGTTTGTCCTCCAAAATTTTGCCTTAATCCTCTTAAAGATCAAGTTCGTCAGTAGGACTGGGATGTTCTGTAAAGTCTATGGAGGATGAAATTACTTGAACCACATGAACCTTAATTAAAAAAAGATGAGAAATTTTATCTTATTCACAAACTAAAAAGGAAGGAAGACTATATTGCAAATATTGAAAAGGTATGCATATGCACACATACCCATACACATATAACAATTAATGCAAAATGATACTTTCTAATTCTGTTATCTGGGCTAATACTTATATACAGTGAATACTGGAGGCATTAAAAACAATTCCTGAGGCTGATAGTCTTTATTTATTAGATCTAAAGAAAGTGTGGAGAAGGTGTAATGGTCTTGAATATGACCCTGAAAACACCTTACATAGCGAGTACTCCCATTGACACTACAATACATATCAAAGAGCCAGGGAAAGTATAAAATATGGACTGCTTTCATTTACACCTTCTGTCACTTTGTTTCTGGCTCCTAAGTGTGTAGTTTAACCAAATGTAGATGCCTTTAGACATCATTACAGCAGATATAAGTAATTGCAAGGAAGTCTGTTTGAGCATTAGGGAATTTGTTAGGTTTCTGGAAATGAACAGTTCAGTAGCCAGCTAGGTTACTACTGATATGTATTCCTCCACAAATCACCATCCTCCCACTTGGATTATACTGCTTTTCCTTCCATGTGACCTAAAATTTGGAAAAAAACACTCTCTCTCTCTCTCTCTCTTTCTCTCTCTCAAAGGACAAACTAATAAATTACTAAGAGTATGAATCCCTGTGTCCTTTTCAAGGAGGATCCATCTCTCGTATACTATAACACTAGGTACTACAAAATTATCAACATCATTGTGTGCTGCATAATACAGCTAAAAATTGTAGTCTTCCGTCAACTCACATCATCATCTATTTACCAAATTTCATAAAAAATAGATCACTCATGCTCAGATTATCACACCATGAGAAGTTATAGAACATGGACAAGGCTAATGTGTAGCCTCAGACTATATTCCTCCACAGGGTTGGATTTGCTCAGTATTGGATTTACTGTTCCCACTGAGTCAGTGAAAACAGAGTTAGGCCTATGTTGATTGCTTTTGAAAGTTGCACCCAGAATTGTTATAAATATTCAACAGTGTACACGTGATGGCCACCATCTTTGTCCTCTATCAGGGATTGAATTGAGGACCTCCAGTGCTAAAAACAAGAGTCTCCTCTGGAAAGCCAGACTTGCTAGTTGAGAGATGTAGCAGACTCACATCCTTTGTGGACTAGGTGGTGGGAGCTATGTAACACAGACAGATCAGTGGGTCATATTGTGCTCTTGGATATATGATATTTCCATTAAGGAATAAAACAAGCAGGCAAAATTAAGGTTGGGTGAGCACAAAGCAGCTGTATTGGAACCTGGGTTTTGGCCTTTTGGTTTCGAATTATTTAAATGTTTGCAAATAACCTTTCCAGCACGAGGAAAGAGGCCTCAGTATAACCTGATGTGATTATGTTCCTCATGAAAGTACAAGCAGCAATTAGGCAGCAGTTATGTAGGATGGAGACGAATGACATGGTATCTTAGTTAACTGGCAAGTTGAGCTGTCTGTTGTGCACCTACAATTATAATAAACATGACATCCTTTCAGAATAATACTGAAGCTTTATGGTTTGAGACAGGAAATCCTGAGCAGAAAAATTGACCACCAAAATTGTGACTTTTTTGGAGTAAAATCTTTTTAATATGTCAGAGTTGAAGTCTGGCCTTTGTCCCAGTTTTTTGTGTAAGAAACGCTGTCCAAAGTTGAGCTGCTGACTATCAAAATATAAAGAGAAAGTTATAAACATCTGTCTGAAAGCAGGAACTATTCCTCTTTGAGCATGGCTCAGTGAATGTGTGATTGATGTATTCCTATGATTTCAGTTCCATCTTTTAGCTGATTTTGCATTTTAAAAATTATTTTTGAGTTAGGACTTTTTGGGATGATTGAAAGTAATACCTGTGGACTGATGCATGACCGCAAACATATCTAATAAACGGCTGGCTATAGCAAGGCAATTTTGGGGGAGGCGAATATAAATTTGCCAATAAATATATTTTGGGGGTCACCAGGACTAACTGCAAATTAATTTTCAATTCAGAAACTAATTTTGACCAATCTCCCCCCCTCCCTTTTCAGAAATGTCAATGCTTCATTTTGAAAATGTTGTCTTGAATTGACTCCATGTTACGGAGGCTATGTACACGCTGATGGCAGCAAATTTGCTGCCATCAGATCAGTCTATCTGGATTGAATGAGCGGAAGTGAAGACCTCATTAATCAATCCGGATATCAATTCAATTAAACCACCTCCTTAAAAGATGTAGTGCTGCATCGATGAGAACGCATTTCCCATCAGCGTAGTGCAGTGGAGACGGCGCACTAAAGAGAAGTTACAAAGTCGACAGGAGTTACGCAAACTACTCCTGTTGACTGCTGCCGAATTTCTTGGTAACTGTAGACTAGGCCTGAGAAAAGAACAAAAATGTTCAGTTTCAGTTCAAGATGAATCCTTCCCCCCCTCCCCTCCCCTTGAAATTTTTCAGTTTGGCCCAGGAATAAAAAATACCTGATTATTCGATTATTCAGCTACTGTTGATTGACTGGGTATATTTTTGGATTCAAGGACCTTCTTTGCCCAAGTTACTGGAATGAACTTCACTTGCATAAAGAAGACCTAATCGGACCCTGTTTGGTAAGACCAATGATCTCAGAAAAGGAATGTGTCCCATTCTGATTCACAAAGAAACTCCTGAGAGAAGTTCCAAGGAGAAGGAACCAGTCAGGAATCACTCTTTGCTATGCTGCGGCTGCAGGCTCTGGCTACACAACCCCACCAAGCCTGACCCAAAGGTAGAAGTCCAGAAACATGGAACATATAAGATTGACATCTATAGGCAAGAAACCTCTAGCCAGCCAGGAAGTTTTGTTGATGTTAAAGAAAAGAAACAATAATCTCTGGCTAGTCTTTTCAGCCATACATCAGCTTCCCAAAACTGAATGAAACCACACGAATGATGACCACCATTCCGCATAACTAATCAACTTTTTAGTCTGATTTGCTCCACAAACTTTATCAGTAGACAGTCACCTCTGTTAGAGCATTTTTGCACATTGTTTCTAACTCCAGTAGCTGGGCAGTAGTGAGTGTATGTCTGTAAAGGAGTGTGTGCGCCTAGAACCCACAGAATTTATTTGACTATGGCATTTATGTATTATTTCTTCAAATACTTAAAATAGACCTAGATTAAACCGCCTTGCTGTGTAGAAGATTGAACACGAATATGTTTTGTGGGTTAAAAATTTGTATGTTTCATTCTGAGAAATCATGTTATTTGCACCTAAATTTGTCATTTGAATATTAAATGTAACAAACAGCATCATCTTGAGCTGTACTGGAATATCTTATTGTACCACTGTATTGGTGGAGAGGGAAAAGAGATTTACTGTTACTGAATGATCCAATTATTTGGACAGACTACCTTAATTAGCCTCAGAACTGATACTGGTAATTTTCTTCTTATAAATCAGCTCTACATTATGCAGTAGGAGACTCAAGATTCATGATACCTAAATGTGTAGAAAGATAGGAACAACGTATTGTTAAACTAAATATACACAGTCCCTTCGACTAATAGCTTCTTTATTGACCAAAATCATTACTGTTTTATAGCATGTCATGACCTTTAATTTCTGTTACAACGCAATTCAGTTCTGTTCATATATATATAACATTAACTTCCATGAATATCTCAATTGAAAAATTGGTGGGCGGTAGTGATAGGAGAAGGCTGGCAGGGCCCTGTCTTCTGCAAGAGCGGCTACTGACCAGCTAGAGAATGCTGCCACTCTGGGCATCACAGGTAGTGCTTCCCTTACTTGAAGTTGTGGGAGAAACCACTATCCTAACCTGCTGCCTATATGAAAGTATTTGAAATAAAACCTAAATAATTGATCATTTAAAATTTTTGCATACAGTGTCCATAGAGTCTTCCACCATTATGAAGCAATACATCATAGTGTATTTCCAAGGTTATTCAAAGAACTGACACTGTTCCCAGTGACCATATAGGTTGGTAGCAAGTAATTATTAGGTTCCAGTTTAAATAGATACAGCAGGAGGGTTTTACAGAAGCTACAGTAAGGTATTTCTCTGCCACTACTTCCCCAATTTCCATATTTTTTGTTTGATGTTTATGTTGCAAAGAACCATTTCCACAGTCACTTGTTATGTGTAATTATGGGGTTCAGAGAAACATACTGTAATTTACTATCACTACTGTCTGTCAGCTCTGATGATAAAAGAGCTTGAATTAAAGTGAACAGTAAAGATATAATTAGGAGATAGATGAGTGAGCTCCCATAAGGTTTGATTGCTGAAAAATTAAGCAACACGTATTTCAATTCTTGCAAGCACTGGGTGAGATCCTGTGGGATGCAGAGTGCCCTCAACTCCCAATAGCTACAGTAAGATCTCATGGGTAAGGTCTAATGTACTGAACTTTTGTCTCATTAGATATGAACTGATTTTTGTATATGGAAGTAGGAGCGTGTGCAAGGATTTATGTGTGACTACTTTTGGAGGGGCACTTTAAACACCAGCCCTCCTCACCCTTGGACCCCACTGCCTTCCCCTTCTCCCCACTGTCCTGCACTCCCTTCTGCACACCCCAGGCAGGCTCCAAACATTTACTGGAGACTGCAGACAAGGAAGGGAATGGATGGGACTCAGAAGGCGTCCTGGTGTCTCCGATGGCAAAGCTGTCCAACCAACCTGGCTTCCCTGCTCTGGACGCCATCTAGTGGGGCTCAGGGGGAGTGCTAGCTACAGTGCCTTTCCAGACAAATCACTTCAACTGTGCTCAGCCCGACTCCCGCCCTGGCAGAAAGGGGGGGAGGATGGCTTGGAAGAGGGAATGCCAGGGTGAGGGACGGGGCAGAAGCTGGGGGTGATGGCAGAGATTATTACTGGGAGGGAGGGGCTGTGCCCCTGCTTGCGCCTCCCCTTTGTGCATGCTGCTGTTTGAAGTATATTATGTTTTTAGCAGTTTACAGTCTCATAATTAACTCTTCCCATCAGGGACTTGTCTTTTTGTTATGTGTTTGTACAGTATGTTGGACAATGGGCCCCTGGTCCAGGACTGAGGTTTCTAGGCCCATCTGCAAGACAAATAATAATGAATTGGCCAGTTCCCCGAAGAAAAAACATAGTGCCTAGTATACAAAGCCTCTTGCTCTAAAATTCATTTAATCAGATGTTCCTTAAGTACAATAGATTCCTTTCACTTTCAGGCTAAGATTAGCTTGGATCTAGCAGTTTATCTAAATTCAGGATAAGAAGCATTTCAGTTTGAATTAGGATTTTATATGTAGCTTCTTCAAAGATTAGTTCAACCTAGATGAGACCCAAAATTAAAATAAATGTGTAGAAATAATGTGAGAATTTGAAAACTAACATAATTTAGAGCATATTGTATGACTGAATTATAACCTAATATCTCATAAATTTTCCTGTTTGTCACAAAAGGTCTCACAGTGCTGTAAACAATCACTAGTTTTCGTGTCTAAACCTAAGATGTTCAAACAGTTTTTCATAAACTGTGAAGGTTAAATGAGGCGCTTGCCAAGATCTATTGAGAATCGGCCACGCTTTACATATTTTATAGTATACTTAGTGGCATACTCATTACCATTAATGGTTTATTAATCAAAAGAGTTTAGTTTAGATCCTACACATGGAATCCAAGTAATTTATTTGTCTCATATGTTGGGGGGTGTCCTGAAGAAATTGCTACGTAAATGCTCCTAATGTATGAGCTTATAAAGTATGTTATGTGTGACATTACCAATATCTGTGCTGAATATTATCTTCCTAGGAAGAAGAATATGCTGTTTATGTATAATATTTCACCATTTACATTAAGGGACTGTTGGCAATTCTATTCTAAACCCCAAGCAATTGTCCCCTACTAATGCGGTCATAAAAATTCACTATGGGCTGAAATGTGGCAATTGGCTCCTCATGAATGGGCAGCATATTATTTTCCCAGCTCAGAGAGATCTTGGATTGGCTGTTAATGCAAAAATATATTGTTATACATGCCCTGAAGAAGAGCAATGTGTAAGATGAAAATTTTGTTTCTCCCTCCAACACAGGTTGATCCAATAAATGATATTACACCACCCACCTTGCGTCTCTAATGCCCACAACATACATTCACAAAGAGGCCAGGTTGCCATCTATGAAGGTCATGCATTGGCCTGTTTTAAGAGATGCCAGGTATGAGACAATCAATCCTTCTTTAAATATAGAGCTGGATCTTTTATGGATATTCCCCAATCCCAATCAGTTGAGAAACAACCCAACCCCGGGTCTTTGGAAGGAACAGTGAGCATAACAGTGCCTTTGGTGAGTTGAATGCATGTATGGTCATATAAAGTGGTGCACAGCTGCTTTTGAGGGAGAGCCCCTTCAAAGAGGGAGCTCTGAAGCTTCCATTAAGGAGCGGCCATTGAGGCAGCAAGGGAGTAAATAGAGTTCTAACAGAATCTTATTAGTAATTGAAAGGCAATGCAGACGGCTTGTGGGATATAGTCTGATCTATTCACCTAGTTGGTCCTTGTGGTCTAGGGATGAATGTGCATTTTCCCATCACTACACAGTAGGAGTGTCCCTGCGGGAAAGACTCAGTCCTGGTCTATACTTACTGGCAAATTCGGTGGCAGTCAATGGGAGTTATGCAAGCTACGCCGTGTAGCTTTCATAACTTACATTGACTTCCCAAAGTCCGTTCTGCATGTCATCTCCACTACGCTGCGCCGACAGGACGTGTGTACCTGTTGAAGCTTTTTGTGGAGGAGGTTTTACTAAATCGACTTTCGGATCGATTGAGTGGGTCTTCACTTCCACTCAGTCAATCCAGATAAATTGATCTGATGGCAGCAAATTTGCTGCCATCAGTGAAGACGTACCTTCAGACCATTTTAACACATTACCTTGGCTCTCTGACACCTCTTTCAGATGACACAGCAAGACCTCATGACCAACCTTGTTGTATGCTGCAAAAATTATTTATCTCAAAGGGACACAAGGAGGAATAATTAGTGAATATTTGTTATCTCCTTTCTTGCTGTGAAGTATTAATGTAGGTCTTTGGAGACTATGCAACTAAATATGAGCAAGATGACAAAACTACAGTCTTGTTCCAAGTTTATGGATGGTGTGTTATGATTTGAAGATAAAAAATGATTACACAAGTTATTGCAACTAAAAAAACAGCAAAAATCATGTTTAAAATAACACTGAAGATACAAATACAAAGGAGATTCTGATCTAAGTTTGGAGGAGCAACTTCCATTTAACATGCTGTATTGGGAAAATACTGAAATAGGTTTACACTTAGAATGAAATTCTGGACCTAAATTGGAAATTTAGTGGGATTGGAATTTCACCCCTAGATTATAAATTGTTTGGGACAGGGATTGCTTGTTGATTGTATGCTTGTACAGTGACTATCCTAAGGAGGCCCTGGCCTCCAGGCACTACCATAATGTAAATAGTTAATAATAATAATAATAATAATAATACATGATTAGAAACAAGAAAAAGAACTTTTAATGAAAAGGAAACATTCAGAAGGGGAAGTGAGAAAACAAGCAATCTGACAAATAGGTCTAATATCAGTATCGTTGTTTGTGTGTAAATCAGTGACCTTGAATAAGGCATTGTTTAGAAGTTGCTAAATTTGCTGATGACATGGCTTATATGTGGATTATATTTTACAGTGGGGAAAAAATATTGAGCAGTGACACCAGGGATCATAAATAATTGTTGATGCTACAGAAAGCTCGACATGGAACAAAGGAAAAATACTTGAGGGGGTGTGTGGGTAATAAACTAAAACCATTTTAACAATGAAGGACAACAATGAAAAAGGCAAACAGGCTCTTTGAACTGCTATTAGAGCCATTTAAAAATGTTACTCCTTAAAACAATGACTAATTGATTTTGCTCCGATTGCTCAGTGTGGGTATGTCTACACTGCAATTAGACACCTGCAGCTGGCCCATGTCATCTGACTTGGGCTCACGGGGCTCAGGCTAAGGGGCTGTTTAACTGAAGTATATACATTGGGCTTGGGCTGAGCTCTGGGACCCCCCCATCTCACAGGGTTCTAGAGCAATTAAACAGCCTCTTAACCTGAGCTCTGCACGTCTGACTCAGCTGGCTCGGGCCAGCTACAGTTTTTAAATTGCAGGGCAGGACAGAAAGGTAGAGTGTTTTTTGCAATTAAGTTAACTGAGAGCCAGGATTTGATACCATTACTCATGTGAATAGGAGTTTTTTTTTTTTTTAAATTCAAACGTGCTCAGAATTTGCCTTTATTCTATGGTTATTGAAGTCAGTGGAAGGTTTATAATATGCGCATAGTTCCAGTGATTATGCATTAGTTACTCAACTCTAAATACAATACATACCTCTCTTGCTATGTGAGCAGCAGGGCTTGCTGGGGCAAAAAAATGCAGATGTTAGATGGAATGAGGAAAGATGGCTTAAGAGGACTTCAGTGGGACTGCTTACATAGTATTGTACTATTCAAGGGTGGCCAAATCTGGTTCAGTGAAAACAAATTCATTTCAAAAGTGAGCAAAGATATTTCTGGGGTTTTTTTTGGTAAACAAGAAGGTTTTTGTTGTATTCATATGCCTTCTGTACGGGTTTCTCAGGTACATAAAGTTAAGCATGTGCATAAGTCTTTGCAAGATCAAGGCTTTAGAGAGCAACCAATAGGCTGTACCACAAAATAATGTAGTATTGGGAAATTTATTAAACAATATTTTTGCTGAGACTTACCTTTATATTTAAAAAAATATAGTAAATGACATCTCCAGACCTGGTCACAATGATCCATGCACTGTCCAGGTTGAGGGGATCCAGATATGGAATGAATTTCCAAATGAGATTTGGCAAATTTGAGTGACCGTCTTCAGGAAACACTGCAAAACTTTCTACCTTTAATAAAGCTTTTCCATTGCAGCAAGAATGACACTCCCAACATCAAGATCCCATTTATCCAAATATGGCCCTCTTCTCTGCAGGGGGGAGAAGAAAGATATTACCCACCCCATCACACCCAACAAAGCTGTAATACGAGCAAATCAATCAACCAAACAAAGTAGACAACAATTACCCAAACAGAATTTTTATCCTGAAAAGGGAGGAGAACTAGAGGTTCCATGAAGTCCAATAGGGACTTCACCATTGGTTTCATGTGGAAGGCATTCAGACACTATGGTGATGGGCAGCAGAATAAAATTCTAGGATAATTAAGTAAAAAAGGGTTACTCTCCTACTTTAAACTGTGTGTATCTCATTTCTAAATACTATAGATGACAATTTCTTAACTGAAAAAATGTTGCATCCAACATTCAGAAATTTTATATTAGACCTCATCTTGATAGATGAAAGAGGAACCGATCACAGAACTGATCATATAACTAAGGTACAAGTGAGCATGACTTGATCACTATAATGTGCAAACAATAAAATCCAGAACAGTGATATATATATATAATATAACTGGTGCTCTAAAAGGGCCGGTTTCACAAAGCTGAAATCAATTATGAGCCAAATCTGCTAAGGGGAAGAATTTAATTAGAAAAATGTTTGTGATAATTGGGCATTGTTCAGGATGGCTCTTTTGGATGCCTCAAAAGCTGCAATCACACAATCAACAAGGAAGGCCATATTGGTTAAAAACTGGATTAGAGGGGAAGTGAAGGCAGCTATAAAAAATAATATATTACAAATGGAAGAAAGGGGAACCTGAAAGTATTGAACATAAACAGAAGCTAGGAATTGTAGAAAACTGATAAGAAAAGGAAAGGAACACTAGGAGAAATCTATGGCCAGCAGAGTTAAGGACAATAAGAAAGCGCTCTTTAAGTAAATTAGGAAAATAAAAAGAATCTGAACAATGGTATTTGTGCATTGCTAGATGAAAATGGTAGAATTATCAATAATAATCATGTAGAAATGTTCAGTAAATATTTCTGTTTTGTGTTTGGGTAAAAAACAGATGATACACACACATAATATAATAGCACTTTCCCATTCAGCTAGTATTTATGGAGGATGTTAAACAACAGCTACAAATTTTTATTACATTTTAAAATCAGCAGGTCCAGATAACTTAAATGCAAGAGTTCTAAAAGAGTTGGCCAATGAGCTTGCTAGATCGTTAATGTTGTTTTTGGACTGTAAATAACAGTGAAAGTAGTCGCCCATTGGAACAACCTACTAAAAGTCATGATGGACACTCAGCACTGACAATTTTAAATTAAAGGTTGGCAGCTTTTCTAAAAGATATGCTCTAGGAATTATTCTGAGGAAGTTCTATGTTCTATATTATACAGAAGGTCATATTAGGTGATTACAGTGATCCCTTCTAACATGGGAATCTATGAATTATAGCTGACCATGCATTGTAAACCCAAACTAGGGAACAGACTTGAAACCCAGAGAAATCTATGTGACCACACTTGTGTAAAGTTAAACATGTCCCAGGATTTGGTCTGAAGTTGTAAATGAAACAGGTTGGATGCTCCCCTCCCCCCCTTCATGGTTTTCTCACTTTGTTAATAAAAACTAAATGTTGACTATATAGCAAGACCAAGAAATCAAAGCTAATGGTTTACTTATCAAGAACCATGACTAACCTTCCTCCCACCCAGACAGTATCAATATAATTGTTTTAGTAAAGTAAATGTAACTTTATTTATTGTTTCCCCTTTGGCCCAATCAGTTAGCTGGTATTTAGGGACTTGTTAAGTTGTTTCTGTTAGGAGGATAAATTAATGTTACTCGTCAGATGTTCCTTTGGTGCAGTCTTGTTCACTTACAAAGAACGTATGCAATGTCCTGTTTCCCTGAACTCCTCAGCAACAGAAATCAAAGTTTGCCTTTCCAGTGAGTACTGTGCCCAAAAGAAGCTCTCTCTCTTGGTTTCTTCCTGGACACACTAACCCCTTCTTCTCTGGTTTTCTGCTTCTGACTCCCACAGAGAAACTGTGCCCTACTCGCTGTTTTTGCAATTAATCCCCAGGGAAACCCCTTGGCCCATGTGGCATAGCTTCTGCTCAGGTTTTGCCATACAGGCTTATGCCTTGGGTGGTAGCTTCCATTGTTTCAATTAGCATAGCAGAAAGGAGCATTTAATTGCTCCTGTCATATATCCTGAAGGAAGGAACTTAGTAAACCCATCAGCTTTAATCAGGCATGTGCGTGATGGCAGCTATGTGACTTTCCATCATAACGTTATTGTAACAATTGTAGCACATTTTATCAGGGGATGTATAATGGGAGGATTAACAACTATGCTCCTCATTAGTCACCAGTTATCTCCATTTTTGGAGGAATTATCTCTGTTTGGTAGACGGTAAATCTCTAGTGTAGCATACTGTAATCTAATTTTCCTTGGCTCAGCTTCCTAACATTAACTCAGTGCTTCTGAGGGTCAAATACTTGGAAAAGTTTTGCAACACAACTCCTTTTTTTGCTTTAGTAATTGAAGCATCTGGTGCTGCTGCTGTTATGCATATTGGTGTGATTCAGGAAAGATAACTGTGTAGACAATAATTCTGGGCATGATGTTTCAGTATTAGAAGCTAATTAGCTGACACTATCGTGTCTTTTTCTGAAATAACAATTCTTAATGACAGTTATCAAAAAATTAAGCCTATCCTCTGCTGTCAGGCCACAGTGTTCAAACTTGTATGCCTAAAGTTAACCCCCAAAATATCTGTTTAGCAATCTAGGTAAAAGAGACCTGATTTTTTCAGGGATGTTCATCTGCCATAACAGAAGTGAATAGGGAGTAGTGTACGCTGAGCACCTTTGAAAATCAGATCACTTTATTTGGGAGCCTAAATATGTATCTAGGAGCCTAACTTTGCATTGCTGTGTTTGAAATATTTGTGCTTCCTTAATCGATATTTAAGTACTTTAATATAAATGGCCTGATATTTAAAGATGCTGAGCATCTACAACTCTGAGTGTTGTGAGAAGCTCACAGTTCAGGTTTCAGTCAATGCTCCTAGATTTCTGGACCTAGTTAATAGAAATAAAATTATACCATCAGAAAGCCACATCTTGATTCTAGAAAGACAGAACTCCATACCGGGTAAACCAGCTTGTGCTGTCAGTGGTTTGAGAGGCAATTGGACAGCAGATAACTTTCTAATTTTCATGTCAGATTGTGACTTCCTGCTGAGACAAGATTAATACTGCTCCTACTGGCTTTGTGGGGCAATACATTGGGGGCTTGAGTATGCTCAAGGCATACCAGTGATAGGTTAGCCACAAAAGTATTTTCTTCTCAAATGAGGGAGGCATAAGACCAAAGCTGTCATCTAGTACATTTTTAGCTACATTAATATGAACTTTATGCATTATAATAGTTTCTGTGCTGTGCACATCCACAGGCAGTCCCTAAAGTGTGTGGTTTCTTCCAGAGGGGAAGGAACCTGCTCTCAGGAAGTCAAGGGTGACTAGGGTGTGCTTCCTGCCTGGAGGGGAAGCAAACTATTTTTGAAATCAGTAGCAGGAGGGTTGCTGCCTTTATTTTCTTCTAGTAATACATATGTACTCAGGCACGAGCTCTGTAGACAACGTCATCATTCAGGGACTGCCAGCTTGTGCTAACCCACCAAGAAGGACCTACCACACAACAATATTTCATAGCAAAGGGCACTTTAGGTGTCCTCTGTTAGAGTTGCTGACAATGGATGTTGAGGGTCATGGGTCAAGTCTCAGCAAGACCACTGCGCAGGATATACAACCGTTCCTGCCACCAGTTGTGTGTATAGGGATTCTGTTAATTACACGTCTTCTTCAATATCTGGCCACCAACTGGTGGACACAACATGCAGATTCTGAGACTTTGCAGAGAAATTGCAATTAACTACATTGAAGTTATTCTAAAATATTAGAATAACATTTTAAAGTACCAACACTATAAAATAATGGTTCACTTTCAGTAGCATAACAGTGAAAATCTCTTAGAGCATCTGTCTGAATGCAATTGCCTCTAATCTACATTCTTCTATATAGAAATAGAAAGAATTAATGTAAACAACAAGGACGATTTGTTAATTTATTTTAGTTGATAAAATATGCTCCTCTAATTGGGTTTACTTGGTTTGTTTTTTTTTAATATCAGTGCCAGTGGCTTACTGCAGCAAATTATTTTCCAGGCTAGAATTTATTAAAACAATTACTGCTAGTTCACAAAACTTCGAAGTAGATGTATAGATTATTATATGAATAATTCCTACATATGGCATGCACTGCAGAAAGAGAACAAACTGCATTTTAACTGCACATATTTCAGATGACATCCAAAGAGTGAAGAGCTTCATTTTATACATTTAACAAAGGTTTTTAATCAATAGTATTCATGGTGTATCACTTGTTCTGCCTTGCTAATCACTTACATAGCTTTCTGGGAAAAAAAAATCCTGCTGCAGTGCCAAGCAATTAGTGAATTTTGGACCTGAGTAATTAGTTATTTCTTTCAAATGCAGACAGCAGACATAAGATTAATACATAGTTTCCCTTATCCAGTTTTGTTTTATTTTCAAATGTGCCATTCCTACTCTTAGGGATTTTGAGTAGATGTGGGTTTAACAGCACAAATTGAGTTTATATAAATAGGCCAACAACCAAAGTTGCTTCTCTATAGTGTCTCCTTGGATAATTCTGTGTTCCTCTTTCCAATGTTGCCAGATGCTTCTTTCCCCTGATTGGGTTTATGTTTCTTTTTGCTTGTTGCTCTGGCTTTGAGTTGGAAAGCCACTCTGGCACATGAAATGTAGTGCACCATTTTAGGAGCTATGCTAAACTGAGTGTGGCAGCTCCTTACTTCTCTGCTTGTCTAAGATTATCTTGCTTCACCAAGGAGACCACTTATGAGCTCTAATGCAACTTATTGTTATTAAAAAGAGACTCCTCTTGGATGATGGCACTCATACATTCTTAATTTTTAGTCATTACTAATAACAGGCATTTATATACCATCCTTTACAATACTGTTTCAGGGAGCTCTGCAACTGACCAGAACACAATAATTAGCACTTTAAAGCTACAGTACACATGGGTTTTTCTGCTTTGTCTTTAATAATGACAACTATTTGTAATTGCAGAGAAAAATGTCCGTGCTCTGAGTGTGCATAGGAAAAATGAAAAGTCTTGAAGATTTCAATAGCCTTTCAGTTCTCAATGATGGCTCTTTGGGAGCAGGGAGTAAGAATTCATAGGCTGGGGTCAATTTATGCTGATATATTGCTTATTGTGGACTAGTAAAGAAATAGTTGAATTCCCCACCACCTCTGAGATGCAGATATATGTTTTAAAACTCCATTCTTAGAAATTTGTAGGTCCCCGTAAAAACTAGTGGGAGAGGGAGGAGATTTAGAGAGAGGACATTTCTGTAAGGTTCCCATGGGGAGATCCCCCCTCTCATCAGATGGGACCCAACTCCACAGATCCTCAGATATTTGCAGGAGATTAGGATCAGATGAAGAAAACCTTGTGCTTCTGGACCAACTTTGACACCCCCAACCCCAAACATCCTTTTGTCTCTGATCATGTGGCTCCATGGAGCCAGTTTGCCCAGTCATCATCCTCTCTGTAGGTGTCCCCAAGTAGCTTGGAAGTGGTGTAGCAAGATTTCTGGTACACGTAGCGAGATGGACACCGACATGAGGAAGACAGCAGTTTATTATTGGCGCCAACAGACTCAGCGGAATCTTTTCCAAAGGCTGAGCCCCGAGTATACTGGGGCTCCACCTTATATACATTTAGGAGTACATGAATATTCATACATGATAATACTACTACATTCTACATAACATGATTGGCTTACACTTCTGATAAGAGAATTTCCATACATTAGGGGGGTGTGAGAGGATGCGCAGTACGGTTTTCTTTGTCTGGGGTTTTAGGCTCTTGGGTAACTTCTTAGGAATGTATAGGAGTATGCGCAAAGGGGTTGTTTTTGTCCAAGGCTGTGGGCCTCCTTTAGCTTATCTTAGCCCTCAGGATGGACGCTGACCCCTTGCTCCTCGTGACACGAACTGATAATGGTATCTTATTTGACTTAGAATATGTTTTTCTCAGAACGGGTTTTTTGCAAGCTCAACGGTCAGTTAGAGCTGAAATGGAGAATTCATTAGCTCTGGCTTGAGTGGAAAAATCCATGGGCTTTTGCTTGCCTCAGTGGGGGGTTCATAGAAGAGAGATTTCTAGTGCCTTATAATCTCTTTTGATCTCTTTGAGTGCAATGCAGAGCAATGGATTCTCTCTCCCTTCCTACTGTCCCACTCAGGCCCACATGGACCCCAGAGAGCACAGAGTGAGGAGAAGGTGTTGTGGAGGTGCTGAGGAAATCCCTCCATCATTGCTTCTAGAAGGTGTGATCTTGGCCATCGGGTTTCAATTTCTGTCTCTTGTCTGCTGTTGTGAATCTGACAGTCAGCATGGGCTATGATCAGTGCCACACATAAGTATCTTCATGTAAAGTCTATTAACTTTAAACTAAACTCCATGCACTTCTCATTTATTTTGAAACTAATTATAACAGTAAACAAACAAACAAAAAATCACTAATTTCTTTTATTATCCAACACAAAAA
The DNA here is from genome assembly GCA_007922155.1 of Mesoclemmys tuberculata. Classification (NCBI taxonomy): domain Eukaryota; kingdom Metazoa; phylum Chordata; order Testudines; family Chelidae; genus Mesoclemmys; species Mesoclemmys tuberculata. The sequence continues at coordinate 40,944,597 of ML675609.1, read as the reverse complement.
TTCCTCATATCTTCTCATACCATCACTTCCAACTGAAAAAAATTGGTAGTGTTTACTATTCAAAGACAGTGGTCACATGTTTAATGGTGAAGTTCAGAACAGAATCTGATATGCTGTAAAGTGAACCTTCGGCTTACTGTGTTCTGCCTGCAAACTACATTTAATTAAAATAAAGAGAATACTGCAGCATCATAAATGATTCACTGCATCTCTAATCAGATGAACCTCTTATTTAAATTTGGTCAGTTCAATTCATTTATTTTTAAATGTATAGTTGCAGAAAAATGCTTTTGCTTTTATAATCCAGCTTAAAAAGTAATAGATTTTCAGTGTTTTCTTAATAGCAATTTTGAACTTTTGTACCAATTAGTATGGTACTATAATTCTCTCATTATCAGGCCATATTATATATTGTTTTTACAATATTTTTCCTTGTACACAGTTAAGAATAGATCAGGTGTGGAAGAGAAATCTCTTATTGAGCCTACAGAAAAAATAACCGTCCTATATTCTTGTAGAAAAAATTAGAATACAAAAAAAAAGGAGTACTTATGGAAATAACATATTTTGTCTAATAGCTTTGAAAGGCTGATATAGACATAAAACTCTGCAGTCTACTGAGCTGTACACTTTAATGATATACTGATGATGGTGGAATAGAACAGATTTTTTTCTAAATGTTCAAAAGGCTGAGAGCAATGGGGTATAAATAAATGAGCCATTTGGACAGCATATTCTAAACTCCGGATTCAAGAAGCTTGCGCTCTTTTTTAAAAAAAAATCTGGGTTTCCTTAGTGACATTTCATTTGATTTAAGAGGCTCATTCTACTTTCTTGTTTTTAACCCATGTGATTATAGTTAATGCTCATTTTAAAAAACATCTGTCCCTGCAGATTTGTAACGTTAGCTTTGGTAGTTCAGAGTAATTGACCAAGAGTTTTCTAATGACACTCACATAGTAACCATTTATTTATTGATCATATTATTCTTCAAACACAGTATACTGAGTCTCTAGAGAGAAGGAAAAACAGTACCTATAGGACTAATATTATAATAACTGATTCATGCAATGTGACATCTTTGATCTGAGCATCTCTAATTGATTCACCAATGTAATTAAACATCACCTCTGACTGGAAGAATTTGGAAATGGACCCCAATAGTTAGACCTGCACTCAGACCTAGCCACTAGGTATGGCATCAAGATTATAAATCATTGTATCTACCTAAGAGCAACTGTTTACCAAGAAGCAGAATTGAAATATGAAAGGAAAATCAATCTGGGAGTGGAAGAGCTCTAGTGTTTGCTGGAAGAAGTTTGGATTGTAACGTTTTTTGACATAAATAATATTTCTCAGACAGTGTTCTTGATGGAGTTTGAACATCAGTTGTACAGTCCTTGTTCTAAGGAATCTACCATCTAATTCAGACATCAGCAAAATATTCGAGTCAATATTACAATTCCCTCTTATGTATGAAAATTCTCTCCTTCTCCCCTCTTTCAAACACTATTCCACATGGTGAATAGAAGAACAGAATCTCTCCCTAAGTTTGTGTATAATGGAAATTCTCCTGAACAATTTGTTTTTTCCATTGATAAAACTTTGATAGTGAAAGCTGGATTTTTGTTCAGTGCTGCACCAAGGTTTGTTAAATCCAATTCTTTCTCTCCTGAAGGGCCTGTCAGTTACACTAGAGGAACAGCTCTGGTGTTAATTTCCTCTGTTTATACCACCAACATTGCATGGTGAGAAAAATCTTCTGGTTTTCAATTGAGGAGAAGTAAATGGTTGCATTTTGGATTCTGTGAACTCTGCTTGCTGTTCTGCACTCTGCTCCATGAACAATGTAATGATAATGGCCATTCTTTAAGTAAGTAACATGGCTTTAGGGTTGTACATTTTTGGAGGGAATATTATCTATATTCTAATTTATTGAGATATGGTAATCTCAGTGCTAAATAATTCCCACAACAATGCAATAAGATTTAGCTTGAAGTCTTACAGAGACAAAATTATGAATATACATTAAAGACCCAAATCAGCAAGGCTGAAATCTGTGCTTAACTTTAGGCAACCAAATTTGAAAACCGGGCTCTACAGGTCCCGTTCTAATTTCTGGTATGGCTTTTTTGTGCCTAGCGTGCTACAAAAGAAGGTCTGTAAAATTAACATGTCTGTCTAGTTGGGAATTTACCAGGTGTAGGAAGAATCCTTAAGTACCACAGAATCAATGTAGCAACTTCATGCCACCCTCTCTCATATTTATATTGTAAGAGCCATGGCCAAGGAAAGGAGGTTGGGATTCAGTACCTACGAGAGGGGATGCCATCTTAGATTTGGTTTTGGTGAGTAGTGAGGACCTTGTAGAAGAAATGGTGGTAGGGGACAACCTTGGTTCGAGTGATCATGAGCTGATTCAATTCAAATTAGATGGAAGGATAAACAAACGTAGATCTGGGATTAGGGTTTTCGACTTCTCAAGGGCTAATTTCAATGAGTTAAGGAAATTAGTTAGGGAAGTGGATTGGACGGAGGAACTTGTGGGTTTAAATGTGGAGGAGGCCTGGAGTTACTTTAAATCGCAGCTGCGGAAACTGTCGGAAGCCTGCATCCCAAGAAAGGGGAAAAAAACTATGGGTGGGAGTAGTAGGCCAAGCTGGATGAGCAAGCAACTCAGAGAGGGGATTAGGAAAAAACAGAAAGCTTACAGGGAGTGGAAAAAAGGCGGGATTAGTAAGGGAAGCTACCTTAGTGAGGTCAGAACGTGTAGGGATAAAGTGAGGAAGGCTAAAAGCCGCGTAGAACTGGACCTTGCAAAGGGAATCAAAATCAATAGTAAAAGGTTCTAAGCCACATAAATAAGAAGAAAACAAAGAAAGAAGAAGTGGGGCCGCTATACGCTGAGGATGGAACGGAGGTTAAGGATAACCTAGGCATGGCCCAATATCTAAATAAGTACTTTGCCTCGGTCTTTAATAAGACTAGTGAGGAGTTTAGGGATGATGGAGGGATGACAAACGGGAATCTGGATGTGGTGGTGGATATTACCGTATCTGAGGTAGAGGCCAAACTTGAACAGCTTAATGGGACAAAATCGGAGGGACCGGACAATCTCCACCCGAGGATATTAAAGGAACTGGCGCGTGAAATTGCGAGCCCGTTAGCGAGAATTTTTAAGCAATCGGTAAACTCGGGGGTTGTGCCGTACGACTGGAGAATTGCTAACATAGTTCCTATTTTTAAGAAAGGGAATAAAAGTGATCCGGGTAATTATAGGCCTGTTAGCTTGACGTCTGTCGTGTGTAAGGTCTTGGAAAAAATTTTAAGGGAGAAAGTAGTTAAGGACATTGAGGTCAATGGTAATTGGGACAAATTGCAACATGGATTTACTAAAGGTAGATCGTGCCAAACCAACCTGATCTCCTTCTTTGAGAAGGTGACGGATTACTTAGACAGAGGCAATGCGGTAGATCTAATTTACCTCGATTTCAGTAAGGCGTTTGACACGGTTCCGCATGGGGAATTGTTAGTTAAATTGGAAAAGATGGGGATGAATGCGAAAGTTGTAAGGTGGATAAGGAACTGGTTAAAGGGGAGATTACAGCGGGTCGTGCTGAAAGGTGAACTGTCAGGCTGGAAGGAGGTTACTAGCGGAGTCCCTCAAGGATCGGTTTTAGGACCGACCTTATTTAACCTTTTTATAACTGACCTTGGCACAAAGAGCGGGAATGTGTTAACAAAATTTGCGGATGACACGAAGCTGGGGGGTATTGCTAACACGGAGAAGGACCGGGATGCTATTCAGGAAGATCTGGACCACCTTGTACACTGGAGTAATAGTAATAGAATGAAATATAATAGTGAAAAGTGGAAGGTCATGCACTTAGGGATTAATAATAAGAATTTTAGATATACGTTGGGGACGCATCAGTTGGAAACGTCGGAAGAGGAGAAGGACCTTGGGGTATTGGTTGATAGCAGGATGAC
>ML675609.1:40916319-40935607 GCA_007922155.1 Mesoclemmys tuberculata | reverse complement strand
TATTGGTCCCTTCTGACCTATGAGTCTATGAGTCTATGAGAACATTGCCGTGCTCCAGCTTTTGCCTGAGGCTGCTGTACATTGGAAAGAGATTTGAATTGACACGCAGCTTTTGAGGAACAAGAAAATTTGAAAACTGGAATTTAATGGCTTGTCCTCTCAGAAAAGGCACAAATGTAGAACGAAAACTTCAATTTTTCAAAATTTTGAAATGTCAAAGATCAAACCATGAACATTTCAAAAAATATTGCAAGGCCACAAAACAAGCTTGGAATGGAAGTACAATAACTTTTCTGAGAGAAGTCACTTATAAATATTGTCATTTTTTGCTTGGTCCCCTGTATCACAGTGTATTTTGGAAAATCAGCTTTGGTGTTGAACTTGCAAACCATTTTAGGCAGTTGGTAAGATTTCAGAACATTCCAGTTCATCAGTAACTGAAGTCAGAAGTGTTGGGCACTAAACGTTAGTCTTTCTTCAACATCAATTTACACATAAATTGCACATATCTCTGTATTTTGTCTCACAATGTAGCACATCTTACTGACGATTAAGGAATACAGTATCAATATCAGGTTTCAGAGTTAGAGTGATTAATTTGATTTCCCTTAAATCATGTGAATGATTTTATAGTTGTTACTTTAGACTTGAACTTTATGGCTCATTTCCAATAGTCAAGTGATGAAGTGTTCTCAGAAGCCTATTAAATTACAAAGTTTATATATGTCAATATTAGTTAATGCTTTGGCACCTAAAATGTAGAGGTTTCAGGACCTAGTCTCAAATGAGTACATTATTTCCTATTAACAGTGATGATAAAAGTTATACATGTGCATTGAGAAGATAATGGTAATATCTTTGGCAGCTGTGTAGTCTGGATTTGAAACAAGACAGGTGGTTGGTTTGTCCTGTCTTTTTAAAAAAGCATTTAGGGTAATAAATGAAACAAGAAAAATCAGAAGTTGCACTTATTTCAGGTCCTACACACAAACATTTGTATACACATATCCTAGTGGAACTCTTAAAGAAGTGCCTAACTTTAAACATGTCAGCAATCCTATTGCCTTAAGCACATGTCAGATACTAACCTTCTTTGTAAAATGCTTTGAGATTCAGTTGAAAAATGCTAATGTAAAGCTAAATCTGTATTTTAACTTTAACTCTTAATTAAACTTCAAGTTTGAAAATTAGGCTGTACCTTTTGGACTCTGTTTTACCTGAACCTGAGAGACTTAACTATTTACTGGGACTCAAGGAAATCTTGGGCTTTTTCCAATATTAAGTGGTTGGAAGGAAACACCATCATCAATATATATTAAAATGAACAATTCATGAGCAATCCACTTGTTTCATTTATACCAATTAACAACAGTAGGATGGCTTCTGAAAAACTAGCCTACAGTAAAGCTGAGGAGCATGCACAAAAGTGACTCTCTCAATAAAATTTCTGGCCTACTGTATTGGTTTTCTGAACAAGAGAAGAGTCACAAGACCCAGAAGACTCAATGGGTGTCCCTGCTAAGTTTCCAAGCATTTTCTCCCCTGTGATTAGATATGTCTTCAGAGACACCTCTCACTCCTACAGACCTTGGGGTCTGACTGGAAAAGGGAAGCCCCATAGCTAGCCTTTGTGCTGCTCTCCTGGCTTTTGTAACCATTGGTAGTATGCTTCCTCCAAGAACAATGTCCAATTGGCTTGGGTGTCAGGGCCAGGCTATGGGCTGCCTGCGTGCACTGTTCAGCTGCTACATTACAGACAGAAGACAAGTGGCAGGGTTGTCAGTGAGTCAGATCAGAATGCCAGGAAGTCGGGGCCAGGCACCACGTTGCTGGCAGCAGGCAGGTTTGAGCTGGGACATGATATCAGGAAGCTGGGGTCAGATACCAGGTAACAGACAGCAAAATCCAGGCCAAACCATAGTCAGAAGCCAGAGTCTGGTGCTGAAGCAGGCTGGTATTCTGCATTGTTGCGTAGAGAGCTCCCTATGATGGCTTCCTGCTTTACATACTAGCATCAGCCGGGCCGTGAGGGGCGGCCACGCAGGCCCTTCTGGGCAGTACTTCCTGCAGAGCCTGGCTTCATAGAGTCCTCCAGTATAAATCTAGCCTGTGGCAACGCAGACGCATCAGAGGCCTGTAACCTCCCTCACCCCTCCCCAGGTTCTAGTCCTGCAGGTTCTCAGATTGGGCCCTGTCGTGGTTTAAGTCTCAATCAGATATCCACTTGGAGATTTTGTGTTTACCTGAGGATGATGTCAAAAAACAGCTGGAGCTTTGCCATCCTGTATCCAAATTCTGGAAGAGCCTCAATTAGTGATGAAAGGGATGAGATGATACCATAGACTGCATTTTCCCCTGTTTCATGCTTTTTCTCCCAAGGTGGTCAACTTGGATCTGTGTCTTCCCATCAGGTCCTGGGCTCTGTGGGAATAATTCAGCTGCTATGGATTTTATTTTTTAAGTTTGAGCTCTTTCTCTCTCTGTGTGTGTAGAGGGTAGGTGGGGAAGAGGAGAGTAAAACAATGAAAGAAAAAAGAAAAAAGATGATTAGTATCAATGTGGAAAGCATATGCTCTTAGTTCACAGTTGAAGTAATTGTAAAGTCATTTATGTATGCAACAGAATTATGCATATAAATAGAAGTTTAATGTTTTGTGGGATGCTTTTAGTTAAACTGTGTAAACAAAAGCAAGTGTTTTTATGGCATTTTTACATTTTGATTTGAACTCTCTTTAATAGACCAAATCCATATCCCAGTTAATACCCAGACAGCTAAATTTGATATCTTCCATTGTTGTATGTGCAAATTACTTATGCTAATTGTGTAGTATAGTGCCAGATCATGCTCTTTTTGTTTTTGTTTTTTTACCAGAGAAGTTTTCCAAGCACGGCTCCTGGAAAATATCCCTAATAGAGTATTAATTTTTGTTTTTTATATTTTAATCATGCAGCATTGTGGGTTCTAGGTTACACACAAATATTTATAATTCCAAGATTTTTCTTTTGATATTCACTCAGAAAATTACAGCCTCTTTAGAAGCACAGTAGAAAAGTTACTGAAATGCATGCTGATGAATGCCTGTGGCATGTCTTCCTTTCCTCTGGCCTTGTTTGTGATAATTTATTATGCCTTTTCTGAGGGTTAGAAAGTGCACAGGCATAGTCCAATTGTCTTCGCCTCTGAGGACCTGGCATCAAATCCTGTTGTAGATCTCAAGTGAATTATGATCACATCTTAGCCTTTTATTAGCATCACAAAATCCCCACATAATTTGGTAAAATGGCCTGCTTGCCTGCGCTCAAGGGAGCCCCAGGACTACAATAAGGGGTGTGCTATGGCTTAGAATTGACATGCTTTGTCAGAGCTGCCTAGGGAAATTTGCAAAGCCTCTCTCTACACTATACACACCCCAACACGCCAAATTCATCCCTGGTGTGATTCCATTGAACATAAGAGTCACATCTTGGAGATGAATTTGTCTCAATGCAATTAGTCCCTCATCTTCCTGAGCACATATTTCAAATTGTGAGGCCACATATTTACTTCAGCTGATAATTGTTTTACAAATTATTCATACAGCATGTTTTACATGATTCACAGAGGTTTCCTCAGGAAATTACAGATCTGCAGGGAGTAAACTAGTTTATATCCACAAAGCTCATTTTTCAAAAATATCCAGTGTTCCAACTATTTTTTAAGAAACGAATTGCTCTCCCCCTGTCTGAACTAGTAATAAGATTCTCATCTAGAAGTAATGTTTTCTTATATATTTTGGCATTTTCATTATCAAGTATAACAACAAAATCAGAGTACTGTTAACTGGGTGGTTTTTATCAGTTCAGTTTACTTTTAACTTGCACTCGGTATATCCATTTGGAATTCCTTCAATGGTAGAAATGGCATAAATGATTTGGTTTATGCTTCATTCAAGAAAGTTTGAACACAGTTGATGCAGTAAATATTATATTGCCTACTCATTTAACATAGACTTCAGTGGAGTCACACCAGTTCCTCTGAGGATCTGGCCCAGAAAACTTTGGACGTGACTACAAAATAGGTCTATGAGGCTCCTATGAGTACACCAGTATATATCCCAAAGCTTTGGAGGCTCTGCATTTTATTTCTGGCCCATGCACCCATTGGGTGTAAATCATCAGCGTTCTACTGAAATGGAGTAGAGACAATTCACACCGGTGGAGGATCAGACCACTTGCTCGTCTTGTTGTAGGATTGTGGTGGAATCTTAAAAGGAAGTCCCAGTCACTCTAAATTTTCAGACAGTTCGCAAAGTCAACTGTTACACACCGTAAACAGGATTTTATTCCACCTCACAGAGATGGTCAGTTGGATTTGAGACAGCTTTTCTGGAGCCAAAAGCAGGAAGGCATGAATCCACAGTGTCCTCTAATGTTATGGTTCAAACAGTTTCCCAATCAAAAGTTGGAAAATTCTAGATGTTTCAAAGCACTGAATAGAAAACATGGGTATGTGAGACTAATAAACACTTTTATACCCTTTTTGAGGCTGAGGTCAAGCATGAGAAAAATTCAGCCAAAAATAAAATATTTGGGAAAGTGAATAACTACTGCGAAGGGAGATTTAGAATAGAAACATGGATCCATCTAAGCTCTGACCGGTGCAGGACATGAGTGGGGAGCAAAGGTGGCTTTATGTCACTTTTATAAGCCCCCTTCCAATTGTGGGTCTGACCAGATTCCAGTTCTTCCATCCACTGGTTCTTCCACCAACTGGTACTGGCTCCAAGCAAGTGGTAATGACAGTAGGGATCGTTAGAGTACAAAGGCTCCCTGCAACATTTCTTTTGGCCACACCTCAGCTCTCCCCAAGGTCAGATTCTTATGAGCTAGTTCTATACCACATAGGGACTTCCCTGTATGAGAGGGAAATCTTCAATTGTCAAGTAAAGACAGCATTATAGCCACTGGAATGGCACAAAGGGGCTATAGCTGGACCAGGATCTGGCCTGGGGTATCTGCTGATTTACTTCATATTACTTCTGTAAGCCATTCAAATAGTAGAGTATAGAATCAGTATAAATACCAGGATGGAGAAATAAATCCCTGCCTACTAATGCTTTTAGACATCTTAAAAATAAAAATTAAAATCTTCTAAAACAGCATTGATACTGTGAGTTAATAATAGAAGAAGCAATCGCACCTAATTATGAACTAATGATGGCATAGATCTTTCCCACTGTTCTGAGAACAAGTAATCTTTTTTCAGGCTGTATTTTACTTTCTTGCTCTTTGGTCTCTGGGTATATGCTGTTTCTGCAACTTTTCCATTCAGATCACTATAATGTTCTTGTATTGACTGTTTCTGAAATGACAATGTGCCCCAAACTTAGAATGTATTGTTTAAGAAGGACAACTGATGAAGGATGATGGAATTATAACATGCTCTCCTTTCATATGTCCTCATGTCCCAAAAATCACTTTTACGTGGTTAGAACAACTTCCTCAATTTAAATGGAAATCTTCAAAGGCAGATTTTGGAATCTTAGACAGATGCTATACTTCCTGCCTTATACATGAGCATGGTGGAGTGATGGCTATAGGTGTCTGTGACAGCCCAAGGGTTAATTAGTTATTAATCTTCTGTGCTTATGCTAATAACATGATGGCTATGGCACAACAACAGCTGATGAATTTGAGGTCAGGTCTGAGTGTATATCATTAACAGAAATCATGCTCCAAATATCCTCTATTCATAACACTTTTTGAGTTGGCAGAAATATCAAAAATATGTGAGCAAGGAAACTTATGAGGAAAGAATTTGAAATCCCTGCATGCTCGTCTTCCTAAAGCCATCAGATTTTAAAGTCCTATTTAAAATCCAAGTAATTTGGTGGAGGAGGCTAGTGGGATATAGGACGTGTCTTGCAAACTAATTTAGAGTTGACCTAACTGTGCCCACTGAGGTTCCAGTAATTTTGATGCTTTGGGCTATGGATCAGGCCCTTAATAAGTAGGCTGTTCCCAGTTCTATCACTTTCTGTCCTCTGTTATCATCATCTTGAATTGCATCAGAGAATTAATTGGAGGTGTTTTTTCTCCTTATTAATCCAAAAAAATCAAACTACAGCACTGAACCTCATAGCTGAGTCTGATGATATTGCAGCAAATAATGTTTATCCAAATTAATTTACTGAATATGGGGGTTATGATGCAAATTTAATCACCTCTCATTTCCTTTTCATCAATATTTAATTAAGGCAGGATCAATCATTCCATGGTTCTAGGCCTCGGCATTGAGAAGGTGCATATGGACCCACAATCTGTAGATCCGAAAGAACTTTGTGCCACGCTGTTGAACCCATCTTGGAATTCTGTAGAAAGATTCTTGGCAGGGTAGGGAGCTTGGAAGTGCCGTGGTTTGTTATGAGAGGGCCATTGGACTGAACTGGATTTGGCCCCATCTGAGTTGCAAACCACCACTTTTTCTTCATCCATGACCAGCTTCAATATTTCTTAGTAATGGACAGTGTGACCTTTGCTCTGCTGCTTCTTTTTATAATATATTTTTGTCATCATCAGTGTTATAGCCACTGCAATCTGCTGGAATTCAGCTTAGGCCAAGAAGTGCACTCATACCAGGAAAGAGGAGAGAGACACGGACAAAAGTCCTTTCTTTGTTCAATTTGTTAATTTGTTCAATTACATACTAATGGCGATGATACAGGTTGTTGAGAGTTACTGAACTTTTTTTAGTGTTTACACTTCAGAGAGACCAAGGAATGCATGGACTTACAACATGAAGTGGAGTAACCTTTCATCCCTGGAAATAGGTCTTTTCTTTTTTTTCTTTCCCAGCCCAGATCTGAGACAACCTGAATTTAAATGTGTGCTTATGTACTTTAAATTGAAAACAGAATCTTGACTGTCTCATATGCCCCAAATTCTGATTTGATGTATCATATACTGTAAATTAGACACCACTACATGAAGTCTTACACTCAGACTTCCTTAGACCTATTTCCATACAGTCGATAGCAATTGAATCTGTACTGGTGTAATGAGGAGTCAGAAGGGAACTGAAGGCTGAGCCAGCCCTCTGCCCCTGGAACCCTAATCAAAAAGGGAGTGGAGCCAGCTGAGGCCTGGTTTATACTTACCTTCTGGATTCAGCAGAGTCGACAGGAGATATGCAAGTGAAGTAAAACACTTGCATATCTCCTGTTGACTTCGCTAAGTCTGTTCCACGAGCTGACGGGAACAGAGTTCCCGTCGACGCAGCGCTACGCCACTTACAGGGATGGTTTTCCTACGTCAATTTCTGGATCGACTGAGCGGGTCTATACAGACCACTCAGTCCATCCAGAGACATCGATTTGATGGTGGCAAATTCGCCGCTGTCAGTATAGACCAGCCTGCGAGAGCCTGTGTGGACTGGCCTAACAGGAGCAGCTGTTACGCTCATTAGACCAGCTCTACAAAGGCTCATAGGAAGGTGCTCAACAGGGGGCTCACCAGAGACTCCCAGCAGGGAGGTAGCAGGAGCAGTTGAGGGAGGAGTGAGTGGTCAGCAGTCAGCCTTGTCGGGAGAAGCCTCAGTGGGAGGGGAGCTACCTGAGTTAGGGGCTGAGATTGTTTGGCCCCTGAGCCTGGACTGTATTTGTAAATAGTTGTTGGTGGGAAAAGTCTGTGAATAAAGAGCACTAGTGAGAGCACGAAGCTGTGATCTGTGTGTGGGGTTTGTGGGGTAGAGGACCTGAGCAGCAGGGGGGCCGGTGTGAACCTGCTACAGACGTGTAAATTGCACTTTCCCATACCAGAAGAATGGATGTGTAAGTAGGCATAAGGGACTGTAACAGAGTATACATTTGATGGGAACTAACATACACAACCATACTCATCAGCTCTGAATTTCTCCCACATATATCTAAACTGAGAGGTCATCTAATATAACTTTAATCTGAGTCCTTTCTCACCCTCTCTGGTATCTGTTATGTTCCCGTTTCCTGTAATGTTCATTATTTAGACTGTAAGCTTTTCAGGGCAGAAATGTCCCTTCTATGATGCACTGACACACTTGTAGGGGCTATAAAATTAATCATACTAATTAACAATAAAAGGCAGGGTGAAGTGGGAGCTGGGCTTGCCTTTCAGTCTCCAAGGTGGTTAATTTGTCACTTTTTTACAAATACAAAATTCATTAAAAAATATATCCCTTAAGGAAATTGATACCATTTGTATATGATGTCTAGTATTTGAAATAGATATACACTGTGAAATAAAGAATTTCAAAAAGCAATAAAGAATTTCGAAAGCAATAAAGAAATTGTATTTACATTGCAAGTATATAGGTACGCCTAAAACATTCCATGTTTGTGTGACCTACTTAGACTATGAAATTCAGCTAAGTGTTGTAGTAGACACTGGATGTGCAACTTTTTTTTTTTTAAACGGTGCTTTTCTCAGAATTGCAGTGCTCGGAAAAAACATGTTTTAAAGACTTCAGTTGCTGCCTCTTCAGCTGAATGATCCTGTCAGGTTGGATCTCTCACGTCATGTTACAAACTGATTTCAGATGTCACAGCCAAGCACATCAGCTGCAAGTTTGAAAAGCCTGGCCTTCTCATAAGAATGGTTCAGAGACTATTCTTGCAGAGGGCTCTTATTTTTGGCCCTACTTTCCACAGAATATTTCACACCTGATATTCCATATAAAATTTTTCTTAGATGACAATAAGTGTTCTGCACACCAAGAGCTAGAATAATAAACTACACCTTTTAGTAATATTTTTGTATGCAGCTAAATATGTGATGCTACCCCCAGTGCCAGCTATTTAGTGCCCAATCACTGTTGTATCTCTGAACATCATACAGTACCTACTTTATCTGTGTATGTTGGCTTAAAAAGATATGCAGGTGTGAACTTCATTTTTCCTTTTTGAGTAAAGCATTCAGTGGACACAGTAAGAACCAGATCCCCAGCAACTCTGCAAGGTTCCTTTGTTTTCTCTGGGCCTATGCAGATGTATACCAGTCGAAATTTTGTCCCAAAGTTTCTTTTTAAATGTTATCAAAATGTCTCTTTCTGTAGATCATGTATTTCATCAGGTATAAGCAAGAGAAGGTTTGGCAGGTGAAATAAGCAATACTAGCAAAAATACTTTATGCCTGGATAGCCACAGCCCTGATTGACATTACTATACTGGCAAATTTTCTAGATCTGGAATTAATTTACTGAACCGACCTTTTAGTGTTACAACATTTATTAATAACTATATATTGCAGCATTAATGTCTTTTGATACATGCATCATCTAACATCAACATTTTGCACATCACATTAAGTAACAACATGGACTCTAACAACTGTATTTGTGGAGTTCAAACTGGTGCTGCTACTCAGAGCTTGGCAAATAAGGATTCTACACGTATTTAGCCACAGCTCTTATTATTTATTTGAACAAGAAGCCACAACGTGGCTTACTTAGTACTCAAACTTCCAATAGTTACCTCTTTGCCATCAGCCCAGAGAGAGAGATTTAGCCTGTCTTTGGTAAGTCAGGGACATGTATTTTCAGGAAAAAGATACGTTGGTATTTCAGGATATAACCTCAGACTACTCGTTACTGTATGTCCCAGTTGTTGTCTCATCTCTGTCATTAAGAGCCATCTCTGGTTCTTAATGACAGAGATGGTTCTTAATGAGATGGTTGACTCATCTCTAACATTAAGAACCAGTGACATCACCTCTAGTGGTAAAAAGTTCTTAGAAATCTGTATAAATTTATCCTTATGACTGCCCATCGTGACAAATAGATAACACGCTCATATTATGTCGTCATGAAAAAGGTAAGTTCAGTGCCTGCATTGCCAGGATAAAAATAAATCATGTTTACCAAGGTATTAATGTATTTGAGTCTGTCCTAATGCAGATATTAATCCTGTTGAAATTAACACTTTTGAAACGTATTTTCTGCACAGTTAATTGGAGGTCAAAAAGTCAGAGGATGCTGTCGCTTCAGTTAGGGGGGATACAACATTTTTTATAATTATGCCTTAATATGGCTGATTTTTAATTTTTTTTTTTTTAAAGATGCTTGCCTATTTCTTTGGCCATTTCTCCACATAACAAATTTAACATGAATATATAATACTGTCATCACCTACACTGTACTGTATTTCAGTCAGTGTTTCTTCAGACTTGCTTTTAGGAATAATCACATTGTGTTATACAAAACCTTTAATGTATTATTGATGGCATCTTATAAAATTAAATTGCATCACTCACATAGTAATGCAATCCAAAAGCTTCAGTCTATTAACATTTTATTGCTGGAGGGTACAGCCAGCTAGTTGTTTGAGCTATACAATAGATCCCAAAGGGCACAAGAGTCTGCTGAAAATGCTGAAAATTGAGCTTTCAATAAACATATTAAATTGTTATTATTTGTTTATGATAGTAGTTCACTTGCACTATAAAATTATTTTCTTTTTCATTTTGCAGAGCACAGTGGGTGCCTACCGTGGGTTTCCCCGTGTGCTGCACAGATATCACAGCACAATGAGAACAGAAAATTAATTTAAACCTTCTAGTATTCCAAGATCAGCAACATGTAACGTTTTCTTCAAAAAATGTACAACTCTCATGTACTGTAACTATAGTTTTAAAAAAAATCCTCCAAGGAATATGAGAGAGAAAAGTAATTTTCTTGATGGTATTAGGAGTCCTTTCTACTAGAATATAGAAAATTTTGTCATTTTTTACAAGTAACAGTAAATACCAAATCTCCTGCTTGTTTTAAGACCTATCCAACATAAATTACTAATGCTGTTCCCCCTTAAAATTCAATTGAGAAACTGAAGTGGGATTGTTGTATTCTGCTTGAAGAGCACATTTTCTGAATCGCTTACTCTTCTCTCCCTTTAAGAATTAAAGTACTTCCTGACCCAGTTCTGACTTTTTGGACTGATGAGCTAGAAATACGTTACCTGGAAACCCTGTAAAGAGAGTCAGAATGAATTGGGGTGTGGGCTTGGTAGGCTTTTGGCTGAGTGAACTGCTTCTGTCTGATGAAAAATGTATTTGAAATGAGTTTGAGAGTCTCATGTATCAAACAACCTGCCCCAAGAAAGAAAAAGAAACTATTTAACATAAACGCTAGGCTTATAGCTCTCTTAATTGCCAATTTAGCTGCCAGCTTAGCTACCAGTTCTGTCACTGCTAGCAAACACAGTGATATACTAGCTAAAACCAAATCTCTGGTAAATGGGGATTCTATTAGTTCTCTGGTATAAAAACAGCTGAAGTCTGTTGCACAATAATAATTTCACTAAGCAGACAGTACACTGAAAGTACAGTGAATTGTTACATAAGCTAATGAAAGCTCAGGGATTCTTGGGCTGGGCAATGCATGGGCGCAACGGAATACATTAAGGAAGTGCCTAGTATTGCGGGTCAGTCTTGAACGTGTTTCCTTATTTTCATTTCTTCTTTCTGTCATGATGTTCCTGTTGGAATCTACTTTCTTTAAGTAAATTTCCTTCATTTGTGAATTATTTAAAAGTAGAATTGTACAGTCATGCCGTTTTTAAACTTAATTATGATAAAATACGTAATGACTGTATAATGATCTAATATTGAATAATTGTGCTTTTTGGCTGGTGCACGCTCAGTAATTTATCATCATTAAAATCATCAGGCAAATTTTGTGAAAAGTTGCTGCTGAGTTGGTGGAGCAGTTTATTAGACCATATCATAGACTTTGCCACCTGTCAGTTTGCATCTTTAAAATAACACCCTCATTTTTTAAAAGCGAAAGATCTTGAAGTGCGTCATACCATTAGCTAACTCTTTGTGACTTGTGGTAGTTTTTGTTGAGGGGTTGCAGTTATTCCTACAACTCATAAGAACCCAAACAAACAATAACAAGCAAAAGCCATATGAGTGTAAGTTTGGGATGTGCAAGGTATGCTAGATCTTTCAAACTTTATTAAAAAATAAAGTTGTTCCTAGGCAAAAGCATCAGACTGCTAAATTTTAATCTTGAGGACATTTCTTATTACAGTCTTAGATCCTTGCCCCACAAAAAATAAAACAAAATTGGGATCAATAATGAAAATGCTGGTACAACCATAAATAGAGTTGTTCGGTTGAATTTAGCCTAAAGTAGTGTGGTTTTTTCTCTTTGTAAAAATAAGCATTTAGAAAGATTCAGACTTCCACAAATTTGAATTAGAAAAGAAATTCCATATGAGTTTTTAAACATTCCCTACCATTGTTTGAAATCCAAACATTAACACTTTTATTAATGATATTGAAGAAAACATTATCATCACTGATAAGGTTTGCAGATGACACAAAAATGGGTAATAATAAAGAGGACAGATCACCAATAGCAATCTGAAACACTTGGTAAGCTGAGTACAATATGTGTTTTGCTGGCTAAATGTAAATGCATAGATCTAGGAACAAAGAGTGAATGCTATACTTCCAGAATGAGAGATTCTATCCTGGGAAGAAGTGACACTGAAGAAGATTTGAGGGGCAGTGTGGATAATGTGAGCTTGCAGTGCGACACTGTGGCCAGGAGTACTGATGCAATCCTTAGATACATAAACAGAGGAATCTCAAGTAGGAGGAGAGAGGTTGTTTTACCTCTCTATTTGGCACTGCTGCGACCACTTCTGGAATACTTTGTCCAGTTCAAGAAGGTTGCTGATAAATTGGAAAGGCGTCAGAGAAGAGCCACAAAAGAGTATTAGAAAACGTGCCTTTCAATGCTAGACTCAAAGAGATCAATCTATTTAGCTTAACAGAAGGAAGAATAATGACTTGACTGCAGTCCGTAAGTACCTACAGGGGAAAATATCTAATAATCTCCTTTTCCATCTAGCAGAGAAAGATATGACATGATCCAGTGATTGGAAATTGAAGCTAGACATATTCAGACTGGAAATAAGGTGTAGATTTTTAAAGGTGAGAGTAATTAACTATTGGAACAACTTATCAACATTCATGGTAGATTCTCCAATGTTCATGGTAGACCATTTTAAAATCAAGATTGGATGTTTTTCTAAAAGCTGTGCTTGAGGAATTGTTTGGGGAAGTTCTGTACCTCTGTTATGCACCAAATCAGACAAGATGATCACAATGGTCCATTCTCCACTTGGACTATAAGAACATTCAGCACTGAGCTAGTGTGAGAGCCTGAAGGTGAAACTAACTAGAAAGTGACTATAAATGAGACACACTATATACATATAAATGGGAGTCTTTTTTGAGACAGAAGAATCCCATGCAGTTGGAGACCGACTGGCTAGGCAGCACTTCTGCAGAAAAGGACCTGGGTGTTCCAGTGGACAAGAAGTTAGATATGAGTCAACAATGTGCCCTTATTGCCAAGAAAGCTAATGGCATATTGGGCTGCATTAATAACAGCATTGCCAGCAGGTCAACGGAAGTGATTATTCACCTTTATTCGTCACTGGTGAGGCCTCATTTGGAGTACTGTGTCCAGTTTTGGGCCCCCCAGTACAGAAAGAATGTGGACAAATTGAAGAGAGTCCAGCGGAAGGCAACGAAAATGATTAGAGGGCTGGAGCACATGATATATGAGGAGATGCTGAGGGAACTGGACTTGTTTAGGCTGCAGAAGAGAAGAATGAGGGTGGATTTGATAGCAGCCTTTAACTACCTGAAAGGAGGCCCCAGGGAGGATGGAAATTGGCTGTTCTCAGTGGTAGATGACAGAACTAGGATAAATGGTCTCAAGTTGCAGTGGGGGAGGTCTAGGTTGAATATTAAGAAATAATTTTTCATTAAGAGGGTAGTGAAGCATTAGAATGGGTTACCTAGGGAGGTGGTGGAATCTCTATCCTTAGATGTTTTTAAGGTGCAGTTTGACAAAGCCCTGGCTGGGATGGTTTAGCCCTTGTTTAGCCCTGGCTGGGCTTGGTCCTGCTTTGAGCAAGGGGTTGGACTAGATGACCTCCTGAGGTCCCTTCCAGCCCTAATCTTCTATGATTCTATTAAATGAATGAAATAGACTATCCAAACTGAGAAAAATGTTTGTAGAGTGAAATTCCCTTCCCCTGTACTAAACCTGAATTATTGGGATTTATGCTGGTAAATTGTGTAGGTGTTTGGGGCGCTGGGGTGACATGCAGGGTCAGGATGACATTTATAGTCTCTCTTCTCTGTGGGAATAGGCTCAGAGAGTTGGAGTAAAAGCTGCAGTTTTTCTGTGCCAGTTGAGAGATAGAGGTCCCCTTGCATGACCACTCTGATTACAGCTCTCCCTGATCATGCTCTCAGCAGAAATGAGGTGACATGAAGAGCCTTGTGTAGGTCCTTTACACCAAGGTAAATCTGAGCCAGAATAATGAAACATAAATAGTGCAAAGTAAAAGAAATAGTTGAAATAGTTTCAGTTTTAGTATCCTAAGGTGCTGTTTATAAGAAATGCAAAGATTTTGGGGAAGAGGAGTGTGTAGAGGGCAGGTCACCTTTAAGTCTAGCAGTGTGAAACACATTGCTACTGTTTCATTATTACCACCTTCCTTTAATACAAGGAGAATGAGGGAATGAATTGAGAACAATTCCCCACCCCACACACCCAAAAAACCCCAATCCCAGTAGAATAAAACATGCTACCCACTGTGTCTTAATCATGATGTCATCTACAAGAATCTTAACCTGGAAAGTCCAAGAGATAGATGTCATTCTCAGTCCATCTTTGCCCATCTGTGCAGAATGGAAGAGAGGCTGTGTCATGGTCATGTTGGTTGAAATGGAGTCAGATTGTTAAGAGGAATTTTCTAAAACACTCTGAAGTTTGAAACTCAGCTTACTGCTAGATAGAGTGATTCCTGGGTTGTGGTCTCAGAGGAGGGCTATTTCCAGCCTGACTTTCTGCAGTGTACAATTATTGTCACTGTAGATGCCAGTACATGGAACAAGCCACTTCTTCAGTAAATCACATTGAATTTCTTTGATTTAATTGCTTACATTTGCCAGGATTAAAAAAAATACATCATGTCTATTCAATTCAAAGCAAATAAATCAGGGAGGAGGTCAATAACTAACCTCATTGAAATAGTCTGTGCAAAAAGTGGTGTTAAAGTGAATATAGCAATTAGACAAGAATTAATTAAAAAGTTCCACCTGCAACATGTTAAATAGCTTTAGTGGACAGCTGAAATTGCTCCCAGTATGTGTCAGTACACACTCGCCAACACTCTCAACTTCACTAATATTCCAAAAAGCATGCACCATATGATTCAAAAGTGAGTTAAATTCGAGGTCTCAACAGAAACGAAATTCTTAATTGCAGCCTAAGACACATTACTCATGGTAGCAACAATAATGGAGGCTATACCACCTACGTAAATCATGAGGTGTGCTGGCATGTATTTGCCTGTATTTCTAAGAGATAATCAAGCTGAAATGGCCTTGACTGGGCTAATACTAAAAAATAAAGGGTAAAAGTTTCATTTTAGTGAATGGGGATTTAGCTGCACAAATCCACTAGGTGTCTTAATGCTAAATCCCTGTATAACAGATTGAAAGTGCACCTCTAACCGCAGGCTTCTTGATGAAAGGCATTATTGATGGACACCTAGCTAATCTTACTATTGATTATAGTAGCAATTTATTGGAAGTACCATTGGCTATACCATAGCTTTGCTATGAAATGAATAAACATTTTCAAGATCTTCAATAAGGCAACAGGTAGAGTTGAATGTGCCCCACCCACCCCCAAGAATCCAGAATTTAGATCCTCAGATGCCTCTGAGTTCTGGTAGACACCCTAGAGAAAGAGAGAGTAGGAGATATAAATAGCTTTCTGCCACCCTTCTACTCCCCCCACTTTCCAATTCTGGGGTGGGCTGGCTTGCTCTAACTTGTGTTCCACTGGTCCAAGATATCTGAAGCACAGTGTTCTCTGGCTATGCCCTCTCCCACACTTGATAAGACCCCAGAATTCCCGCTGTACTTAATTTAGTTTTGCAACTGGCTTGTGGAACATCAAAGAGATTGTAAATGTTTGTTTATGTTAGTACTGCACCAACTATGGCACCAAGGCTACAGCAAATTTCTTATCTCTATGGAAATTTGCTTCATGGGGAAAATTGATGAGTTTGAACTATTTTGCATGTAAAGCTATTTGGTGATTTATTTTTCATTTTCTAGGTAAATAAGATATGTTGAACTAATGAGTCTGAAATTATTAGTAGAAGTAATTATACATATAGAGTAAAAACAAAGGAATTGTGATAAATGTTAATAGACTCTTTTAGTACTACTTTGTCTCGGTTTCTGTTAAATAGAACAAGCCGTTAGTGTATGCTAGAGGACTTGGAAGTTCAACTTCTTTCAAATATATAACTTCTGGAACACAAGCAGATTTTAAAAATATGTGCTGCTACTGTGAATTGACAAGCATAGCTACCAGAATGAAATCCACTTACATCATGAAAGAGAATTGAATATCTGGAGCTCTCAGGGCTTTCAAGTGCATCTTAAAATGCTGTTTTACTCTCTAAGAATGACAGTGTTGGTTCCATGTTTGTGTCCTGAGGACTCCATATCAAATGTGACTGGTTTCCAGGTAAAAACAGGTTGGATTTTTTCCTCCATCAAATGCCAGCACTGCGAACTCTGTGTCAGTTTCTCAGTTATGATCTGGCCCCATGATATATTGCTTATAAAGCACAAAGGGGCTAGACTCTGCCTGCAAATGGCCAGTGGATAATTCTCCTGGTAGAGGGGAACTCTCAGCTGGCAGAGCCAGCTCCAACTTCAGCTGTCTCATACACCCTGACACATCCATGCCAGCATAAGACCATTTACTTAAATTGTAAGCTTCTTGAGACAGGGGTTATCTTTTTTGTTCTATGTATAGCATCTAACACAATGTCGTCCCAATCTGTGACTGGGGTTCCTAGATGCTGCTGCAATACAAATAATAATGAGGAGTGCTAGGTGAGAGAGGTGTGATAGAGTATAGCTTTGCTACACTAATCCTCCAAAGCTGTATGTTCCCTAAGACAGCAGCTCTTCTAGACTGCTCTAATTCTAACTCTGGGCCAGCACAGACTTTAGATCAGGGAGTTGAAATCTACTTCCCTGTGTCAAGCAGAACTTGGCCAGTATGAAGAGTCTAGCCTTCAGTCCGAGAGTCCAGCTGGGGTTCTTTCCTCCTCACATATCATCACTACTAGTAAAGAAAGTGTGGGCCAAATTCTACTTTCCGATATACATATCTGTAGCCACCTTGTCCTTCAGTGGGATTGCACAGATGTAACTGAAGGTATAAGTTAGCCTTCTGCTGAAGGTGACACATGGAATGGGCTTTATTGTCTAAGGTTGTTTACCAGGACTGACATTTAGAACTGACTTTTTTTAAAACTTGACAATCTGAGCAAATCGGGTAAGGAGTCAGTGAAACACAACAAACATGGAGTCCTACCGTCCCATCTTTAGAGTCACTTTTCCAAGAAGAACTTAGCTTTAAGGAATGTCCAACGGAATCTGGGTCAGACAGAAAAAGATAGTGAGAAATGGCTGAGTGTGTGTGTTCCCCATTTGGAGAGTTTTACTTTTACTTTGGAAATAATTATGATAAAACAGAAGTTCAGCCACGCTTCATCCACAAATGGGAATTTCCTATAAAATCATTGTGAAAATCCTCATTTCCAAGTTAGGCATTGAAGGAGGGTCCATAAGCCACTGGGAAAGTTTACATAGGGAGAAAGGAGAGCTAAAGATCTCTGATCTGTGTGGAAGATGTTTGTACCAACTTTCTCTCCGCTGCAAATCCTGTCAATTTGTGGCTTTGTTTTTTCCAAGGTCTGGTCAAGTCACATTCATTTGTCATGTGTCCTGAAATTTGATGGAAGACAACAATTTAAAGCTATAGTCTACAGGAATTTGAGATGGTCAAACTGGTATGGAGAAAATAAGAACAGTCCTGATCAAAGCCAGTCACTTTTGAAGGTGTGGATTAATTTTGGTTACGTAACCCCTCTACCTGATTTAAGACTCTGTCCCAAACACAGCCTTACCTTTGCTGATAACGTTATATACAAAGGGGTTTTTTTTGCTATTATGATTGCCACTGCTGGTTACTACCTTCAAATTTTATACACCACTGACCTGGTTGAGCCTCTGAGAGGCTTGAAAGGTTTTTAACTATTGGGCAGTCAATGTTCAGCAAAGACTGTCAGAGAATATCAGCAAAGTGGAAGGCAGTTTACTATGGCTCTGGGAAAAGAATGGAGCTGGTTGTGAGCTAGAGAGGTGAAAATAGAGGGGCTGAAGTGTGGAGGAAAAATAAAAAGTAATGGTGACTGGAAGTCACTAGAACTGTATTGTGAGGACCAGAGAGAGTGCAAGCTGATTGTGCTAGCAGAAGGGCAGGATGGAGCACATGACAGAATTTGGGTTGGATACCTCAAACTGCATCACAGGGCTTGTCTATATGAATAGATAAGTGAGCAGCAAGTTGAGGTGTAACTCTACCTCACGCTAGTAAGCCATGTGGATCCTGCTGCCATACACTAAAAGTTTGCTTGTGTGCACTGATCTACTCCAGTTTCAAAATGGGGTAGATCAAAGTGCGCTACAGAACTTTTAGTGAATGGCAGTAGGGACCATATGGACACTTCCAGTGTAGCAGACTACAGTGAGGAAGATTTACACCCCAAGTTTGCCATGCACTAATTGTTAATATAGACAAGCTTCTGGGAAGGCCAGCATGATCCAGTAAATAGAGCACTAGGCTAGGCACTGCCACTGATGTGTTGTGTGACCTTGGGTAGGGGACTTAACCTCTCTGTTTCTGCACCTTGTGGCAGGGTCAGGCCTGACGGTTTTGCAAGGGTCCTGGAAGGCCGGTATGTTAGCCCCAGGCTCCACAGAGCTTTATACCCTGGGTGACTCAGCAGGAATCAGAGTAGGCAGTTGGGCCAGCTGGGGCTGCCTAACCAATTAGGCCAGCTGGGGCCAATTAGGTAACCCCGCCCCAAACACTTAAAGCCTACCTCACCAGACAGTCAGTGTGGAGAGTCAGGAGCGTGGAGTGAGGAGGAGAGGAGTTCGGAGATTAGAGATTGGAGGTTGGAGGTTTACAGGTTGGAGGGTTTGCGGAGCAAGAGCCAACAGGGAGGGGTTGGCAGAGTCAGGGTACGGGCAGGCCGCCCACGGCCGGCAGGCCGCCGCCTGTAGCCTACAGAGGCGTGGGGGCTTTGCCTGCCGCTTCTCCAGTCTCTTCGGGGCGGATCGGGTCCATTCCCTCCCCGAAACCTTCCCC
>ML675609.1:40888619-40916309 GCA_007922155.1 Mesoclemmys tuberculata | reverse complement strand
CCCCCCCCCGGTGCCACCTTGCCACAACCTATACAATGAGGATGATACTTACCTTTCTTTGTACAGTGCTTTGAGATCTATGGAAGACAAGTGCTGTATAAGTGTTAAATATGATGTTAATGGAAAGCTGGACTTGCTTGACTAATGGACATGATTTGATTTAGAAAGAAATTGGAGTATTTCTGCTCCCTGGTCAGTTTCCAGTCTGAATGTTTGTGGTTCGAAGTTCAGAATTCACTCCCCATGAATGTTCTCAAATGTGCTTATAAAATGTGCTGATTCCATTAACATTTCTCTCAATAAATTCTTACTACGATATTCAGAGATCGCAAATACAAAAGAAACGTGAGCAAAGATGAAGCACATTTCTTTTTCTTTCTCTGCTTCTTTTAATTTGAGTGGATGGGGTAGAGGTCTTTTGTAATTGCCCTCTGAGTCTGAACCGTCTTTAAATTTGCCCACCACTAAGTTCATCTTTTTTCCTCTAGAGTGGTGAAATATATGCCAGTGCAAGCTATTTTAAATGTTGCTTTGGAAACCTGCAGTTGATTCAGATAATGGAACACATTTTTTGCCTAGCCAACTATAGAGAATCAGTCAAACTTCATAACATAATCCACATTTTTCACCCAAAGTGTTGGAAATCAGAATTCTGTCTTCTAGCAGCACTCCATGCAGACTGGTTCAGATAGAGTGCTACAATCTAGTTAATGAAGTGTGCTAATAGTAATTAATTTGACTCAGTTTATTATAGAATGACAATGTTCCTTATTCCTAGTCCATTATATTGATGTATAAATGCAAGGAATATTATAGAATAATTAGGGCTTAGGGTGTAGTTGTAGGATATTTCAGAATCCATGGAGGAGCTTCTCTATGCTGTGTAGCATATAACATTTTTATATACATAATTTATTTGACAGTTTAAAAAATAAATATATTTGGGGGGAGAGGAAATCATCCTTTAGCCTCCCTTAAAACGTCCTGAATATTGTGCCCTGATTAAAATGGATTCTGTGCCTGACTTTTGGATATGTGGGTCATGCGGAAACTTCTTTTAAATCCATGAACACAGCATTTCTGTGTGTTAACTCTAGCAGAAGGTAAAGTTTTGCTAAAGCCTTGTAATTGCATTTCCAGCTGGATCCTTGAACAATTTACTTTTGAGACAACAAGTTTCCACACCTTACAAAAAGAAATACTTTCTGTCTTTCTATAGAAAAATTATAACACTGTTTTTATATGAAATAAATTCAGAAATACACTTACAAATAAAGATACTTGCACAGTATGATTTAAAACTAACAAGAGACAACCTTCAAAATACAGCAGAACAAATTTATAGACAAAGGTAGCTAGCTAAATCTTTGATTTTTCCTTACTCTGAGATAAATCCCTGAACTATGCTTCCTCCAAAACCTCAATTTACCTGGGCTTTGTGGCAATGGAAGAGAAATGGAGCCTGATCCTCCCATGAGCAGCTACATAGCTTCTATGCAGCTTTCCAGGGCTGCCCTGTACAGAGGAGGTGGAGCTCATTTGGTGCTTACATTACTATTTGTGAAAGTGATAGCTGAAGGGGAGTGACAGCTGGGAGGCTGTAGCAGTGCCCTCTCTAATATCTGAGCAGGTGGGGGGAGGGGGTGGGAGGAAATGGGGTGAAGGCAGGGATGGGGGAAGAGGCAAAGTTCTTAGTTGTCTGACAGCCAGAACACTGTATGGGCCATAACCCCTAGATCCAGTGAGGAAGGATATCTGCACGCCGCTCAGTGCAGTCAGGGTGTAAGTGGAGGACAAGTTACTTCAACCTCACTTACAAGCTGTGCTTTTCTGTTTGCTCTGACTGGTTCATTCTCCCATACAGCTTCTGTGTGAAGATATTCCATGGAGCATTAACAGGGAGAATCTCTGAAGGGTCCTTCAAGGACAAAAAGCAGCGTTTGCAGGAGCTCCCTGTTCTCCAGAGCCGTTCTGTAGATTTCAATCCAGGGATTTTGCATTGCTCTTACTTACTCAGGACTGATCAGATCAGTGTTGAACAGGCACATGTAGGAATAAGGGAATTACTTCCCTTACTTCTGTGCGTCAGAGTTGCAGAATACTTTCAACTCCCATTGCAGGCAAATGTCAGTTTGTGTAAGAATTTGTCTCTACTGAACAATGATGATAGTCAGAGGAGCTCAGCTTCTTGGAAACCTGGTCATTGAGAATTTCAATCAATTTCTGAAAACTAATCATTATAGTAATAACAATAATGGTTAGCTTTAGTGGAACTATCCCGTTTTAACAGCAGCTGGAGATCAGGCCCATAATATCATCTTTTCATAAGCTTTTGAGAAAGCAGCGAAGGATTGGTTCTAGTCTCTCAGACTCTTGAACTATCAACAAAATAGATCACTCATGAAATAAAAATGCAAAATAATCCATAAATGTGGGTCTAATTCATTCTGGTGAAAACCAGCTCTTACAAAAATTGCAATTAATAGTATTTCTAAACTTCCATATATGTTAATAGGATTTATTTAATATAATTCAGGGGATGTCTGTGAAAGCTTTTCATGTCAGCTCCTTTTTAAATTCACTGCAAGGTTCTATTTTAAGATGTAAAGCTGTGTTTTCAAAGCTATTGTCCTATATATTTTATAAATTCTAGCTACCGTTTTACTAGTGGGAACTGGCAGTGCCAGCTCAGGCCTTAGTTTTCATCCAACCACAGCTCAAAGATTGCACACTCTAGTATAAGATGTAGGAGCAAAAATAAATGATAAACTAAACCGTGTAACACAAATAGAAATATATAAGAATTATTATTATTTGTATTGTAGTGTAGTGCATCGGCGCCACAGTCATAGACCAA
The DNA here is from genome assembly GCA_007922155.1 of Mesoclemmys tuberculata. Lineage (NCBI taxonomy): Eukaryota > Metazoa > Chordata > Testudines > Chelidae > Mesoclemmys > Mesoclemmys tuberculata. The sequence goes on along the minus strand of ML675609.1, from coordinate 40,913,452 downwards.
AATACATACAAACACTTAACAAAAACATGATTCCTGTCCTGATGGGGATTACAATCTAAGTACTTTTTAAAACAAGAGATAACATGTGGCATACCACAGACAGACGGGTGAAGCATAAGGACACCATGAAAAATAAAAGCTGAGTTAACTTTGTGAGCAGAATCTTCACTTCTTCAATTTTATTAATTTATTTCCATCATGTTCAAGCACAGTCTGCTTTTTAGATTTGTCTAATGTACAGTATGTTCATTGGCCACCCTTTGTACCAAGAAAAGAGGATTCAAATCTCATTTTATCAAAAGAAAAGTTTGTCTAAAGCAAATCTTTTCATCTGTAATCTGTACCATTACAAATTCATATTCAATAAGTTCATACCACTTTGGTCCAGACATGCTGTGTGTAGTTGTAGCTTATTAGGAAGTATTTATTACATGTTCCCCTCAATTTCCAAACCACAGAGGGTGTGAATCTGTGATAGCTATCAGCTTGAAAACCAGTCTCTTTAGCTTCATCTTTAGAGACTCTTGTTTTTAGCTTTGGAGGTCCCTGGTTTGATCCTTGTGGTATTGGCCAAGATGGCAGTCATTGCATAAGTAGCTAAGGGCTGTAACTAACTTTTATCCTCCATGGATTGAGCATAGAGGGAGCTTATAATTCAGACTAATGAGTGAGTTAGAAATACTGGTTTGTACAATTATAGGCTCTCTGATTCACATAGTCATTCTCTTGGTTAAATCATGCTTTTAAACACTCTCTTCTTTATTTGCCTACAAATATTTCCTCCGTGCTTCCTTATTTTAAAGCTTTATTGAAAGTGATACCTTGGCTTTTAATAAAATAATACTTAGTACAATCTCAGGTGTTGATTTTGAATATTAATTCAGATATCAACTATCCAAACCATACTACATGGGGTTTTTTTATACCAAGCATACTAGATAGACTCTTCTTGTGTTTTAATGACATGATGATGATGGGTTGATACATATGTGTACTAGTAGATAATACATCAAGTTTTATCTATAAGAACAGTGTCATTCCTAGTTCTCACCAGCCAGGTGGACTGTAGGAACTAGAATATTCGGTATTTGATCCATCAAGTTCCTTGCTGGGTAAGATTTCCAAAATGAGGGTTTGGTTTGGTTTGGTTTGGTTTGGGGATGGGGTGGGGGTGTGTTTAAAAAAATAATAATAATTCTGATGGGATATACACAAAAATCCTTTTTTATTGTTATAGATGTATTATCTTTTGCCCAGAAACTTCTTCAAAAGCCAAAAATTTCCTGTAAAGAAGGAAAAAATACCCCACAAAAATAAAAACTAGATTGCGATAGAAATGGACAATGCTATTTTAAGAACATTTTCATCCATGTGACACAGCCCAGCTAAAATTTTAGATTTGTTCAGTTCATATTTTCCACTTCATGGTGGCCAGCTATTTAGGATTTTTTTCCACTGAGGAAATGGGAAAAAGAATCAGGAATAATTGGGGCAAATGACAGTTCTTCCCCTATACAACAGTCCTCATACATATCCCTGGAAAACCAATCCACTTACTAGATCTGACTTATTAGATCTCCTGCCTTTTCCCTTTTTTGCCAGGAGAAATAATGGGTGGTAAGAAAGAAGGTTCTATGCTAGTTGTCTTAATTGTTCTTTTTGATTTTTGGAATTTGGCAGAATAGAGAGCTTGCTTTTTTGAGAGAGAGAGAGACAGAGCTCTTCAGAAAATTCACTGTAGCTCCAGCAAAAGAAAGTATGTATTTACTGCAGCAGCATGATTTTTACCTTTGCAGACTATAGCATTGATTGATGAGCACTGTATATAGTAGAAAAAGTAGGGAATATAAGGACCAGAGAACTGGCGGTTTCTTTTTCTATGAAGTCTATTTTTGCATATTGAATGTTTCTAGTGAGAAACAGAAGAGTTAATGATCCTTACAATGACAAGTCCAATATATATTAAAAATGAGTTTTCTTCCTAGCTTTGAACAGATATTTAAAGATTAACTTAGTCAAGTCAGAAAGGATCTTTTCAAAGAGACAGGTAATATTACAATATATCTCCCAATAACAAGTTTCTGTGATAGCACCTGATATTATTCAACCAAAAGATTGGTTTGAGATTAGCCTTATTTTAGATGAAGATATACAATACCTTTTGGGGTGAGGTATAGAGAATTCTGATCATAACCATCATAACCAATAGCCTGTTTTGGTTCTCTTACTAATTTTCTAACTAATAATGCGGATGTTTGGGGCTTATTAAAAATAGTCATTATACCAAGAGTTAGGATGAATGCTGTCTACTCCTAGTGGCAGTATAAAGGCACTAAAGACACAGAAGATGTGGTATTGTGTTCAGCTATCTCTCCTTGTATAAATGAGCTTCTGGAAGAGAGTTCAGATAAAATGTATCTATGCAGCTCTTTTTCCTCATAGAATGAAACAAGGGAAGCCAATTTCCATCTTTCTTTGATTTTTCTTGGGGAGTGGAGAGGAGTTTTAAGGTAGCAATAACTTTCTACCAACACTGGTAAATTGTGATGAAATTTTCTTTCCTGTTTTAGTTTTCTCAAATTAATGCACATTTGTCAGCTTCATCTGTGGATTTTCATAAGAAGAAAATATATGAACTGCATTGTTTGGCTCCTTATCACACATTAATTTTTTGTTAATTGAAAACTCAGTTGGGTCTTTCTTTTTGAGGCTGGATTTAACCTGAATTTATGTAGGTTACTATATTGCTTTATTCTGGCAATTTACTTACTGTTGGTAATGAACAGCTGTAAATTATAATTACACTTCTTAATAGATGCCATTAAGAGTGCTCTGTGATCACACAGGACTTGATATTGCAGCTAAGAGGATAATGCTGTAGGTAAAAAGAACAAACTAGCGTTTCATTAAGAAGACAGTATTAGTAACGATACAGGACACCTCTAGTTTTGAGACAAGAGTTAAAACAATTTTTGTTAAATGAATCACTACCCTACAAATGATCCCACTTCCTCTTGGTGCTTTTTCCTCATAGCGTTGGATATTATAAGTCTTTATACTTGGTTCTCTGTTGGTATTTTATTTTAATGTCATTAGTAACTTCTGTTGTCTTTATAAAGAAACTCAAATATTCCCGAGATTCAGAGCTGTAGATTTCAACTCCTCTTACTCCCAACAAGAATTAAGAAAAGGGGACAGAATTAAGGATGAATTGAGAATGTTATCTCTGATTTTCCTAACTTTTAAGGGTGAGAATTAAATGCAGGATATAGTTCTTCTTGGTGTCCCTAAATGGTAAATAAACTATATAATATTACATGCATAGGTATTTATAAATAACAAATGGAGTTGAAATACAATTAGATCCACTGTATGTAAGTCTCAATCCTGAAAACATCTAGGCATATTTAATCTGAAGTGTGTGAATAGTGCTTTTTTCATAAGTTATAGCTATTACACAAATTCACTTGAAACAACTTAAACCTTATTGTGCAACCTACAACATTCTTCTGATGCAAGGGGAAGATTGCAACACCTTTCTCAATATTTTGTTCCATAAAATCTAATTTGAAATCCTCTTTTTAGTTTGCTATTGCTACTGCTGCAACTTTTATAGTCTAGGAAATGGGACAAAGTACAGGGCCTACTTCAATTCCCATTGAAATTACTGGAAGTTATGCCGTATGCTACAAATGACCTGATCTTCAAAGGAGCCGAGCAATGCAGCTTCCAACGGAAGAAGGCTCCAATGGAAGCAAGATTGGATGCAGTCTGTGCAGATATGGCTCCATAATCTCAGACATTCTTGTGATATCTGCAGACCCTTTGACTGAAAAGGAAATCCTTTTATTTTAAAAACAAGAATTTAGAACTGAATGGCTGGAATAGGAGCTGCTAGCACAGCAGGCTGCCAAGTACACCATTTCTTCAGTACTGTGGATTTACACTCAGGAATTCCAATAAAAAGTTACAGAGCACAATTCTGGAGTCCTTTGCTATTAACTTCAGTGGGAGCTGTGCTTCTGCCAGGAATCCAGAGTCAGGCGCATTGATTCTAACCACCATGCATTCACTAAAAAGGATTTGAGGGGGTTTCATGTAAAAATGTGGAGCTTGTGAAAGTTGCCAGTAAAGAAGAGGAAGGTAAGCAAAAGATAGTCATCTTCCAGCATTATATCCTTTCAGTTTTTACTGGGCAATATTCTGTATTTATGCTTTTATTTCTGGATTTACTAAACTTCTCAGGTCGTATTCCTGTTCTGATTTTATTTCAATGGGAATGCAGCATCTGACTTAACATGTGTTGTAGAAATTGCTTTACTACTCTAGCGTTACATAGAAAAAGGCCATCCTTGCAATTTTGCCCTTTTAATTACACATACCTATCTTGCATTTTGCTATGGAATTTAAGAACATAACATGAAAATGGCCATAGTGGGTCAGACCAATGATCCATCTAGCCCAATATTCTGTCTTCTGATGGTAGCCAGTACCAGATGCTTCGGAGGAAATGAAGAGAATGGAACAATTATTGAACGATCCATCCCTTGTCATCCAGTCCCAGCTTCTGGCGGTAAAGTGTAGAGACACCTCAAGCATGAACCATCTTGCATCCCTGACCATCTTGGCTAATAGCCATTGATGGACCTATCCTCCATGAATTTATCTAATTATTTTTAACCCAGTTATACTTTGGGCCTTCATACCATTCTTCTGAAAATGGCATCCACAGGCTGACTGTGCACTGTGTGAAGAAGTACCTATTTATGTTTGTTTTAAACCCTGCTGCCTATAAATTTAATTGGGTGACCCCTGCTTCTTGTGCTAAGTGAAGAGGTAAACAACATTTCCCTATTCACTTTTTCCACCCCATTCATGATTTTACATCCTCTGTGGTGAAGACTGATGCAAAGAATTCATGTAGCTTCTCCTAAGGCCTTGTCTTCTCTGAGTTCTCCTTTAGCACCTTGATTGTGCAGTGGCCCCCACTGATTGTTTGATTGTGTGGTTTATCTGATGGACATTTCAAATTCCAACATTGCTGTGAATGAAATTATTTGTTTTAGATCTCATTAATCGAAGGAATTGAGTTCCCATGAATTTTACCACCGTATCCTAATATGAGGCGCAGATGCTATAGTGCTGAGTGCATGAGAAATACCATAGACGGATAGTTATATTAAAGGGAGGAAAAGTAGGAAGAAGAGACAGGGGAGTGATGCTATGAAAATGTTACTGCTGTTTTGAGGATGAACACATTCTTATGCATGAGCTATGCAGGTCTTTCCAAGCCAAATTACAATAATCAAGTATTCATCTTAATCACGTTTTTGTATGTGCCTCTTGTTCTGATCAGGTTTTGTCCTGTTTTACACTGTCCTGGGCATTTTTCCCATTCAAAGTATATTTGTTACTATGGAAACTATGAAGTCATTGGTACAAATGGAGCTTATTGGTCTGAACGAGGTGCAAGATGAGTCGATCCAGAGAGTGATTTGAAAATGTATACTATGGTTATTGGAAAAACAGGTGATTGTGATTGCATTAGTGATATAAATATATGCAATCTGAACGATATAAAACAATGGCAGTTTTATTCTGTTTCTTTCAAATTTTATTAAAGCACCAAGGAAAAGAAATGAGCAGCCTTAATTGAGGTCCTTTGGAGACAGCATTTTTAAAATTGGTTCTTTCAAGTGCTACAATTTGTATAGCAAGTAGTATTTCTACCCTTAAATGTATATGTATTAGTGTAAGTAGTTAACATTTGCAGTCCAAACAGTTGTAATTGCCTCATTATTATTAAATATTTATAGCACTCAAAGGCCCTATCTACAGTGGGGCAATGCACAAACACAGAAAAGAGATATCCCTGCCAGGAATGGCTTATTCATAGATTGGATATGTAAAAAAGTCATGTAATTGCTGTGGGCAGGATTGCGCTCTGCCCTTAAGACACTGCAGATGCAGATAGGTCACAGCATGGGGAAGGCATCCATTGCAAGTGGGTAAGGAGTGGATAGTTAGATAGATAAAAAAGATGGGTGGAGCCTTTTGTATCTCTCCAAAGGTCTTGTTAGCCCAGCTGACTTGGCCCAGAATGGGAAGTGATCTGCTACTTGAAGAGAGCCCTGGAACAAGGAGGAAACAAAGGAGGGAATTTTTATTACTTTAGGATTCATAGTTAATCTCCTGGTATTACCCCTTACTTAGTGCAGATAGTAAAGTTACACTCCAGATCTGTATGATTACCATTCAGATAATTTTTTTTCTTCTTGTCATGTTTTTCACACACTTGGAGGGAGGGAAAGATCATTGTAATAACGTATTGTATTAAACAAATACAAAAGTGTTTCATATAAAATAAAGGATTAACACATCCTGGTCATCAGAATACAGAAAATAGAGCAGAGTTGAGAAGGGGAGAGGTTGAGAGAGGCCCCACTCTGCAGCTGAATTTGTGTGGGCTCTGTATGGGAATAAGGATTCCCTGCATCAATCCAATGGCAGGATCAGGTCCACAGTGGGGAGGTGTTAATTAATGCCTCATATTTAAATGTAATGCCTGTTAGTTTAAAGGCATATCTTTGTCATTCAGATGAATTTCAGTCTGTCTTCCATGGCCCAGAGAGAGTGAATACGAAAAACTTGTCTATTTTATTTCTTGTTGGTCCATTGAAAAACATCGCTCAAGTCTTCTTATAGTTTTTAATCTTTGTATTCTGGACTAACATCATAACGAGTGCTATGTACTGCACCTTCATATTAGCTAAAGATAAATGAGAGTGTGGAACCATAAATTTAAACTGAGCTGTAGCTTAATAATATAGGTCTTGGGGTATGTGATAGCTGTACCCATCTGACCTTTCCCTGTCATTTTTGTTAACCATTTATAGTCTGCCTCTGATAAGTAGATTGACTGACTATTAATTCACAAAAAATTTAATAAACTTATAATTGTTTCTAATATTATGGTAGGATATAGAAATCTTAGTCAGGCTCAGGGCTCCTTTGTGTTAGGTGCTATATAGATACATTGCAGGACAAAGCTCCTGTCCTGAAGAGCTTAGAATGAACTCCTACCCCTTTTGAATCAGAGGGAGCCTGTATCTATTCGAGAAGCCAGTTTTACATCCATAACATCTTCCTCTTTTCCTTTTCACTCAGCAGAAGTCCTTCCACAGCTCTGGCTCTATGGAGTGGAGAAAGCCCTGACAACTCTGACTGAGAGGTGGTGTTGGAGTTGGCTGGTTCCTCCGTAGCCTTTACTGACTCAACTCCATAGGTAAAAGGTGTGGAAGTAAATACAGGCTGATGCTCTATCAGCATTCACTGTTTTTTTCTTCATGCTAGGGGACGTTCCACTTGCTGCAGTTGAGGAGCATTTAAGATCAGGACAGGGAGATCTGCAAGCACAAGTCCTTCTGCAGTTATTCCATCCAGAGGCAAGTGGGAACTGCAGAACTGGGTGGCAGGGTGGAGCTAAAAGCCACGCATGTGGGTGTCCCTTGTCTTAATTGGACCCTGAAATTTGTGTAGTTTAGTTTCACAGGTTGAGGACGTGGAGCTTCTCATGAAGAGGGAGAAAATCAACCCTCAATGAAAAAATGAGTGGAAAGCTCTATGAGATGAAACTCGGGCAGAAGGAGGGCAGGGGAGTGCTGCAGCAAGAACACTGTAGCATAACACACAGTATAAAACCCATGCTGACACACTTCACTGATACTGGATGCTCAGTATGAAACATTAATGTGTAGAGTACTCAAAAACCAAGGCACCTGAAAACAGTGGGCACTTCCGAAAACATTGCTCTGAAGTTATGTTTTAGTGGTGTGATAGAATGCTTGCTCTCAAATTTATATATATTTTCATGAATGCAGAACAAAACACCACGAGGCATAATTATCAGTTCACAAGGCATAATCATCAAGAGCAAGAGATAATTTCAGCATTCATTCTACATAAAATCTGGAGATTTTATTGCAATGGGAATATGAATACTTGTGAGTAGTGATATTGTTACATGTGGGTGAAATGCCTTGGAAGGAATTAACATTAAAGAATTCTGAGGGGGGAATGTCCAACACTTACACTCTCTCAGCAAAGTATAATTAACAAACATAAATTTGGCTTGATTACAGTAATTGCACACTTTCAGTTTATAAGCCCATTGAAAGAGAAAAAATTCAAGGCCTGATTTGTTGTGGGAATGAACCCATGAGATCATAGTATCTTATTTCCAGTAGCATGATTTAAATTATTTAGGACAGAGGGGGGGGTAACCTAAAGTGGAATGAGATGTGAACAAAGTCTGACATAAAACGCATATAGTGCTTTGATATACATGCTCTAGGGACTGTACAACACTAACTAGCATGCCAACAGGAGATGAAACATACTGGTCCTGATTCACTCTCATAGGGAGGAAGGAGCTCTTGGGGAGCTCTTTACGGCTCCCAGTTCTCATGGCTGATCTCTGCTGGCTCTGATCCATTGTACAGATCAGAGCAGGCCTTGCTCTATATCAGCTGGCCCCAGGGGGGTGCACAAAGGGGGGCAAGCAGGGGAACAGGGCCCTCAATGATCACTGGAGGCACAGAACTCCTCCGGCCCCAGGGTGCGGGTGGGAGGGAAGAGTGAGCTCCGGCTAGGGCAGGGAGGTTGAAGGGGAGGGAAGAGTGATTCCTGGCCAGGCTGAGGCAGGCAAGGAAGAGCAAGCTCCTCCTCGGGGCTGGGGAGGGGTGTTGAAAGAGTGAGATCCAGTGCGGGGTGGGAGGCATAGAAAGTACTCCTTCAAAATGGGTTAATCATAAATTTATGCACACATCCCTGGCTGGCCATGACCCCCAAGGAATCATATACCATGTTGGGATTGCTGCTGTGCCTCTCACCACTCCTTACACTGAGGAAGGGAACGTCTGGGATAGGAGCCATGTACACTGGTTCTGTACTCATTGAGAGCTCCTCCTTCCCAGGAAAACTCTAAGCTGTGCAGCTTCAGCTGCTTTCTGGCTTGTTTGGCATCTCCCTAGTGGCCCAGAGGGGCCAAGATATGAAGTAGGGACAGTCCCAATATACCTTTTTTGTGGCATTTTCCTAAGGTTTTCTGAACATCCCTTTTCAAGGGTATGCCTGTACTTCAGTAAAAGGTATGACTGCCACATTTGAACCAGGTAGCTCTAAGAACAATAGCAAGGAAGCTACAGCAGCACAGGCTGTACAACCCTGTCTGGACCCTGGATGTGTACTTGAGCAGCTAGGGTGCACTGCCACCTGTACTGCTGTGGCTTCACTGCTACTGTTATTCTAGTACCTATATCAAAACCTGCTTGGGTATATCTACACCAGGTGCAGTCTCATTGCAGTATAGCCGTACCCTTAGTAACTTGGAAAAAGGTCACTTGCAAAGCAAGCTGAGGAGAACTATCACTGTTTCATCCCTATTGGGAGAAAACTATCTCCTCAAAGATAACGCCGTAAAGCTTTTAGAATTAAATGATAATTGAAATAAACAAAGAGGTACCTCCTATACTTTTCTCTGCTAGCTTTGTTGTGTACGCATGATAGGTTTAGTGGACTGCTCTGTCATATAAACACTGCATGTAGATTAGACAAGCTGCATCTGTTTGTTAAAAAGATTGGCTAATGTGGAAAATGAGCATGCTCTGAGACCTGTGAGCAGGGGAACTTGCTGTAGTAGTTATCTTGTTTGCTTAAAAAAAGACAGCTATTTTATACCTAACCTTATACCACTGCATGCGCTAGGAGTTCTGCTGCTTCTCCCACAGCTCATATCACTGGGGATGCTAGGGAGCAGATGCCCTCATAGACAAGGTGGTCCCCCCAATATGGCATTTGGTGTTTGCCCTATGTGGCATTGAGTGGTGAAAACCTGAATTTAAAAAGGAGGTGTCTCTGACCTGCCTGAACCTGTGTGGAGAGAACTTAGTCTTGAAGCTCAAAGGCTCAAGATATCAGTGTCACTGAGAGATTTGGATTAGACTTGGGTTCCAGTCACCAGGGAGAGTGAGCAGTCCTGGTGTCTTATCACAAGTGTGTGGCGGTTTGGTGTTTCAGCCTTTAGGAGGGAGATCAGGTTGACAACTGCAGTTTCCCCCTAGAGAATCAGGAGGGTGGTGACTATAGAGGAATTGCCTGTTCAGACAGATAGGTCCTTGAGACTGGAAAGTCCCTACCGGGAAGGGTTTTTATTACTAAAATGTATTTCCTCTGGAGAGTGCATGAAATCATAGATATTCAAGCTGGTTTAGACTAAAAGGGGTCATCCATGTTACCCTAAGGGATTATTGTGATGCTGGCAGACCTGTAGGCTTCAACTGAACACTGACCAATACATAGCTGGCTCACCGTTGTGTTAGCTTTGTTGAAACAGATGTTAAGTTTATAAGAATGTGTTTAACGTTTAGAATTGTAGGAGCTGCATGTTGTAATCTTACTTATAACATCTGTACCCCATGTTACAAGGTTATACTGAGTGTTTGCATTGTAAACCTCTGTAACTGTGTAACTCCCAAACAGGAACAAAGCATTAAGTAATGTAAAAATGCTGGCTTCCTACAGAAGGTATGGGTCCTGCTCACCAAGAAAGCTCATTCAAACCAATTGAGCCATTGTGAAGCATCAAAGAACAAAAACTTTCTTAATTGTATTCCTCCCCACCCTCCATGAAGAGGAGCCCTGCATGGGAACTCATCTTATCAGCCTGAAGTCTGGGAGGAAAGGAATAGCAATCCCTGACAAGAATAAACTGGGTCTTTATGCTCTTGGTGTTACACTCAGTGTCTGAGAACAACACCCCAGAAACTCCATTTTCACCAATGTCATGTAATTACAATATGTTCTGTACCAAATTTGCCTTGTGTGTTGTTATTTTAGAAGTCTTGATTTGCTAAACATTATAATCGTGTTAGATTGTATATGCCACCATAGTATGTGAAGTTCTAAAATAGTGTAAATGCTTCTAGAACATGATGTGAGGTGAGAACCACCTGAACCAGCTTTTCAGGTACAACAATGAAGTGGCCAGGTATGCTAATGGCCCATCAAGGAAAGTTTCCACTACAGGGGATTGCCTGCAGCCAGACTTCACTGTAGGATGCATGTTTGCAATGGGGTTGTTTAACCAATGGGAAGCAGCCGCCACATCACATGTATGGACTGTTCTAGCAAGCTGAAACAGACTATAAAGAGGAGGCATGTGACATTGTTGCCTGGCTCCGCTCCCATTCAACTGAACACCTGAAGGGTCGTCTCAAAATCCTTTTGTCTTCCAAAAGGGGCCAGGGAGTCCCAGGCAGGGAAAGTTACGCAGCCTGCATTTAAGAATCTGCTCATATTTGTACTAGCTAACAAGGGTGAGACATTGCTAATTCAAATATCGGTGGTGTGCTCTACTAAGGATATGTCTACAGTGTGAAGTTAAATTGATTTAATTTCAGTCGACCTTCACCCACTGAACTGTAGAAGTTGGAGGAGCATGATCACACCATGCTCATTGCGTCAGGGAATTGTCTCCATCAGCCATGCTTGCATCATTAATGAAAGCAGTGCACTGTGTGTAGCTATTCCACAGTGTAACTAACTGCAGGGGCTTTTGGGAAAGTTGTCGCTTTCCCAGGATTCAGCATCCTGCCTTTCCCAACCCTCTTGTCCAAAACAAACAGGAGATTGCTTTTTCGTGCCATTTTTTGAAACCCTTCCTTCTCTGCCATGCGTACACCATTACCAGCGAGGCATGAAGCCCACTCAGCTCCGCACTAACATTGTGAACATCACAAATATCTCACAACGTATTTTGAAGGCCAAGACAGGAGCTGTAGCACAGAAAATTGCGCTGTTATTCAAGCAGCCCTGCTACAAGCCATAGAACGAAACAATTCATGTTTGTTGCAAGCTGCCATACACTAGCTGCAGTCAGTGGAGCACTGCTTCTGGTCCCGGGAAACAAGCACTGACTTGTGGGATTGCATTATTATGAAGGTGTGGGATGATGAGCAGTGGCTGGAGAACTTTAGTGTGCGAAAGGCCACTTTTATGGAACTTTGTGCAGAGCTGTCCCCAGCCCTGAAATGCATGAATACTTGGTTGAGACCTACTCTTACAGTGGAGAAGTGAGTGAGCATCGCTCTGTAGAATCTAGCAACACCAGACTGCTACCAGTCAGTTGGGAATCAATTTGGAGTCGGGAAATCCACCATTGGAGCTACTATGATGTAAGTGTGCAGAGCCATTAATAGACTTCTGCTAAGAAGGGTAGTGACTTTGGGAAACATGCAGGACACAGTGGAAGGACTTTCTGCAGTGGGGTTCCTAGACTGTGGCGAGGCAATAGATGGTATGCATATCCCTATTTTAGCAATGGACCACCTTGCTACAGAGTACATAAACTGAAAGGGATACTTTTCAGTGGTGCTGCAGGCCGTTGTAGATCACAGTGGATGCTTCGCCGGCATCAGCGTGGGGTGGTCTGGAAAGGTTCATGATGTGCGCATGTTTAGAAACTCAGGTCTGCTCAATAGGGTCTGGAAAGGTGCATGACGTGCGCATCTTTAGAAACTCAGGTCTGCTCAATAGTGACCCTTGGGCACCCTGCCTACTCCTTGCTTCCCTGGCTAAGAATAGGCTCTTTGCCCCATGGACTGATGAGATCCAAGACCTCAGGTCAACTCCATGATGGAGCGTGTTTGTGGTGTGCGTTTGCCATGTTCAGTTCTGCTGCCAAGCTGTCTCCATGATGACCAACCAGGAAATGGGAATTCAAAATTTCCCAGGGCTTGAGGGGAGGGGTTGTTTCCTGTGTACATGGCCGCGGTGCGAAAGTCCAGAGCAGTCACAGCAAAGCATTGTGGATAAGTCCTGGAGCCCAATGATGTCGATTTATGCAACGCTCTGCCTACACTGCCACTCATTCGACCCATACAATTCAATTTCAGCACCAGGCCACTTGCAGAGGTGGTTTTATGAAGTTGAACTTCACTGCAATTTAGATCAGCTGATGGACCTCCCAATGGAGATGCATACATTATGTGGATGATGGAAGGCACATTCCGTCGACCTAATTTTGCCATGTAGACTAGGCCTATGACAGTAAGCTTATGTTTATTTCATTTGGTATCTGCTTTTAATTTTTTTGCATTTGCCACTTATAATCACTGAAAATCTATTTTTCTGTAGTTAAGAAACTTGTTAAATGTTGTATCTTTACCAGTGTGTCTGTGAGTGAAGTATTTAGACATACTGTTCGGTAACACAAGCTGATTCATATTCCTTCCACTTTGACTGAAGTATGGACTGGATAATAATCTCCACTGGTCAGACTCTTTGACCAGTGTAGACTGTGTGGTTCTGGACTGAGCGCCATCTGGAGTTTCTGTATTGCTGGTTCATGAGTTGTTGGAAAGCATTCACTGAACTAAATTGGGTGTGGTCCCTGTGTAAGTGCAAAACCTGCCAGGGGTTTGTGGCCTGTCACAGCATCACAGTGTGAGAGGAAGCCCACACTGGTCAGACAGAGGGCTCAGTGGTATCCCAGCTAGCAGGCATTACCCCAGGGGTTCTGCATGCTGTCACACTTGGACTTTGAGAGGCAGATTTCTAAGCATAATCGAGGAGTCCCCAGTGCTTAGCCTTGGTTAGCCCTAAAGGACGTATAGAGCTTGCATATTACAGCAACTTCTATCTTTTGGGATCTAAGTCTATAACTCATTTGTGTATGTTTGTTTACCTGGTTTAATCTTGTAAATAACTCATTTCTTTTTCTTAAATAATAAATCTTTAGTTTAGTTTATTCTAGGATTGGCTACAAGAATTCTTTGTAAGATCTAAAGTGTACTTGCCCTGGGGTAAGTGACTGGTCTCTTGGGACTGGAAGTAATCCGAATATTGTTGTGATTTTTGGTTAAGGGACTATCTAGCACAAAGACAAGCTTGCCTATGTGGCAAGACAGACCAAAATACCCAAGGGGGACTGTCATTGACTCCACATTAAGGCTGTTATAGTGCTTGAGGCTTGATACTTGGTTGGCGAAATCTAAGTTATAGAATTCACAACCTGTTTGGGGTTTGTGTCCTGCCTTTTATCAATCTCAGGGCAAACTATTAGTTATGCTCTTGAGACATTCCAGACAGCTTTACAGTTGTAACTGGAATGGCTATCATGTATTTTAAAGCTGCTTAGTGCAACTTCCGTTGAATACATTGCATGTTAGGCCATATATTCTTTACCTTCTCTCTCCCAAACGAAGAGTGACGATTCCTTTTTTGGCTATGATGCATCTGGGTGCAAGTTGTTCAAATGCAAAACCACCATATGTTAGATACCTGCAAAACGCAGAGAGTTGAAATCCCTGGAGTGCTTGCCTTCAGTGTAAAGGCTATAATTGTACTGGCTACTGGTATCTACCACTGCTTACATGGGATCAGTTCTATAAAAGGCCGATGGGAAGCTGGGGTGGATGGAGGTCTGTTACGTTGTTATGAGTCTATATAGAACTGCTTTAAGACCTGGAAATTTAGATTAGGAAATTGATTTATTCTTCTAATAAGTAGGCTGATGAAGTGGTTATTCAGTAAATAGACTGAGCCCTGTGTGCCACACGAAATAGCAGAGCAGTAGTAACTGGATAGTATTTTAATATATTGTATTATACTCAAGTTTGCATTTGAGCAAAATGAAAGGCACAAAGACATCGAAGGTGAGATTTTCATGACTGGTTCTCATTAAAATTAACAGAGATTGCATATTCAAATCCCTCAAGCAGCTTTGAAAATCTAAGTCTCTGTGGAATGTCCAGTAGGTCTATTAGGATCTCCACATTCCCAAAATTCAGGGTTCTCTGGGGCTTGATTTAGCTCAGGCCCATCTCTATCTTTATGGTATTTTTCTGGTTAATGTAAATTTAAAGGAATTCTAATTATGGACCCAATCTTGCTTCTACTGAAATCAGTGGCAAAACTCTCATTGACTTCCATGGGGGCTGGATTATGTTTTTTGCCTGCAATCTGTTTAAAATTAGGTATTCAGTTTGTGGGTTTATATCCTATTTTCTCTGTGCCTGTTTAAAAGTGGACAAACAAAGCAGGATCTATTTTTAATACAAAATTACTGTGCCCAGACAGCCTTAATTTTGCCCATTTGTTTGCATACATGAATACAATCTTTAATTATTTGATCACATACTACTTGTTCTACAGCAACTTCATTCTGTGCACAGGAGGGATTGTGAATGATGAGGTAGAGGCTTCCCAGAAGTGAAAAAATATTATCTTGGTCTTAGGCACTGGAGAACTGAATTCTACCTCCCTGGCTCCACCATGCAAGGACAATTTTATCATAATGAACAAAGGGGAGGAGATGAGGTTACACAGGTAATTTTTAATTTTGGCATTTCCAGACTTTTGAATGCTTGATTCTGAGGCTGAAGTAGGGCTGCCTGGATAAGCAGGGAGTTGCAATTGACTTGTTTGTCCTGCCCACCCCCTGGTCTGTTGTGCTTAGAGAAGGTTGGGTTCTGCCAACATTCTGGACCTCTATATAAATCTGCAAATTTACTGTAGCTATATCCAGAGATAGTACAAGCATTTGCAAAGGCATAAGAAACCTGGACTTAGTTTGATCATCTCTTTAAAGCTCTTTTCCTTGATGTCAAAAAACAAATTTAGAAGGTGAATTTGAGATGGATGGAAATGTGATAGACTCGGGTAATAAAATACTGCAGAAAATTGGAAGTGGACTATTTGGGTTACTATCAATGGATTATAAATTGGAAACTAGAGGATTGAAATTAGATCCATGAAAACGATGGTTGAATTTTGCTGGCACTAGGAAAGGCACAGGTCTGACTCCCCAGAGAAACTGGGAATTAATAGGAAAATTGCCATCAGATTGTACCAGTACTTCTTTCTCTATAGGACTTGATGATCAGCTGCACAGCCTTATTGGATTGCAAGCCTGTACAGATGGCTACTGTTATACTGGAAACAAGTGTGACCCACACAAACCAGAAGTAGCTTTATTAAAGTTACCTAGGTCAGGGGTCGGCAAACCGCGGCTCCCGAGCTGCATGCGGCTCTTCAGCCGCGGCTATGCGGCTCTTCAGCCGCGGCGAGCCGCGTCTCCGGATCCGCATGCGGCTCTTCAGACGCGGCGAGCCGTGTCTCCGGATCCACATGCGGCTCTTCAGCCGCGGTGAGCCGCGGTTCCGGAACGCGGCTCCCCTAGTGACTAGGGGACCAGGTCAAAAATTCTTCTCCTAGTGTGAGACCCCACTCTCTAGCTCCGCCGCCGAAATTGACCAGGACGAGTCAATTTCACAGTGGAGAGTGGTCTGAAGTGTTAGCTGCTGAGTGCAGTGTGTTGGGTGCTGGGTGCTCCATTCATCCGATCCTAGCCCGGCCCCTGTCAAATTTTAGAATACATTGTGGCACATTGTGGCCCCGTGAGTCAAAAAGTTTGCCCACCCCTGACCTAGGTGAATGCACTCACTTGACCCATGGCCATACACTCTTTTTTTGTTGATTAAAGAAAACCATATGTATTTACATATACAATCTACAGTGCAATACTAAAGGCCTATTAAAATGTCTGTATTCCTAATACCGATTTCTTATTTTTGTAATGAACATTGGTAGCCTAAGGCTGCAGTGAGAAATTACATGACCAACTGAATGACTCATTTTTGCATGTTGGAAATGATACAACCAATAGTACAATTTAAAGCACTAATGTCTGATGGCTCTGAGTGTTTTAAAACAAGACTGCTAAAAACAATTCACAGTGTAATCCTCAAAAAGGGCAAGGTGCCACCCGAGAAAGTAAAGAGAAAGAATAAGTTCCCTCTCAATATGACAACATACTTTTCTTCGTTCATTTTACAAAAATAAAACCACTTCTGATTTTCTGGAGTTGAAGGAGGTAGAGGATTTGGCATGGTGGTAGAGGCAACTGTTTTAGGCCCTTATCCAGTAGTTTTATGCAATCTGTGAAATTATAGATTCTCAATCCTTGTGTCTCCACTGCTCCATGGAGGAAGTAACTTGCCACCAGACTTATACTAGGGGCAGTATATGTTTCATTCAGTGCACCAGCACAGCAGTGGTTTTGGATGGTGGAGTCTCAGTCCTTGTCCTGTGTCACTAACCTGCATGGTTTGGGAAGTAGCAGCTCTGTAGATTCTGTTTCCCTTTCCATGCTGCAACCCATGGTAGAAGCAGCCTTATTTTTTCTTCCTTATGACCTTGCTGAGGCATGGAGGACTAGTGAGGATCTATCCCCAAATGTTGTTTCAACACATATTTTTGTATTTAATTTCCATATACATACATATATGATATATATAGGTAAAAAACGTAAAGTATGTGTTGAAATGAACAGAAACTATACCATTCATCAACGGAAGCAATTAGGCCAATGCCTAGCCCCACACAAATTTTTCTATGAAAGTTTCTGAAACACAGATTACTTTTCACAGTGACAATTTGATATTTCTGGGAAAAGTTTCTCTCTGTTTATGAGTGTGCTGTTTAAATATTTCACAGGAAGGCTGTAGAAGAAGGTTGGAAATGCACTATTTAACCAAAAGAAAATGATGTTTCCCTAATTTTGGCATCTTAGGTAAATGTGCAAGCCATTTTTTAATGTCCTGTGTGCACAACAGATCAAAACACCACCCTTTCTGAGCCAGCAATATGAGATATTTATCACACATCAATCATTGCTGAAAAATTCTCTGTGTATTTGTAGTGCTGCTTTATTTTTTGCTTGTTTTTATGAGTTGATTTTAGGGCAAATTTAGTATATTGGAGTTTTGTAAGCTTAAATGCAAGAGACAACCCTTTCTTTCCAAAGTGAATCAAGAGGATTCGAGGTAGTTAGTGAACTGCCTACCATTTTCCTCATAATTTTACAATCAGTTTGTTGTGAAATGCAAATATGAATGTTAGTGCCTTAATTAAAGCAGAAATAAGTAGGAATGTTTCTAATGGATATTGATATTGAGGCTTCATAAAACAGGACATAACAGCTGCTATACACTGATTGGCCAAAGTACCTACATTTAATTTGGAAAGTTGGGGCACTGTAGTTTGCCAAGTCATCAACAAGACAGACGCTTATTCCAATTATATGGTCTTACATGCTGCAGCAATCAGTTTGGGGTTAAAAAGCCATGATGTAAAGCCAAGCACGAAAACTAACTCACTCTCTTAAAAACTGTAGTTCGCTCTGTTTGCATCAACATTTATTTAATATTACGTCAGACTATGATGGCACCGTACAAGATCATGACACAAAATATTAGCACTTTGCTTGATTATGATGAAATTTCTAAAAATTCCAAAAAGACACATTTGGAGATGGGGAGGAGGTTAATGCTCCAAATGTTACATAAATCAAAATGGTGATGGTCCAACAAACTCATGCATACTTAAAACATTGTGCCTTTCTTATCCAGATTAATGGTTTTGGGCCAAACAGATCAATACACTTTACAAAGGCTCTGTCTTTTAATGGAACTAAGAAGTACCTATATATACTTCAGATAATTAGCTTTAATTTATGAGAAAAAGGTGGAATATGGTTAACAAATCATCTATGCTATTTCATGTGAATGCCTGAAAGACAGCAGGCAGTGTTCATTGTCATTCTGCAAATAGTATTTTTAGCTGTATTACAGCACATCTCACTAGTTCATCTTAAAAGGAGACAGTGTTGCCTAGTGAATGGAACACTAGAGTAGGGCTCAGGACAACTGAGTTCTATCCCTGGCCTGTGGGTGACCTTGGGCAAGTCACTTCACCTCTGTGCCTCAATATCCCCATTTGTAAAATGGGGATAATTATATTGACCTCCTTTGTAAAGCATTTTAAAATCTATTGATGCAAAGCATTATATAAGAAAATATTGTTATCTTTTTAAAGTGTTATAATTGAGCTGTGTGAATAACTGATATTTAAGTTCACTGGTCGTTCCAAAATTTGGAGGGAAAAATTTTTTCAAGTTGACTCAAAATACATTTTTTAAAACAATTTCAGTGAATTGAAAAGTAATAATAAAATAATTTCAGATTAAATGGAACATTTCATTTGATCCAAATGGAACATTTTGTTTTGATTTCAAGCTTTTAGTGTTGTTATGCTTTTCAAATAAAATGGAAACAAATTTGAAATGAAAAGTTGTTTTGAATTGAATAATCAAAATGTTTTGTTTTGAAAATAAGGAAATGAAGCAAATTTCAATTTTGGGGGAATTTTTTATTGAAACAATTTGGCAAAATTGAAGAATTTGTGAAATGCATCAGTCAACCCAAACATGTATTTTTCACTGAAAAAAGCTATAGCTGAAAAATTTTGTCCAGCTCTAGCATAATATTCTAAACTGAAAATATGTGTTTATTTTTAACTGCTGAGAGATTTCTTTTAGACACCTTTTTGCATTATGCGTAAGTGTTTCTCATTCAGGGACTCACTCCAGTTAAAATTTACCAGTGCTGCATTTCTAGGGAAATTCAGTAGACCAGTTTGGCACTGTGGCTTCTAAGGTTACTTCCAGTTCTAAGAGGGATTCCTTTCTATAAAATACGTTCCTCCAAGATTCACTTGAAATGCTCCTTGGAATGACATTTAAGGAATCTAGTGAGCATGCTCAGGGACTTCCAGAACATCAGGTAGCCAGAAAGGAAGCTTTAAAAAGTGTAGGAGCTAGAAAATATTGGTCTCCTCCGCACTGTCAACTTTTGTAATTCACACAAGCATGGCAAGATAGGGGACTCATCTATTTTAAATAGAAACGGGGCCCTCTCAAAAGCATAATAGCGAACAAATAGCCTCTACCGTGACAATAAAATGAGGATCAGACTCTCAGTTCTTTTAAAGAAAACAAAACCAAACCCTCTACCCAATCTACCACCATGAAACTGTGCTATAGCATGGAGTTTGAATTTTCGGAGGATATAGAATAGTGGAATGTAGGATACAGGTAGTTAAAATGCATGGGCTCTCTTCCTCCATGTAGTGCTATAACTCGTAGCCTATTGTTTTTTCTTTTCTTTAGACTTTGTCCTATGTGGTGAATAAATTAGCTTATAAAAGAGCCAGGATTCACTGCCTTCTAGGGAACACATGGTTTAGATACCATAGATACACTTGATAGATGAACCCTGGGATGTTAAATAGCTCATTTCCTAATAAGTGATATAGAAAAAGGGAAAATGAGAGATAAAAATATCTCATCACTGAGTTCCCTTGTAAATGGAAAAGAACTTGGATGAATTGGAGCTTGAGAACTTCATGTTCAGGTCAGAAAGAAAGCTCAGCAACTTCATGTATTGTGGGGATTTCTTTTTTATTTTTAGTACTATTACAGAAAAAAAGAAAGAAAGAGAGAGCTTTCTTCACAATGTTTATCCCAATGAATTACATGCATACTTTATTCTTAAGCTGAAAATTGCAGAATAAAGCTCTAAATAGGAGGATTTGGCGTGTGTTTTAACGCTAACATTGTAGGCAATAATATCAAATGCTATCTCAATACAATTATTTCACAATGCACTTACATCGTTGTTTAGCTTGACGTAATGATTTCTAAGACATCAATATTACTGGTAATAAAGTCACACAATGGCAATCGGAAGAGAGAAAGTCACACAGTTCATTCATGTTTTTGGCAGAAATTTCTGACTTCCTGTGAAGCAGATATAATAGAGTACATTGATTTATTTCTACATTAATTTTAATGCCTACATTATAAATATCTCTGTAGAACATACTAAGAAAGTTTAAAAATATATATTAAGATACCTAAATGTAAAAACAAATATTTAAACAGCAGAAAGGAAGTTTTATACAAATATATTTGTTTTAAAAGAGTGATATTGATTTCTTAATGTCAAAGGAAGTGCTAGGGAGTTTTTGTTTAGATATGGCTAATAATCTGTGAACATCTCTCTGTAAATTCAAAATAGACATCAAGGCTTTCAAAAAAGATAGACTAGACTAGAGTTTCAAGAGAACTCAATTCCAGTTTAGGCTTCTGTCTAACTATGGGATAGAGGCATCCAGCAGCAAACATTTTAAAAACCGAGGTCAGATTTTCAAAGCAGCTCATCACCCAGCATACTGAGTTCTTCTGAAAATGTTGCCCTGACTGTAGATGCTGAGTCCTCCTGAAAATTCTGGGCTTACTAGCTCCACTGTCTGTATGCTATGTGGTTGATCCATTTTCTGGCAGGACTCATTGGGAAGCCCATAGGGGATTTAGTCACTATTTAATTGGTATTTTCACCCTCCCAGTACTGGGATACTGTAGGAGCAGGAAAAGCCGCCAGTGTACCTGAGGCAGCTGTGGGGCCTGTCTAAGTTATGGAAGCCTCCTGGGGCTGCCTTATTATCTGAAATGCTGCCCAGAAACTCTGTAGCACTACATGCTTTTCCCCTCTTATAGGCCAGCCCCTGGTGTTGTACCCTATTCCAGTATTGAGAGGGAGTCTTTAGAATGCAGCCTTATTAGCTGTCTTTTGCAGTGCCAGGGCACTGTCCTACTGTCAGATTTGGGGACCTTTTATGCTGTCTGGCCTTTTAACATTGTGTAGAGGAGACAGAGCAGAGGAGATGATTTCACCCCTCTAAATCTTTGCTGCTTTTTTAATATAACAAGATTCTCTCTGCATATCTGTATTGGTGTCATGTCTTTGTCTCTTTTTTAATATTTGGGAACTATGCCAAAAGAAGTAAAAAAAATAATAAGGTATAAGAAAATCTCTTCTTTCAGTCAATTATTCCTTTACTCATATTAAAATGGTTCTCTTTGACACTGCTGCTCACTGTGGCTCACTACTCTCTGAAGGATCATTATCACACTTGACTCTTCAGTTTTCTTTGTTCTCTCATTCCCTCCTTTTCTGACTTTCCCATCCCCAACCCCTTTGATACCCTGCAACGTTCACTGTCCTGGATCAGTTTGCTCTATCAGAACCTACATCCCCTCAAACCCATGTTCCTCTGTACGCTGTGCGGATGCAGACCTTCAAGTTCATAAGTTGATATCTCAAAATACAAGGATGCTTATCCTAGTTATGGATCCACTATGAGAACTGGAAATCTTCATAAATGCTCTACAACTGCAGAGCATGCTGTGACATATTTAAATAAATGATAATGCCCTTCAGGCATTTTTTGTCCCCCAATTTATGTGTGTGATGCTCTTACACACAGACACAGACAGATAGAGAAAACAGACACTCATAAAGAACAAAGGTCTCTACGTAAAAGTACGTTACTTTTGTTACTTGAATTAGTTTTGAGCTAGCTAGAACAAAGCTAGCTTGGGAACGCCTACATGAGCTGCAACCCCATCTTCTGATTGCTTGAAAAACTTTGACTGATTGCAGTCAAAACGTAGACCTAAATCACCTGGCAAATGTCAGTTTTAATAAAGTCTACTGGCATATTACTGCTGGCATATTACTATGAAGGATAATCATCATAAGCTAATGGTCTGATTTCTAAATAGACCTAGATATGAAATGAAGACCTTTGAACAGCAATGCTATAATAGAAAATTACATGACTTGTAGGCAACTTTAATTTTCCATATTGCTGTTTTTATTTGTCATCGTGGAAATCTTATTTAAAAAACCAAACCAAACAAAAGAACTTTAAAAATGCAAAGATCTCAGTACTTCAGTGCCAATGATTAGGAATGACCTTACCTATATTTACAAATAAATGTGTATGCCAAAGTGCATGCAATAAATAAAACTGCTTTTTCAAGCATGCAAAGTTGTGTGCCATAGATGACAGTCTGATATTATTTGTTTCAGAAAAATTGCTTTGCCTACCTTTAGTGAAAGAACTTCAGTTGCAGTACAATGATAGCAGCCTAATGAACATGTTAGCATACTGGTAACCAGGGCATCGTGACTAGTAAGTGATAACTTTTTTCTTTCTAGTTTTAATGAAGTTATTGTGCTGTTGAGGATAAGAGAATCAAAAGCCTGGTATGCAGTTCTTCAGACTGTGCTCTATTTCATCACACCTCACAAGCTAAACAGAGTCAGGCCTTGTCAATTAGGAAAATCACAGTATTGTAGAACGGTGTTGGTAATTCAATAATTTTTTTTCTCTTCCCTAAGAGTCAGTGATGAACTAATAACCCAGGTCAGTGTTTGGGGCTTATGAGATGGTAAAAATAAAGTCCAACGTGTTCATAAAAGATCGTAGTGAAAATTTCACAAGAGTAGAATGTTAGCCTTGGAGTTCTGAAAACGAACTCTCATTTGAGTAATTACATTTATCTAATTGCCTTCGTAATTTCACTTTCTTAGACATTTTTCTTTCCTTCCTTTACTATTGTGCACTTTGAACAGTTGACATATTTTCTCCAAGAATGGGCTGCATTTCAGTGATGCCAGGAGTGAATTCTCTGTGTTTGTAACATGCTTGTTGTGTTTTCCAGAATAAAAAAATATTAACTGTATTTTATATATTCTATAATTTCATATTACACTTTTTGTTCTGAGCTCATTGTATTTCAACACATAAATGTTTTACATAGAATTTTCAGTTGCTTGATAATGTATTGCAGTATCATGTCAGTTGGTCAGTTGTATGAAGGCATCTTTTTTTTAACTAATCATTTATCATTTATGTGTAGTTTATGAAATCAATGTCTGTAAGAACAGCAGGGAGGAGGAATGATGTATCTTAAGTGCTTTGCTTTTTAAATAATTTTTCAAAAATACAAAATTAGGCAAAAATATACAATGGGCAAGAATTAGTGCATGAATTAAATCTTTCAGAGAATATCAAGAAATGAATATTGATGTGTCTATTGGTAGGAAAGCATTTAATATTCACAATATGGATGTAGCAAGGCACTAGAGCCCGGGCCCGAGCCGGAGTGGGAGGAGTGCTCCCCGGGGCCCCAGTGGACAAACCCTGGCCCTGCAAGCCAAGCCACCCGGAAGCAGAAGGGCGGGGCCAGGAGCCTGGGGGGAAGTATAAAAGCCCAGGCAGGCAGCTCAGTCAGGAGGAAGCTGCCAACCAAGTCAGACGTGCCTCGCCGGAGGCAGCAGCCTGGGCCTGACCCCGAGCCAGCGGGCAGGCCAGGCCAAACCCCGACCGACGGGCACGGGTGGGAGAGATCCGACCCGCTGGATATAGACGACTGGGGGGAGCGAACCCAGCCCCAGGACCCACTAGGGTCACCGGGCCGAGGCCGGTCGAGGGGGCCCCCCTGGCCCCGGGAGGGGGGCAGCCCACCCAGCTCCCGCGGGTGGGTGCCGGACCCCTGGCCCCGAGAGAGCAAGGGGACCCCGGAGGCTGGCCCCGACCTTGAGGAACTGCCGGATGCCGACAACCCCTCTTCAGCGTGGCGAGAGCCCGACCGTCTCCAGGAGACCCCCGGGCCCTGCGACTTGGAGGAGCTACCCCTCGCCGACGACCGCGAGGAGTGGCCAGACCTACCGCCTGCCGACGGGGAAGGCTTGGCTGGACTGCCCCTCACCGCCTCCACCCCGGCACCAGGGAGTAAGACGTGGTCCCAGGTACTCCGGGGCTGGGGGGGAGGAAGTGGCCCAGGGAGGCCACAGCTTGTGGCTGAGATAGGGGCCAATCCCTTGTCAGCGTGTTGCGGGCGGATCCCCGCTGACCCAGTGGCCATTGTCTCGTGGCACTGGTAGGGCCCTGGGCTGGGACGCAGTGGAGTCGGGAGGGCCTGCGTCCCCCCCTCCCCCACCCCCTTTCCGTTCCCAGACTTGCCCAAGTACCCCGAGACCCAAGAGACTGCTGACTCGCCCGCCCTGCCAAGGGCCGGGGCG
>ML675609.1:40866722-40888609 GCA_007922155.1 Mesoclemmys tuberculata | reverse complement strand
CCGCCCTGCCAAGGGCCGGGGCGATAAAACTGCTTGCCTGCCCGCCCTGCTAGGGGCCGGCGCAATAGACTACCACCTCCGTGATCAGGCACGGAGGAGCTAAGTTTCCCCAAACTAATCAGACCTTGTGCACCCGGACAGGTGCGAACGTTTACAATGGAATTCTAGCATTTCCAATTTATTCGGAATGCTTGAAAGAATTGTCAAACACAGATTGGATAAAAAGATAGATTTATGTCAGCAACAAAATGGGGAAACATTCACTATAATTTGTTGTCACATGGATGTGTTAATATGGTCATATTTCTGTTGTTGTGACTTTTTGTGAACACTTCTAAATCACCCAGGCCTTTTATTATTTCAACTTTAAGTGATGGCTGATGTTACTTAGTACTTGAATGGTGGTGGTAGGGGGATTGTAAACTGATTATCATGTCAGTTCATATTTGATACAGTGCAGAATAAAGATATGGAATTGTGAGAAAATATGAGGCCTACTGTTCAAAGGCAGACAATGAAGTAGAGTCACATTGATGCATCCCATCAGTGCATGCAAAAGCATGTTGTTGGGCTAGCACAAAGAACAGAAGGAATGCAGTGTAGGGTGCTTATTTGAATATAAAATGCAAAGATGGCTTAGGAGACAAATATTGGGGGTGAAGGCCTCACCTCTTCCCTGTCCACTTGGACGGACCAATTTTCTCTCGGGTAAACAAGTCCTTATACTTGTCCTTAGTTCATGGTTCCTCCTGCTCAAAGGTGATGTACTGGAAAGAGTGCTGTGCTGCAGCAGTATGAGCTGTATTTTTTTCTGTGGATGAGCATCCCGTCACTGTCTGACAATTCATCACTTTTCATAAGAACTAAATTCCTTGTAATACTGAAATTTTCTAAGCGATAAAAAACTAATTTCTGCCCTAATTAAAAGGGAAAATGTTAAACTCAGACTCCAGTGCACTAACTGAAGGAAAAACAGGGAGATGTAACCTATCATGTCATTAAGTTATTTGTTAAGTCGCTGGGTGCCATATTAAATAACATATCATAGACGGTGGCTAGAGATAATTTCAATGGATTTGACATCTAGATAAGAAAAAATATAATACAAATATTGGAGTCTTTTATAATACAGCCCTTTGTAACCAGGGAGCACTAAATGTAAAATGACTTTTGCCAATAATTGGCTTATGGTTCCTAAAAGCAATACAGTCAGGTCTCAGTAGGCTTAAAACTGGGATTTGTATCTCTATTAGATGCAAAATTCAATTCAGTCATCAATTGTTTAACATTTAAAATATAAACTAAGTATGTAATAAAAATTGACTGCTGTTATTCATTATTAGCCTGGAAAGAATTCTATGTAATTCAATCGAATACCGAGGCACAGATACGACTCTGGGGTTTATTAAAGCAGGACTTTGTGTTTTAATAAATAAACCATGAAAAAGCTGCAACATTGAACAAATTAAGCCAATCCAATTATGTAAATACAGGAGGTGTACTTACATTAAATGAAAACTTTGAAAGCGTGTCTCTTACAAGGTTTCATATATAAATATTATCCTGGCTTGCATAGCATTATAGATATATACACAGTCCTAGCCTTGTCCAACCAGACAGTCTCTCTCTCTTTTTCCACTGTCTGATGCAAGAAACTAATATGCAAACATATTATTATTAAATATTTATATTTCCACAGAGCTTAGAGGTCCCAACAGAGCCCTATTTGGCACACTGTATATGTAAATATTAAGAGACCGTCCCTGCCCCAAAGAGCTTACAGTCTAAATACACAAGGTAAAGGTGGTAGGAGAAGTGAAAACACAGGCCTTTGAATTGATTTGTCCAAGATCGCACAGTAGACATACAACAGAGCCAGAAACAGAAACAAAGCCAGAATTGTTCTGATTTCCAGCTTGTTACCATATCTGCTATGTGGTACTCCCTTTTGATTTATTTATTTCACAAGGAACACACACTTGCTATGTAACTCTATGGAAATTACAGAGTTTGATTGGTACTTAAGAAATAAGGCAACTGAAAGCTGGGAGGATTAACCCTCCCCCCGACAAAAAAACCCAACACATATGTGCTCATTTCAAAAGAAGATTCTTGTGTCTTCCATCACTCAGGGTGTGCCATAGTCTTATGACTCCAGGTGCCCTAGAACAGCATATATCCCTCTAGCAAGATAACATAAAATAACCTTTCAAAAGTTTAGGAAATAAGTTCTCCGTTAAACTTATACTCAAAAATTACAGGTTCAATTTTGTTCTCAGATGCACACAGTTCCCATGGGACTGGGGAGAATTAAAGAATGCAATGATATACTAGGTTATTGCTTGCCACAGACACACTGAAAGAACTCCATGAGTGAAACACCCTCCTGTACAGATAGTCGCATTATGGCCTAGATATCACTAAGCTCCAAGTGAGATGTATGGTGGCCTTTCCCTAAGGATAAATTCCATCCCATATGGGGATCCCTGTGCATTGAGGTGATGCAGGGTCTAGGAGTAAATTCTGTGATTGGGGAGGAGGGTTTTGATTTTTCCAGTTTTATTACTCAGGGCTCACATTAAATGAACACTCACTCACCTCATACAGGTGAAATGGCTTCAGCTGAGCTGGCATTGGGCAGGCTTGGTCAGTCAGAGGTAAAGAAGTATAACATGATTGTCCATGTGCTTCAGCAACACAAACTAATCTCAAATGAAAATCTAGGCGTCAATATGCCTAAAACCATCCTTGTTTTGAGTTCAAAATGCATCTGCAAATGAACAGTGGTTTGTTAGAGTTTTGTTTTGTGGGAATGGTGCCAGGATATCTTTTCGGGAAGCTTGTTGAAGTTAATTTGCACAACGCTGCTTGATTATTAGTTGTTCTGAGTTTGATTAGAATAATAGAATCATGGAATGGAATCATAGTTTTCATTCTCAGCTCTTTTTGCAATGTAAACCTTAGATTTATAGTCCAATGCTGGTACTCTGCAAAGAAGGAATAATATTCCTTTGTAAAGCTTAACATATATTTTTAATGTTTATTTGTCCAAGCAGTGAAATAATCTTCAGTATAAAGCAAATAGGGCATAATTCAAAAGTCCCTTGAAGTCAATGGGAAGTCAGGCCCTAACTGTAAGGGACCAGAGTAAGGTGCTCTGGTCTAGCAGTCACAGGTAAGATCTGCACACCAGGGACAGGAGTTGGAGGAATTGCAAGGCCAGGTCCTGTAAACAAGACTCAGAGTCAGGCTGGGGTCAGAGACTGAAGATCAGAGGTAGTAACCAGGTTAGAATCGAGAGGCAGGAATCCAGGACAGAGTCAGGGTGTCTTCCAAGGGATGCCAGTCTTTAAATGTCTTTTGGCACACAACCCTTTACCATTCTACCCGCTGCCAACAAAAACAACTACTTTAAAATTATTGTTGTTTATTTGTGTTACTGTAGCGCCTAGCAAACCTAGTCATGCATGCAGACCCAGTTGTGGTAGGTGATGTATAAACAAAGAACCAAAAGATGGTCCCTGCCCAGAGAGTTAACAATCTCAGTATGAAAGAAGAAACACCAGATGGATACAGATGGACAGACAGGGACACAATGGGACAATATTGGTCAGTAGGCTTGGTATACCAGCAGCCTGGCTGTTATCAAATTTCTTGTAAGCATCACGGCAAAGGACAGTTTTATGGAGGGATGTGAAAGAAGATAATGAGGTAGCTTTTTGTATGTTTATGGGGAGCTCCTCCCAAGTATGATGGGCAACACGGGGGAGACCCTGACGTTGCCTGCATCCAAAACTATTAGTGATGGGGGAAAAAAGCTAGTAAAGGGATCCATTCAGAATGCTACTACAGAAGCACAGTTCAAGTGGTCTGTGGTGTAAAGTGGTTATAGTATTGGTGAGGGCTATATGGGTAGAGGAATGGGTTGCAGCCCATGAAAGCTTATGCCTGCAGAAATTTGTTAGTCTTTAAAGTGCTACAGGACTCTCGTTGTTTTTACTGCTGAGAAGCTTAACTTTAAAAGTTCTTATGTTTGTATCAGATATTTTGTGTCTCGCAATCCTGACTCTTTCTCAAACGAAGATTTTTGTGTATGAATATAAATATAATCCAGAATGGCTGGTTTATTTGCTGCAGTTCAGCACACTTGTGTTTGTGTAGTAAAATATATATATATATATAGAGAGAGAGAGAGAGAGCTACCTGACTTTGTTTTATGAAGTAGAAGCAGTTCTCAAAATCTTGGCAATTGTAACTTGTCAGGATTCTGAGAGCTGTTGCTAATTTGAATCTAAATTAACATATTTTTGTTGAGAAATCTATCTCACAGTTATTTTGCTTCTTTTTAAAACAAAAATGAAATTTCACTGTCATCCTGAGACAGTGGCAGATGGACTTACAAGTTTTCACAAAATATTCATAATGTACTGATTAAAAATTCATTTTTTCTTTAGGATAAAATCATACAAAAATTACATAAGGGAAAAATGATTTATTTATTTATTACTCTGAAGGAGAAATGTCAGTTTCAATTTCCATAGGAGCATTTTTGCAAAACTGCTGAGTGCTAAACTAGTGAAATGCAATAAACTACTTAATAGCAAAGAGTCATTGCTTCTACTTTTATATCTTTGACAGATGAATAGCATTGCTTGCTGTTTAAGTTTTACCAGCAACTGAAACCTGCACTTGAGCAACATAGTCCTCACTTGACAGTTACTGGAAAAGTAAGTCTGGGCCACATTTATTGATTCCTCATTTGACCCTCAACTCACACTTTATGCATCCTGGCTCTCAAATATACAGTTCTCGTTAATAATCAAATAAAATGTGATTTATTTTCTTGCTTACACGTAATACTGTGTTTCCAGCTAAAACACTTCATTTTGTATAGTTATGATATGCCAAGATTATGGAGGAGAAAGCCCTTTTTTAAATTTTGACAAAACATATGACTTTAAGGAATGTTCTTTGTGTGTGCATCAAAGTACTATGAGTATATTCCTATGTTTGCCGTCTATAATGGATTGATCCTGAAAAGCGTTAACAAAAAAGTGTTTGCCCACTTTCCTACCACATCTCCCTTTCTGGTGTGTTATTTAGAGAACCAGCATTTAATCACCGACTTAAAAATTAACAGTTGTCTCTTGGTTCCACACCATTCTACTGTCCAGTCATTGTTTCACTTGTCCAATCCAGTTTTGAATATTCCCTTGGACTCCTTGAAATACAATAGATCTTCCCAATTATTCTGCTTCTAAACATAGTGGTCATTGGGCTGGCACACCCTCATCAATAGTTGTCTGTTGTCATGGGATTTTACTGCTTAGAATGTTCATTAGACAATCTAACCACAGAGTTTCCTCATGGTACTTCACAATTCTGAATGCTGATATTTTCACATTAAATACAGTTACAACTCCCCCATCACATCCACCCTTTAGGAATATTCATTTAAAGGTTATGTTGTTAGATTTATGATCAGCATTTCAGCAGTTGATTAACTAGATTAATTGATAATATAGTAATTGAGTATGTCACAAACAGGTTGCATCGCATTAGCCCCTTGTTTTCCTTAGAGAGCTGCCACTGTTATATAATAGGGAATCACAGCTGGGAGTGCAGTGTTCTTCTGCTTCCCTTGCCAGACAACTTAATTGTTGTTGTTGATAAAATTAGAAAATTAGTTGATAAAAGGAACACAGTTGATATAACATTCAGTGTTTGGATTTTGATACTGTTTTACAAAGTCCTTTTTGAACAATTAATTCTAGTTGGCTTGGATAAAAACTCCTGTACTGAAAACTATCTGAGACTGTAAAAAGGTATCAATGATCAGCTGCGGTGTGTATCAAGCTGGGAGGAAAATACTGGAGTCGTCTTTAAATAACCTGACCTTATTTAACTTCTATTATTTATGATGCAGAAGAGGGAGTAAAAAAAGCACAGAATTAAATTAGCAAATAATGAAATGATACTAAATGAGAAGGAGTTACAAAGGCAAGTGAGAACAGAGAACTAACACAAAGGAAAAGAACGTTTGGAAACATGGGCAAGGAAATCAGAAAATAATCATAAACTTGGGAAAAATGAAGATAATAGATCTGGGGAAAAGTAAAAGAGAACACAGATATCTGATGGGAGAAAGAGAACTTGGAAAGCAGTAATGCCAAAAAAAAGCACAAAGGAGACATGATAGTAGACAGCAAATTAGCCATGAGTTTGCAATGTGAAATGACTGGAGAAAAGGTCAATGCAGTTTTGGGAAGAATATACACAGACATCACATCAAAGTGTAGGCATGTTACCATCCTCTTTCTACTGCTCTGATTAAACTATTGGAATATTGAGTTGTTTGGCACCCTATTATCAAAAAGATATTGAGTAACTGGAGGAAGTTCAGAGGAATAAAACAAAAATGATCACTAGCTGGAGAGAGTGATTTTGAGGAAAGATTAAACATGTCTAACTAGTGACTGGAAGGGACTTAGGGCATGATAATTTAACCATACTTTTAAAATACTTCAGTTCCTATATAGTTGTGTCACTTATGATACCATAACAGGGTATGTGGAATCACTGAATTAAAGAAATTTAGGACTGAAAGTGACCTCAGTTGGTCCCCTACAGTGAGTCAGGACTATGTATCATCTAGACCATTCCTGATAGCTATTTGTCTAACCTGTTTTTAAATTTCTCCAGTGAGAGAGATTTGACTGTCTCCCTAGGTAATTTGTTCCAGTGCTTAACTAACCTGACACGTAGGCAGTTTTTCCTAATGTCTATCCTAAATCTCCCTTACTGCAGTTTAAGCCTATTACATCTTGTCCTGTCCTTGGTGGATAAGGGAGAAGAATTTATCACTGTCCACTACTCTCTGAATATGGTTTTCCAACCAGTTGTGCACCCACTTTATAGTAGTTTCACCTAGCCCATGTTTCCCTAATTTGCTTATGGGAAGGTGGGGTTACAAGTAGTATGCAAATATTTGTAGGGTAAAGATGACAACGAAGGAGATGAAATGACTTAAAGTGGAATAGGTATAACTGTGCATAATGGGATGAAGAAAGGGAAAACTTACGGTAAGTATCTGGGAAAACTTTTCTGAATGTGAGCTTAGTTTATGAAATAGTCTCTCAAGAGATATAGTAAGTATGCATCTGAAACTCCGTTGACTTAAATGGGGTTACCCATTTGCAACAAAGAATTTTGTCTCTGATTTTTATATTTAATTTAAAAGATCATTTTCAAGAACAGAAGGTTGTATGGTATGAATACAATGGCAAAAGGTCTAAATAATACACGTCAAGGACAGAGTTTACTTTGAGGATAAAAATACCTTTGATACACATGCGACCAAAGATCCATGTCAACTTTTATTGCTTCTTGCACAGGAAAATAGCAAGGCCCTGCTTCTGTTAGGAAAGGCAATTGGAAAACAGAACATCCCTCTGCAATTCTTCATATGTGTCTTGAATTTATGAACTCCTGGCAGAACAAGGATCATATTCTCTGTTTGTGCTCTAAGTGAACCTCTTCAGCCATAAACAGAATGCCACATTAGCAGCTGTCTGGTTGTGAGTTCATGCAACCTTTGCCTGTGACTGACAAATGGATGTGGTACAGATCTTTCTTTGTTTACTGGCTAAACCTCATCAATCTGCAATATCTCAGACCAGCACTATCTTCTATTATGCAGCGGAGAGAGTGGAAAAAGTACTATGTTTCTTATTTAAATTAGATTAAAGTGAGTGATTTCTGCTATTATTTCAATAAATATAGAGTACACTAATATATATAGTAATACTGGGTTCTCGAGACCAATAAAAAAAAATACGGCCATGGGTGAGAGAAGTTTAATGCATTGTAGTTTCTCGTCTGCATTGTAGTTATTGTTTAATTAAAGCACTTGTAGCCCAGTGGGATATTATATTATTCTAGACTAACTCAACACTATAGTGTTTTGATCACATGTACTTATGTATACACTGAGTGGTACTCAGTATGACATATTTGAAAAAAATGAAGCATTAATTTTATTATGCTGCAGCGAAGAATGATATATTTAAGAGAGACTCTCGCCAATCTAATCTGATTTTATGTTTTAATCATGACCTGTATTTCTAACCTGTTTTACAGATATATAATGCGGATCTCCTTTTGTAGCAAGCATCAAATATATTCATGTTTGAAACTTACAAAGCTGCTTAAAAAATAACCTGCCTTTGAATGGGGTTTTACCAGAAAATTATGTTGAGGTAAAACACTTCACTATGCTATTCTTGGAACTGTTCTTCTAATGCTGTCAGATATTGTGTCAGAAATAGGTCATTACCAGCTAATGGCTGGTATTGTCTCTCTAGCCATCAGTGGACAAACTCCATTTTATGACTCTTGTCTCCTTACTGTTATGATCTTACGAATGTTCTGATACCACTATTATGATTTGTTTTCATATATATTATACATTTTATATTAGACTATATATTGTGATGACTGTCATTAGAATGATAATTGCCTATAACTGTTGCCATTTAGGATGATACAGGACTGATTAGGTGAAGGTAAAATATTAACATCTTTAAAACATTTATAGAAATAAAATGAAAAGTTTCATCCTACAAGATAAAACGGAGAGAATAGGGATGTAGTTAAATACCCCAAAGGTCATGAAATTCCCTCCCTCCAAGAGTATATACAAAAAGTTATATTTAGTGGCTGATTCTGATAAGGAGGCTGGTTGCTGTAAAAGACATCTGTGAATTTTCATGATTTTTGCAGAATTTCATGACTTGTGGCTTTTCTAGAATGGGGCTAAATCATTCCTTTGGATTCCATGACCAGCGGACTCTAGACTCGGGTCTAGATGATCGGGGTGGGGGTGGAAGGACTAGAATGGCCTCTGCCCAACGTTCATCCATCCATCCCTGACTGTTTATATGCCCATCCACCATGGGAATTGCATCAGGATCAATATTTGGGGAAGAGTCACTCCGAGTGATGCTCTCTCTCTCTTTCAGAAATCAATAGGGAAGGAACTATTTGTCCCCCTGATCACCTCCAGGGGGCATCTGGATTACTAGTTGTGGTGCTTATGCTATCATGGCTTCTGTAGTAGTCATGATACTTTGAAAGCTGGAGAGAGAGCTAAAGGGATTGAGAAACATTCAGTAGATACAGGGCCTTCTCACAGGGAGCTCTGGCTTCCGCCACTCTTTGGAGATCCATATATTTAAGGGATGAACCTTATCTCACAGAGGGCAGATCATTGTTTGAACCCTATTTGGAAAATGCTAGGAGAATTTCTGGAATGCTCTTTTCCCACTGCATTTTTGACATGTAAGGGACAATCAGGCCCATGCCTTTTTCCTAAATTTAACATGACAAAATCACAGTTCTGATTATTAATAAATAAAGACTACATTTAAATAATGTGAATGTTCTGTACATACTCACTCCTCCAATTTCTCAGCTAGAGTATGATATATTTGTAACATAATCTATTATGAAAATGTAATTGGGTTAGTATGCAGGACCAAAATGGGTTTAAATGTAGGAACTTTCTCCAGTAGGAAGAACTGCAGTGATTGATTCAAATGCATTGGGTGTCCAGAGGCAAAAAGTAGTGGCAAATGGCCAGCAGTGAATTTTCTTCTGAGTGGAACTTTCTGCTGGTGCAAAAGTGGGCCTGTACGGTGCTCTAGCCAATCCCTCTTACTAGAAGGAGGAGTGGGAAAGAACAACTAAGCACCCTGTGCCAGTGGCATACATTAGAACTGCACAACGGAAGCTCTAAACTGCATTGGACTGGCCTCTAGAATGTGGGAGCCAGACAGTGACCCCACACTCTTCTGTGCTAAGCAGAATTCTGGAGCAGAAAGAATCTGGCTCTCGGTTTTTGTATGAAGCTGGATTTTAGCATTTTTATGCTGTAACTTGTAGAATCTTTGCTCATAGACAGATATTGCAGTTACATATAATTGAATGAACCTTTGTTGACACCAGCAGTGTTCTGTTCTGAAATGTGCACCACTTTTATTTTCAGTGTGATGAGAACTGCTTTGAGGAAGCAAAGGTTCCAAGTCACCCCATTCAAAACAGTAGAGGGTGAACACAACTGTGTTTTGTCTTCAGTGGGCTTTGGTTCAGTTGCTTTATCACCATACATTTGAGATGGTCACACTGCACCCAAATGGGAGTGATGATCTATACTTTTGTGGATGTATCTGAAACGCATGAAGGCTGAATGATTTATCTTCCGAATTCATGGGGATTTTATTTTTTTGGTATATTTTTCATTCTTTCTAATATATGAAAACTGTTCTGTAGCCTGACTACTTTTTATATTGTATCTGTTCTAGAAGAACCAACAGAAACAGCATATACATACAGCACACAGAGAAAAAAATAGACAAATATATCTACAAATTACGTTTGATCTATTCAAATGATCATGATATATATTTCCAAGTGGGAAATCACATAATAGATTTTAAACCCAATATACCATTAATTAGGTGCCTGTTTCCCAATTCCATGGCACTTCTACTTGTTTTAATTAATTTTTTTAACAGATATGACTTCAGATTATTAGAAGGAAATTTTCTAAAGATGGGGAGACATTTGGTAACTTATTTAATTAAATGAACAGCTTGAACGATTCAAAATGCAAAAAAAATTTGATGATTTTATAACAAACCACACTGACAGAAACCAGATTGATACATTTATTACTATATCTTTTCCTATCATATAATTGGCTAAAATCAAAGGGATTCTGGGAGGAAGTTTTGCCTAGTCTAGTGGATAGAAATGCGGTGTGGTCAGATCTCCGGGGTTCTAGTCCCAACTCTGTCACTGACTCACTGTGCGGGTTAGCAAAAACACGTATCTGATTTATAAAATAAGGATCCTACATGTAATGTATCATTTTATATCCCAAAGGATCTGATAGCCCTGCAAGTGTACTCAGGAGTTGCTTGACTGGCCACTGAACTAAAATAAAATAACTGTTCAAGAGCAAACACCAAAGGTACACAAAGTTTAGGAGATGCAGGGGCGTCCTGCATTTTACATTGGTGGGTTTAGAATGATGTCATATTAAAGATGACCATAGATACTGTTAATTGCAAAGAGGATTTAGAAAGGTAGAATGTAGTTGCCCTTGCTGGAATTTGTCCAGAATACTGGAATTAACAAATCTTCTTTTATGAAAAGCACTGAAGGATCTGTGATCAGTTTTTTCTCTTTTGATCACACTCCTAGTACTGT
This sequence comes from Mesoclemmys tuberculata, assembly GCA_007922155.1. Taxonomy (NCBI): domain Eukaryota; kingdom Metazoa; phylum Chordata; order Testudines; family Chelidae; genus Mesoclemmys; species Mesoclemmys tuberculata. Next base: position 40,877,338 of record ML675609.1, on the reverse strand, counting down.
GCTGGGGCATTGGTGGAACTAAGCCAGAGGATGGAATCTACTGCATCACTTCTACCATGACCTTGAGATTCCATATAGGTCTACTCTCTTATTGCTAGCCCACTCTGTTACTGTCTTAGGTCTTCCCTACACTGAGAGCTCTGTGAAGACCCACTCAATCAATGGGAGATGGGATCTCTGATTGACACCATGAGTCCACCTCCCCAAAAGGAGTAAGGCTGCATCAACGGGAGGGTGTCTTCCATCGACATGGCACCATTTAGATGTAAGCATGTTCAAAGGGAGATAGGCAAGCTACATTATATAGCTTGCGTATTTCCCGTTGACCGCTGGTGGCAGAGTAGACCAAGCCTTAGTGAAAGATGTAACAAGTTCACAGTACAAATATTCATCACTGCAGGATGAAATGCATGTAATATTTCCCTGGTACTCATGAGAATTGTGAGCGTAAATTTTACAGTGTGTTTTAAGACCCAGTAGATGGAAAGTGTTAGAAGTACGAAGTATTCATTATATTATTATTCAACTTCAGTAATCTTCAAGGTAATGGACGAAAAGTAAAAGGCCATATTAATCTGTGATGTAGCTCTATTGACTTCAGTATTGATACCAGGGATGAATCTGACCCATAATTTTGTTAGAAATTCCAAACTTTGGGATAATTCTACTGTGTGATAACTTCTTTTTCCTGTAGTAGAAGAATCAGGGTTTCTACTGTAAAAAGAGGGTGAATTCAACTGAGCAGAAATAGATAGTTTGGATGCAGTTCAAAAGCAATTCAAAATAGCAGTAAGGACTAATGATGGCTGAAATGAGGTTTAGAAGAGAGGACATGAAAGGTTAAGATGAAAATGCCAGATAGATATTAGGTGCAAATGCATTTGTCACCTTATTTTACATGATCTATTCAATGTAATGAAGAATGTGTCTGAGAGCTGAGAGGAGGAGTGTAGTTTATATATCAAAGACAAAAGCTGAATATGCATTTGGTAGAATGACAAGACATATAATGTCAATTAATCTTCTTTCATCAAATGTAACCAGATAGAAGGGCTTACTATCAATAAACACTGATAGGCAGACAGCAAAATGAGAGTTTGGCATTAAGATGGTATAAAATACCGTTTAGGACAATAGCAATGACAGCTACATAATTTACATGTCAATCAGTTTTGATTATCAGAATACATATTTTCTTCACTTCTTTTTTTGTGGATTTTGCTGACAGAGTTACATGTGACTTCTTATACTCTGGAATTTTCTCCCTCAATGGCAATGTTAAGTTTCTGAATTTGTGTTTCATTATAAACACAATTATAATGACATAGCAGAGCCTTGCTTGACTCTCTGAATGTATATAATTAAGTAACTTCTTTGTTAGTAATGTGCTTAGTGATACTGAACCAAACACATCTGTATTATACCTCCACTGAAGAAACAGACAAATTTGGCTCATACGGTGGTTAACTTCAGTGAGAACAATTATGAAATAAAGGCGATGGGAAGAAGGGAAGAATAGTCATTGGGAAGCAAATATTTGGTCATGGTACCATTTGCAAAGGTGGGGATATTTTTATGTATTTGATTAAGATTTCCACTATATTCAATCATTTTGCAATCCTATATTACTTTTAGTAGATTCTAACAAATGAAGTACAGTCACTAAAAATCATGATTCACCAATCACATACTCTGACTATGATCATCTCAGACAGTATGGTAACTGTTGTCACATGGTCTATTCCTAATAGTAATGATGGTACGTACTTTACTAATGAAGTGTATACTCTATTAATTCAATTGCATTTTTAAATACTTCATAACTTAATGTTTGAACAGTGCTTTGAAAAATGAAAAGCACAAGATGAATGCTACTGCATACAGCACATCACTACGTGATCTGCAAGCCTCCCTACATGATCTGTATGATTCTTTCCTGTGGGAGCTGCATATATGACCACGCATGAGGGTTCAGCAAACTCATTTGTTACCACTTGTTGTTTTCAATATACACTTTTATCAAAATAACTATAGAAAGTTGAACTATTGCTGGCATTTCTGATGGCAGTTTACATCTTGTGGAAAGTATTTGCTTTTCTTCACATGAGATTCTCTCGTTTGTTCAGTGTAAGTTTTATCTGTAGAGGGTTGAAGGTTTTAATCTAGTTTCTTGTAATATAGTTGTGAGATTATAGTCTGTACAGTGACAGGCCTAACAATATTTTTAAAATTTTTTGAAGGTATTGCAGAAATTCTAATTTAAACAACCCAAGCTTGAAACAGGCCAGATAAATAAACCTGCTAACAAGCTGGGATCTTTTCCCTATATTAGTGCAAGATAGAGATGACAAAATTACTTTCAAATTACTGAACACTCTCAAATATAGAAAGAGAAATATGCCTAAGTATTAAGGTAATTTCCTTTTGTCTTTCCATTTAGAGGAAGAGGTATTGCATAGACTAGGGAATTAAATAGTGTACTTGTTATGCAAGCATATGAAAATGAGAATATAATGAAAAAATAGTATAACTTTTAAAAATCTGAATAACATATTTCCTTAAGGTAATGAGGATAGAAATTAGAAGAATGCTCAGCTACTAATTTAATTGAAGATAAATCAGGTTTCAGATTTCTGAAGATCAAGAAAGTAGCAACTATAACACCACTATTCAAATAACTACAAAGTATAATAAAAATATTTATACATGGGTTAGTTTGAAAACATCTTATTTGGATTAATGAAAGGAGTGTGAGTTTGTGAAAGGATGATCTTTTAAAACTAATATGGAACTATATAAGGACTTGGTGGATTTAGGAATTTTTTTTTTTTTAAAGCAAAAACCATTTGCTAAAATTCCACTCCAAAGATTATTGGTCAAGATAAAGAGTTATTTGTATCATGTAGGCAATGCTGTCAGTAAATGGAAAATGTAGTTTTATGCAGAGAACTGTAAAATAAGAAGTATGGAAGCAATGAACCACACTAGGGAGTATTGAATGGAAGCATCATGTTGTATACAGACAAGAAAAGGGATTTAGAGGCTATTGTGTAAAATTTCTTGAAACCATTAGCACAGAATATAGCTATAGTAAACAAGAGAAACTGTACTGGGATGCATCAGAACAGAACAGGAATACAAATCAATAGAAATGGTACCATCATTGTTTAAGGCAGTATTTTATATTGGGTTTTATCATATATCTTTGGAATAGTAGTATTGCTCCATAGAATGTCCAATGAATGTCAATGTAAAGAAGAATGTGTCTGAGAGCTGAGAGCTGAGTTTATATATCAAAGACAAAAGCTGAATATGCATTTGGTAGAATGACAAAACAGATTATGTCAATTAATCTTCTTTCATCAAATGTAACCAGATAGAGGGTCTCCTGCCAGAATGGTGGTAGATTTTAAGAATCTTGGTTATGATGAAAAGCAGAAGAAGTAGAGCTCAGTTTTGAGAAAAACTTCACACGTGCAGCTTCCACTGACTTCAACTGGAGTTGCAGTTCCTCAGCACGTCTCAGGCTCTGGAATGTTGAGACTATTCTGATTCAGAGAAAGGTTTGGTTGGAAAACAAGAATTCTATTTTGTGACATGTTTAGAGGTTACCCCATTAGAATTAATTTTTTTGTGTGGAAGAAAAACAATCCCACACCACATAAACAAAAAAATGAGCACAACAAAAAGGAGACATTGACACCGTGATCAACCCGAAAATACCCCAATGATGAGGTCATTCACGTGGGACGTGGGAAACCCAGGTTCATGTCCCTGCTCTGCTTGGTTTAGATGAGAGCTGTAATCACCAAGCTAGAGAAAAATTTGTCAAAACTGATATGTTTCCATTAAAAGTTTGTTCAGATGTATTAGTATTTTCTGACAAAAACAATTTTAAAAACTCCCTTTAATGAACAAAAGTATGATTTGAAGGACCTGGAACTATACAGAGAGAAGCACAAGCATTCCATCCAAGAGAAGAGTAACACAGTTCCTACGAGTTTGTCATGGAAGAGACTTTTGGCTGACCATGTGTGTGTGAATATAGGGGGAAAAAATCAATATTTAAAAAATATCAAAATTTGGTTTTCATGGAAATTTGCCGACCAGTGGATACCATTAATGAAATGTACAGAGAAAATCTACATTGATAGCTTTGGACCAGATTCTCAGCTGGCATAAATAGGAATTGCTCTATTGAATAGAAGGGAAATAGCCTCTGTTTCCATAAAAAATAGAGCCCTTATTTTTTATTTGATACATAATCAATGTAAACAAATGTTCCTATATGCAAAAAGTCGGTCGCAAGATACAGTTGTTGGTGGCTCTGATTTCTTTCTCATCTCCAGAAAAAGGAGCTGTTGAATTCTGTAGAAGGGCTTCTAAAAATTATGCTTATTTGGTAATGAATGGTATGAGTAGGCTGCTTGTGAATAATGCTTCATGGAGACACAGTGTAATAGAATTTTCCATATTTTTTTATAAAGCAAAAGGAAACCATGGCTGTCTTCAATATATTAAAAGTTCACATTACTCCCCATTGTACCATATCTTTGGGTTTCTATTTTAATTGAACATTTATGCTGCATGTGCAGTCTTCCAGAGCAGAGCATTTGTCTGCACACAATTGCTTTGATACCTTGTCAACACAAAGAGAAGCAGAGAGGTTTTAGATGACCGTGTCCCTAAACCGAGCCACATTTTCCTGGGGTCTAGATGTACACAATTCTATATATTCTCTACAACAAACAAGAATGTTGGCTAGATAACTGACTCCTAGGTCTATTTATTATGAGGACCTGGAAGAACAGTGATGCATTTATGTTTGCAGGAGTATTCTGCTTAGGATCCAGAGAACAGAAATCAAAGGTAGTGGCAGTTTTAGTTGCTGTCATTTTCTTTCAAGAAAAATATTATTTGGCATGAAATGAGCCAGTGGTTCTTTCTGACAGCTATATTTTAAATCTGAAATAATTATTTTTCAGTATCCCCACCCTATTGCTAATGTGAGCTTTTGAAAGATACCTTGGCTATAATGTGATAATAACTCATGCTGCTACAGTATCTTAATTAGATATGAGCTGAAGTGTTCGAAGATAATTAGGATTCAACCAATTAAGCTTATTGCAAGTTCATGAACACAGGCTCCTACTTATTTTTCCCAGATAAAGTCAGAGTGGATCTTCTAATCAGAGCCGGCACTAAGCATAGGCAGAGTAAGCAATTGTTTAGGGCCCCAAAGCAGCTCAAGGTGCCCCCCCCAATTAATTATTAGTATGTGTTGTGCGTGGGGGGGATATTTCTGCTTAGGGACCCCAATAAGCTACCATCACCTCTGCCTATAATTTAGCAGCATTTCAGTAATATACAGAAGATTGCGAGATTGAGTGTTTCTGACAGAAACTCAGCTGTCAGTTTTGCCTCCCAGGAGCCTACCAAACTGTTTTATATTTTCAGTGTTAGAGAGACTATAGTTGATTGATATCCATGGCCCCAAGTAACCCCACTCTTATATGCAGACTGGAAATGACATCTATATGAGTATTTATAGTTGGTTTAAAAAATAGTCTTCTTTGAGTTCAGGAGCATTTCCTTATTTTCAGGGGTTGCACCAGGTCAGGCATAACTTTTTGTAATGGGAGAGGCACTCATTAAATCTAAGCACCTTTGAAAGTTACTCCAGTGTGGCTGCTGGACAGTTCCATAAAAGTGCTGGTCCCTTTCCTAGGCCTTGCTACTGCTTTAGAGTCCCTACTACAGTAAGTTGTACATGGTCTGGAGAAACGACTCAAATGTTCCTGCGTGCATTCTTCATCTGAAAAAGTGGAAACACTAAGTTGTGAAGTGGGTTAGAGATAAGTTTATTTTACTTGGAATTCTTTTGCCACTTTGGGTGGGGTTATTCCCCAATAGCAGAATTGCTACTGTCCATGTGATATCTTCTCTTGGTTCTTAAAGGGGGAGGACAAGTATTTTTGACATGTATGAAAAGTTTGATTAAAAATAACATCATACGTATTTCAAAATAATTCACTGTCTAGCCTTTTCAAGCTTTCCTTCCTTTTGAGGTCAGGGCTCACCTTAGTTCCTGTCAGGGTGGAAGGCCTAAACCAGGGTGTCTATTTTTGGTTAAAACTGTTAATATATCCCTAAAGTGGCAGGAGGCCAGTTTAACCATTAAATGGCTGTTAGTCCCTTTCTCAAGAAACCATCTCTTGACAATGACATAGTTGCTAACTATTGTGCTCTCTCATTTTCCCCATTTTGAGAGAGAACATCAAGAAAGTGATAGTGTGACAACTAAGACCTCTAAAGGCCTCGGAGTTCCTTAATCTCTTTCAACTGGATTTTCAGACTGGATAAAATAGGGAGATAACTGTGTTCCAGCAAGACTAGTGTAATGTAGTGCTGACAAAGCTCTATACTAATTCTTTCTGAACTATTGGCAGCCTTTTGATATTGATAGCAATGAGGCTTTGTTGGCAATGGTAAATTTCATTCCTACCTTGAGAACCATGTTTTGTTGAATGCCCATCTGGCCTGAAGTTGCTCTTGTGCCGAGTGCCGTAAGGGTTTACTCCATTATCCCTCATGTTCCTATATGCATGTGAGCTAAAGAGGTATTTTTTGGCTGCAGTGCCATCATGCAGGTGAAATATTTTTTAAGCAAACCCAGGCAATGTAGCGTCTTTACTTTCCTGATGACTGACAAGATTGGGAGTGTGTTGAGAAGAGGCTGACCAAAGCTCAGTCCAGGAAAGATAAAGGCAAATCTGATTGTTTGGAGGATACATTTAAAAGTATGGCTGAACTGACATTTACCCCAATGACTCTGGTAGTTTGCCTGTATTTTTTCAGTGAGGAATATAGCTGTTGGATACTTCTGAATCCTCAACTGCGCCTTCAGTCCCAGGTGCTTGTACTGGTCAGAAGACTTTAAATCTGTGCTTCGCTTGAACATTATGATTATTCCATATCAATGTGGATTCTGCAACAGTTAACCATACCCTTGTCAGCTCTGGAGTAGATTATTAGCATTGAGTCTACAGGAGACTACTCTTGACGACCATTCAGAAGCTGCAGCTGATACACAAGCAGCAGCTATACTTTCAATATCATATTATACATATATATGTACTCCAAATACTGCAATTACTTTTTGTTCCTAAAACCATTGAAGGTGATGATACATGTTTGGATTCTAGCTATCTTAGAGTCCACCTTCCCCCTATGCCCATTAGTACCATTAGAAATAAGCAGATAAACTTTCATTTACAATGTGAAGGTTTGCCAGTCTCTATACAGGGGTAATGCATTTTTAATGAAATGCTTACAATGGTAGAATTAGCTTCTTCCAAATCTTATATGTTAAACCAACATAATTCAACTTTGTTAGTCTGCAAGGCCAATATTAAAGCCTGTTTATCTATTCAGGTTTTTACCAGAGGGGAATATGGTATTTTAGATTAATGTATTTATATAATTAATAATACAGCATACTAGTTGTTTACTGAAATCTAGAAACAACTGAAAATTACAGACGATTAGTCCCTGGATCATGCATTCTAAATTACACGTAGTACAGCAAAGGATAAGTGCAGAAAACTTGTCTTTCTCACCAGTAGAAGTTGGTCCAATAAAAGAGATTACCTCACCTACCTTGTCTCTCTACAGCAAAGAATGACACACAAGGGTTGAGAAAAATAGTATGGAGAACATGAGAATCAGTTCTATTCAGATGTAACTGCTGATTCTGAAACTAGAAGTTTTCTAGTTTAGTTTACATTGGATAACCTAACACTGTATCATTAGTTACTTTACGGACATGTGCCAGGGGAAAATTTCATGGGTGCATTTATAAAAATGTAAACATCAATAAGTAACACATCCCTGCATAACTGCTAATAGGAAATTACAGAATAATTCACAACCAGAATAAGAAAATAGCTCAAGATACAGTTTTCATCAATGGTTAGATGCCACAAATGAAGTACCGTACAAGAAAGTTAGAGAGAGTCTCTTTTCCCCTATATTGTACTTTAATGGGCTTATTTCTGTTAAAAAAAAATTACATTGAATTATATCTCATGAGAATAAACTACTCTTTCATATACTGTACCACTGACTGTAACTGCTTTGTACATAGTATCTGTGTAAAGAATATCAAGATACCTTTGTAATTAAGATATACTCAAATAAGAGTTAATCTGCTTTTTTCTGTTACTGGAAGGCATGTATTGTAATTATATTAACTTTAACATGGTACTTATTCATTACTACTACTTAACTATACAGATGTAAGTGTTTAATGAATAAATTGTTTATAATACCAATCTACTAATACTTTAAATAAATATTGTTTGGTAAATTAATGGTTGCAGTATTACTACTAGAACTGAGTTGCTAATTTTCAGAATAAGGTAGTTGATGAATTTGGTGTTCTTTCTGTTTACAATGTGAACAGTCTTCAATTTCCTCAAATTTATTTTTCTTACAATTATTCAACACATTTATAACACTATGGCCTTACTAGAAACAGTTAGCTATACACATTCACTCTTTGAGATGCCTTAGTTGTGGTTTGTTAGCTGTCAGATTAGTCACATATTATTTCTGTGCTTTGATTAGAGAAGTGTACAAGTACTTTTAACACACTCACATGCACACACTTAAAATTACCTTTGAGGATTTAGATTTGCTGTCTGTGAATACTTGTGAAAGTAGACTCCATAACTCAAATGCACTTAAGGGGAAAAAAAATAAATTTGTTTCAGGCATGGCCTATCTAAAAATTTCAACAAATTGTCTCTAAGTATTTTGCAGTTCTAGCCTGCTTGCAGTCAATATAAATATTCAAATATAAAGAGTGATCAGACTTTTTCTAAGCAAGTTTTATGTATTTAAATGTATTTTACTTTCTTCAATATCATTTATATGCTTTGTGGCTGCAGAATATAGATAGATTGTATTCAGGAATATAGAGCACTTGATAAGCATTGAAGGCTGTGCTCAGGCATAATTACAGAGGTAGGCAAGAAAATACCAGAGTAAAAGTTTGTAAAATGTACAGAATGTTGTATGGATTTTCCTCAAATTTTCATTGTTTGTATTTCATGAGATCCTGCAGACATCAAAGAAGTGCCCCAGCTGATCACCTCTGCTAGGTATACTACGAATAATTTGAGGAGGAAGCTTGCCTCTATCATATGGGAAGGCATAGTAGTAAGTGCACCCTGTAAAGTACTGAGCACTTTTTGTGAGATAATGAGTGCCCTCAGTCACTAGGAATTAATTATCTGTGCTTTGTGAAAGTATTGCTGAGCTAGTCTGCCAAGGAAGGGGGTGTGGAAGGCAAAAGCCCCGCGCAATATTTCCTTCATTCAGTATTGCTCATTTTTACAAGTAGTGTTTGTCAAGCACTAAGGAGAGATTGGGTGCCGCTTGCTGGGACACATAGTTGACTGCATACTCTTGCTCTTGTTCCAAGCTACCACACTCATAACAAAAGGAGGGCATTTTAAAGGGAAATTTGACAAAAATCAGAATGTCATAGCAAGTTTTGGATCTGGGGGGACTCTTTGCCTCCCAGGAGGTGCTCAGGGTCATTGGGCTCTATGCCTCTCAAAGCTCTACAGGAATGCTTTTCAGATCGTGTTAGAATTGGTCATCTCAATAATTATGCATTTTATGTCATGACAATATTTAGGAGGTAAAAGTAACATTTAAATAAACCGTTATTCTATTAAAAATAGGAAGGCTTTGGTGGAGCTAGGAGTCTGTTCAGTTTGATGACAGTAAGGAAAAATCCTGCTATTCATGTGACACTCAAGCCTTCCTGCCTCATAAGCAAGAGAAAGTCAAAGTTATACGTTTTCTGCATAGCTAATGAGCTCTGACGTGTCTTTTAGATAAAAAAATATATCAGTTGGATGTTTTTCTTTATAGTAACAACTAGCCTTTGTTCATATACACTTTGAGACTTACCTTCTATATTAAAATCCCCTGAAACTCTAATTAGTACTTCCTGAGGAAGATGGAATTATAGACTGAAGTCATCTTGAGTAAATTTATCTGGAAATATGCTATGTATTGTTGTAGATTAATATACATATTGGTGTACAGGAGTTAGCTTTCTTGGGGGACGGCCTAAGACTGTGGAATGAACACTGTCACAATCCTGACCCAGCTCCCACTTCTTGCCTTCTTTAACATAAACATAAGAATGAAAACACTCTACTACATACACTTCTTCCCCTGGGGAGAGGATGAGAGAACAAACAGGTGACCAATATTAGTCATGTTACTTAATGCCTTGTGGGAAGGTACTACTGTGCTATAAAAACCTATAGAGACATATAGAATAGATAGCATTTCTGCATTTACTACGCTAGTAAAGCTACAGTAGAACCTCAGAGTTGCGAACATCTCGGAAATGGAGATTGTTCCCAACTCTGAAATGTTTGTAGCGCTGAACAAAACATTATGGTTGTTCTTTCAAAGGTTTACAACTGAACATTGACTTAATACAGCTTTGAAACTTCACTATGCGAAAGAAAAATGCTGCTTTCCCTTTAGTTTTTAGTAGTTTATATTTAATACAGCACTGGACTGGTTTT
>ML675609.1:40781106-40866712 GCA_007922155.1 Mesoclemmys tuberculata | reverse complement strand
TCTCTACTGCTTCTTAAGTGCATATTTTCACTTCGAAATGAGGTGTATGGTTGACTTGTCAGTTCGTAACTCTGGTGTTCATAACTTTGAGGTTCTATTGTATAGATAATCAAAAAAGACGTTGTCCGTTGGTGCTTTAGAGCAGAAAAGAGGAGGATAAATAGTAAAAATCTCTCCTCCAAAATAACTTTACTAGGTCTGGGTTATCTACAGCATTATTTGTCTACACTTTTAATAAGACTGTGGGGTTATTAAAATGTCAACAAAATGTATGCATAGTAATAAGAATGCTTTGCACTTTTATAGAACTTCACATCTTCAAAGCAGTGTACAAACATTAACTAATTAAGCCATTCTTCACCACACTTTTTCTGTGTAGCTAAGCACAGTAATTCGTGTCCTCTTAGGGTATGTCTGGGATATTGATGGGCTTCAGCACAGGCGGCACAAGTCTGCCTGGAACCCTTGGTAATTGCTTGGGCAGGTAGCCCACATTGAAGCCTCTGCTGCTCTGGCTTCACTGATACCAGGAGCCAAGCTAGCTAGAATAAAGCTAGCTCAGGTATGGCTACATGACATGCAATCACGCTGTCTGGTCCCAGTGTAGATATACCCTTAGGGATGGGGAAACTGGCCCTGGGGATGTCACTTATCTTCTGTTTCTTTCAGTCAGTCAGTCTGCATCAGAGTCTGGACTAAAACTGTATTCCAATCCTGTACTTCATCCATTGGACATAGTTGATTGCTTTAAAAACACAGTTAAAATTATAAAGTTATACATTATTCTGTGAAAAACAGAAAGAAAGAATTTTTCCTACATTTTCAGCTGACAAACTCTGTTTTGTGACTCCTCACATTTCATTGCATCTCTAATTCTGGAGACGACATTAATGTCTGACATAACTTGATCTGATATTATATATATACACAGACCCATATAAAATCACCTGATGTGCTATAAATAACCGTTATGTTTAAAACTTGACAGCTGTGGGACTGTGTTAGGTTTTCCTGTAGAAAGCAAATATTTCTTTTGCTGCTTTGGATAGAAAAGTCTAGTAATTATTGAACTGCTACTTTATGCAGAGGGATCCCATCTTATCTCCCCTCCACAGGAAGGCATTTGATCTCTCTGACTTACTCAGAAATTACTTTAGCCATCTGTTTCCTTCTTGACCGAGCATTCCTCTTCCAGTATATAGTATCTGCACTCTTTCTCTCTGTTCCATGAAGAACTGATAATACAATTTACCATTCCAGATTGATACTTTCTATAGTAGTACCGAAGTCTTGACTGAAAAGGTACAGTGCCTGAACTTGAATTCCAATCTTTAGGTCAATCTATTCCCCAACACTTATGACAAATTTGAAAGAAATTTTCCCATTAGAGCTTGAAATTGATAAAGGGTTAATTCTAATCAGGGGTTTGTGCTGGTACATCCAGTTTGTGCCTTCTTTTGAAGGCTACTGTGTTGTGCACCAGTTTTAATTTGGGGTTAAAAAAAATCAGATCGTCAGTCTCCACTCCATGAACTTTGCACCCAGTCGCAGTAACAAGCTAGTTTGAATGTAGCTATCTGGGGTACTGGAACAGTGAAGCTGCAGGAGCATGTGGTTCAGTGCAAGCTGGTCCTGTGAATAATTATCCAGGAATCCAGGTGGGCTTGTACAGACCACGCAGAAACATGTGCTGTCACTGCTTCACTGTCTTAATACTAAGCGAGCTAGATTAAAGGTAGCTCAGGTATGTTTACTTGAGCTGCAATCAGAACCTGTAATTGCAGGGTGGACATACAAAGAGACATGGCAGAACTCACAGCCCAGAGGGTAAGATGTTAAGGTGGCTTTAAACCATAATCTATCTTGGGTGGCTTCAGCGGCTACAGAGGCGCCGGGTATAACTTAAGTAGCCCTGAGGAGTGTTTAAGCCTCTCTGGGCTGCCCAATGGCCCCATGTGCTGATCAAAATCTCTGCAGAACCATATGCTGTGGTCCTGCCCTGATATATTCCTCCTGCCCAGCCCTGAAAGCATCACCTCCCCGACAGTGGGGCTTGCCACAAAGGCCTAGGACATAAACCTAGGGCTATTTTCTGCAGTGCCTATGCCGGGGGAATCCTCCTCTAGGTTGAAGCAGGGCTTTTAGAACCCTTTTGTGCTGCCCTAGCCCTTTTACGTGGTGTAAAGGGGCTGGAGCAGGGATGAGGATTTCACCCAAAGAACTGAAACAAATGGATTAATAGTTAAATATAAATGGATATAAGATTCTACCTAGCTATCTTTAGAGTTTTGTAATATTAGTTTCTGTAATATCTATCCACCAGGTATTCCTCTTAGTTTGTGAGAAGGTGGAAATTAAATAGTAGAGAGAACTAGTATGAAAATAAAAGGCAGCCATGTTTTGCTTTATCCTTTTTTCTGAAATTTCTTCTGTACCTTGCCATATTGGAGAAATATCACCTTTTTATAGGGAACTCTTTGTCAAAATGACTTGTATACTTCCTGAATGTTAGTACGGGGACAGATGTCAGACAAATTACATCTGACACATATTTCTGTATCACGTCCATACTAAACAAAGATAGTTTGTCAAAATCAGATCTTTATAAGGTTTATATATAATCTTCTCTGTGACCTCCATGTCTCATTTTCTCAAATGTCATTCAAATACACTTGGCAGATCGTTGTAGTTCTCAAAAGTGAATTCAATATATTCAATAATCTGCTGAACTGTCCATGGCACACAGCATCTGTCTCGTCATGGCTGTAACATGTCAGATTATAAGGATTTGCCATGTCATAATAATAATACAACATGGAGACCTGTCAACAGCATTTGCCAAAGTGTGTGTGTGTTTGGAGGGGGGGTGTAGAGGAGTATAGATTCCGGAATTACAGCATATATGTAAGAAAATATCTGAATTATTCATCTATTAATCCCTGAATGAAGTACAAGTATAAAAGAAAATGCCTTTAATCAAATCCTGGAATGTATATCCTTGTTTCAAGGAGCATTTAATTTTTTCTGCCTTTTTTTTTTTTTTTTAAGTGTTGTGCAGTTTCTATCTTCATATCTTTATGGCACTGATTCAGCAAAACACTGAAGCATATCCTTGAATCCCTTTGAAGTCAGTTGAATTTAAGCATGTGTTATGGTACTTTCCTGAATAAGAGGTGTTTAAGCATGTGTTTATATTTGGAGCCTAAATGTTCAAGAATAATTTGTGTATTTATATATATAAATATATAATTTTAACATTTCATATATTAGCTTCTGAGACCACCTAAGGGACATTTTTGTAATCCCAAATAAAACCACATTGCTGAAAATTGTTAGTCACTGGTGTTGTTCAGATAGTTACAGGTAAAGTTTGTGTCCACAGTTGTTTATCTATTATTTGTGAGGGTTTATAACATGGTTGTTAAAAAAAAAAAATCACTCTAGGCTTCAGTTTGTTTCTTATTCAAGATCTCACTCCAAACACCTTTATTTTTATTTGAATTAAAAGTAGTCAGAGTGGATTGCCAAATATGTTTGAAAATTGGCTATTACAAGGAGTATTTTTATCAAAATATTTGGCTATACACATATGTGTATAGTAAAACTATGGAGGTTTAATGCTATATATTGAGCTAATAACGTAAATAGATTTACATTAAAATTTTAAACAGGAATTTTAACAGCTTGTGTATGTCTTAGACAAATAATTCATGTTGTGGAATAGCTGTTGGGCAGATTTAAAAAAAAAAAGCAGCAAAATAAAGAAATCCAGTTCAAATGATAAGGCTATGAAACAATATAGGAGAACTGAAATAATGGCTAACAAACTATCAGTAGTTTACATTATTATGCCCGCTTTTTAATTGCAATGGTGAGGTGTATTAAATGAGTAGTGCCTGCTTGCTTTATTTTAGCACTGTCTGCTTTTCCTTCCTTTATATTGCAAACATTTATGCATGCTCCTTTGGATTTGTTTTATATGCAAAAATGAGCAATTTCTTTACTAGCGAGGTTGAGATGAAGTCAATGTGCTGATGAGTCTTCATGGAATCACATTATGCTATAGCCAGTCACATCGTGTTGCTTAGTGAAGCAAGTAAGTTCCAAGCTACGCTGAGTTTTAAATGTCAAAGTTGTGAGAATGGAAATGACTTTGAATAGGATACCATTCATCAAAAAAGTTACTAGGAGGTGGCTTCTTTCACAGATGTGTTGGAACGTTATTACTCCTGAGTTCTGATAATGCCTGTATTTACGTACTTGCTGATTAGCTATGATAGCTGCACCTGAAGGAAATACTGCCAGGATTGATCTCACAGTCTGCGCTAACTAATGATTCTGGTAGGAATGTTATGAATCCATTTTTTCTGGATTCATCAGACCCATGAAATGCTTCCTTAGTCTCCACTGAGCAATAAATATGGTGAAAAAGGTAGTGGGTATGGGATCTTGGGGGGCTGGAAGTATTAGACAGACCTCACAGGTAGAAGAAACATTGTCTGGTAAACACCTGTGACCGGTTTCGTTGCTAGATAAAATTGGTGTTAAATGCACCTAAGCACCATTTCAAATTGAGATGAATTCTGTTTAATTGTTTTGCCTCTTTCCTGAGGCCTGGTCTACACTGACAATGTAGGTTGACCTAATGCAGCTTACGTCGATCACATAAAATATGTGTCTCCATTGGCATGTTAGTCCCGCCGACCTAAATCGTGGTAAAATTTGACTTAATAAAACCACCTCTGCAAGTGGCATAGCACTGAAGTCAAATTCTGTGGGTCAAATAAGAGTCAGAGCACAATGTAAATTGATGTCATCGGCCTCCGGGAGATATCCCATAATGCTCTATTGTGACCGCTCTGCACATTCGCAGTCTGCTGGATTGTGACTATGTAAACAGGAAATAGCTCCTCCCTGCAAGCCCCGGGAAATTTTAAATTCCCATTTCCTGTTTGGTCAGTGTGGAGAGAGTTTACCTGTACAAGTGCATGCCCCAAATGTACTCCAGCCTAGAGTTGGCCTGAGGTCTTGGATCTCATCAGTCTGTGGGGTGAAGAGTCTGTTCTGGCTCAGCTACGAGCAAGCAAAAAAAATGTGGGTATTTATGAGAAGCTATCTTGTGGCATGTTGGAGAAGGGGCACAACGGGGACGCACAGCAGTGCCGTGTTAAGATCAAAGACCTGAGGCAGTTTCATGTGCGGTTGGTATTACAAGCAGGGGAAGGCTTAGCTTTCCCAAACAGCCGGGAGAGGCCCCCTCCCCGCTGCCTCCGCCAGGCAGATGGGGGCTGCAGTACCTCTTCCAGTCCTTTTTGTTCAGCCTCCCCAGAAACGGGTGGGGACAGGGACTTGGGGAGGTGGGGTGCACTCGGCGCTGGGGCCACGTACAGCCCAGCTGGGACTCTGGGCAGCAGGGGCCATGCAGTGCTGGGACTGTCCACTACCCGGCCAGGACTCTGGGTGGCCAGAGCCAAGCGGTGCTGGGGCCACAGGTGGCCTGACTATACCTCAGGGCAGCTGGGCCGTGTCCAGCTCTCTGTTACTCACATTCAGAATTTTTGCACTCACTGCTCATCATCCCATGCCTTCATAACGATGCGATCCCACCAGTCAGTGCTTGTTTCCCGGAGACAGAAGTGGTGCTCCACTGACTGCAGATGGCGTGTGACAGCCTGCAACAGACGGGAATTGTTTCATTCTATGGCTTGTAGAAAGGCAGCCTCTGTAACGTCACAATTTTCAGCGGTGCGGCTCCTGTCTTGCCCCTCAAAATACTGCAAAATAAGTCGTGAGGTGTTTGTTCTGCTCGCAATAACAGTGCAGAGCTGAGCAGACTCCATTCCTTTCAGGCAATGGCGTGTGCATGGCAGAGAACGGAGGGTTGGAATAAATGGTGCGCAAAGGAGATTTTGTTTGTTTGGACTAGGACGAGAAGGGAGGGATAAGAGTATGTGGCATCGTGGGAGGACGACAACCTTCCCTAAAGCCTCTGTGGCTAGTTGCACTGTGGGATAGCTACTCATGCTACACTGCTTTGACTGTTGACCCCAGCACAGCTGGCGGGGACGCAATCCCCCGACACAATGAGTGTGGTGTGATCACGCTCCTCCAACTTCTAAAATTCAGCGGGTGAAAGTCGATTTGAAGTAAAACGACTTCACTTCGCAGAGTAGACATACCCTGAGTAACAACCTTTAAAAACATAAGGCTGCTCTGGCCTTTTGGCAGATATTTCACCACAGCCTCCTTCAGTGTATGAAACTCACTCACACATGGGCCATTGGGCCAATGCCCAGGTGCTGTGGCCAATTTGGGGTCTCCTGTAGGAGCACCAGAACCTGGGTAGAAATGGGGGGGCACCAGTGTTGGAAAATGGCCCCGCCCGAGGTGCTTCTCTTCCCCCTGAGACCCTGGCCAAGCAAGAAGCTGCAGCTGGGCTGTGGTAAGAGCCGCCCAGGGAGCCCAGGCTGCTGTGGTGACCCCTGGACCCTCTGTGTGCCCTGGGTGGGGGGCTGAAGTGTCTGAGAGAAGCCCCTGGCCCATTTCCCCACCCTCCAGGCATGCTGCCCAGGGAAGGTGGAGGGTCCAGGGCTTCCTACAGTGGTATGGGCTTACTGTGCAGCAATTACCAGCTTCTGGGAAGAGGAGGAGCAGGAGGTAGGGCCACATGGCAAGAAGTATGTGGGGGGCCCAAATGTTCTTTGTGCCCAGGGCCCAATACATCTTAATCCACCTTTGCTCACACTTCCCGTAGAAACCCAGCTGATGTGGTTTTGCTCCCAACTGAAGTGCTTATTTTTCATATCATTCATTTCCCCTCCTTTTTTAAGCAATCTTTAAATCTGCATCATGTGAAGCTTCAGCCTCAAGATCCAAAAATGAAAATTGGGCAAGTAAGTTGACTGTGGTAGACCAGGTGCCGGGACATGACAAGGTCCCCATATTTCAACTGAATAGTAACAGATGCATAGCTGGAATCGGTCTGGCTCCCCACTGTGTTAGTATTGTTAAAATAAGTATTAGCATTATAAGAATGTGCTTAGTATTTAGATTGCATTGAAAGTTTAGAGTTGCTGCATGCATTAATCTCAGTTATAACATCTGTATCCCATATTGTAAGGTGATATTTGTGACAGAGGCCCATAATGCAACTGCTCTATGTAATCACCAGACAGGAGAGAGAGATTGATTTGTGTGAGGGCTGAGAAACTGTTATGCCCTTCCCAAAAGGAAAGAAAGGTCCATCAATAGTAGAAGGACTATTGTGGGACGTTGCAGCTGCAATTTCTCTGTGTAATGTCAACAAGCGGACAAAAGACTTTTGTTATTCTGCCCTTCTCCCAATGAAAATGAGTCATGCAAGTGGACTCCTCCTGTCAACTGAGATTGCAGCTCAGAGCACATGGCAGGAGGGGAATAAAACCCATAACAAGAAGGAACTGATTTTCTCTTTGCTGCTTGGATTCAAGGAGGGAAAGAGGGGCCCAAAGGTTTTCCAGGCCTGCGTTATCCCTTAAAGACTTACAGAACTTTCATATTACAGCAGCTTCTTTTACCTTTTGGAGCTTAAGACTGAACTCATGTGTGTATGTTTACCTGGTTTAACCTTGTAAATAGCTTTCATTTCTTATTCTTAGTCAATAAATCTATAGTCTATAGTTAGTTTATTCTAGGATTACTAAAGGCATTTTCTCTGGTGTAAAATCTAAAGTGCTCTTGACGGTGGGGGTAAGCGACTGGTCCTTTAGGACTGGGAGTAACCTGAATATTGGTGTGATCCCTGGTGTAAGGGACCATCTGTCACAAAGGTACACTCACCTGGGTAGTGAGACAGATTGGAATACCCAAGGGGACTCCATGTTAAAGCTGTTATAATGCCTGAGGAGTTTATGCTTGAAAATTGATTGGTGAAATATAAATATAGAATTCATAGCCAATTTGGGGTTTGTGCCCTGTTTCCTAGCAGTCTGTCCTGAGGTTGGTACTCATGCTCCTAAGTCACTGCAGAGGATGTTACAGAAGCATCAAGACAAAGTAAAGTAAAGACAGCAGTAGGCAGGAGGTCAAGGAGCTGGGTCAAGCTCAAAGGAACAGTTGTTAATAGTTCCTTAAGCTTGTTGAAATGCCACAAGCAGAACTGAGATGACCCAAAATGTTGGTGCAATGAGATTGGTTGACTTTGAACTCTAGAAATAGCCCATAATATAGCCCATAATAGCAGTAGATAATTAAAAAATATAAAACCACCAAAGAGACATTCTGTTTTGTCATTGGAATATGAGAAAGTGGTCGTCATTGAAGCACATCTTGATGTCCTGGGCAAAACCACCTTAGCTCTTTATATGAAGTGAACTTGATGTCATAAATGGTCCATTTCAGCTTTTAAAAAAGGGAATTGACAATGGGATGATTTTTAAACTGAACAAAAGAAACCTGATATTGTTATCTAATAACTTTCCACTAGCTCAAAATAGGACAAGATAGGTTTACTTTAGAGAGATTTGTTGACAAAAGTTTGCTTTTGTCGACAAAACAGTGGAGGTGTACAGAATAAAATACCCCTCCCACTGATGTAACTCCCCTGCTATGCTGACATAATAAATCCACCTCAATGAGAGGCGTAGGGTTTATTTCAGATTAGCTAGGGTGTCACAGTGTAAATGTAACTATGGGGCTGCCATTCTTGTCAATTTCACCACTCCAGCTGTGAAAGCGCCCCAGATAGCTGAGCAGCTGGTCTCCACTTCTGGCAGCGAGTGGGGCAAGAAGCCTGGGCACTGGTTTCTGCTCCTTGCTAGGAGCTGGAGCAGCCTTGTCAATTTCTTGGCTGTGTCATGAAATTGACATGGTTCCCAGTTCCCCAAGAGAGTGGGAAATGGAGAAGCCCCAAGCAATTTCCCTCAGCTCAGGGCAGGGAACGGGGAGGAGAGAAATCATAGCCCCTTTTTCCTGGCAGGGAGTAGGGAGGGGAGAAGCGCTGGGCCTTTTCCCCTGGATCCTGACAGGGAACAAGGTGTGGGAGCAGCCCATTGGAAGCCTGGGAGCCAGTGGGGCTCCTGGTAGGGAGATGAGAGACTGGGCTAAGAGGAGCAATGTGGAGCTGAAAGCCAGGCTCTCAGCTCCCCACATTGCTCCTCTTAGGTTAGTGGAAATGCTCGTGGTGAGGACTCACTCCACTGACCCAAGAAAGGTAGTGTAGACATCGACCTTTGTTATGTCGACTTATTTTTCTAGTGTAGACAACGCCCTAGAGCGACAAGTGTGAGGTAATGTCTTTGATTGGACCAATTTTTGTTGGTGAAAGAGACAATTGTCTTTCACATTGTGTCAACTATTTATGCTAAAGGATCTGTTCCCTCTTGTATTTAGCTGTGACACTCGGAGTACCTTTCCCTGATCTGAAGAAGTCTCTTTGTAAGCTTGAAAGCTTGTCTCTTTCACTGACAGAAGTTGATCCAATAAAAGATGTTGCCTCATCCACTTTGTCTCTCTCATAACAAATGTAAATGACAATCATAAAATATGAACTTGTGTTTCACCTCAGTGTCTAGAAATAGGTCTCAGTCAAAAGTGGTTAAGAGTTCTAAGACTGGAAGATGAATTACATTAGTTAGGTGTAGCATTAATTAACAAGAGACTATAGTTGTAGACAGTGAAAAGACAACAAAAGAGCATGATTGCTTGATCTCAGAGAACATTTGGACAGCACATGATTTGTGGTATCATATGAAATATACAGCCTTTTCAGGCAAGAGTCACAAACTTGAATTAATGAGTTCTGAGTTATAAACTAAAGAGTTAAACTTTTAAAAATGTTAACTGTTTAATTTAAAAGTTGATTGTAAATTATACTTAGATTTACAAATTAGCTGTGGTTACATCTTCTGATGAAGTAATGGAGAAATCAGAAGTTGATTTGAATCAATTGTTTATTCTTGAGGGTTAATGTGTGATATGTCAGTAATTGATGAACTCGGATATAAAGTAAGCACTTGTTATGTTAAATATGAGAACAAAAAACTTTCCAAAACATAAATATAGTGCCTGATTTTCCTTTCCTTCCTATTTAGCTTCTCCTTTATTTAATAGTGCATACACTGGCTGTGGGCAGATCTATTACTGATTTCACTTCTTTATGGTCCCACATGCATTTTTTACACTGCCTCTGAAAATTGGCAAGACCTGCACTAATCAAAGGAGAGGTATTTTGTAGTAGTGGTCTTGATTGTTATTAATGAAGAATGACACTTCGCTATCAGGGATGCAAATCTCTTGATTGCTTTTTAAGGAAACATGGGTGGCAGGGAGATGACATGCTGTTAGCTTAGGAAGTCACTCATGGTAAAAGAGGAGAAGTGCCAAATATACATTTAGCACTAAAATTATCCTTGCTACTGTAGTGTGGACTGGCTTATCTTGCTGTTGGTCTAAAAATGAATGGTGTGTCTTGTAGTTAGTATGTACTCTGTAGCAGACTCACTAGGTGGACACAGACAGCAGATTAAGCTCTCAGTGACTAGAGATTGGTGACAGGATGGTTGCAGGCCCCCCTTCTTAAACTGTCTAAAGTGCTAAGGAAGCATCTTGACTTGCTGCTTGCATGGGGGAGAGAGGTTTACTTCCAAATCCTCTTCATCCTCACTCCCTCATCCCCCACTGCACGCATTCTGCACGTCAGGATTTTGCCCATAATCTGTGTGTATTCAAAGAGGTGTGAGAATGATAGAATCACAATAGTAGGACAAAAAATGCATTAACATGCTCAAATAATCAGACTTGCTAGAGTCAGAAAATGGAAATGCATTTCTTGAGGTGGTTGAGCTGCTGATATATGGGATATCCTAGATTTATCGTATAATTAATGAAACATGAAAATCAGAAAAGAACAATTTATAGTAACTGAAGGGCATTACCGTCAGTTAATTTGAGGGAGTGGAGGAGACCTCCCAATAGCAGGAAGCAGTGAATGAGTGGGATTTTTTTTTTTTAAGTAAGACTGGCCAAGTAGCTACAAGCACCCAGTCCACATCTATGACTTCATGGTTAATTCCGCTGATAGCCTATTGACTGAAGCTGAATTTATTTTTCATGTGGACAAATTCCCTCCTAGACAATATTTTGGCACTCAACCAAGTCAGCCAATGATGTAAGTTTGTGGCTAGGTGTCCCCCTCTCCTTCCCATCTACCCCCCCATCTCTCTCTCTCTCTCAATTGTGGCTTGTTTGAATTTCTGATATCTAGATTTGACATATGTAGAGCCAAATGTTGATTAGTGTCAAAGTGCATTTATAATGAATAGAGTACGCAATGATTTATGTTCTCTATAAAAATTCATGGATGAGGATCTAATCAATTTTCTGTTAGCAGTGAGATGGTACATTTTCCTGTATCTGAATGTGATTCCACATTCTTGCATTACTGCAAGATAAGAATTTCTTTCAATGCTACTTGTCTGTATGTGCACTCCTTACTTCATTCAGTTTTTCAGCTACCTAGTGTATATAAATATTTTGCCCATAATCTGTGTGTATATATAAATAATATAATATATATATTTATTATATATGTTATATATATGTATATATAAATATGTATAATATATATATTTATTATAGTTAGGGCTGGTTGAATGGGACTTGAGAGCCAGTAAGACATATGGTGGCAGGTGTGACTGGAAGCCAGTTGGCTTGGAGGGACACTGAGGCTGGACCAGGAGCTGGTAAGGGGCTGGAATGAGAAACCGGAGAAGTGGGAGTTGGAGACAGTGAGAGAAGAAATGAAAGCGCTGGAGTGTGGGGGCAGAACTGGCAGTGTGCAGGCAAAAAATACTGGGACAAGAAGCTAAGGAGGCAGTGGAGAGGGAGCATGAGGCAGACCTCACAAGGAACTGGGACTGAGTGTGAAGAAGAGAGACTGGGAGTCGGGGGAAGATGGGGACTTGGATAGCAGGGCTAGAGCAGTATATTAGGACTGGCTGGGCAAGGAAATGGGGATTGCGATGAGAAGGATGAGAGTGAGAGACTAGAAGTTAGTAAGCAAGGAGAATGGGACGGGGCAATATGCCAGGGGTGGTTAAAGACAGGACTGAGATAGAGACAGTTTGGAAGGGACAGAGCAGAAGGGGTCAAGCTTGTGGGAAAGGCAGAAGAATCTGTGACACTAGAAAATACTCTCCTCCAGAACCTGGAATAGAACCCAAGAGTCCCGAGTCTTAGGATTTCTTTGCTGTTAGCAAATGCACTGGCAAAGTGTCCCATTCCCCTCTAGGGCTGATCCACAAAGAGAAGATAACCTACTATTGCTCTCTGTTACTCAGTTCAAGCAGCAGAGGTCTGTAAATTGGATTTAAAACTTCCAACCCTATTGATGACCCATGTGAGTGTCAATGTTGTAAAACTTTCTAAGGGTACTTAGGGCTGGGGGCATCTCACTACCACCTGCCTTTAATGTGATGAAGCCCTGTCTGTGTCTGCCATGGGTCAGCTACACAACTCCATGGGCAACACACGTACTCGCCTATAGGTTTTGCAAGCCCTCCTATCACTCTACAGGTTAGCAATCGGCATATTCTGATCCCAGAGCCCTTTGAACATCTCCCTGGCCATTGGACTCTCTCAGTATTCACTGATCTGCTTTTTCCAAAGAAGCTGTAGATCCCAGTTTATCAGTTTCACCTCAAATACTTGCTCTACTTATCTCACCGCACTTAGATTTGTTTATAGTGAAATCAAGTGTAAGTTTATTTAATGAATCATAGACTCAAGTAATAGCAAGTAGAAGTTATTGGAAACAAATTGTTACATATAAAATAAGATCATAACATGCATTCTAGAATGTAGATTAATTAACAAGGTACTCTCACGTCTAATGAATAATCTCTGCGGCTCTTTACGGCCAGGAACCTGTGACCTTTCTTTCATGAGACATGCATGATGTCAGTTTGCCTCCTAGATGAAGGCTCTAGGATGGCTCTTTGTTTGTCAAGATATGCCAGACCAATCCTTTGTCTTTATTTACGCACAGGACATATCCTTACTGTTTGTTTCTTCCTGTAGATTTCTTCTCATAGATGTCTCAGTCTCTTAATTCCGACTTGGCTCAGCATGCAAATAGGCACATGGTGCAGAGGCATACAGTACACAAAGGGCAAGACAGGAAGACTGGTATCAGTTACCTCCTGTCTGAAGGGAACATCTCTGAGATATGTCACCTCTGGGGGAGTTGCCTTAACTTCAAGACCTTAAAAGCATAATATTCAGTATAGATATATAAATACTTAAACATTATCTGTACATATATTTCATAATGATTATGATGACCTTTGGGCTACTGGCTCTCAGTAGAGCCCTCTCATGCCATCCTTCAGTGAACTATTATAGAGACATTTAACCCTGGAGATCTTTACCCATCCTATGCACTCACTGTGCCCTCTACCAGTTGGCATCAAGGGATCCCTCGGTCATAAATATGATGGAATTTCAGTTCTTTCATTTTTTTTAAAGCTGGGAATGTAATATAATCACACACTAAAGCTACGTTAAAACATTAAAAAATTTAGGAAATGCCAAAATTAATATTGTCCATCCAGCCTTATTGTGGTAGCTGGGAAATGGCGGGCCTAGTCTGCCCAAAACAAGGGCCATCTACCAGGAGGGAGGAATCACTGAGTCCAGATCATAAATGATTTCCTGGGACAGTGAATGAGAAAACAAGAATGGGAGGGAAGGTTAAAGGTTAAATATCAGGTATCCAAAAGGGGACACCAAGTAGAGAACCCCTAAAAGTGCTCAAAGATGTTTAAGGAGTCAGTGGACAGAGGAACTGCCTGGAGTCATTTGGAAGGTATGTAGTGAATGAAGCAGGGGTTTGTAGGAAAAGAAAAGATGGTCCCATGATTAAGGCAGTTGACAGTTGCCCTGCAGAACTGGATTCTATCCCTGCCTCTGCCACAAAGTTTGTGCGATGCTGGGCAAATAATTTAAACCAAATTTTACATCAGCGGCTACTAATTGTGTGTCTAACATGAGATTCCGGGGTTTGATTTGCAGAAACGCTGATCATTCAAATCTGCAGCTGAAGTTAATCGGATCTGTGCTTGAATATGTAAAGTTCTCTATAATACTATGGACTCTGAAAAATCAGGCATCTCTAATTAGACATCCAAAATTATTGGATACTTTTGATCTTTATCTCTCTCTGCTACGTTTCCCCAATGGAGATGATAATACAACCCACCCTTTATCTCACAGAGGTTTTGTGAAGATTAATTGTTTAATGATGGTGAAGCAATCAGGTACTATTGAGATGAGCACCATAGAAAAGCCCATGAAGAAATTAGTAATCATCTTTAGAGGAGGGTTTGAATACTTTGCAGTAAATAGGGCCTAAGACCGTACCTTGACCAATAAGGAGAAAACTCAATATTCCATGCTTGTTTATTAAGTGAGTACTATCCAATCCTTGCACCGAATGAGGCAGGGATGCTGTGGAAAGAAAATATATATGCAAAAAGGGGGACAAATTAAAGTTGTACAAGGAACCTTAATTGTGGCATATCCTAATTTTTGTGTGCTTAACTTTGCAACCAAAATAATGTTCTCTTTACATATGTGTTGTGTGCTGTATTCAGACATATACATTTATCCAGCTCTGTTGTACATTACTTCATAGAGAATTTTCTTCCTAATCCTATAAAATGATTCCAAGATATATACTGTGTAGGCCTTGCCTGAGCAATGAAAGAAAACAGAATTAAGGAAACAGAGGTTAACAACCCTAAATTCACAAAAGGTCTTGTAAATTACACGTAGTGAGTAGATAAATAAGAATAATAATAAGAGTAAATTGTGATAAACCTGTAGTTGCAGCTGTGCTTACCAGCATACCCTGCAGCTCGTGAACAGTTCATGATCTGCATAGGGATTGGTTTAAAAAATGTGGAAGGCAGTTATAAAGCGTGATACAATGTAAAATATAATGCATGTGTTAGTTTGTTTTAGAAATGTATATAATTGAATTTATTATGTGCCTTAGAGCTATGGTAAGTCCTATAATCCACCCCACTGCCTTTGAGCTCGATTACCTCAGTGTAGTTTTGCTGTAAGCCAATAAACTGCCCCCCTCCCAACCCCAGTAAGGAATCTGAATTCAAGCTAATTTTTTGGGAACTGAATGGAAAAGAGCTCAGAGAAAAATCCCAACATGCTGAACTACTGCAGTTAAAATAATTTGGATATTTTCATGTGATTTGCTACTAATAACACAGCTGTCATCACAGGTGCCTTGATCTGAGGTAATGATTCTGATGTATTTAATTTCTGTGTAATTCTTCCAAATCCTTTGTAAGATGCACAGTTCTGCAAATATATACTGCATTTGTATGCAATAAGTGTTACATTTGCTCTGTTTATAGATGTGTGTCTGGTTTTTAATAATGATTGGACTAAATTCATCCCTTGCGTAACTCAAATGAAGACAAGGTCTAAACTGACATTGACAGACTTATATATTTCATAATACAAGTGCATTAACTACAGTGTAACTACCCTGTAATTAAGGTTGTAAATTTTGTTACACGTAATTACTAGTACTTGATTTAAATGGAAGCATAATACTTTAATTACTTAGTATAACATTGTTTGTTTGCTTTTTAAAGCGTATTATCCACATAGGAACACTGCATTGTTGCAAAGGAGACTGAGCTTTTGATTTTCAGGTGAATGGTTCATACTTCTGCTTTCTTTTCCTTCCACATCTCCTACCATCCTGCCCAATCCTTTCTTTTGAGTGTCTTCTCCAGGCTCAATTTTTTATGTCACTGCCTGAGCCTGCAGTCTGATCTGCCTGGGTGAATCCTATCACCCACATAGAGTCCTATTGAATTCATGGGACTCCATAAAAGCACAATTGTACACCTACATGGATTTCATGGTCAGATCCTATCTTGGGGATAGCCTCTCAAATCCTATGTGCCAAGCAACTACTTCTTTTATCACATCTTTTAAAAGTCATGATTTTTGCTTTGCCTTCCAACACGGGTCTTGCATGGTTTGCAGTTAATGGACGCCATGCTTCTCCTGTAGATTCACAAATACCAAGTGATTATTCAATTGGCAATTTGGACTGGAGGGGCAATACTTGTTAGTGAATGAGTGGTCACTTGTGAGTCTACATCAGTCATATGGCAACTGATAACTATTGTAAACTGCACATGAGCTGTGGTAGGAAGAAAGCTAATTATTTGATTGTAGTATGTCAAATACCAAGAGATTATAGAATCATAGAATAGAATCATAGAATATTAGAGTTGGAAGGGACCCCAGGAGGTCATCTAGTCCAACCCCCTGCTCAAAGCAGGATTATCCTCAGCTAAATCATCCAGGTGAGGGTTTTGTCAAGCCGCAGCTTAAAAACCTCTAAAAATGGAGATGCCACCACCTCCCTAGATAACTCATTCCAATGCTTCACCACTCTCCTAGTGAAAAACTTTTTCCTAATGTCCAGCCTAGACCTCCCCCACTGCAACTTGAAACCGCTGCTCCTTGCTCTGTCATCTGCCACCACTGAAAACAGCCTAGCTCCATCCTTCCTGGAACCCCCTTTCAGATAGTTAAAGGCTGCTGTCAAATCCCCCCTCATTCTTCTTTTCTGCAGATTAAACAGGCCTAGTTCTTTCAGCCTTTCCTCATAAGTCTTATGCTCCATCCCCCTTATCATTTTTGTTGCCCTACGTTGGACTCTCTCCAACTTGTCCACATCGTTTTTGTAGTGGGGGGCCCAAAACTGGACACAGTACTCCAAACGTGGCCTCACCAATGCCGAATAGAGGGGAATAATCACTTCCCACGGTCCGCTGGCAATGGTCTTATTAATGCAGCCCAATACGCCATTAGCCTTCTTGGCAACCAGGGCACACTGCTAACTCATATCCAGCTTCTTATCCACTGTAATCCCCAGATCCTTTTCTGCAGAACTGCTGCCTAGCTTGTTGGTCCCCAGTATGTAGCAGTGCATGGGATTCTGTGCACGGATATCTCAATATCCAATGTTAGGCTGTGTGTCTAAAATTTGCTTACAGTCCCACATGGCATCAGTGTGCTTAAAGAAGGGCTATTCCAACTGATTGAGAATTTAAGACAACCCTTCCCTTCTCTGTTAATTGGACTTGGAACACATGAGAAGTGTGTGCAATGTTGTATAAAAAAACAAAAATGAGAGAGTGTATGAGAGAGAACTGGCCATGAGTGGGAAAAAATTGGTTTGAAAGAGCTAAAGATCCTACTCCAGACAAGTTGCAAATCCATCACAAAGTACTGGAAGAAAGTGGTAACCCTTTGAAGTTCCAAAATGAAGACTGGTAGATCCAAGTGAGGTGTAAGCAGCAGCAGCAGCATAAGCAGAGTTTGATAAAGCAGGTAAGGAATGATTCCTGGATTTGTGTCTAGAGAGAAAGAGCCGCTCATATGAAACTTTAAAGGAAGTCCCAGCAGGAATCTTTCAAATAAAACAGTTTCCAGAGGAAGGTAGATAACACATTGGACTGGCAAAGGGGAAATTATGCCTGTGTATGTTACCTATAGTTTAGTTCAGCATTTGCTGTGTATTGCCATTTATATTATCTAGGGAAAAGTTAGGAAATCCTAGTAGTTGGGGAAAAGTTGCCATCTGGTTATAGACTAGGAATTAACATATTAATGTTTACATGAGAATGGAATTGTGTTAATTAAAGATTAGATGCAATTACTAGCACCTCGTGCACTGTTAAATGTACATACCCTACTCACTTTGGGGAATTCAGAAGACACTAATTCCAGTGCTGCAGCTACACATTGGTTCTCAGATTCTTCATATTACACACCACATGGTTTCTTCTGTGCTGTAAGAAAATCCTTAAAGATCAACCAGTCCCTAGAAGCAGAAAGAGGCCCCAGGAGAACGGTGCTTGATGTCCACCACGTGTGAGAATGACTAACATCTGCATAGGGACTCCACATTATGTCCTCAGAGGGAATATAGAGCTGATTGGCCATGTTGTTATGAATAGAAATCTACTAGATGACAGCATCATCTTCACTAGTGAAGAAGGCAAACTCACCAAAAAAATGTGTAACTGGAAAATGAGTAAAAGTGTAACTGGAAATATACAGTCAGAGGAAGTCGGTAATTGTTCTGGTCTTATTTTGGTTTATTTTCTCTCTAATTTTTTCTCCCCTCTAGAGTGTTAATTTAGAAAGAAAAAGGTGTTTCCTTTCACTGTTAAGATACATGACCAGAGTAGAGAGATTTTCAGTTATTACTGATGAAAACATTACCTTCAGATGCCTCCTTAATACACAGTTTCTTTCGCAAAGGCTTTCAACAACAACCTATGCAAGATTCTATCATCACCTAAAACTCATTCTGCCCCGATGTATTCTCACAGACTTTAAGGTCAAAAGTGACCATCATGGTCATCTAGTCTGACCTCCTGCACATTGAAGGACACAGAACCTCACCACACACTCATGTAATAGATCCATACCCTCTGGCTAAGTTACTGAAATCCTCAAATCATGATTTAAAGACCTCAAGTTATAGAGAATCTGCCATTTACACATGTTTAAACCTGCAAGTGATCCCATGCTGCAGAAGAAAGCGAAAACCCCCAGCTTCTCTGCCAGTCTGATTTTGGGAAAATTTCTTCCTGACACCAAATCTGGCAATCAGTGAGACCCTTAGCACATGGGCAAGACACCCTAGCCCAGGGGTGGGCACACTTTTTTACTCACGGGCCGCACACAGCACCCAACACAGTGCACCCCAGCAGCCAGCACTTCAGCACTTCAGACCACCCTCCGCCGTGAAATTGACTGTCCCTTGTCAATTTCGGCGGCAGAGCTGGAATCGCAGGGTACAGTCTCCGCCGTGAAATTGACTCGCCCTTGGCAATTTCGGCGGCGGAGCTGGAGAGTGGGGCTGTACTTTGGACATGGGAAGAATTTTTGCTCTGGTCCCCTAGTCACTAGGGGAGCCGCGTTCCAGAGCCGCGGCTTACCGCGGCTGAAGAGCCGCATGTGGCTCGGGAGCTGCGGGTTGCCGACCCCTGCCCTAGCCAGATACCTGGGAGAGAATTCTCTGTAGTAATGCAGTGTTTTCCCCATCTAGTGTCCCATTGGAGATATTTGCTGCTAGCAGTCACAGATCGGTTACATGCCATTTTAGGCAGTTTTATCATAACATCCTCTCCATAAAATCATCAAGCTCAGTCTTGAAGCCAGTTAGGTTTTTTTGTCCTGACTGCTCTCCTTGGAAGGCTGTTCCAGAACTTCACTTCTCTGATGGTTAGAAACTTTCCTCTGATTTCAAGCCTAAACTTGTTGATGGCCAGTTTATATCTCTTGTGTCCACATTGGTGTTTAACTTAAATGACTCCACTTCTTTGCTCTGATGTATTTATAGAGAGCAATCATATCTCTCCTCAGTCTTCTTTTGGATAGGCTAAACAAACCAAGCTCTTTGAGTCTCCTCCCATAAGGTAGATTTTCCATTCCTCTGACCATCCTAGTAGCTGTTTTCTGCAACTGTTCCAATTTGAATTCATCTTTCTTAAACATGGGAGGCCAGAATTGCACACAGTATTCCAGATGAGGTCCTACTAGTGTCTTGTATATTGTTACTAACATTTCCCTGTCTCTTCTGGAAATGCCTTGCCTGATGCATTCTAGGACTGCATTAGCCTTTTTCACGGTTGCATCACATTTGCAGCTCATAGTCATCCTGTGATCAACCAATACATCCAGGTCTTTCTCCACCTCTGTCACTTCCAACTGATAAGTCCCCCTGCTTATGGCAAAAAAAAAATCTTATTGAACCCTAAGAGCATGACTTTGCACTATTACATTTCATCCCATTTTTATTACTCCAGTTTTCAAGTCCATCCAGATCTTCTTGTATGATATTCCAGTCATCCTCCATATTGGCAATTCCTCCCAACTTTGTGTCATCAGCAAATTTTATTAGCACACTCCCACTTTGTGCCAAGTTCATTAATAAAAATGTTAAATAAGATTGGTCTCAAACCAATCCCTGAGGAACCCTACAAGTAACTCCCTCCAGCCTGATACTTCACCTTTTAGTATGACACAGTCTCCCCTTTAACCAGTTCACTATGTACCTTTTAATTCTTATATGAATACCCATCTTCACCAATTTAACGAATAATTTCCCATGTGGATTTGTATTAAATGCCTTCTTGAAATCCAGGTAGATTAAAACTACTGCATTTCCTTGGTTTAAAAGATCAGTTATCTTCTCAAAGATGGAAATCAGGATGGTCTGGTATGATCTACCTTTTGTAAAATTGAGTTGTATTTTATCCCAGTTACCATTTACCTCTATGTCCTTAACTCCTTTATCTTCAAAATTTGTTCCAAGACCTTGCATACAGTTGAGGTCAAACTAACAGGCCTGTAATTTACTGGTTCCATTTTTCCACCTTTCCTAAAAATAGGTACTATATTAGCAATTCTCCAGTCATAGGATAAGACCCCCTGAGTTTACAGATTCATTAAAAATCCTTGCTACTGGTCTTGGCAATTTCATGTGCCAGTTCCTTTAATATTCTTGGATAGAGATTATCTAGACCCCTGGATTTAGTCCCATTAAGATGTTTGAGTTTAACTTCCACCTCAGATGTGGCAATTTCTACTTTCATATCCTTGGTCCCATAAGCCACCCCTGTCACTACCCCTGAGCTCATCATTACCCTTGTTAAAAACTGAGGGAAAATATTTGTTTAGGTGTTGGGCCATGCCTAGATTATCTTTAATCTCCATCCCATCCTCAGCGTTTAGTGGTCCCCCTTCTTTTCTTGTCTTTTTATTTATATGACTATAGAACGTTTTACTATTGGTTTTAATTTCCTTTGCAAGGTCCAGCTCTGCTTGGCTTTTGGCAGTTCTCACTTTATCCCTGCACTTTCTGACCTCCAGGAGGTAGCTTTCCTTGCTGATTCTTTCCATCTTCTACTCCTTGTAGGCTTTCTGCTTTCTCTTAATCACTTGTGACTCATCCAACTTGGTCTACAATCCTCCCTGTAAATTTTTTCCCCTTGCTTGGGAATCAGGCTTCAGATAGTTTCTGTAACTTTGACTCAAAGTGACTTCTCCACATTCAAACCCTTGAGTTCTTCAGCCCAGTCCACTTCCCAAACTAATTCCCTTATTTTTTAAAATTTCCCCTTTAGAAATCAAGGACCCTAGTTGCAGATCTATTTTTGTTTATCCTTCCATTTAGTTTAAACTGAATTAGCTCATGATGACTCAAACCAAGGTTGTCCCCTAAAACCAGTTCTGCTATGAGGTCCTCACTACTCACCAATACCAAATTCAAAATGGCATCCCCTCTTGCGGGTCTGCCAAATATTTGGTGAATAAATCTGTCAGCTATCACATCCAGGAAAATCTGGGCCCTAAGGGGGACCATTTTATTGTCTGACTTCTCCAAATGTACAAAAATATTAGAAAATAACCCTGTCTCCTCCTCCCTCACCCTCTCCCCCCACAAACATCACCCAAGTCTGGGGAAGCCCCATAACAGTGCAGCTAAGAGACGGCAGGAAATTAAACACAACTAGGTACAGCATATGGGTCCCTTCAGTCCATATGGCAATGGGTACTGCTTCTCCATTCCCTACAGCTGGCCCAGGCCACCCGAGGCTTCCCCAACGCCCTCAGAATTCCTCCTCTGACAAGATGGTGAGTTGGGTGATGGGGCGCTCTACAGATCCTCCAGGGCCTTCTTCCTTTTCTTGGGCTTCTCCTCCTGCAGTATAGGTCGCCTCCCACTTCAAGTAGCTAATGAAGTCACTCACTTCCCGGCCACTCTCATATTTCTTTGGATTCTGCTTGTTACCAGCTGGAGCAAAATAGATCATGGGGAAGCCTCTGACTTCATATGGAGAAGGCACATCATTGGCTGTAGCATCCATCTTGGCTATGACGATGTTGGGGTCTTTGCTGAGCTTTTCTCCCAGCTCCTTGTACTTGGGCTCCAGGTTCTTGCAGTGGCCACACCATGGTGTGTAGAACTCGACCAGCACTTGTCCTCCATTCTATATCTGGGAAGTTATCACATATCACACATAATCACACAATTCCCAGTAGTATTTATTTCATTTAAAACATTAAAGAGATCTCTCTCCATATCCAAATTGGATCCTGAGGGTCTGTAGCATACCTCAAGCACTATCCCAGGGGAACCTCTGGTAGCTTTCCCAAAGTGATTTTGACCCAAACAGACTGTCTTGTCCATTGCATCACTTCTAATTTCTTTACAGTCTACCTCACCACCTTTATCTTTATTTCTGTGTTTCCTGAACTGTATCCTTCAATACCTGTACTTCAATCATGACTACAATTCTACCATGTTTCTGTTATCCCTATAATATCTCATTTCACTTCCTGCACTAGTAGTTCTAGTTCCTTCATTTTGTTTCCCACACTCCTTGCATTGGTATACAAACATGTTAGTTGTTTCCACTCGGCTTCGCCTTGGTTCCTCACCCGATTGGGTACAGTCATTCTGCTGTCAGTAGTATCACCTACTCAACTGTTAGCTCCTCTGGTATCACATTATCTTTGCTCTTAATGTCTATTCTCCTACCCTCTGATGTTCCTTTATCCATTTCTGTATCTTCTCATACTTGATTTTCCTCCCACTCAATATTAGAATTAAGAGTGGAGATTACATGAGCATTTCCTAGCTGTCTCCCCTGAGTTTAAAGCTCTTTTAATCAGTTGTGCCAACCTCCATACCAGCAGTGTATTTCCTTATGTACTTAGATGGAGTCCATCCCATAAGAACAGTCCTCTCTCCATGAATGCCTCCCAGTGGTCAAATATCCCAAAGCCCTCCTTATAACACCATTGTTTGAGCCATCTATTTATCATTGTTAATCCTGTTTCTCCTTTATTCTCCTCCTTTAGGGACAGGAATCCTACTAAAGATCACCTAAGCATTCATTTCTTTAAGCATCTTCCCCAGCCCCAGTCTCCTTTGATGTGTTCCAGTGAGAAGCTAGCACTATCATTTGTACTGATGTGAAGGACAGTCAGTGGATTCTTTCCTACTCCTATTATGATCCTCTTTGGCCTCAGGTCCACATCTCGTATTTTAGTTCGTGGCAGACAGCACACCTTTCTGTTCTGTTCTCAGTCACGTGCTTAAAGCTGAATATGTGCTTAAGTACCTGGCTAAATAGAAGCTTAATAGAATGAAAACGGACTTTCTCCAGATGAAATAGCAGTATATTTAAAAATGCCCTCAGGTAGATAGAGTACTTCCAGCTGGGCCTGTTTAGGTTATCTTTGATCCAGGAAATATATAAGTACCACAATCTCAAGGACTGTTTTCCTTCCTCAAGTAAAATTCTTTTTCTGTTACCATCCCAGCCAATTGGTATTTCCTATACTGTTATCAATCAGACTTACTAAGCTAATTTTTTTCACTGAAATTTGAAATATAACCACCTAAAATATAGAAGTTTCAGAATATTTCAAGATATTTCTGGAAGCACACGCCAATGGTGTTTGTTTTGTATAAACTGGTTGATTATTTTTCTGCTCATAGAGATTAAGGGTTTGGGAATTTATGTTCTATATTATCCACAGGGCAGATGTATACATTCATTACATCACTCCATTTAACCCTGACTTGGATGTAATTCACTGTGCATAATGACCAAGTTCTGGGGTCTACTGAGCAGACACAGAGCTTGCTCCATTGTGATAAACTATGTACAGTGGTTTTCTGACAGACTACAGCTGTATCTTCTAGAGACTGAGCAGGGCTGATTAAACTTGGTTTACTTAGTACATCTGAATGAACTCAAAGTGTGGTTTTTGTGGTGCAATCATTTATATAGTGTCATGCACCCCTTTTAAAATATTTTGTTAAATCTGATTTTGCTCACAGCGATATTGATTGAATCAACTTGTGCAATCCTTACTGAGGCAGAACTCAATTAATCGGAAGATTAGACAGTTGGCTAATAAGAACAGTCATAGTTATGTTAGAGAGTAAAAAATGCAGGCAAATAAATCCTAATGCTTTAGAGCAACAGACAACCACTAACGGATGGAGTTAGGAAGAAACTTCCCATATCAACATAACAACTTTCCACTTGTCTGACCAGTATGGCATTTTCTATGTTCCTAAATGTTTTGAACTAGCAACAGAGTTGTATATTAAACCTTTACAACTACAGATGGTTTAAAAGGATTATTAAATCCTTAATTACCTAAGATGAAAATGCAGAGTAATCATCCTTAACCAGCTACCAGAAGGAGAGTAGTATTTGAAGGGAGACTTAGGGTAGAAATAAATATAAACTCAAGCCATAAATAACCTTTTTTCCTCTTAAAGTTCTTTTAAAGAGAAGCTTGTCTTTAGAAAAGGTGCAGAAAACCTTTCTATAACAAACTGCTTTTAACCTCAAGAACATTTCACTATACCAAGAGTTTCACTATTACCGTGATCAGCAATTGTCACAGAAATTTATATCCTAACTAGGAAGATGCAAGATGGAATAAAGTACAGATACATAAATTTAGCTTATATACATTGGAATGATTGATGATAAAATTGCCAAACATACTCTTTTGAAATAAAAGTAGTCGGGGAAGAAGAGAGATGGGCAACATTAGTCTCAAATGATGAATGCAGTGACATCACCTTTATAATAAAATTGCATTTTATTTCACTTTAAGAGACTTTGGATTGTCTGCCAATGGGCAAAATGAGAATTTAGGGAAAAAATGCTGCTTTATGAAAAATGCTGCGATTAATCTCCAACCAAATGTCAGGCTGTCTTGAAGTGATGTTCTAACAGGCACAATCCCAAATCTCTGCCACATTTTCCCTTAGGGTATAGTCAGAAACACAAAGTGTCAGAAGTTTGTTACTCTCTTGTTTTTCCCAGCTACTGAGAAGCAAACAGATCTGCCCATAATGGATTAACTTGGATTCGGTGTCTTCAGGAATCTCAGTGAGTGAACACCTCTAAACAATAAAGTCACAGAGACTTGTTGTATAATATTAATTTAAATTATGTGTAGAAAGAAATATAACACTGGAAGCATGGAAGATGGAAGTGCGTTATACAGCAAATGCATTACTGAAAACTAGCTGAATGTTTTATGTAATGGGTCAGAAAATTTAGTTACAAATGAAATAGATAAAAATGCTAAAGCTATAGTAAAATTCCTATTTGTTTTCTAATCTGCTCTTGGAGACTTTGGAGTTCCCTAAAATCTCAGAAGAGGAAGACTTGGACAAGGGGTAGGAGGATAAAAACAGTGAGGGAATGAGTGAATGAAGGGGAAAATGGAATGAGAGCATAGAATAAGAGAAAAAGGAATGAGAGTGGGATAGACTGCCCTCAGGTTTTAAACAAGCTCAGTCAGACATTTGAACCTATTTTTTTTTAAAAAGTAGCAGTAATACTGATAGAGTCCAGTTCATTGCATGCTTTTACAGGCATAGCATTTACTTGGGGTGGGGTTCCTGTATATCCCTATAACAAGTGAACATATAAGAGAATGCTGAAAAGCAGGCCCTCGCAGAAATGCATTTTTGCTGCTACCACTCAAGATTGTTTTGGTGCATGATCCTGCAGTATTGCTGTGTGATGGTTTACTTTTTGCTCTTACATGTATCTTCAAAATGAAGTGGGTGTATTTAATACATGTGCCTATATGGAATCTATCAGTGCCAAATTCTGATTGACTGCTTGTTTCTATATACATTTTGTAATCGTAGGATTTAGATACATGTGTTCCTGTATAAATTTTTGCTTTGCTAGACTTTAGGTGACTGGATAGAGGAATGTGTGTTTTGATAAGGCTATGGCTGAAGTTTACTGCATGCTCCTATGTGCTTGATACATTAGTATTGTTGAACCCTGGGGATTACATAGTTTTAATTTTATTTTCCTCTTTGTTCTAGAAGTAGGACAGAAATTGTTCAAACAGGTAACACAAACTATTTGGACTTGTCAGTCAGATGTGGGAAGGTAAAACTTGAAAACTGTAAAATATTTCATGTTTGTTGTATTTTTGTCCTTGCAAAATCTAAACATGACCGTTGAGGTTTTTGCAAACCAAAACACAGTTGCATCAGATTCCTCCTCTCTCTATTTTTCCTTCATTACTCTCTCCTACATGAGCATGGTCATATGCAAACACAGTTCAGAACTGCACATGCGTATTAGAATTATCCCTAGCTTTGCCCTTTCAGTATACATTTTAAAATGGTTATTTCCCCCACTTTGTGTTGTAATTTAAATATTAACATTTAGGCTTGTAAAAATGAGGGCAAAAGCTTAAAGGAGGTAAGCGGGGGTTGGGGGAGTGGGGGGGCGGGCCTACAGAAGTTGCCCAGGCAACTTCAAAACGACTGACTTCAGAGTCAGTGCACTTTGGAAATAAACTGCAGGTATTGTGAAAGATGCTACAGGCTAAGTAGAAGGGGGGACATGCCACTGTGCCTTTGTAAGATCCAGGATCCTGTAATTTATTCAAAGCAATTTTAAATGAAAAAAAAAATGCTGTAGGAAACAAACCTTAAATGTTTTCTTTCCTGCAGCTAGGCTCTGTTCTTCTCTCATTAACTGTATTTTTCCTGGCGGAAGACTACTGAAAATGATTTTTTTCCCATTTCTATCTTTGCAGTATAATGCATCCAGTTACAGGAAATATGGACGAATATAAAGCTTTTAATTTAGTTTTTAGGAACTGTATGCAAAACCTCCATTTCTTGAGGCATGGGAATGCAGATCACTTACATATAAGTTTATTTCTAATAATGGCCAACCAGATGAAGAAACATAGATCAAAAGGTTGAATCTTAAATATTTGTTAATGAACTTAATATGCAAAAGCATGTAAATTACACCATAGAATTAAATTCTTGCTAAAATATCACATTACAGAGAACATTTCTTTTTTAATATAATATTTCTTGTTTGACTATTTTTATAGTGTATGCTAATTTAGGAGATTAATTCATTATCTAGAAGAAATCATGTAAGATATGAGTTTTCCTTGCATCACTTGCAACTGAAATCAAAGACTCAAGCCAGGTATGTGAGAAAAAGTGCAAAGTACTTCCATTACACTTTGGTTAACATGAAATCATGTAAAGGTTTATCATCCCTCTGGCAATAGAGGAGTGAATAATGATGTCCTTTGCTGTTAGTTTGGCCATGCAAATATTGTAAATTCAGTAGTGAGATAACTGCATCCTGTTTATTACAAATATAGCATACCAGATTAACTAAAGCATATTCCCAGTTGGGTAACTACTACTGCAAACTGTCAGTTGACCCAGACAAGTGAGAAAATAAGACACAAAATTTACATCAAATTAATAACTGCAACTGTTGTTAACTTTTGCCAGCAACTAAGCAAGGGGTTAGTTATTTCTCCCATGATCTTGGCATGATGGAATCTTCCCAGACTGGCGTAATCTTCCCAGTTTGGCATGGTTACAAAATGGCCATGATGGCCACAAGTAGAAGGTGAAGGGGCAGAGCACCCCTGCACTCTTCTGCTGCATTAATTGCCAAGATCCTCTACAGCCCTTTCCTCATTTGAGTGTTAAGAACCCAGATGAATGTCCACCTCCTCCACAACCTGCACATCCAAGGCCCCAGGACCAATCTCTTTTACCTCCTCAAAGGTTTTGGAGCTTCCTAAACTGGAACCTGCTAACAAGCGAAACCCACACAAGACATATGCTTAAAGTGTGGCAACATCATGTCATTATATGAAACATGCACCATCTCCCAAGCCTAATCCTTCTGGGTGATGAGAGGAAGGCAAAAAGGGAGCCAGTTTGGATAGAAAAAAAAATCCTTACTGATTACAAGTAGCAAATCACTATTCCTCAGCATACCAGAAAATGCAGCAGAGCAACAATCTCTACAAACTAAACTTGGATCCGGCAGGTAAAAGCTGGAAGGGGCACCAGAAATTGACTCAGCCTTCCAAGAGGAACTTTAAAATGCACACAGCTGAGCACAGTGCAGACCAGTAGGGTACACTGTCTTCTCAAAACTGGCCAATCACAGACCAGAAAATGGGTGAAAGGTAAATTAAATTAACTGAAAATGACTTTTTTGGGCATAAAATTATTCATGATTTTGGGTCAAATGTGGGGAATAGCTTCACCTGAAAAAATGGACTTTTTAAAAAAATGTTGAAACAGACTATTTCAAAATGAAATGTTTTGGACCTTTTATTTTTAAACAGTGTTTCATTTAACAATTTAGCTATATTTATTAAAAGATGAAAAACCAAAACTGAAATGAAAATCAGACCAAAAAATAAATTCATTTCCGTTTGAAAAATGCCCCTCCCCAAATGAAATGAAAAATAATTTTAAAAAGTTTTTAGATCCTAAATGTACTTTTTTGTTTGGTTTTTGTTTTTTGTTTTTGTTTCATTTCATTGAGAAAAAACAAAAATGTCAGTTTGAAATGAACCAACTTTTTTTCTGACTTTTCAGTTTGACCCTTGAACCTAAAAATTGAGCAAATGTTTAGCTCTAGTGACTGAAGCTGCCTTCTCTAGGTGGGGAATGTTGGTATCCTGTTTAGCACTCTTTAGTAGTGTTTTATTAAAAACTATGAAATGTAAAAGACTGGCTGCCTCCACTCTTTAACAATGATATAAATGGCCTAAGTTAGTAGAAACTGTAAGTTACCGTAAAAATATCGGTTTGGTAGCATATGTGAAATGAGTTGGTTTTTCTGTCCATATCCTAATAGAGATGTCTCTACATTACAAATCTACCAGCAAACTGTTATCTTTGCTAGGTGGTTGCACAGAAAAATAAAGAACTGAATGTACATAGAAGGTGATCTTTTTATGATTTTAATGTTGAGGTAACATAACAGGAGAACTATGAGGAATCATACGCTGCTACTTTCCTTGATATATTTGCTCTTTGGATAAGGAGAAAACTTCAATCTACTGGTCTGCTAGTTTAGCACATTTCATGAGTGCTGAAATTTTAGAAATAATAACTAAATAAACCCCTTGTAATTTATATCTATTAACATACTTGATTTTTAAAAGTACAGTAGGTTGTCAAAAAACAGTAGGTTACTGAGCTTCAAATATGAATATATAACATTTCTTATACCTGAAGAAAAAAATGGTTCTAGTGAGTGGGAAAATATGAAAGCCCAACTCTACTAAGGGCAGAGAAATTATTTTTGCTTTTAATCACCTGAACTTGTATGGAAAGGCACTCTATATTCTGCTGTATGAATTTTCTAAAATGTCAGGTGAACAGCTCAGTATGGATCAACTTCATAAAATCTGCTACTATTTTCACACTAATGTTATACAGTGGATTCTTATTACGTTGTAAATCCAAGTAAAATCCCTATCACAGTCTATCTTTTTGACAGACAAAATCTCATGTGCTCAGTCCATCTTAACTGTTACCTGTTTTTGGCGCCTGCTGGGACTTTTATAGGAGGACTGACATTAAATTAGACTATGATAAATGCTTATCTTATAATATTTTTTTTAACTGCCTGCATTTTTTCATAGTCTACTACTCCACCCATGTACTTTGCTTTAATATGAAAGGCACTATTAGTTTGTTTAGCTACAGAAAAGCAGGATTTTAATCTACAGTGGGGTTTAAGGATGCATACATTTTTAAAGCTCATAATAATGTTTTAGCAAAATTATTTTATTTTGATGTTCACTAATCATTTCTCCATATAATAGCTTTTGTTTTTCTTCAGTACTTTGCCTGATTCAAAACCCACTGAAGTCAATGGGAATCATTCTGTTGACTTCAGTGGGCTTTTGGATCAGGTTCAGTTAGCATATGTAAGAGTCTCCTATAGGAAAAACTTGGAAGTCCTAGTATGTGGAAGACTTAAAAGATACCTGGACAAATGACTAGAAAAATCAGCTATACAGAGGATAACCCTCCCCTGGCAAATGTTTTTCTAACCTTTACTTTTTACGATTCCACACTTATTATAATATTTTAATAGGAAAAACAACAAATAATGGAGGAGAGGGTGAATTAATTGCAAGTAGAGCTGGTGAGAAACTGGAATTTCTGTTCTGTGAGAAATTCAGAAATTTAGATTTTTTTTTCATCCCAAATCATTGTGAAAAGTTTAAATTTAATGAAAAATAAACATTTATTTTGGAAACATCAACATGACTTTATAGAAATGTTTTGTTAAGGTTGAATTGTTTCACTTTGACTATATCAATTCAAGTTTTATGTTATAATAAACATAATATAACACATAATATAGTCAAATGATAAAGTTAAAAATAAACATTTTGATAATTTCATGTCAAAATTTTTAATGAAATGGATATGTTCCTACAAAACATTTTGATTTTGTGGACTCAGCAATTTCTGATGGAAAACTTTCCGTCAGCTCTAATCACAAGCCAGTTGTGAGTGAGGGATGGAAATAATGTCAGTAAGGATAAAGGAGCTCAGATGATTAACTGAATAAAATGTC
This sequence comes from Mesoclemmys tuberculata, assembly GCA_007922155.1. Classification (NCBI taxonomy): domain Eukaryota; kingdom Metazoa; phylum Chordata; order Testudines; family Chelidae; genus Mesoclemmys; species Mesoclemmys tuberculata. Next base: position 40,836,164 of record ML675609.1, on the reverse strand, counting down.
TAAATATCTTGAGGTTTGGTGTGGAAAAACAGCATTAATATAATGGCACATTAGTGTTATGAGAACTGGAATTGACATAACCCTTAGCATCTTGTGCACTTAGCCACCATAAACTGGAAGCGTTGACACCACATAGCAAGAGAGAATTTGGCCTTGCTTAGGCAGACAAAAACAGCTGCAGTGTTACTGCCAAGGATAGCTGACCTTGGTCTGGTATCTATGTCTGTAAGTTTCTTGCTAGAGCTAATTTGCCGATGAGAAAAGTTATGAGTTCTTTGCTGTTGTTATTGCTGTTTCTAGGGAAACAGTCAGCTCATTAGGGGTTACTTTGAGTTATGCTTTGTTCTGAATTACCTGTAAAAAAGTTTAATTATAGAGTGTACATTGGAGAAGCCTGGAAATTCTTTTGAGAGAATTTCTATGAACTTGAAGTCTGACAGCTGCCTCCTCATCAGTTAATAGGAAGTCTGGCCACTGGAACCTTGCTGCTGACACTCAATACCACCTCAGACTTTGGGTAACTATATCTAGGTTCTTCTAGATTATTGTTAGTTTTGATGTGTGCTTTGTACTCAGTAAAAACAAGGATTTTTGAGTGGAAGCCAGTTCTGCGTGTACCAATCATTTAACAGATCGATGAACTGTGATCCCATTGATTTATGTCCTGACACTACCTGGAAAATGGATTAGTTCAGATAAACCCAAGTAACAGTAGTACCATATTCAATAGTTAACAATTAAGGAGTCAATGATTTTTCCTTCCCCAAGTGTGTCTGTGCTCACCGAGGTTCCCATAAAATACCATATTACTCCCACTTTACTCTCCACCATTGCTATAGCCTCATGCGATAGCCATTAACTTTCCAGGTGAGGGAAACTGAATGGAAACTCTTTCTGCTCCTTAAATGGCTGGAGCAACATAGGGCTTTTGCTTTTCCCCCCCAATGCTAACTTATTGCCTCCCAATATTTCCATCCATGTTGAAATGTGAGTTTGGGTCTTACAGTTGTGATGTAGAGCAATGTTCCCAGTGCTCGCAACCATTTTAATAGTTTGTGAATGGTCTTTTATTTTTCTCTAGCATATTGGTAGTATTTTTGGAACATTAGTTTATGAAGCTGGGATTACATAAGCAATTAAAAACTCTGCTGTCCAGAGCATTAGTCTAAAGCACCTAAGATATACACACTGCACTTGAGCAGAACATGTGAAGGGAATATTTTAATGATACCAAAAGGAAATGAACATCTCAGTTCAATTTATGCCATTTATTAAATTGAATGCCAGGTTTAGCATTCAGTTTCTCAGCACTATGCATGAGGCAATAAAGCTATACTAATTGCTTTATTTACATTCTCTGGATTGGTGCTAGGGTGTTAGTGATTAGAATAGTTATCAAGACATTCATCATAAAATTCACGTATTCTTAGTTATACCAATGTGTTTTCCTTGTATTCTTTTAAGCGTAATCAATTCATTATTTTATTGACTTTCTCAGCATCTTCTGGCCTAGCGGATAAAGCACTAGGCTGGGCTTGCCAGTGCCCTTCTGTGTGACCTTGCACAAATCTCTTCCTTTAGCATGCCTTTTTTTCCTCCATCTAGCAAACGGGGATAATGATTCTTACCTTCATTGTTCAGTGCTTTGAGATCTACTGATGGAAAGGGCTATATAAGAGCTAGTTGTTATTAGAGTTCATTGCTTCTGCTAAATCCTTTATTATTACTAAAGCAGTCATATAATGAATACATTTACTGAGTCAGATCCTCATCTGGTATAAACTGGAGCAGCTCCATTCTCTGGCACATATCTGATGATAATTAGATTGATGACTGATGGGAAAACTTCACTGAATACATTATTCAGAAATATTATTCAAGTGATGCTAATTATTTCATTTAAAATATTTTATTTTATGTATGTATGCAAGGCACAATTTAATGAGGACAAATGACAACATAAAAGTAAGTATTTGTCAAAGAATTAAATTGACTGGATTTTCCTGGTATTGCCCTTGAGAATTGGACTAACAGGTCAAAGCTTTGGTGGCAGTAATATTTCAGGAGGCTATCAGTTTGTTGCTCATTTGTACAGTTATCTGTATACTACTTTTATGCACTAAATAATACTTTTACTATTATTAATAAATAGATGTCTGAGTATTAAAATACAGTACCATTGTCTATTTGCAGATGCCACAGTAAGACCAGGTCATATCTCTGTGTACCACAACGTTTTGTATTGTAACATCATTTATGAAATTACTGAAACTTAGATGTTATTTCTCCAAATACAGTGACATAGTGCCAAGCAGCCAATATTTCTCGCACTAGTGCATTCCCAGAAGTGACACTGAATATATTACCTGTAAATCTATTGCCAGTGCATATGTTAAGATGTTAAATGAGTTTTCTGTTACTTTTGTATTCAAAATAATTATTAAAAAAGCAAGTTTGCTTTTGGTGAATAGCTGTATGATGCTATCTGATGTGGCTTAGCTAAACAGTAAGGTGACCACGGTGTTTCTCAGTTTCTTACTGTTTCAAGGCCTTTTTTGTTTGCCTGTGCAGAGAAATCATGATGTTTTTGAAGATTTTGGTTTTGATCCTGCAAGGGGTATGTTCCATTGAAATATATGGCTGATGAGAATGATTGACACCTTGTAGGATGGACCCTTTGTTTGTAAGTGTTCTAATTCCAATTAACCTATCACACTTCCTGTCACTCAGCACAGCTGATTTAAACTGGGGGCTATGTACAGTAGATCAAATACTGATTTCATGTACACAGAGGAAATCTGGATAACTTTATACTGATGTTAAATTAAAAGTTATATATTAAAACTTAAGTTAAAACAACTTTAAGGTTGAAAAGTAAGCATTTAAAAGCTAGGAAATACCAGAGAGAAGATTGCCCGTGCAATGTGTTATGATGTGGTCTTAATTACATGATCACACACAATTTTTCCCCAGAAGAGTCCTGCATCATTCAGTATATCTTTGTATTCTTTTCATTCAATATGTGGTCTAAGGCCTTATTTAACATACACCATACAAACCCCATCATACTATCTGAGTGCTTCACACATATTAATTAAATTATTTTCACAACACCATAGTGAGATGTGGTGATATTATTTTCCCCGTTATACAGCTGGGGAAGTGAAGCACAGAAAAATTAAGAACAATTTTCAGAAGTGTACGTTAATTTTGGGTGCCCAACTTGAGACACCTATGGCCTTTGAGGTATTATGGGGAGAAAAACTGGTCATAGGAAAATATAGAAATTACTTTAGTGGATGAGGCCTAAGGTTGATCTAATCTAATATCCTGTCTGACAGGGTCAGTAGCAGATACTTGTTAGGCAACCTTAACTAAAGGCAGCACTACCAGTTCTGTCTATAATAGCACAACAGAATGTGTCTCAATGTGTGGAAATATTTAACCTTCTATTCTGCTTTTTGTGTGCATGTCTGTGGCACACTTTTTTCACTAATATACAGAAGATATACTCAGCACTGTTTGCCTTCCATAGTATGGCTGATGGCATCAGAATGATAAAATATAGTTGAAAAGGAAAATAAACGTTTAATATTTCTCAGACGTCTCTGCATTTTGTTTTTTCATGACAGGGGAAGCTAACAATAAATTAGGACTCTTCAGACAATATGATAGATTTCAGCTATAAACCCTTCCCATATGCCTTCAGATCACAAGCCAACCCTTTCTATCAAGCAATTAGCCATTGGGTGTGAGTGTATTCCTTTTGACCAAAGGTACTTGCCAACGTGATACAGACTTAATTGAACAACAAAGCACAACAGGAGTGCAATTGATTTTATGTAATCCAAATGCAGGGCAATTGTTTTAGAAGCAACATGATCTTTGCCATGGGAAGGATTACTCAATCCATATTCACTGAAAATGAAAAAAGCAACAGTTAACCAATAACAAATTTCATTTCAAAGTGCAGCGTTTGTAATGACTATATATTAAAATTTTTGCTAATGTAGATGTTTATCTAGAAAACATTGGGAGTATTAAATTTTAATTAACACTTGACTACAAAAATATATAGTGCATTAGGAAGCTTTCATTGAAATGAATAGGACTTTTGTAACTGATTTCAGTGGAAGCAGGAGAATGTCTCATGCATTAATCATGTTATTGCTGTTTGACATTGTAAAATCACATGGCAATTTATGAGCCTAGATAAGATATATTCCTTGTCCGGAAGAACTTGCAATCTGAATAAGTCAGGATAAAGGGAAGGCAAGACACAGCACGACAGTTAATGGAGGGCATGAAGGTTATTGGATAAGGAGAAGAAAGGAAGGAAATGATGGGGAGGTTAGAAAATGATCTGAAGGAGTATGAGAGTGTGTTTGGATGAGGACTGGGAGAGTGTTCAGGCATAGGAATTAGCATGGTAGACAGCACAGAAACTAGAATGAGACAAGAAGACAGAGGATTAGGAAGGGATCAGGAAAAGAAGGGGAATTAAAAGTTCTTATAGATATAAGCTATAGATGGGGAGCTTGCATGTGATGTGGTGAGAGACATAAAGCTAATGGAGAGAGTTGGTGGGGCGTATGTGTGTAGATAAGGAGAGATGTGGACAGAGCAATGGGACAAGATGACTAGCACTGAGATTTTGGATAGACTGGAGTTATTAAGGGAAGAGATGACCAGTGCTCGGGCAAGTGTTTTATATTTGGGGACAGAGAGGAAATATTTTGGAGTTTCTCAAAATTGAAAAGTGACAGGACCTAAACTTGGTCATGGGAAAAGGAGGAAGATATAGAAGAATCACACTCAAAGATGACACCAACATTGCTGATCTGGATGACAGGCGTGATATGGAGTTTTTAGTGGTGATACAAAAAGCATATAGATATGAAGGATTAGGATAAAAGAAATTCAGTTTTGAACAGGGTGAGTTTGAAATGGTGCCTGGATATCTAAGAGGAAGCAGCAGTGAGGGAACAAGAGGTAGATGACAGGATATAAGGAGAATTCTCAGAGATGGGGAGACAGATTTAGAAATCATTGTTTTAGGGCTGGTGATTGTAGGGAGGAGAGGAGATAAAGACACCTAGAGAGAAAAGAAGGGGGAATGGAGAAGAGTTCTGTGAGAGAAGACAGAGGAAGAAGGTAGATAAGAGGGTGTTAAAGGAGCTGCTCATTGTGCAACAGTGCATGGAGTCATGGAAGACAAGAGAAGAGCAAAAGTGAATCAAAGCCACCTGAGAGAACTTTTTCACTGTGGATCCCAAATGCATAATCAGGCCTGGAGCCAGAACTTTAATAGTTGTGATCAATATGGAGTTGTGATTGCTAAGCATTGTTCAGGATCAAACCTTATATACTTAGCAATTTGTTCTGCCATGTGTGCCACTGCCCTGAGGGTGATCTTCAATGGGATTCCAAAACCTTCCCGGAACTTAGGAGAGAAACAATCTTAACTCCTTGGATCTAATGACTGTAGGTCTGAACCAGTGTTCATTGGTGGCGCTGGAACCTGGATGTCTTAGTGTGAAAGGAGAAAACTAAATATAATTTTAAGTTCACATTGTACTTGTTTTTCATCTTCATAACTTCGGAAGATAGAATTTAATTCCTAGGTTTTCATTATAATGTGTGCAGTACAGTCTCTGTAGATATTATTAGTATAGGAATAGATCCCGGTAAAAACTGTTAAAGGTATTTTTCATTCTTTCTCTTATATATATCATACTATAATATTTCAACAGCTGTTTTTCTCTTCAGGTTGTATTTAAATAATATGGGGCCGAATTCTGTGCTTGAATGTTCATGAATTACTCCCATTGATATCAGTAGAAACTATATTCAAAAGCACTATTGGGCCTGAGAATTAGGATATTTTATTATCTGTAATAAAAGCTATTTTATAGACAAAAGAACAAAAAATGTCCAAACCTGGTAAATTACTATTTTTTGTGTTCCTTTAATAACATTTAAATTTTCAACTTGGAGTATTCTTCTCCGTAGAAAAGTGAAAGGTATTTTCTGTAGAAATGATAATTTACTGATTGGTGATTGTGCACTCTGTTCTCTACTGAACAGAGGAAGATACAGAGCAGTATTGTATCATAAAAGCAGTGTTGGTAGGTAATACAGAAGTGTTAAATAAAAGCATAACTGTTTAGAATTACTAATTTCCACAGGCAGTGCATCTTCATCTGGTTTGTCATAGCATTTTGGGGCAGCCCTGAAAAACAAGGTTTATGTATGTGTGTGTATCGCACACCCAAACATAGCTAAATCCCATCTATCATAACCTCACCTCTTTGCATTGAATTTTCCTGCGGATGTTATCGTTGTGATCCTTTGAGGACATCTCAAACCTAACTGACTTATTTTACACAAAAGAGATTTGTTTGGTGGTGGTGGTTGTGGTGGGGCTCTTTCTGTCCTCACTCCAAATCCCTCAGCATCCTAGGGATGAATTTCATTCTTCATATACTCAAAATACCTATAAGTTTTTTTCACAGCATGTTTGAATGCACTGTTAAATGGCTAGTCGTATATTTTCAACTTGCTGGTGAGCTGTCATAGACATTTTAAAGCTCCATGATTGATTGAGAATTCCTCCACCCTCAAAACTTCTGAAAAAACAGGGTGACTAATTCCAGTGTCCCGCTGTGGTCCCTTTGCATTGGATAGGTGAGAGTTTCAGAAAAAATCAAGCACCTGTGTTTCTATAGAACTAAAAGCATTCCATGTTAACCTTTTACCGATCAGTTCTGATCCTTCCTCTTATATTATAATTGGTCATATGTTGATAATATTCTTTGCAGACGAAATGTAAGAAGTTGTACAGCTTAAGGTTTGGTGCATAGAGGGTTTCTGCTGAATTATGGAATATTAGAATTATCTTTACTTCAAGAAATATCATTCATGTACCCTTTGTTTAAAACATGATTACAGTGAAGAGATATCCCTTTTCCTTTAATATTAACAGAGTATATTTCCCCTTACAAATATACTCAGACAGCAATTCCCATAAACACTAATGAGAGTGACACATGGGGGTTCTTAAGGGGCTCTGGAATTAAACACTCGCAATGAGGTCCAGATCCAAAGCCCATGGATGTCAACAGAAAGACACCCATTGACTTCAATGTTTTAGGAATAATCCCTAATTCCCAACAATCAGCTAAATTATAGGCTCTGGAAGTGGTGTCTGAAGTCAAGATTCTGCAAGTAGATGTGCTACTATGGACCCTGCACCCTTAGGGAATTCCATTTGGTCCTTTCTCACACTCCTCACACCTGGGGAAATGCCAGCCTGTCCTTCCAAGATGCAGTCCTGGGCACTTTGAAGTTAATAGCACATTTTATACTGGGCTGCTCATTATCAAGAACACAATTTCTCAACCCTTTGAAAACCCTGCAAAGTATCCACATCGCAGACAGCTAAACCGTTTTTGGATGGTACTTATTTCTTGATGCCGGCTGCTCTGAAGTTAATGTGTTGTGCTCACTGTGGTTCAGTGTTTGCTTGCCTGGTGCCTTTTGTTGCTGCTGGTACTGATTTTAGTTACTGCTGCAGTTTTATAAGGAATAATCCCTTGTAAAGCAATTTTTGTTCTGACTGTCAGAATTTTGATAATGATGCCCAATTCTTTCAGGTGTTTTACTGGACTCCAGTGTACTTTGTAGCATTATTATAATCCTTTTTTGAAAGTGCACTGATACACTTTAAAAGGCCAGCTATTAAACCATTAAAGTGAATCAATGAGGTAATTATCATTGAAGGCTCCATTTAAAAACTGTCAGTAACTCTTATTTGAGAACATTTCCCATGTGTATTGTACTTCAAAGGTAGGAGATGCCATGGAGAGATCCACAGTATCTCTTGTCTTTGAAGTATCCATGGGGCATGCTCAGAGCAAAGAGAAACTGATGGCTTAAAAATCCTTTAAATCAACTTCTCTGTGGAGAATAGCCCAGTTACAGGTACGTCAAAGCAAATGATATTGAGGATAAAACCAGAAATTCTAATTTCAGCTAATATTAAGCACTTCAGCTCCATGGAATTAGAGTATTTATTGCTTTTTGTTACTTTAGAAGTGATTTTCTTGGGAGCACAGATGCAATGAACCTGATTTGACTATCAAGTCTGTTGTTTTACTTCAGCATAGATTGAAAGGTAACATTTGTTAGTGCTAAAAATTCGACCTCTTCATAGCCCATTTTATAATAGTATTGCCACACCTTGTTGTTCCCTGATGCCTAAGATCATTAAGTAATTATTAACGTAGTCTCCATTTGGTTATAATTAGATTTAGGTGAACGTAAATGGCCAAAATAGCCTTCTGCTCACAAACCCAACTCAACCCAACTCAATAATATTTGAAGTCCTTCTCCTGCTATGACTGCTCTTTTGGACTTTCTGGTAATGTTCCAGAGTGAATAATGCAGATAGGAAGTTCAGAGGTTTCCAGGTGCCCTGCTGCTGTAGGAGATGGAAAGCCCCAGGGAGATACCAGCAGAAGTGTTGCCCGACTACAAATCTGTGAGCCAAAGCCAGGTGCCAGAGGAACGACCCCAGCAGGTTAGAGTAAGAAGTAGCCCAGGAAACCAGACATTGGTCCAATTGTGCTGCCAGGATGCAAGGCAGTGATCTTATCTTTCCCCACTGACCCAGTGGCAGGATTGCCCATGACTGATAGGGCCCTGAGCTGGGACCCAGTGGAGTAGGATGGGCCTGGTCCCCCTGCCACTGCCCCACAGCTGGGGCTGAATGCATATCCACCGCAGGTCAGAAGGCCTGCACCAGACTTTTGTTGCTTGCTCCAGTCAGCAGGATGAGATCTATAAACTATTTATTTTCTCTGCCCCACCCAGGGGGAAGATCCCAGACTGTTGCCGCTTGCTGCAGTTTGACAGATTGGCCTCCCTCCAGACCTGAGAGGGAGGAACCATTAAAGTAGCTTATTCTATAACTGTCTATTAAGGGGGGCTTTGCACCTTCCTCAGAAGCCATTGGTACTAGACACTATCAGAAATTGGACACTAGACTAGATATATCATATGGCAATGGCAATTCCTATATTTCCCTATTCCTGTGAGATTATTGCAGTGGAATCTTGATTATCTGAACATTTTCAGGTACAACAAATTGGTTTAGGTAAGGCGCTTGTATGATTCTGGAATCAATGTGAATAAAGCCAGCAGACAGAGAGAAACACGTCTGTTCATTAGATAAGTAGGTTTGAATACTGTGGATTTGTCTAATCAGAATTTCCTCGGCTGCTTAAGAATTCTCTTTATAGAAAAGCAGAAAGTATCCAAGGAACATTTAAAAGAACTAAAATTTACTTTCAGTTCAATAACTTCTAGTTATCATAAATAAGGTAGTAATATATTGTTAAATGAAGATAGAAGAAATGAATGTCTTCAATAGATGTGATGGTTAATAAAGTTACAGCAAGTAAAAGGAAGAACATCCATAAAAAATCACAATATATTTGGGTTAACCGCCAAGACTTTACATATACTTCATTGACAAATTACTAATGGCAGACTGGTCTTGGTAAATTAATTACAGAGAAGTAAAGAGAAAAGAAAATTAAATACTGTAGCTATTGTACCAGTGTTAATTGTTTGCCATCTGTCATTGCAAATGAAGGAGACACATAAGGGCTTTAGGAGATAAGAGATCAAATTTCTTGGAATAAAATAATAAGTTCAGAACATGAGCAGTTAATATGAAAAATAACCATTAAAAATTGGGAGGCTCTTTAAGTTCACAAGATATAGTACTAAGGATTAATAAGTTGAATTGAAACAATTAAGAATGCTAAAACAAAAATTTCATTAGTGTTCACTCAATTCCAGAAATATCCCTGAAGACTATATTATTAGTTAAAAGATTAATAGGAAGAGTAAACTTATGGGGAAAGCTTTAGAAACTATTTAATGGATCATACAGAATGCTGCTGAGAGTCCAATCCTTCAGACTAAGTCAACGCTTGACAGTTTGGCAAAGCGGTACATTTCCTTTAGATGTTGCAAAGATAACCTCCAGAACATGAACCAAATGTAAATTGATGCAGTTATGTCTGCTGGAGTCCACAGACAGCCAAAAGCATAGTTCTAAGAAGTGTATATTTCCCATATTTATCTCAATAAGAGGGTTAATTCTGAAGTGCAATTAAGATAACTTTAAGATCAACATTGTTAATTATTTGTCTGTTGACCAAAGCATGCAACAAAGAAGGATGATCATATTGGACCAGATTTTTTCAGCCTTACTTATGTTGGGTAGCACTTTACTCCTCAAATGGTTCTGTTAATTTAATTGGAATCCTTCAGTGTACGGTACTATTCAATTTGAATAAGGTGGCAGAATTTTCTCATTATGAAGCTCATAAGAACAGCCATACTGGGTCAGACCAACGGTCCATCTAGCCCAGTATCCTGTCTTCTGGCAGTGGCCAATGCCAGATGCTTCAGAGGGAATGAACAGAACAGGTAATCATCAAGTGATCTATCCCCTGGTGCCCATTCCCAGCTTCTGGCAAACAGAGGCTAGGGACACTTCAGAACATCTTTTTGCATCCCTGCCCATCCTAGCTAGTAGCCATTGACGGACCTATCCTCCGAGAACTAATCTACTTCTTTTTTGAACCCTGTTATAGTCTTGGTCTTCACGACATCCTCTGGTAAAAACTTCCACAGGTTAACTGTGCATTGTGTGAAGAAATACTTCCTTTTTCTCATTTTAAACCTGATCCCTACTAATTTCATATGCTGACCCCTAGTTCTTGTGTTATGACAAGGAGTAAATAACACTTCCTTATTTACTTTCTCCACACCAGTCATGATTTTATAGACCTCTATCATATCGCCCCTTAGTTGTCTCTTTTTCAAGATGCAAAGTTCCATTCTCATTAATCTCTCCTCATACAGGAGCTGTTCCATACCCCTAATCATTTTTGTTGCCCTTTTCTGTAACTTTTCTATTCCAATATATCCCTTTAGAGGTGGGGTGACCAGATCTGCACACAGTATTCAAGATGTGGGCTTACTGTGGATTTATAAAGAGGCAATATGATATTTTCTGTCTTATTATCTATCCCTTTCCTAGTTATTCCCAACATTCTGCTAGCTTTTTTGACTGCAGCTGCACATTGAATGGATGTTTTCAGAGAAATAGTTTAGGTTCCATCTTTTTATATGTATAGTTGGGATTATGTTTTCCAATCTGCATTACTTTGCATTTATCAACATTGATTATCTGCCGTTATCTACCATTTTGTTACCCAGTCACCCAGTTTAATGAGATTCCTTTGTAACTCTTAGTTAAGTCCAAAGCATACTGCAATCTTGTACCATCTGCAGATTTTGCCAGCTCACTGTTTATGTCCTGTTTCAACTAAAGACAATAAACACCCCCTGTTAAAAACAAAACAACAATAAAGTAAAGATCTGCAGGAGTAAAAAGCGAATGCACACCGAAGAGCATCAATAGAGTGAGGGATATCCAGTTTATTGCCCTAAATGCAGAATGTTTGATTACCTTCCTTATGGGTGGGTGGCATATGTGTACATTCAATGGAAGGAGCTTCTGGCTTTAAGAGACAATGTATGGGCTTTGGAGACCAAGGGGGCTTTGGAGACCAAGGAACTAAGGGAGACAGAAAGGCACGTAGATGAGACTTTCCAGGACATCATAGAATGATTCTATCCCCAATCTGACAGCCTCTGTACTGTTGTGGAGAATGAAAGTCTCAGGGAAGGAAAACATCAAACTGAAGCCGAGGGAAAAGATCCCATAGTTGGGACCCTCCTTCCAAGTGATGTCATGATATCCACTTGCACTGAGGATACCTTTCTGGGGGAGGGAACTCCAGTTAGTAGGAAGAGAAAGATAATAGTAATGGGAGATTCAATCATTAGAAACATAGCTGGGTTTGTGATGACTGGGAGAACTGCATGATGACTTGCATGTCGGCTGCAAAGGTTGAGGATCTCTCGAGACATCTAGACAGACTTATCTGTACTGGGGAGGAGCTGGTGGTCAAAGTACATGTAAGTACCAGTAATATAGGGAAGGATAGAAAAGAGGTCTTGGAGGCCAAATTTAAGCTGCTAGGAAAGATCTGTACAGTATTCTCTACTGAAATGTCATCTTGGCATTATGAATAGATAAATAGATAATCTTGGGTTTGGGTCACGGACAAAGCTTGTAACTATCACATTCTTTTTCTAATCTGATTCTTGCTGATCCTGCTCTCATTTATGCCAATTGGAGTTTTATCACTGACATCAATGAGAGCAGGACTGGGCTCATAGATATGTCTGACTGTAAGAAAAAAAACAGTCAAGCATAATGAAGACAATATTAAGAATGGAAGTTTAGGCTTCATTGTCTGGTGAGCATTCTGCTGAAATTATTGTCAAAACAGATGGGATGAAGAATGGTAACTTTAAAACACCTCTAAAAAAGATCTTACAGAAATTCCTCTGCTGAACTAGTATCCAAGAACTAAAAAGCAACTTTCCGGTCATTATGTACATGATTTCAAACAAGAAGAAAATATCAATGTGACTGGAAGTAGATTGTTGATGGTAATAACTCAGTGGTAGTTTTCAAATTCTGAGCAATTTTGTTCATGTATTGTAAGAGCCAGATTTTTAAAAGTGATAAGCTACACATATAATTAATTATGCAGTTTGATTTGTGTATATAATTACTATGACTGAGATCACAAAGAAGATATGTGACATCCAAAAGTCCAGTAAGGAATCTAAATGCTCATGTAAACATGCAATTACTCACTTTGCTTGTACAGAACAATTGTTGCAATTATAGCTGCTTTTTTGTGAAATTATGGAGGGCTTCCTTTTTAAAAACAAGTGTCTCTGAGAGCTAAATTTGCAAAAGTGGCCTCTAATTTTGAGTTCCCACATTTAGACACTGGCCCCTGATTTTTCAGGGATGTTTAGAAACAACATGCGAGCTACTGGTGCTTCTCACCTTTGAAAATCAAGTCCTAAGTGTCTCAAAATTGAGCAGTGAAAATTTCAGATTCCTGAAATTAGAGGTGCCTTTAAAATTTTGATCCTAACTGCCTTGAGTGTTCATCAGAAAGAGAGCTGACAAGATGCTGTGGGAAAGCGTAAACTCCTAAATTGCTGTTTTCCATCAACTAATTCCAACTTCCAGGCTTCTTTCCCAGCTACTCCCAAAAAAGCCATCTGTCCCTGAATGCAGGTCTCAAGGCACCTATCACACAAATTTTGGATAGTGGTTACTATCACCTCCACCAGCATCTTCTCCCTACTTTCTGTAGTAGTTCAATCCCAGCTGGTTCGTGACTGAACCCTGTGTTAACCATTAATTCAACATTCACCCAATGGAAGGCAGGAGGATGCCTGTAGGCAAGAGGATTGTGTGTATGGAGGTGTCATGAGGAAAAGGTTACCTTTATAAACCTCTGCTGGACTGACCCTGCGGCTAAGTTGGAATTGTTGTTTTGCTCTTTATTGTAACAGTAGCATAAATGTGCCTTGGGTATTTGTAGAATTTATTCTTAGCAGCCCTAGTAAAGGAATCATCTTACTCAAAGTGTCCAGAAGTTTACAGACTGGGTTGTCTCCTGCAGGCAGTGTCCACCTGCCTGTCTCTGTTGCTCACAGGCAGAGCAGGAGGCTACCCTGTAAGTCCCATCGGTGAGGGGAGAGCTGGTGTGGGGTGGACATTTTTCCCATGGCTTTCCAGTGAGCTAGAGTGCCCCATGGCTCGGTCAGTGGGAGTGGGATCACCCCTGCTGCTGATTGTCTGGGAGCAGGCATAGAGGGATGTGCACAACAAGACAACTGCAGCAGACAGTGTGGGAGGTCACCCCTTCCCCTCCTCTTCCAATGCAATCTCTGCTCCAGAGATCTAATGCCCTCCACAGCAGTGACCCTCACTGGCCTGGACAGCACCCCAGTATTGAGTCACATGTGGGGCTGAGTGCACACTCCTGGTGCCCACTGCACTGAGCGGGGCTTGGAGCAGCCCCTATATCCCAGCTGCACCCCTCTCCATAGTCACTACCACCAGCCAGAAGTCAGTGCTTGCTCAACCACGCACAGAGATAGCAGTTGGGCAGTCTCCAGCAGGGCTCTGCCCCCATCTCAGATAAGTTGCAGGTGAGAGGCGCCCAGGGCACAGAGCTGCTGTGTGCCACAGGCCATACACACTGCTCCCTGCACTACAGCACTATATATACTGTGCTTGTGTGGATGTGGCCCGCATAACACAGAGTGCTGCACATGCAGCCCACAATGGTAAATAGGTTGAGAACCACTGCTCTGTATCGAAATTCAACAATAGACTGAAAGGGTGGTGATGTATTTGTTTTTGGTTTTTTCAGTCACCTTTGGACTGAGACATAGTATGGAAAATATGTCAGTATGTGCAAACAAGGAGTTATAATGGAAACTGATGTACAGCATAACTCATAGTGGTCAATTCTATCAAAAGGATAGTAGCCTACTGCATAGGATAAACAGCTTACAGGGGCATTTTATTCACCCTAATTTCACTTTAAGCAGTGAGTCACCATAACTAGAATTATCATCTGAAAACTGCAGTGCATTGGAGCAATTTGGGATTTTCACACTACCTCACTGTAGATAGTTTCACTGTATATAAGAGTTCCCAATAAGTGGTTTCTTGTGTGTGCCTGCGCATGCACGTACAAATTTGGTGGCCTTTTTTTAATATGGCTGTGCTTGACATTATAGCAAATAGCACAGTTCAAACGTGATTGAAAAGTACACTCTGCATTTTCTCTCTACAATGGATGAAGAGTTTTCATTTCATACATCATTTACAACTTGCTGCAGTGATTCAAAGTCACGGAATATCCTTTAGACAAAGTTAAGAAGAAATAGAAATAAATAGCTTTTTTTTTTTAGGTGACTAAAGTCATGATCTAGACTCATCAGGTGCCAGTTTTATTTTGCTACATCACAACAAGCTGCTTGAAATCCTGTATGGTGCTTTATCATAGAATTTAGCTAATTTGATCTCTACAGAGACTAGATGGGTGAGATTGGTACAATGAAAAATAATATCTCACCCACCTTGTCTAATATCCTGGGACTGACCTGACTACAATACCATTTCATGTCTACAGTCAGCTACAATATAACTTTGTAATTTCAACTCTTCAATTCTTCATGTGTAAATAGTCTTTCTCTGAAGTTTCATCTTCCCATTGAACTGCCATTGGGTAATCAGCTCAGCCTCAAAAAATGTCAAGTGTAGTGAAAAAGGAAAGTCGGAGATAGATTTACCATAACCGCTCTTAGGAGTCTAAATCTCAGATTCAGCAGGTTATTCCAGTGCATCAGCCTTAACTGAATTAGTGGGAGAAGACTGTTACTATTTCTCCAAATCTCTTTTCTTTAGCTTTTTACATTTTTTTATTCAGAACTATTTTTCTCTTGAACTCCTTTCTCCTGTTGTTGATGTTTATGAACTGACTGGAGCTCAAGTTTATAAAGAAGGACTATTGCCTCCCGGCTGAAATAGTAACCAACAGATATTCCATTCCCAGACCTGCAGGCTTTGGTTATTAGAGGCTCTGGGGGTCACGTTTCCAATCCACATGGCAGCACTTCTCTAGAAAGACTGCTTGTTGAAAACGGTCTTTGCCCTAAATATGCTGCAGCTTCTGGGATTTGGACTTGATCCTGCAAGATACTGAGCACTCTGTCTTAGATTCAGCAAAGCACTTTAACTGCATGCTTAAATTTAAGCTTGTGAGTGATGCCACTAATTCTGCAAAGCATGAAAGGACATGCTTAACGTTAGACATGTGAGCAATCCCACCGACCCACATGCTTAAAATTGGGCACGTCCTTAAATGCTTTGTTTCACTGGGATCAGAATGCTCAGCATTTTACAAACCCTTCTCGTTAACTGGTCATGTGACCCTTTCCCAGCTAACACCAATGCTTTAGCAGTGCTAGCAATCTCAACCTAGGATTAAAGGCATTTAAAACACTTTTTTTTTATTTCTACAGTTGTTTAAATTCCCTTTATTAGGCACAATTCCTGATGCTTCCTAGATTATTTTAAAGTATTATTTATTCTTATGTTTCACACATTTTTTTTCTTATTCTCTCTCCCCCACCGCCTACTTTGTTTCCAGTAATATAGCTGACAGGCTTAACCAGAAACAGAAATCATGAATGTGCCCCTACTCATGGAATACGTTTTACAGTTCTGTCAGGTCTCCTCCCTGAGTTCTGTTACTTCCTTTCCATCAGTCCTTTCCCCTTACAGATTCTTCTCTTCCTTGGCTTTGTTTTGGCTTCTTCCTGGTCCCCACTATAACGTTTTGGCAGTCACTAGATAGCACTGTCATTGATAGTCTTACAGTTTCTGTTTAATTGCCTTTATAAGCAGCAAGATCTTGAAGAAATGCCTATTATTTGGCAATTCTTTTCAAAAGCTGTTCATCCCACCAGAAAAATCCAGTTTCAAAATGGTCGAGGAACTGTGACCTTTACTCTGCTAGAGTCCTAAGCCATCTACAAATAGTACAAATAGTAAGGGTAAACCCCAACATTTTGCTTTATTGTTTATTTAAATTTGTGTTACAGTAGAGCCTGCGAGTCCTTTCATGCAAGACATTTGAATAGGCATTCAAAAATCAGAATGCTTTATAGTTTCTTTACCTCTTCCATTTGCAAAATTGGACTGAATGTCTCACAAGAAGACTTCTGCCATTTCCAACTTTGATCTTGTCTGTAAATACCAAAAGAACAGTGGTCTCTCTCATGGTTTCTCAGAAATTCTAGTGCTAATCAGAAGCTGGAAGGAAAAAGTCTTACATGAACTGAAGGGAAAAAAACATTTTCAAAAGCCACTTCAAAGTGGTACTTTAAAGGATGGAGGCAGTTGCTTCTTATTGTATCTGCACTGGTTTTCCCCATTGCTAGTGGAAGCATAGACACCTTATTAAGGAGTACCACAAATCAAGAATAATTACACTCATCAATTCTCAAAGCCATGAAAGCATGCAAATACCATTCACACTTCATGTTATTAAACTAGTCTGCAATCTAGCTATAGCTGTTGTGATTCAATGGAGCACCACCTTTTCTGACTTTCTAGTCCTTAGGGTAGGATTGTCTTCTTATAGGAACTCTTTTCCAGCATGCCTTTCTTGTATTGCCATATAAACATTTGAAAAAGTCAAGCTGCTGCTGCATTTCCATTGGTAAGTATGAAATCCTATGTTTGCCTTCAGTTTTCTCTTTCTTATTTTTCACAGTTTTTAAATGAGACAGCATTATTATTAACATCAAAGCTGACTCCATTTAATACCTCTAGATTCCATGAACTTTCAGGGTCAGGCAGATTTTAATAAGTAAACCAATTTTCAACATTTCTTCTATCAGAGTTAATTTGAACTTTAGCTTTTATTCATTTAAAAATCGGTCATCTGTTTCAGGACATGTCCCCTACAATGAATAATAATTGTGTCTGTGTAATATATATGTGAATTGGTCTATATCCTGACAGGTTTTCAAGAATTTTTTTCCATTTCACAAACTTAATTAGAACAGTAGATTTAACGATATCTAAGATGTTGTTTCTTGAAGGATGGTATCATATTAATGACTCTACCTGAACACAAGTGATAAATTGATTGAAAGGAGAAAACTTGTGGGTGAGCAAGAAAGTCAAAAAGATTTAATAATAGTTTAAAAAAAAAAGATAGAGAATTAACAGATTGTTATCTAACAGTGGAGAAATTGCCAGTGTGATTACTTTCCTTTTGTGAAGCCAAGAACTGCAATAAACACAGGAATATAGCAGAGATTAATGATTGTGCCATGCCAGCTTTCTTGTGAAAGTGGATGATTTCTTGTACAACTGGACAGATGAATGTTTCCATCTAAGGGAAACTTTACTGAAAGAAATAAATGATAGCTGTACAAGACAGAAAGAATTCAGTACTGTGAACAGATTATATTAGTCAAGGTTAGTATTGTGGGTATGATATTACTGTTACTTTTAATACAATAGCCCCCAACGGCTCCAATCAGAGTAGGTCATTTTACATTAAGCTCTGTATGAACATAGAGTAATCGACAGTCCCAACTCCCTACCTGAAGAGTTTACATTAAATGGACAGATTAACTTTGTTTATGCTTTATGGAGATGTGCAAAATATTCAGAGGAACCTGGTGTCATAGTTTCAGGGTAACTGCATGTGCATTCAGTTTCTATGGTTTACCAAGTGTACTTTAGTCATCTGCCTCTCAGCTGTCACCTTGATTGGGTAGAGATCCTGTATGGGGAGATTTTGAATAGACCAGTAAAAGGGCCAAGGACCACATGTTAGTGTATCTTACTTGTTGACAACAACAGCCAAAATTGTTAGGCCTTTCAGCAGGCCTGTGCAGACTTGGCATGACTAAGCCAGGAGGGGAGCGCCTTTATCAACTTTTACATGACCCTCTCTCCCTCCCTGATGCTCTGGTGCACGTGCTGGGATCAGTGTTTCAGATAAAGACCAGTAAGCTTATTTATTGCATGCCCTGTGGGAGATGTTTATCTGGGCCTCAAGATATGCAAATTTTGTCAGAACATACCTTGCTAATGAAGTACTCTGGTAACTTTAGGTCTAGCTTTTGAAACTTCTTTTCTTGTCTGCTAACAAGGATAAATGGAGGGGGATCTTTGTTTGGATTCAGTGAGGTGTTTTATGGATTCTACAATGGCAGCTGGAAGATCTGGCCAGTTGGAAAGCCGTTGCTGTTCCCACTCGAAATCTGCCTCAGACTTTAGTAATTATTAAGGGTTGAGGGTTGGGGTGATTTACTAACCTGTGTAAGTGCTTGAGTAGAAGTATGCCTGCAAAGTAAGAGCACGCTCGTGCGGTACTTCAGCGTAAGTAAAGGTATAGCTTTGTAGTAAGAGCACTGTTGTGTTATACTGTTTCTACCAGTCCATCTATCAACTGGATGGCCGTGTCTCCATTTGACTTATTTCCTGACACCACCTCGCACAAAGTAAAGTTATCATGAGCTTTGGGTTGGCAGAACCCAGGTAACAATCCCATGTCTCACTCCCTTCTGATTGGGGATTTTCAGGCTGCACAGCTTCCTGCCTTGCACTGCAATATCCCCAGCAAGCCAGACTACCTAAAAGGTTTGTGCTTTGTTTTCTCTCCAAGAGTTGTGACCAGTGTACTGATGTACGCACAGCTCCTTCTAAGCAAGCACATTTATTCTTAAGGTAAAGTTATTGTAGAGAAAAGATACTAAAACTATAAAAGAACCTACATGCATGATAGAAAGCTTATCAGAGATCACCCCCAGCTCCAATCTAGGGCTCTGACAGGTTTAATCGTTCAGAACCTATAACTGGGTTTTTCTCGTGGTTACAAGTTCATCTGTCCTATATCCAGACAAGAGACTGTGCAGATCAGCCATTTATTTAGATTTACAGACTTCAAGAAAAGAAGGGCTCATCACATGATCATCTAATCTGACCTCTTGCATATTGCAAGACACAGAACCTCACTCACCCACTCCTGTAATAGGCCTATAACCTTTGGCTGACTTACTGAAGTCCTCAGATTTTGATATAAAGACTTCAAGTTACAGAAAATCCACCATTTACTCTAGTTCAAATCAACAAATGACCTTTGCCCAATGTTTCAGAAGAAGGCAAAAAAATACCCAATACCCTCAGGTCTCTGCCAATCTGACCTAGGAAGGATTCCTTCTTGGTCACAAATATGGTGATCAGATAAACCCTAAGCATGTGGGCACAGCAAACAGATACTTGGGAAAAAATTCTCTGTAATAACTCAGAGCCCTCCCTATCTAGACTCTTTCTCCAGCAGTTGGAGATATTTGCTGCTAGCAGTTGTGGATAGGCCATCTTACCATCCCCTCCATAAACGTATCAAGATCAATATTAAAACAAGTCCCCCCCCACTCTCTCTCCTTGGAAGGATGTTGCAGTGTGACTAAATGCACCCCTATAGTCATAGCCTACGCACCATTGTAATAGTCCTGGTACAAAATATGCCTTGTAAGGAATCCTTTGAAAACTAATAATTCTAGTTAATAATATCATGATGAAATGTGTGTAGCAACATGATATGAAAAGTTATGAATTCCCCCTGAATGATGTTGGTAGCACATGTTCAAACCCATGTAGTTCCAATTAGGCAGGACTGGTCAAGTGGGTCTCCAACAAAGGAATGTGTACTTACCTTAATTTACATCAAAGTAGTAAACAAGGTCCTTGAAACAGCAAGAGGGAGACAAGGCAAGGCTGTATTTTAGCAAACAACAGCATGAAATCTCTTTCATGACGTGACCCCATATCTCCATCCTCACAGCTGGAAGAAACTTTATCTAGGGGGAACCCTCAGGAAAATGCATTTTCAAAGGGTGACTGAAATATAATAGTGAGGAATAAAAGCATCCCAATACACAGTCATTTAGGGTGGGACTTGCATGCTGTTCAGCAGTTTGTGACGGGCCCAGGTTGGGAAATATAGCAAGAAAGCACTGTGAGGCACCACAGGGTACAGGGCAGGAGTGACTAGTCTGGCTTGCACCATGGAATGTTATGTCTGATGGTTAGAAACCTTCACCTAATTTTAAGTCTAAACTTATTGATGACATGTTCACATCCATTTGTTTTTTGTGCCAACATTGGCCCTTAACTTAAATAACCCCTCTCCCTCCCTGGAGTTATCCTTCTGATGTATTTATAGGGAGCAATCATATCTCTCCTCATCTTTTGTTTTGCTAGGCTAAACATGCCAAGTTCCTTAAGTCTCCTCTCGTAAGGTAGGTTCTCCATTTCTCTGATCATCCTCGTAGCTTTTCTCTGCACCTCTTCCAGTTTGAATTCATGTTTCTTAGATACAAGAAACCAGAATTGCACCTGGTATTCCAGGAGAGGTCTCACCAGCATCTTGTACAGTGGTAACACTTCTCTATCTCTACTGGAAATACCTCGCCAGCTGCATCCTAGGATTTCATTAGCTTTTTTCAAGGCTGTATCCCATTGAAGGCCCACAATAATACATAAATTCAATACAATAAGGTTTTCCAAGGATTTTACAGGAAACTGCCATATCGGTCACACCTGGAAACCATGTGAAACTCACCCCTTTTCATGTTTCATTACAAAAGCAAAACTGTCTATTGAAGATCTCTCAGGAGAACCAGATGAGCGTGGCCAATTTCTTGTTTTCAATTGACATGAAAAAACATGGATTTTAACACAGATCTCAGGGATTTCAACTGAATTTTGAATCTACTTGTTCTCAAAACACAAAACAAAGCACAGAGATACATTGACAGGGGTGGCTTTGAAACCAGAGATTGACATGACCCATTATACACACAGTAGTCTGGTTTATGAACCCTTTCAGCAGTGGTCCCTATTTCTGCATGCCAGCAGTGTTGACCCACAGCAGATTGGGGCCCCTCTGTGTCTTTGTCTTGAAGCTGCACTTGTGCACACTACCCTTTCAAGAGGGTTCTGATTGCATTTAAATGCTTCCTGGCATCTGTTCTGCCAGGGAAATGTTCCTGAAGTGGAAATGGGCTGGCTGTGGATGTAATCTGTCTCCTTTCCTAGTCTGTCTTTGATAGTGCCTATCTCTGCTTCTCAAACTCCTGTTGCTCCACTCCTTGGGAGAGCATGAGGAAAGGGGAACTGAAATTGGTCTCCCACATTACACTGTATTTCTCTGTCTGAAAAAGGAGATGGGGTGTAAGGAGAAGGAAATCCACTTTAAGCTCTGATGAAGAGGAGATGCTTTGGTCCAGTTGCGATGAAGGGACGATAAAGCCTGCTCCAGAACTAATCAAAATCAGTAAAGACTCAGATTGACATTAATGGGCTTTGGATCAGGCTCATCAAATGGAGAATCTCTGAACCCATTGTGGTCCAGGTGAATATAGCGAACTAGTAATTCCTCCTCCTCCAAAATCAAGTGGATCAAAACTGAAGAAAATTTACATGAAGCCCTGCAGAGTGAAAGCACCTCTGTCATATTACACACTTGATCACCTTAAATTAGGTGTGTGATGGATTTTTCATGTTATTTCTGAAGTTTGAGCATAAACAACAGAGCAGGTGTTATCTTTAAAATTGCAAATACCATTTCCAATAGGAAAAAGTGTGTGTGTGTGTGTTTGAAATTAACCAGTGAAGTCCTGTTGTGAAGTTATTTCATAGGTGCAAAAATGAAACACACACAAGGCACAAGATGTCTGCTAAAACTAATGCTATGCAGAATAAACAGTAAAGAAACGCATGCCTACAGCTTGGTAAAATAAGATCTAGGCATTCAGACATCTCAATACAAATTTAGAGAAGGAGTTAGAACAATTTAGAGTAGGAGAATAGAGGAAATAAATCAGGGCTTGCAGTAGCTCATTGATTCCATGATTCTTCAACCGTCAGTACTCAGCATACTACATTAAAATTCAGATGATCGTGATATGGCAAACTATGCCATTTGTTCACAGAAAATAGCAAGACTCATTTATTCATTTAATAATAATCATTAATTCTTTATATTCCAAAACTGTAACCTGAATAGAATTACAGGTGACTTTTCCATACTACGTAAGAAACTGTTCATTAAGATCCACCGATTGGAAGTTTTTATAACAAAATAAAATACCCTGTTATTTAAATAATGACAGCAAAATTTTTAATGGAATGATGAGAAAGCACTGCCAATTGTAATGTAACAATGGGATTTTAAAATAAGCCATGTTATTTACCAAACTCTATACTTTTTATTACCAAAGAAGATAGACATTTAAAATAAATAAATAAATAAAATCTCCTAACAATGCTTGATAAAATGTAATATTGAAATAGTCTATAATTGGACGAAACACTTCACTCATATCTGAATTGTATGGCTGGAATCTGTTGTATTTTTGAGTAACTGAGAGCATCTTAGTTGTGAAAAAGTCTACCCACTCTTTCCTGAAAAAAAGTGCTGCTGTTCAGATCTGTGTCTCCTCAGCGTGTGTAATCGTAAATTTTCCAAAGGTGGGGTAATTTCTGCAAATGATTATTTCTGTTTTTCCACTGGAAAAGGCAAACCCAGATTAATCTTACTGAATATAGATTATTTTAAACCCTTTCTGGAATAATTTATGTTCTTGTATTTCTTCACATGTGTGATCAACAGGAAGCTATGGAGCTGCATACATTTTAATACATCTTTTAGATAGTTTAGACATCTAAATGCAAAAATTTTTCATGCAGGCATCCGTGTGGACTTTTGCCAGTTCTAGATAATTTTGGGGGGGATGACGTGTCAATAAATAAAAAAGATAGTACAGAATATGAAAAACTACAGTAGACCATTGGCCCTTCCAAGTCACTACCCTTATCTCTGCTCATGTCAGTTTAATAACTTAAATTTCAAGAAATGGAAGCACATCTTTCTCTCTACCCCTTCCCTGCCCTCCTAGCCTTTCCTAAAATGCTGTTCAGCTGCAGTGGATACAAAGCACAACATTTTATCATCATTATTTTAGATGGCATAGCTCCATATACCATCAATAATTGTTACAGAATTATCCAGGCCTTTTGAGAAATCACTGAACAGTATTAGATTTGCTAGCCTCTTGCTGCAGTGCATTATACAGATTGACTATATACTATGTAAAGAACTACTCCTGTCCTATCTTTTATTTGTTCCAAGTCTACTTCTGATCTATGTAAATGTCTCATTTAATTTCCTTTATCATATAATTTGTTTCAGTGATCTGGCCCTTTATTCTCACATTTAAGAACAGGATAAAAAGGACTTGATTTAGTTTTTCACTATATACTTCATAGTTTTAAATACCTTTTTGGGGAACAATTAATAACTAGGTCCTTAACTGGAAAAGCACCCCTCAGAATGCAAAAGGCAAAATTACTGATAAGGCTATTTAATAGTTTACAAGTGTGATGCTAGAACTTTGAGCAAAAGTCCCGTTTGGAGAAAATAAATGTTGACATTAAGTGCCATAGTGTTTCCCATATCTTCCATATTCAAATAAAAACTAGCAGTTATTTGGTTAGTTTAATGTGAATAGTTTATAATTAGGTTTTGTGAAAGAGTTTGGATAGGATAATACTTAGGCAGGGCTTGGCCTAACTCTTGCCTGACGTGTCGTCTTCCCAATCTGTCTTTTACGTAAACTTGTTTAGATAATGCTTACAGCTGAGATGACAAATGTGTATTTTGGTTATTGTGTTGGAAGGTTGAGAAAAAAATAAATTAATTAATATAATAAAATATACAAAACACCATGCTAAAAATCCCAATGTTGGAAAAACAGGAGTAAGGTGACATGAGGATATATGACATGAAAACACTGTAACCTGAAACTTCTGCATGCCTATCATATGGGTTATGTAAGACACAATGCTTAACATTCATTGGAGGAAAGTTAATGAATATGTAATATGAAAAAGTATAAGAAACTTAGTGAACAAGGGCCCAAGCATGAGAAATAGTGGATTGGAAACTCAAGGAATGAGACTGAAGGACCAGCCAAGAGGCCAGAGACTAAGACTAACCATCATGAATGGCAGGGAGTTTCTTGGTACCCTGGAATTTAGTAACATGGGCCTCTACCTGTTCCAATATATTTGTTTATTCTCTGTTATAAATATATGATCAGAATATATTAGTGACAATAATTCTGTATGAAAAAAGTATCAATAAGGTGAAAATTGTTTAAGCCTAAATTAGGTAGACTCATGACTCAGTTTCCCACCTTACACAACCTTACAACTGTCAGCATATCTTGCAACAATTCTCTTCACCATGCTCCATATTTCTTTAAGTAATCCAAGGTTTTGCAGTTTCTCATTACTGAACTTGAACCATCAATGTGTATTTTCATCTGTGACAGGTTATTTTTTATTTCAGAATGCTAGTTTGAGACAACCTGCCATGTAGTTATATGTCAAGTTTTTCAAGTGCCAGTTGTCCCTCTAGGGCTAATTGTCGCTCAAGGAGAATACGTTATATTGTCAAACAAAGCCAGTGGCAAATGACTCAAAATCTTCACCAAAATATGTATGTTTGGGTACAAGCTTTGCCACCAGAATCTGGTAGAATCAGTAAATTTATTGTAACTTTTAATATTTTGACTTTCTTTATACTCAGTATTTTGAATGGCTTTAGCTACTAGCAATCACTGTTTCAAGGTATTTGATGCCTGGATTTGACTAAACCAATATGTGCTTTTTGTGGGTAATCGAACCATTTGAAAAGTTTCAGTGCTGATGTTCAATATCCAATGAACAGAAATGTCCATTCCTTTCAATGGACATGTGCATAGTGGGGTGCACGGTTCCCCCCTCTCCCCCGCCCCCCAATTACATTTCACGTGAAAGGGACCAAAAACGGATTAGGGATCTGGTTCCACAAAGTGTAAAGAAGACTTGTGTGAAGGAGTCTTTCAGGAAAAGACCCTATACTGTAATAAAGCTAGGGAAAAACCAATATAAATACTGAAGTTTGCTATCACCCACTGTAATCCATTTAGTTAGTTGCTCCATGCAATATTTAAATTAACAATAGGTATAAAAAAAACAGAAGAAATGATTTCCTTAAAATGTCCACTTACATTAATTTACATAGCATTGTACAGAGTACCTGGCGTAACAAAGGTGATATTCTGTAATGCAATGTGTCAGAACTCAAGATGAGAATGAATTAGTTGGGAGATTTGTCAACAGGTCATATAAAGTGGCTGTTCTAAATATATATTTGTTAAGGCGAAAATTATAATAATGCAGAAACTGCAGCTTTTCTTCTCTGCAGAGACAACTAATCAAGTAAAATCTTGACAAAGATTGCTTAAGTGAGTAATTGCTTTCCTTAACATTTGAAACAATGAAGAATGTTAGTTTTGAACTATTCTGCACAATCTTTATTTTTAAATTAATAACTTAACACTATCTTAAAGTCTGTTACCCAATAAGATAAGCATTTAATTACTTCCTTCATATGTATTGTTCAAGGGATTGCTTTTAAAAGCATAGAACCATTGATCCAAAATCTGCTCTCACTTATAACTTGAAGACATATAAGAGTTAAAATTACGTAGAAATATTTAAGTTTATTTGAAATTTGCTGAGGTCTTTGGAAGGACAGGTATAACCCTGTATTATCTGAACATGTGGGATTCCGTACATCTTGTTATCACATCAACAATTTATTGTAATTCATGGACCAAATCTGCTCTTAACAAACTCTTCGTCAACAAAGTTTAAGAGACAGCAGGATTTGACCTTATGTACTGTTACTTATAAAATTTATAGTTCAAATAACGCATGACAGAATGGAAAGCAAGGCATTAAATGATCATTGAGTTCCATGGACATTCTACTTGTGTGAAAGGGTCTGACCTAGTAGATCCAAAAGCAGGACCAAGGCCTAAGGAAAGATGAGTTATCATCTACAAATATATTGAGGTGGTGAAGAGGTCTTTTTTTTGGTGGTGGGGGGGGGAGAGGGGATACAATGATTATGGACTGGACAGAAGTCCTCCATCTCTAAGGTCTATAAATCTATAATAAATAAAATAATAGATTTTAAGGCCAGAAGGACCATTAAATCCTCTAGTCTGGCCTCCTTTTAACACCTGCCATAGAATTTCACCCATATACTGCATTTGACTAATGCATAATTTCCAGAAAAGCAACTAGTCTTGATGTGAAGACATGGAGAGAGACAGAAAATCCTCCATTTCACTTGGTAGATTGTTCAGATGGTTAATCAGCCTTACTGTTAAATGTGTGTCTTATTTTAATTTGAATTTGTCTAGCTTTAACTTCCAGCCTTTGCTTCTTGTTATGCCTTTCTCTGCAGGACAAAGAACCCTTTAGTACCTCGTATTTTTTCTTGGTGAACGTACTTATAAACTGTAATGAAGTTTGATAAGCTAAACAGTTTGAGCTCTTTAAGCTTTTCACAGCAAGGCATTTTCTCTGGATCTCAAATCACCTTTGTGGCTCTTTTCTGACCTCTCTCCAATTTTTCCAACTTTTCTTTTTAAATGTGGACACAAGAACTAGATGCAGTATAGTTTCTGTCATATCAATTCCATATGTAGAGGTAAAAATTGACTTCCTACTCTTACCCTCTACATCCTTCATTATATATCCAAGGATAATATCAGTTCTTTTTGCCAGAGCATCATACTAGGAGCTTATGGTTCAGTTACTTGCCTCCAATGACCCCTAAATCCTTTCCAGGATACAGTCCCCCATTTTTTTAGGAATGATCCTACATTCTTTGAATCTAGATGTACTTTGTACTATAGATGCATCTGGCTGTATTAAATGAATTTTATTTTAATGGACCCAGTTTGCTCTGTATGACTGTCTTGTTCACATCAGTACTGACCACGCAATCAGTCTTTGTCATCCACAAAGCTTATCACCAGTGATTATCACCCTATGATAAAAATATTAAATATCATCAATCCTAGTACCAATTCTACAACCCAATTAGAAACATCCCTGTTCAATTAATGCTTCCCTATTGACAGCTTCTTACTATCTGTCAATTAGCCAGTTCTTAATTTGACAGATGATTTATAAGTATTGTATACGGCAAATTTTTTAGAGAGAAATATATGGCACTAAGTGAAATGCCTTACAAAATCAAGCTATATTATATCTACACAGTTACCTTCCTCAAACCAACTTTTGTAAGCTCATCAAAATATGAAATCAACATTGTTTGACAAGTCCTATTTTCCATAAAAACGTATGGACTATCACCAATTATTCACGTCCCCAAATAAAGTTTTATTTTTTACAAAAGTGTTATAAATTTAAGAGGTGCGATGAATAATGAAAAATATTGCAAATTTGATTGCACTATCAGTAGTGAACTTTTTACAGCAAAAATGTAGATGGCCCTTTTTAGGTGGAAGTTACTGTAACAACGACATTATATAAGCACCTTGGCAGCTGTTTCTTAAAGTTGGATGAGACTCAGAACCTTGGTAATGTAATATAACTAACTAACCAGAGTATGATTTGTTGTGATGGTCAGTGAGCAGAGCTGTTGATTTTGATCTGCATGGCTGTGTTATAACAGACCAAAGACTACAGAGATGCATGCATTGTCAGTCAAATATAAGAATCTGTGATATACTGCATAGTAGTATCTGTTTGTCTCATTCTTGATACCCAAATAAAGGATTGTTTGGTAAAACTCTTTAATCAAGGAAAACATCTTTATAATAATAAAATATTATATTATATTATTTTTACTTATAGCATGCCCATTCCTCAAAGGCATGTGGGTTCTTAAAAAATATAACAAAGAACATGACAGTATTGTTTTTTTTTTAAAGGGCAATATTCCTATTCCAATAAAGTTCAGGAGCAATGAAATGCAAATTCCTGCTAACCCACTTATCAGCGCTCAATAAATAAAACAACCACTCTCCCACATTAATCAAGAACAGAAACAAAAGCAGTCTTGCACTTCCATTGGTGAGAATTCCACAATTGCGCATTGGAGTCTATTGTGGGAAACAGGATTCCAGCGTAGACAACCTCAGCAGAGAAGCACCTGCCTCCTCTCAGCTGGAGATTACCTTGCAGCTGGGCAGCAGTTCCAGCTTGAATAAGTTCAGTTGCTTCAGTGGCCATGTTTACACTGGTGCACATACTCCATTGCTTGGTCATGTACATGTGCACATGTTCCACGTATGCTGTGCTGAATGTGAGTGCAATGCTGTGTAGATGAGTATACTCACATTCACACTGGTGCCATTTCTGTGGAACGCTAGTGCTACCGTTTCAGGGCTGGAATCCCAGGGTTCTGTATATCATAGGGAGACACTCTAGGAACTGTTTTGCTGTGTGTTGTTTGTACTGTCCCCTGCCTTCACATATTTCCCCTTAGTAGTTTCTGCTCATATCTCCACCTTGCCTAACTGAGTAGAAGATATGGAGCAATGGGATGATACGGTTCTCTTTCTGCTCTTTGGTGTGGACAGATGTTTATGCAGTGGAGTAGGTAGTCAGCAGGATTCTGAATGGAATTTGGTAGAATTTTATGGCACATCAAAGATGGCTGATCATGAGGGTCAATGACAATTCATTCAGCTCACATGGTACAGATATGGTGATATGTTGGTATTGCAACGGTATGCCTATGGATGGACCATTGCTTTTGATGCAGGATTATTTTTAGAAACCTGGGATGACCAGCAA
Source organism: Mesoclemmys tuberculata (assembly GCA_007922155.1). NCBI lineage: Eukaryota > Metazoa > Chordata > Testudines > Chelidae > Mesoclemmys > Mesoclemmys tuberculata. The sequence goes on along the minus strand of ML675609.1, from coordinate 40,806,874 downwards.
TGGGTTCAAAACTTGCAAATGAGAAAACAGACCCTCATGGAACTCTGTGAGGCGCTTGCCTCGGAAAACTTGATTCAAGGAACCCATGTCAGCGTAGAAGTGGGTGGCTATTACTCTGTGGAAGGTGGCAACACCTGACAGCTATAGGTCCATTACAAAACACTTAAGTTTGGGATAGTTCACAGTCGGGGCTGGGGTGGAGCAGGTTTGTGAGGCAATTAACACTGTGATCTACCCATGGGTAATTGCCATTAGAAAAGTTCCAGAAATAGCTGGATTTCCAAGGATGGAGGTTTCCAAACTACAGAGGCCTCTGAAGGCACCCCATATTCCAATACTTTGCCCACCAAAAAGGGTGAGTGAGCAAGTGAATTGAAAAGGTTACTATTCATTCATTCTGCAAGGCTTAGAGGGCCACAGTGACAGATTCATGAATACCAAAAGGAGAAATATTGGAAAACTTCAGGATAGAAATAATATGGTTCTTTATGTGTTTTTGTCAGAACTGTTATTTTGGGGGACCGCACATTCCACTCCTAAGTTAGCTCATGCAACCATCTCCCAATATCAATTATCCTGGAAAAAGGGAATTCAGATACAAACTCAGTAGCTACCTCATGTTCATGGAATGTGATTTTGGTAGGCCAAAATCTCATTGGCGCTGCCTAAGTACTTGTCTGGATACCAGTGCAGCAAATACGATTTGTATAATTGTTATCTGATGCAGGATCCATAACATTTGTGAGGATAAAAGGAGTACTTCCATCCCAAGTCTGATTTACAAACTCATACAGGCAGCTCAATCCCACCTATAGGCACATTGGTCCTGGTTTCCAGCAGGCAAGGGAAATCAGGGATGCCATATGTTCACACATCTTGGCACTGTACCAAGGGACATTTTCACATCCTGTGCAGCTGCTGGAAAAGCACATGAGAGAATATTAGCATATATTTCTGGGACGACATAGCTTTGTGAGTGTTTTTTCCCCTCATCAGACAGGTCATTAGCTGTTCATTTCTGTAACAATTCACTCAGTAGAAGCACCTCCAATGGGTGATCACCTTAGGGTTTGGGTTTGTGTCAAGGAGGGTGACAGCCCAAGTGATAATGCAGTGTACAATGCTTTTGTTTTAACTAGTCACACTTGTTTAAAACCTCGGTTATTGGAAGCATTCAATTTCAAATGACCTTAACAACATTTGCTCGGATAGGTGGAGAGGGGGGAGATGCACCAATTATTTTAAAATTCTTTGTCAGTGGTTATAATTGCCACTAAGTGCAGTTAGCGAGAACTAATTGCTCCTAAGGTTGAAACTGGTCGAAGTTTCTGAATGTGAACCAAGCCATAAAGACATTTATCTGTTTGTGAGTTCTGCTTCATTTAGGGCTACCAGTGTTTTCTGTCAGCATGTAACACTAACTGCACTTTCCCCATCCCTCCTGTTTATCCTTGGGACTTTGGATTTTTCTTGGCCTAGGGGGAGAGGGTTTTGGGCATGGGACTTACAATAGTTTTGTAGTATGATGGCACTAGACAATTATACCATTCCAATTCATGGTGCTGTTTAGTCCGGGGAACAATACCAAACCTGGTAACATCTTACATGCATCATAGTTAGGAAGAAGAATCCACACAAGTCAAGTAAACTAGAACATTAAAAGTACTATATTGAAAGTGAAAGTAAAATATTTTTAAAGAGAGATGGAAATCAAGAAAACGTATCAGGGCTGAATCAATGAATAACGGCCAAATGTTGATGTCTCTGAACCATCGCCTTGCCCTCTCCCTGTTAAGGGGGGAAACGATGGGGAAAATTATTCTTGGGGACAAACAGAGATGTCTCCTGTGACTTAATGCCTGGGATACACCACAATGAGAGTGCCACACTCAAAGCAGGCTGCAAGATATAGGGCACACTGTCCCCACAAACTGGTGGTTTATTCTATTCTTAGATTCAAGCCAGTAACAAAAGAGCATCTGCAGTATCACACTAGTTAACCAGCGCAAAACACAGTCCCCTTTAGGCATTCCAGCTTTTGGCACCCATCCAGGCAACCCAACCTAATATAGGGAGAGATTATTGAAAACCCATTTCACCATGTATAAGGTTCTTTCTAATTCCAAAGGATCAGATACTTACTCCAGGTCAATATGTACTTCAGATCTACCTAAATATCATGCTGTTGGCCAATTCTTAGTAAACTAACTAAAGATTTCTTGATAAAAGAAAAGAAGAGAGTTATAAATATTTAATAGATCTTAGACATACAAATGATTGCAAATTCCTTACATCAGCTTTGTAGCAGTGATGGAATAGACCCCTGGCTTGTAAAGTCTCTTTGATAACTTCCAAAAGATTGGAAAACCCTCCATCCATAGTTTAAGTTGCTCCTTTTAGTTGTAAATCCACAAACCAGAGGATTAGGGCAAGAAAGAGGGAAAATTGAGATGTCTCATGTGTCTTTTTATAGAGGACACAAAAAGACATACTTTCTGCCATGTGCATGGAAAATTAATGTCCCAAACAAAGCCTGCAGCCGCTGTTTAGTGGAAAGTTACTGGCCCAAATCCAGGGTCACATGAGCATATCACATGTCCTTACATGGTTTGCTGAATCACAGGGAATGGCTATTGGCTCCTTGCAGTCTGAGGCATCCTCAGGAAGAGCTATCTGGGCAGGATGAGTTTCTTAAATGGCCCATTGTGAGAGCTGAGTGTCCTTGATGTGCCATCAACACATAGCTGTTTAGCCCTGATGTAAATCCATCCGGAGGGCATCATTCCAAGGACAAATACAGAGACGATATTCATATCTTCAGATACAGTGATGATACATGGATTTAATCAGGCTAATCATATTTGACAGATTGTAACTTTTCCATTCGCACCTTACGTGATACACTTTGTATAAGATTTATGGAAATCATATAACATTGGTAACAAGGGTGATATAAATGGTCACTTTTTAATATAGAGCATCACACCTATGTGGAATTGGGGGGTGAGCACTTGGTGGGGTTCAGGGACCCTTGTAAGTTTGTTGTTCCCCTCCTGAATCCTCAGGGAGTTCTATTTGTGAGGGATTTTCGGTTGTAGTGGAGGGTGTGGTCCCAGGAGTCCTGCAAGCTACTCCTGGTTGCTTGGGAGTGTGGGGAGGTTGGTCCTTTGCCTCAGTTGCACGCCATGTGGCAGCGAGAGGAGGTGGTGGCAGCAGCAGGAACAGCCACTAGTTCTTTGACCTTCTCGTTAGGGAAGGCCCCTGTTCCCTATGGTGTGCCTCATGCTCCATGAATCAGTTCATCACTGTCTCTTCCTGCTGAAGACCCTGATCCTTCTGTGCCCTGAGGAACTCAGGTTCTGCTCCTGGTTCCTCCTATCCATTAAAATGATCAATAACTTCAAGGTCCTTCTTCATCTGTTTCTGCTGTTCCTGGTGGAAAGATGCCCCTCTCAAGAGCCAAAGGACCCACCAGTTGAAAGACAAGGGTAACACTATATATTTTTTCTCCTTTGGAGGAAGTCAAGAAATCCACCCACTTAACATAACTTTGCTGTAATTTTGCCATAATTTTGATATTTTTCAGCCTTCCAGGAATGCAACTGTTAGAATATCCTTGGTTGTCAGACAACTTTTAAAGCCCCTGAGAGAAGAACACGGGCTGTTAATGATAAGATACATGTTTTTAGAAAGTTAAAATGGTCATAGTGTTTCAAGGTGTGGTGGTGGCTGGTGGGTGGCATTTCCTTCCAGCTATGTTACCAGCTTGCCACTTCTTCTTTAAAAGTTGGCCCACTTTTGGAGAGCATAGCAGTTTTCAAGCTACCAAAATGGAAAAGAGAAGGGGCTTTCCGTTCCTGTAGAAGAGAACTGGCAATCTGTGCCAGAAAGATGCTTCTGCTAATGATTTTCCATTCAGCATTCTTTAGAGAGGTGAGGTTGATCAGCTATGAAGACAGACCAAGCAGATTTGTACTGCTGTTGAACCTCAAGACCCAGCTGGGGTTTCTGATACACCAGAAGTTTGCTAAAATTTGTGTACAGGACTGGGAGGCAATTTAGTTGGAATTGCCTGAGGTGACACAAACCCAGTCAATGGATAGCTTTTCTAATCTTCCTGAGTATTTCACAGTCACCATCATCATCCTGGTCAGGTGGTCAGTGGTTCGTTCCTACTGCTATACTCTTATTACACAAACATGGAATTTCTATCCATACAGATTTTATGGTATTGTTTGATTAATTTAAGATTTTTATTATATTTGATTCTTGTCTTTCTTTCACATTCAGTGCCACCCTCCAACCTGCTTTTACTCCGGTGTCATTTTATTCCTTTGTCAACTCCTCCTTTATCATTTCTGTATATTTTGATCCCTGGTATTACAACGTCCCATTGATAATCATTGTTCCACCAACTTTCTATGATGCCTGTGATATCAATATCCTCATTGAATACCAGGGACTCAAGTTCACCCATCTTAGTATTTAGATTTCTGGCATTTGTAAACAAGCATTTATAAAATTTTCAATATTTAGTTGTCTGCCTTCATGTGATGTAATTGAATGGGACTCCTTTTTTCATTTGACTGTTTCTCTTTGGCTCCTACTTGTACTTTATCAGATTTAATCCTCTCCTCTTTACTAGGACATAGAGAATCCCTGTTAATAGATCCTCCCCCAAAATATGTCTGTCTCATCCATATGCTCTTCTGCACCTGTCAGCTTTCCCCCAGCCTTTAGGTTAGCTAAGGACTTACTCAGTTAGGATTTTTTGTGCAGAGAGGTCAACCACAAAAACCACTTCCCTTCCCATCACACTGGCATCACCAGATAATGCTGCCCTATGCTGGCCTAACAACAGTGAAATGGACAAGAAAAGAAAGCACAACTTTATTTGGTTCCTTGGAGTCTCAGATAAACACCATAAGCCCCTTATCTCTCCACAGCAAAGAGACACCACACTGTGTTTATCCAACTGCTGGACTAGCTCCTTCTCCCACCCTTATTTCCCCCAGCCTGGGCAGAATGGCTTGATGCAGGGAGAGGCCAGACACCAGGGACAGCGACGTTAACAATTTTGTAATCTTCCAAGGGAGAAAGGAATACTGTGACTAACTTTTTCTCAGACAACCAAAGTGTTCCCTTCCCCTTCCTGGATCTAACTGCATTCTCCCACTCAAGTCCACCCCTATCCTTTACTGCACAGCTCCAGTTTGTAAGGGAATGGTAAAAAAACACTCCCCTGATGGTAGGAGCACTGAAACTGTAATCTACAAAGTGACAAAAACCAGTTGTTACTAACTTTAGACAAACCACCACAAATTTTCTGCTACAGGGGACCTTTCTAAACCTGTCCCTCCTCTCCCAAGGCCATGTGGCCCCGGGACCATGGTTGATGTGTGTTGCCTGAGAAATGCACACAGATGAACAATAACTGTTCATTAATAATTTGTTTTATAGCTTCTACCAAATGCATAATAGTGGTTCATCAAATCAGTATTATTATTGGTTTATATCCCTGTTTTGCTTGGGAACCTCTTAAGGGTTGAAGCAGAGCTGTGGGGAGGGAGGGCAGGCGGGTTTTAAAATCAGGAATGTATAGCAGAGCAAGGTGCGGGGTCTGTTGTAATTTACTAGTCTCGGGTACTGGTTATTGCTATGGCTTGGATTTGCTGGGGGGCCTTCCTCAACTGTTTTTTTAGGGAAGAGGTCCTTGTCCATCAGGTCTTCTGGGGCATCTTCTGCAGTCTCTGCTGCTTCCTTGTCCTGACCCTCATCAGCACCCTGTTGGATGATAAGGCAGTCAAAGTTGAGGAGAGAGTCATGAGCCACTTCAGGCTCAGTACTGGGAGCCTTTGACAACACTCAGTCCTGCTTGTCATAGAAGGGGTATATACAACAAACACTCCCAGAGTGATTGCGGGAGACTTTGGCCCTTCTATACAGGATCCCAAATCCTTGAATTACCAGCACTGGGCCAGAGCCTACTCAGTGCCTGCCTGTTTCAGTCTGTGTCAAATTTCCCAGTACAGGTATACGTTCCTGCTGCTCTGGGTCATCATAATGGCACTATATAGAGTGCCATTACCTTGAATACTGCACGCAGTTCTGATTTCTCAAACTCAAATCCTATATTAGAATGGAAAAAAGTGCAGAGACAGGCAACAAAAATGAATAGGGGTATGGAATAGCTTCCATAAAAGATTTAAAAGACTGGGTCTGTTTACCTTAGAAAAGAGATGACTAAGAGGGGATATGATAGAGGTCTATACAATCATGAATGGTGTCAAGAAAGTGAATAAGAAAGTGTTATTTACCCCTTCACATAACTCAAGAACCAGGGGTCAGCCAATGAAATTAATAGACAGCAAGTTTAAAACACACAAATGGAAAGAAGTACTTCCTTAACGCATAGTCAGCCTGGGGAAGTTGTTGCTAGGAGATGTTGTGAAAGGCCAAACTAGGTTCAGAAAAGAATTAGACAAGTTTGGATAGTTCCATCAATGGCTCTTAGCCAAGAATATCAGGGATGCAATCCCATTCTGTGGGCATCCCTAAGCCTCTGACTGCCAAAAGCTGGGACTGGATAACAGGGGATGGACCACTTGCTAATTACCTTGTTCTATTCTTTCCCTCTAACACATCTGGCACTGGCCACTGTTGTAAGACAGGACGCTGAGCTAGGCAGATCATTGGTCTGACCTGGTACGGCTGTTCTTATGGTCTTAAGTGCCAGGAAAAAAGGGTTCAGTGCATTGTGGGAATGGGGATAGAGGACTATTGACATGTAAGACCTTGTACATGGTTCTTGCCTCCAGTCACACTGTGCACTGGCACAGAGTACTGGACTATGCCAGAGCCTGAGAATAGTACTTACCCAAACCCCTCAGGCCTGCTAGCTTTCTTCAGAAATTTGCTTCTGGGATTTAGATGTGGACAACAGAGGATTATGGCACAACCAAATGCATGGATATGTTTACAGTAGCTAGTGTAGATGTAGTCACTGACAAAGAATGTAATATTGTTTATTGAGTGGACACAGTTTCTGGGAATTAAATGGAAGAGATACTACCTGAAGAAGTTTAAATTCCTATGCAAATTAAGAAAAGCACAAAGGACCGGATAATCAGATGATGTAGTGTGGTGTAGCTCCAACTCAATAGTTATGACAGTTTACACCAGCTGAGCACTGGCCCAAAAATTTAATAAAATTGGTCCATGAAAGCCTCCTCCTAGCAAGAGATACTTCCTTTGTCACAGAACCTTCAGTAGGTCTGGTCTTCTGTTAGAATATCCCATTACTGGGGTGTTTTTGAATGGTTTCATTTAAAACATAAACATGAAAAAATGTTTTCATTTGCATCCTTGCTCCCACTAAACAAATACTAGTGACTGTAGCATTTTGTTTTTGTTTTCTGGCTTTAGGAAGAAAGAGGATTGACAACATATGCTGTCTAAGCTATCCACTTTAGGTCTCCATTCTACAAAATCAGCATATTTCTTTATCTAGGCTGCTGACTGCTAATAATCATCAGCTGTGTATCTTTTTTTTCTGTCTTGCTGTATGCTGACCAAGCTGTAGCCCAGACAAGTCATGGTTGAATGTGACGTAGGTGTGTTAAATTGATAGGATTTAAGGTACAGACAAATAAAGCTTTTGTTTGGACTGCTGACAAAATGAAATGGAAAAAAATACTCTCAGAACATTGCTATGGTGACCTCAGCAAAAGATAAACATGATTTTGACCTTTTCTCCAATTCAGTTACATTTAGCAGATCTAGCAGACTCCACACACACTTAAAACAAAAGATTAAATTCAGACTGAGGTCCCAAGCCTTTAAACACTTGCACTCAGGAGCAACTTTACTCATAAAATCAAATGGGATTTGTCACATAAGTATGTACTCCTGTGTGGACGAGCCTACAGATTTGGCCCCAAAGACAGTAACTTTCCAATTGAAATCTTGAATTACACTTCCCAGGTTCATGCATTTCAATTGAAAAGCACATTTAATAAAAGCTGGAAAGGCAAACAATATTTTTGTAATTATAAAATATCATTCGCTTCTTATGGAGTTTGAGGTATGACAGTGTGATCATAAAAGAAAAAAAAAACTTTTCAAAATCAGCTGCTCTGTGCTTAGTAAATAATCATTGAAGCCCACAGTAAATAAATTAAAAATCATGTCTACAACTGCTGGAGTTTGGAAATAACAGCTGACAGAGGAAATAAAAGCTTGATAGTAATGCAAGTGTGAAAGAAACCACTTTTCAGCTGACCTACTCTAAAAGGCATTAAGTAGCAATATGCTGACAATACAGAAAAATAACCCAACAGACATTTTTATTAGTTTTCCCACTGAGCTTCAAATAATGGCAGAACCGGTTTATGAATTTATCTCAACAATTATCTAATGTATCCTTAATTATTTCTTATTGCTTTGGGCAGGTGATATTCTGTTTATTAGCTTAAAGCTCATCAAATTCATTGTTCATATCAACTCAAAGTACCAAGTAGTTTGATAATGAGAATTGATTGAATCTGTAGTTGAAGATCAAATCAATTATCATGCACTTGAGACAATACGATTCTTGCTACCACTAATAGCCACTAGGGTTACATTCTTCCCTCAGATACAAATTCATTTTAATAGGCTATTTTGGGAACAGTTATATGTACTAAACTACGTCATCTATTAGGAATGGCAGTGAATAGGTTTAGTTTAACACCTTCAGAAGTCATTATGGGGGTGTTCAAATAATTGCTGACACCCACAGTAAATAATCATTCATTCATTTTAATGGCTTGTGTAGGTGTAACAGGAGGCAGAATTTGGCTCGTATAAAATATCTTAACATACAAAATTTTAGCTGGATCTATTTTAAAATAGACAATAAACAATATGAAACCATAGGTAAAGAATACTTTTCTCTTTATTTTCAGTCTTTTGGGATGAACCCATAATAACTGATTCATGAGTGAGTAATATTACATCATCCAAAACAAATGAAAAAAAAAACCCAATTCCTTTTCCATTCTCCACTTTATATGTATTACACAGAATAAATCATTCTTGTTTCCATTTAATAAATTGTTAACGTAAGGGGCACCATAGTCCTCCTTTACAGTAAGGTCCCTCTGTACCCAGCCATGTGTGAGCTCAAGTAGTTGTGGGATCAGAACTGTAATATCCGACATCTTTAAACGTATCTTTGGCGGCTGTAGGAACCCAGAACCTAAAGGGGATCAAATGCCTGTGAAATGGGGACCATATAAGTAAATAGTTTTAGATTTAGATGAGAGAATCTGATTAAATATTCCCTTTTAAATGTGGAGAAGGAATTAGGGCTATTGTTCAAGAGGACAGTGTACAAGATGGAATGCTGATATGGTTTAAATAGAATTAGTCATTTTACTTATTTTTATGCTAGGTGTTTCAGTTACAAAAATTAAACCCACATGAATTGCCTCTACCAGCCCCCTTGCAGTAAGAAATATATATTAAAACTGATGCTACAAAAGCTGTGAGTAGAAAGTCTTGGTAGATCAACTGTCAGAAAAAATAGCAAACATCATAAATCAGAACGAGCATAAAAAACCCCAAACAATTAAAAAATTAACAAAAAAACTAAACTAGAGCAAAGCAATCAATGTTAAAATAAATATATTTCTGTTAATAACTGCACCAAATATGCACCCATCTAGTACCTTAGGTGCCTTTGACATACAGCCATAGAGTTTATGGCCAGAAGGAACCACCAAATCATCTTGTCTGACCTCCTGTATATCACAGGCCACCAACACCACTCAGTACCTGCATGCTAAACCCAAAAATGAGCCCAAGTATTACTGCCCATAGAAGACTATACTAAAAATCACAAAAAAACCCAAATCAGATTCAAACCAGCAGCTAATCTCAACCCCAAACAAAATTCCGAGAGATTACGTAACATACCTGAAGCCTGCACCCCCACCATGCTCATCCCTTTTCCAAAATCCTGACTAATAAATATACTCAAAGAGACTTTAAGGCCAGATGGGATCATTGTAATAGTCTAGTCTGACTTCTTGCACAAAGCAGGCCAAAGAATCTCACCCACCCGCTCCTGTAATAGACTTATCACCTCTGGGTGAATTACTGAAGTCCTCAAATAATGATTTAAAGTGTTCAAGTTACAGACAATGAAGCATTTACTTGAGGTTAAACCAGCAAGTGACCTGTGCCCCATGATACAGACAAAGGTGAAAAACTCCCAGGGTCTCTACTAATCTGACCCAGGGGGAAATTCCTTCCTGACCCCAAACATGGTGATCAGTGAGACCCTAAGTACATCAGCAAGACCCACTGGTCAGACACCTGGGAAAGAATTCTCTATAGTAACTTGGAGTCATCCCCATGTAGTGTCCTCCCTCTAGCCTTGGGGGATATTTGCTATTAGCAGTTGCCTACAAAGGCAGATGGCCCATCTGCAATCTCATCATATCATCCCCTCCATACATTTATCAAACTCAGTCTTGAAACCAGTTAGTCTTTTTGCCCCCACTGCTGCCCTTAGTAAGTTGTTCCAGAACTTCACCTCTTTGATGGTTAGAAATTTTAGTCTAAGTTCAAGCCTAAACTTGTTGATTGCAAATTTATATTGATTTGTTCTTGCCTTTAACTGAAAAGACTCCTCTCCCTCCCTGGTGTTTATTCCTCTGACTTATTTGTAGGGAGTGATCCTATCTCCCCTCAGACTTCACTTGGTTAGGGTAAACAAGCCAAGCTCCTTACTTCTTCTCTTGTAAGGTAGATTCTCTAGTCCTCTGAACACTCTAGTAGTCCTTCTCTGCACCCGTTCCAATTTGAATTCATCTTTCTTATATGTGAGAGCAGAATTGCTCACAGTATTCCAGATGAGGTCTCACCAGACCTTATGTAATAGTGATTATAATTCCCGCTCTCTATTAGATAAACCATCTCCTGATGCATTCTTGTCACAGCTTGAAGATCAACATATCAAGGCTGTTTCACATCAAACTAGGGGGATGGGTTCAAAAGGTGAAGGCTAAACCTATTTCTCTCCTCTTGGCCCACTTCTTGTCCGTGTACCCAGTCACAGTAGCTAAAAACCAGACAATAACAAAAAAAGACCCACTAAGAACAACTGAAGCACAAGAGCTGATATGAAGTTTTCCCCTTGATCACTTTCACTTTCTATACACCTTTTACTTAGTAGTAGTATGGCAGGTCCCAAGAAAAACTTCTGTAACATAAAAGAACCCATGAAAACCATCTCTATGGCAAATCATCTAAGCCTGCTTTGCATTAGTAAGAATTGCAGATCCATATGAGAATATTCCAATGCTGAGAATGGACCTTAACTAGTGCAGTCCTTTTCAGACTTTCTTCCTGGGAAGAATGTTTTGTGGTTATAGGATGATATACATGTCTGAAGTGTTGGCATTGTTATTTTTAATGAGTTGTCTAAGGCTCATGCTAGACAAGACAAAAATAACGTTAGTAAACACAGCATGAGATTTTGCAGGGGTGATTTGTACTCCCGTTATTTACAGTGCTTGTTTACCTGTTGTCCAAGAGATTCATGCTTTTGGGGTGCTTTTAGTCACAGTAGAGTCCTCCACTCTTCAGTGAGACTTCCATACATAACTAAGTCTGTGTTTGGAGTAAGACAATTACAAAATGAGAAGCACTGATTCTAAAAAAGATTTGATGGATAATCAGCTGAATATGAGCTAATGCAGTGGCCAAAAGAGCTAATGCAATCCGGGGATGTACAAACAGAGGAATGTCAATTAACAGTAGAGAGGTTATTTTATCTCTATATTTAGCACTGGTGTGACTGGTGCTGGAAAATTGTGTCCGGTTCTGGTATCCACAATTCAAGAAGGATGTTGATTAACTGGAGCAGGTTCGGGGAAGAGCCATCAGAATCATTAAAGGATTAGAACACATGACTTATAATCATAAATAGATTGAGATCATTGAGCCTAAGAAAGAGACTTGATTGCGGTCTATAAATATTTATATGGGCTACTAATATTTAATAATGGGCTTTTCAATCTAGCAGAGAAATAGATGCAAACATAATCCAATGGCTGGAAGTTGAAGCTAGAGAAATTCAGACTGGAAATAAGACAACTTTTTAAAGGTGAGAGTAACTAACCACTGGAACGAATTACCATAGTCATGGGGGATTTTCTATCACTCATAATTTTTTAATCAAAAATTTTTTTTTCTAAAAAATAAACTCTAGGAATTATTTTTGGGGATTTCTATAGCCTGTGTTATACAGGATGTCATACTAGATTATCAGAATGGTCCTTTCTGGTTTTGGAATCTTTGAATCTATGAAAAAAAATCCCATCAGGGTATCCCATCAAAATGTACTTTTTTAACATGTTTATTTACAGTGGACAAGATCTTTCATTGGTGCAAATCAGCCTAGATATTGACAGGAATAGAGGTAGCTAAATTGGAGTAGTTCTGTTCTCTCCTAGCATGGGCAAGTCCTCTGCAGATCCAAGGGATATCTTGTGAGGCACTTTGGGATTTAATTTTGGGTTTTCCCACCTGTACAAGGTATTTACAAGGCTGCTATGAGAGATGGGATGTTTTGGGATGCAGTGTCAGCAGCATGCTGATGACACTTGGCTCTACATCTCCAATTTTTCGGGATGGTGGATTGTCTTGTCATAATTTCTAATCAAGGCCAGATAAGATTGGATGAAATTAAACCCAGATAAGACAAAGGTGTTACTGGCAAAATGGGATAATAAGCACAGTTGAGAGAAGTGCTATCAGCCCTTTTACTTGATGGTTTTGCACCCCTACTGTTTATAGTCTATAAGATTTCTGGCTGCTTTTGAGTAACCATAGAATAGCAATAGCCCAGAATATTCCCCCCTCCCCCTCTTCTCCCAATATGGCTAGAATATTGTTCTTTTCAGATTCATAAATTGCCATATTCATCTGTGCCTTGTACCTCTGGACTGAAGCTTTACTTAGAGATTTACTTGGAGTTGGAAACTTTAGCTAATGCAGAATGCAGCAGCCTATTTAGTGGTGTCTCAGGAATAGAAGATATTGCACTGGTATTCTGTAGTCTGCACTGGTTTCCAATTAATTTCTGACTGCAGTTCAGGATCACATAGGGTTTGTCCTATAAAGCATTTTATGTTTTGGGTCCTGGCTACTTTTTAACACTGTCTTTTTCCTCACACATTTACCTGACAGCTAAGATACGGTTGTTGACAGGCCCTAGAGTTTTATGTATGGGGACAGAACAATCTCTCCAGAGAGCCCTTGACTCCGGAATTTGCTTCTCCTTGGTCTGAAATAACCTGTATTTGTTGATTTATTTTTTCCTCCAAAGCTTTTTACTCAGGCTCTTGCTGAGGAGGTAGGTCAAGTGAAGAAATTCTTTTGTGAGTGTGTATAAACAATTTAGTATTGTGACTATTGTGTCAAGAAATATATATTTTTTCTTCTCTATATGAATTTAAGCATACTTATACACCAATTAAAATATGATTATGCTGCTTGATAAAAACAAATCAAAGTTGCATAAACACAAACTTGCTGGAATTATATTAATCAAATTCTAAGTACAAAGATGAATTTCTTTGAGGAAATCCTGAAAAATGGTCTGAACTTCATTTATAATTTATTTAAAAAAAAAAGAAGCAGAAAAAGAGAACGACTCATGACTGTTTCCTTCAACTCACTAAACCTGAGCTGAGCTTTGATTGCTTTGTACCTGCAACAGTAATTTGCAAGTTGAAGTATCTTTGTCTAGTGTCTATACAAAATTACAACAGATTCAATGACTTTACATTCCCTAAAGAAAAAGCATTAATATTTTCTGTAAAACTGGACTGCTACAAAATTAAGGAATTGCTATAAATGCTGATCTTTTTGCTAAAAAATTGTTTTTAAATAAATTTGTTTGAATGCATGAAAGTTACTACAAATTATTAAGCAAAATGAACTGTATGTAGGTTACCATTTGCTACACAGTGACCTATCTCCAATAAATTGTACTCTTCTACTTTTTAAATTTTAAATTTTACTACTTTTCTATGACATATATAGGTATTATATAATTACAGTACAAATCACTTTCTAAGAAGATCATTTTAAGTGCTTGATTTCTTTCAGTGACACCCTTGAAGATGCACACTACTGTACACTTATCATTAAAACCCAGCAATCTATTCAAATCATTTCCCAATGTAAGCATTCATCCTTTTACTCCAAGATAGATAACCTGTGCATCCTGGATAAGATGTAGCTAGCATCTGTGTGACAGATAAGAAATTCTATTGGACAGGTTTCCACTGTGATAGACAGAAGTAATAACTCCAGCAACAGGAGTACTCAACCATTTAAGTCTCCATAACATTAACACCATTGGAGTAAACAGTTTTTATGCAATGGAAGATTTAGGGAAAATCTCAGCAAATACTTTGTTGCATATATAGCAATTTGCAACCTGCAGCCTGTTAAATTTTTGAGTACAGCCAGAAAACTTACTGCAGATAAATTAACTAATGCTAAAAACATGTCCACTAACCTATTATGTACTATATGATAAAGCAAAAAGAGTTTACACACAGTTACAAATTAAGTATAGATGAGACAAACAATGAAGAGGTTCTGTCTGTCAAACTCTTATCTTCCCCTGGATGGCTTAGGCTTCATTTGAGGGCTGTTAGGGGTAGGAGGCAGCCACGGAAGGCAGAAGGAGAAAGGTAGTGTCTACCAGGTAGCCAGAGGGACCACACTTGGTTTTAATGGCCTCCCTATTTCTTACGGGGTATAGCTGGAGCTGGGAGGAGCTTGAAGGGAGCAGACAATGGAAATCCAGATACTTAGAGATCCTTCTTCAAAACATCCAGAATTAGTCATAGCCAAGAGCAAAGGGCCCTTCCAGGCCCTGCCACCTGTCTGTTTCAAATCCAGAGGCAACCTTGTGAGGTAGCAGCCCAGATGTTTGCCTTCCCCATGGGGAACATGAAATCAGATAGGAGGAACTTTCACAGCCTTTTGACATTTGCCCACTTGTTCTGATGTCCCTTCGTCCTGCCCCTCCCACTATTCCAGCCCTTCAGCTGCCACCCTTGCTTTCCCTGTCCATTATGCCTCTCTCCTTTGTCTCCCCTGACAACTCTCTATTTTCTAACTCCTTTCCCCTGGGAGTGTCTCTGTGAATATTTTGCACAGTCCTTATACGAACCTTATATTTGAGTTCTGGAGTATTTTCACTCAATGACAGATGATTTCATAGATTCCAGTGCCAGAAGAGACCATTGTGATCCCCTAGTCCTCCTGTATAAATTTAGACTTGGAAGGATAAAACAGAGATGCAGCTCTGAGCATTTTATGGCATTCAGGATAATTTGCAGATTAAAGAAATATATACATTCAAGACCATGATATATAAATTTAGTGGTGGAAAAACCATACAGTATTATATAGAATCTAAAGATTCTTTGACTAAAAAAAGGTAACAGATGGTTAAGAACTATTGTTACAAGCATATCCTTTTTTTCTTCCTCCAAAAGATAAATTCATAGCAAATGCTTCTATACTCAGAACAAGTAATGATTTTAAGCTTTGAAGAAAATCAACAGATATCACTGAAAAGCCTGAATAAGATAAGGATGATATAAGATAAGACAGGTAATCAACTAGATACCACAAAACACCTACTACTAGCCAGGAAACAATAGAGCCATAGGACTACACAAATACAGCTAGGAAAAGGTGGAGCTGAAATCCACAAGCCAGAAAAAGTTTAGCTGAAAAACTTTAAAGTAAATAAAGACAGATCTAGTTGGATATGAAGGAATGAGACATCTTTGTAGAAATCTAGTGCTTGTCTCTTGACCACTTGTATTTTTCTTAAAACATTAATGGTCACTTGGATGTTTGTAATACAGGCTAAAGGATAGAGAGTGGATAACCTTTAATGAATATAAAGGAAAAAAGACAAATATATTTGTTGATAGCAATGCTGTGACAGCAAGTACTACATTAGACTGTGCAATTTTTGGAGCAGGGACCATATCTTTCTATCTGAACTGTGAAGTGCCAGTTTTGGGTACTGAAAAATAATAAATTTAACACCATGATTTCTTAACACTGTTCAGGAACACATGGAGTAATCATTTAAGGTGATGCTCTAGCATTCTGAATATAGACAGTATTTGAGGCCACTATTCCTGAAAATAAGATCCAGAACATGGGAAGGTACCAATTTTAGCCTTCCTCAAATTCATCAGTGTAAGGAAAAATGAGCAGAGGGCAGTAGAGGAGTGGGGGTTAAATGAAATCTCTTTTTGAAATCCATAGAATGGAACTAACTAGGACAACAAATTAAATTAGGTTTTAAGGGACAAATCTGGTAGGCAATTTAGAAATCTTTCCGCCTGACTTCTGTGCCAAAAATAAGATGCAAGAAGAAAGTTAAAATAATAATCATAAAAAAGACAATTAAGTTCCATTCCCTCTGCCGCTCTTCTTATATTTCCTCAAAGAATTTTTTCGTATCCTTTCACCTCACATTCTTATGTTCTCTCTCTGATGGAAAAAAACAAGAAGAGAGAGGAATGAAAGAGTTCTTTAATGAGAACAGAAGGTTCTTCGAATAGAATGAAAAGTAAAAGAAAAAGAGAGAGGAATTATATCTTTTGAAAATGAAAATCCTAAGTGGTATTTCAGGGCTAAGATCAAATAATTGAAGAAGAGACATGCATGTTATTTTAAGTGTCAGAGACACAGTGTGGGATAGTATTTTGACTGCTCCCCCTATCCTCGTCCCAACATGACAGTGTGTGCCTCTGTGACAGACAGCCTTAGATACTATGGTTTAAGATATGCCAAACAAATGGAATAGCATTTCACTATGTAAATAAAATTAGCAAAATGAATTATTCATATTCTGCTCTTACACATTCAAAAGATATAAAAGATATAATATGCCTCTCTAAAGATATTTTAGAATATTTATGAAAACAATTCATAAAATTAAATCCCATTAGTTCTAGATCAGCCCTTGATATGTGTCAGACTAATAACTTTTCTTAGCTCGAGGGGACACCCTGACTTTCAATAATGTTTAATGGATTCTCCTCCCGATCTGTTTGGCAGTATTATTCTTGCTTATATAAATGACACTGATCTGACAGGATTGCATTTTTATCTGGAATTCAGTTTTTAATCCGTCCTCTTTCCTGTTGCCTGTTTATAACTACACTAGTACAGCTAGAGTATCCAGTTAAACTACTCTTCATACTTTATGTTCTTAAATTTCATCTTAAACATGGCAATTCATCACCTATTTATATTAATTACTTGGCATATTTCCTTATGTCATCACTGACTAAAGTGTAGATGTGATTACTTGCATGTTTGGGGAAAAAGAGTGTCTTGTTTTGATTAATACATCGTGTTTATGAGTCATTTTCTTTTGGTTGTCAGATTGTATACCATATATGATTTTTGTAGCACTTTTCTTGTGATACATCTCTTATTATCCTGGACACACACTATTCATGAAGTAATAACCAATAAATCAGACAGGTATGTTTTCTCCCTAGATTTAAAGACCATTATAAACAATGTCTAATGCATTTCACACAGAACAAACTTCAAAATCTCCTACATATGATCTGCAGAATATATTTAAAGATACCTTGGAATGAAGTTGGTTTAGCTAGTCTGAGTATGGAGTGCTGTACACTTACTGATGCCTAACTGTGCTCCTGTGTTTCAGTTGTGGAATTTCCTGCTCCCTGCCTAGGTGACTTGCATAATATTTTTTAGTAATTGTATGCTATCAGAATCTGATTAGCAGACAACAACGAAGCAGAGCATCCCTGTCAGGCTGTCTGGAATGCCTTATGACCATGACTGCCAACTTCAGGGCAGACTGTCAAGAAGCAGAGCAAACCCCCCAAACTGGTTATATGTTCTATAATTAGATTTCACCAACCCAGTAACAAGCATGAACTTTACAAGCTGTATAAACTCCTTACCGTGGAGTCACAGACAGTTGCCTTGAGCACTCCTGTCTGCCACCCATGCAAGCTTGTATTTGTCATAGATGGTCCCTTACACCAAAAATCACAACAATATTCAGGTTACGCCCAGTCCCAAACACTTATCCCAGCTCAACTAGATCTCACCAAAGACAATGTTTGTAGTCAATCCTGTAATAAATTAACTAAAGATTTATTAACTAAAAGAAAATAAATGAATTATTTACATGGTTAAAGTAGATAAACGTATAGATGCAACTGAGTTACAGATTTAGCTTTCAAAAGATAATAGATCCTTCTATAATAAGCAAACTCTTTTGGGGCTAAAACCTGGGATCCCCTGGCTTATGCTTAGAAATCATCACCCCCTCAGGATTCAAGCAGCATAGGGATGAAGTCAAGGTGTTTTATTCACTTCCTTCAGAATTCAAACTGATAGGACAAGTGTGACTCTTGTTTCCTTGTTAAATGGGTGTGGGGGGAAGCAATCAACAAAGTCTTTGTCCTTTGATTCTTCACATTTGGTTTCAATAGACCTTGTGTGCAGGAAGGACACTTTACATTAATTAATGCTTCTTTTCTGTTTGGTGAGTTACCCAGTTACAGAGGCTTACAATGCAAACACTCAATATAACTTTATGCCATGGGCTACAGAGGTTATAGGTGAGATCAATACATGGTTCTACAAGTATTTCATTAAGACTAAACACATTCTTATCTACTGTAACAGCCTCTTCTTCAGCCTCCTGGATGCTCAACTTGTCTCACTTCAGTGCATTCAGAATGCTGCCTCCAACATCATCTCATGTCTTGTCACTCAGACCACGTGTCTCCCATTTTTTACCTTTTGAATCTATCCACTAGCTCACCATTTACTGTATATCAAGTTTAAACTTCTTGTCATTGCCTTCAACAGGCTTGCATCTCTGACCTGGCCTTCTTTCATGTCCACATCAGCATGATAATACATACTATCCATGACACTTAGTTTGTTGCCACCTCTATGAGACACTTAGTTT
Source organism: Mesoclemmys tuberculata (assembly GCA_007922155.1). Taxonomy (NCBI): domain Eukaryota; kingdom Metazoa; phylum Chordata; order Testudines; family Chelidae; genus Mesoclemmys; species Mesoclemmys tuberculata. The sequence goes on along the minus strand of ML675609.1, from coordinate 40,787,808 downwards.
GTTGCCCCCTTTGCATGACATGCTCTCCCAATCCCTGTTTACCCTCTTCTCCTTATTTAGATCCCACCTAGTAAATCACTTTTGCCATGTTACCTACAAGAAGTAACTTCTTAAGAGAAAAATACAAAAGGAACAAGAATCACAATATCAAATATATAAATCAATGAATATTGTGATATTTGATGGAAATTTTTTGAGACTGGAACTTTTGTTAATAGTTCTCTAAAATGTCTAGCAAAACTTTAGGTATTGAAAAATAATTATAATGAATTATGGATAATTAGTAATTACAATTTATCTTTCATTATAACTATAATGATTAGGTAAATACCCAATCACCTATTTACTGCTGATCTGAACACTGTATATGCCTATATCAAACATGGCTACCCCAAGCTGCTGACCATCTCCACACCCTGTTATCCAGCTGAACACATATATGAATACAATTTAATGTACAAAGCAGTGGAAAAGATATGTCTTCCTCCAATGGAAAGGAGTACAGAAGAAGATATTAAAATGATCGGAGTTAGATGGGATTATAGATTGAAGGGCTCAGATGTAGAGTTGGCCATATTTGATGTATGTATGTGCATGGAAAATTCTGAGGTAAGCAGCCAAACATAATATTAAAGGGGTTTTCTAGTGTAAAAATCAGAACTCAAGGGCGAGAGAACAGACAGCGTCTTTCAGTTGAATACACATTGAGACTGTTCCCTGTTCACTAATCAATTTATCATTTTGGGTCTCAGAAGTTACTTAGCATGGGGTATGGTTATTATTTTATAAAAAGGAAATACTGTCAGGTAATACACAAATATATACACATAATTAACATAAAGCAGAAAATGCCATTACATTATTATTTATTAATTTGAAAAAAAAACCACTTGTACAGAAGTGTTGTACTGGAAGACAGCAAAACAACAAAAACTTAATATTAATCATAAAATGAAAAAGGTGATTGAGTGAACTTTTAAAAATGCAGCACTAATCATATCAAAGGGTTACCCTCCATGCTGGCCAATATATATATCTGGCTGCTGAAGGGGCACAGCAGTCGGTGGGTCAGAATGGCTACCTGGGACCACAAGGAAGCCCTGAGCGTTCATGGTGCACGAGTGGTCTCATTGATGTTATATGTGCTTAAAATTAAGCGCATGCATAATGTAATGTCAGGTAAAGCATAATGGAGCTCTTCGTTTGCAAGACTATGATCAAACAGCTATTGAAGTCAATGGAAACGCTTGCATTGAATTCAGTGGCCATTGGATCTTATGCTTTTGGGGCACTAAGGCTGTGATCAAATGCCTGTTAATGGAAGGCCTTCCATTGACATCATTGGGCTTTTTCATCACAGCTTAACTTCTAATTTTATTTGTCTGTAAAAGTAAATGCCAAAAAAATTTATGGAACATAAAGGCAAGACTTGCACAAAGGAATATTTTCTAATATTTTCACCAGGCTGTTTGATTCCTTTCCAAACCTCTTAAAAACTACATGAACTAAAAACTGAGACTCTATGGTCTTAAATTATTTTAATTTAAACAGAAAATCAGATATTAAAGTAGTATAAAAACATTTCATTGTACGAGTTTAAATAAAAAATAAAAATATAATTTTGATGCTAACCTCTAGGAAAGCTATCCAATAGGTAAAGTAAAGGGCTATAAAATAATAAGAAGGATAAAATGTAATACATAAAAGGAAATCTTAATCAAACTTGAAAAAAATCAACATTTAAATAAAATAATCATTATGCACAATCATATGTGGTGTTTGTTATAGAATGGGTATTGCCAAAAATCCCCTGCTAGCTAGGAAAAAAGCTATAACATTTCATAGCTGTGAAATATAGTTTTATTTTAAAATGTAAAGTTCACAGGAATATTTTATTATAGATATTACCATTTACAATGCGTACCCTTTAAAATATCTGGCAAAGCTCTCTTAGCTCTCTCAGCTCCTTCCTTGGATGCTCTCATCAGAAAGTGTTCTCAGGAATCGTGTTTCCATTTTGGAGGAAACAAGCCAAACTTCTGTATAACTTTTCACACAGTTACATATCAAAGGCACAATACAACATGCCACGAGTTAGCTGCACATGAACATTTACACAATTCTACAGAATGTTCTACAGAAGAAACAACGTTAATCATTAATGTTAATCATCAACATTACAGTTGCATGGTTAAATACACAAAAGTAAACAAAAGGTAAAGTTGCATGTTCCTCTTTGCTAGGGGGAGCAGAAGGACTAATGTAGTTCCTCTGTACCTTATGGGTGGGCACCAAACTTCCATTTTAGGCACCTAAGTCAAACATTGAAGCACCCTGGCATTCATAAAATCCCTGCTCGGCTGCCACCTGGCTATGTAGGTGCCTGAATTCCTTAGACACCTAAGTTTCTACTGCGAAAGTCCAGGAGGCACCTACATTTTGGTGGCTGGGCACACACCCACTGGCCAAAGTCCTGACACTGCCCAAGCATTTGGTGCCTAACTCACACCTAAGCCCTCAGCAATGTCCACAAACTAGGCATTTCCCCTTGGTTGCCTTCAGGGCCCAATCTGGTTGATGTGCGCTGAACAAGCCTAAACCTCTGCAAAATATGCTGGAGGAAGTACTTTACCTCTTTATAATCCTTAGCTCAGTCATTAGTGCCCTTGCCCAGGTTCAAATCTCCCCTCTTCCTCATGTGGCACAGGGATTTGAGTTTCCTACCTCTTAGGAGAGTGCCCTAACCACTGGGATACATAATTATTTTCACTCTCAGCTTATGAATATATAATTATTTATACACAGTGGAACAATTCCAACAAGAGAATTAGAAAAGACCAAGAGAGACCTATATTACAATACCATCCTCCCTCCATTCCATTGATAAAGGTACTTCTTTGAGAGGTAAGGAACCCAAGTTCAACATCCTGCTCTACCTCAGGTGAAGCAGAGTTTTGAACCCAGCTGTCCCACAGACTAAGTGAGCACAGCTTTCACCATTGAGCTAAAGGGATTATTCCTTCAGTTTTTCTTGAAAAAGGACTGACATGGTCTTGGCACCTAACTCCAGGAGATGGTTCATAGCTGTGACTCGTGAGTGGAAGGAATGCTTTCCAGTTGGCCTAGAGGTAGATACCTAATTCACTTGAGCAGGTGGGAGTTTGGCCTAGTGCTCTCCTCAGCATTTTGCACTGACTATCTGAAGCAGCTCCCTGCTCAGTATGCTGGTTTCTGTGATTTTCTTTATTAGGTGCCTAACTGTCCTCATGCTTTGTATAGGGAGCCTGGCTGGGTATTTACCTCAGGGATGTGAATTCCAGCAGACAGCAGGATGCCTAAACATTAGCTGTTGCAATGCTATGAAACATTGCAGCCCGTAAGTTCTGCCTGTGAATCCTTACCTGTGTGGAGAGCTCAGCTATGCTTCACCATGTGCTCTGTGCTAGTGCAGAGGTTGCTATCAGCAAGTGAATGCAATGGAAACTGCTATTCACCTTGAATTATGCTTCTTTTTGCCACTCTTGCTGTCCTCTTTGTTTTTCCATAGAAAAAGGTTTTGCTTTAGGGTCTTTATAGTCACTAGAAAAAACGGGAATAAAGGAAAATCTATAGTTGCAATAGGGTGACCAGATGTTCTGATTTATTGGGACAGTCTCGATATTTGGGGCTTTTTCTTACATAAGAGGCTATTATTCCCCACCCTGTCTCCAGATTTTTAAGACTTGCTATCTGGTCACCCTAAATAGCATGTATAAAACAATTAAGTTGTCTGATCAATAAAGTATTCACTAATTACAGAGTGGGAGGTGCCAGCATTATCAGCTGACAGTGTCTCTTGGTAGCACATGTTAATAACTGTTAACTCTGGTCCCAGCTATTGTTTCATGTACAAACACTGTGTAATGAGATAATCTGGTGAGAAATCACGCAAGAACTTTCATTAAGAATTCAGGTTAGTTATCTCATTTCCGTAACAAATATAATCAAACTTGTCATCTGTATTTTGTTATTAGTATAGAAACCCAAGGGGTGATCATTCTCTGGGCGGGATCAATGGGAATAAAGGAGACTTTAATATATGGAGAAAGAAGCAGTGACAAAGACAGAAAAAGGGAAAGGAGGTTGATAGTAAAATAAGGCTATTTGAGGTAAATATGATCTGCCATTCCACGTGTACAGCCCGTTGATATTTCTAGGGTGTAAGGGGAACAAAAGAGGACAGAATTTGGTGCAAAATGTACTTAGCTTCTACATGGGAAGAGTTTGAGTCTTATTTTTGTATTCCCAGACTGTCTATAGCTACAAATGTGTTCTTGTGATAGTAATAGTGTGTCTTTGTTGCCTCCTCCTTTTACCAGAATGGGTATTTATCTATTTTCAATAAAGTTAAGAATTAACAGATCGCAGGGAAAAAATCATTGGGTTAACTGTGGAAAGCTGAATGCATATTATAATTGCTCAATGTAAACTAGCAGTAATTAAAGTTAATGGGATGCTTGGAAGTATTAAAGAAGGATAGAAAATCATGTAAAGTAGAGCTGGTTGATTATGCATTGCACAACATTTAGGTCCTGAGCCTTCAAAGACTTACTCACAGGATTAAAGTTATGCATTATGAGTGGTCTGGTTTATTTGACCTAATTTGTAAATTTCACCCTTTTCTTTGTATGTGAATTGTCTGTTAGAAAATCAAGATTTTCAGCTTTGTTGTTTGAATTGTTTAAGTGAAAAAATTGATGCCCAGGGATTGCTCATGAGCTGTTCATAGTATTTGACATTAAGAATTCATATTTCAAGCTCAGTGATTGGTCACCAGAATGCAGTATCTGTCCTCTGATTGGATGACCAAACTTTGTTAATTACTTCTGCAAGAAGTAATGACTGTTGTCATCAGTCAGATATTGGATTTTGATTCAACCAATGACCCAAAATTTGGCTTACAGCAGACTTTCCTATGAGGCAAAAGTGGCTCCGGTGAATGTTCATGAAAAGACACCAATGTCACAGAAGCTGCCTGGAATCACATAAGACATGAAACCCTTCTGGAAACATCACCCATGAATGAGAGATTGAGGCAGCTGAGAGCAGCAGGCAACACCAATGAGTTATTAGACTGGCAGCTGGGATGAATAAAATCAAACAAAAAGGGAATAGACAGAATCGTAAAATAAATAAATGGAAAGCCTTAGCTGGGTGCATATAGCCAAAGACATTATCTCCTAATTCTGTGGGTTTTTTTGGGTTTTTTTTTGATGTGTCAGAGATTTATTAATACCTCCTACTGAGCCGGTCATAAATGGATGTTTGTTTTAGGTTTGATGTGCCTACACGTGACATTATTAAAATGAAATTAAACATAGTTTGTTTCCATTCTGATTTTTCTGAGTCTGCCACTAACCTCTAATAAAGATTAACTGGATTTTATGTGTTAAAATAGCTCTCACCTGTATAGCTTATTTTATCTTAAGACTTTATGCAACTGCCCCTCGCCATTGTATCTGATTGCCTTCTACATAACACTGATGTAGTAGTGAAATCCCTAATGAGCTTCATGGAGTCTCTAGCACTTCTGCCTTTTTGTTTTGATAGTATTTTATTTTATTTACTTTTTGGAGAGGATGAATTGCTTAAGGTGTTCCCCTCTGACACCGTTGGTTGGGTTTACTGGGCAAGAGGGAGTGTCAATAGTGTCAGAGTTATATGCGCTAACTTTTCTATCATATTAGTGTAATTAGCTAATTACTTTAAAAAATAATGTTGCCTCCTTTTCCCAATCTAAAAACTGGACCTCGAGTTTCTCTTTATCTGTAGACTTCAGTGATTCTCCCCCTCCCTCCCCCAGTATTTGAAAACCACTCTTTTATGTATAAATTTTCAGTGAAATACCAAAAAATATTTTTCCTTGAAGGAACATCTGTATCAACAGAAAAAATTGTAATAGAAGGGCTGCATTTTCAGATCACTTCAAAAATACATAATACTGCTTTACCTTCAGAGTTTATTGTTTTATGCCTTTATCATCAGATACTAATGTATTTTCCAGTATTCGTGATTTTTTTCCAAAATAAATACTGATGATCAGAAACCCCAAATGTACTACAGTAATTGCAATCTTAAGCAACTACTACTGAGCCCAGTGAAATCCAATTGTCTCATAGAGAGGGTGTATAAATGAAAATTAAACAAATTTTCTGCATTTTAAAAAGGTCAGCAAACACAGACTTGCTTATTGGTTACAGGTAGTCTTTAAATAGAGGCTTCACTGTATATTCTTATGTATAAGAAAGTATCAACACGGAATATTCCGTATCTCATAAAACAATACGCAGGTGCTGGGTTTGTTGTTTATACTGTGATTTATCAATGAAAGAATCTAAAGCAACTCTTTTAAGTTCAGTTAAGTTGGGAGCCAGAATAAAATCAGAGTTTTAGTATAATAACAGGATTCTCAAAATAAATGTTGGGCATTGTAGAGGAGCACACTGCTTGTAACTCATGGGGTAAGTCTGGCTAACCAAATCCAATACAAAGACTCTATTGCTAAATGTTTATACTTCATCTGTGAACAACCCTTTGCATTGGTTTCCCTTCATTGTTTTATTTGTCTCCATGTATTTGGAAATTCTTATCCTAAAGTAATATTTTGATTTTTGCCCTTTCTTTCTTTCTTTCTTTCTTTCTTTCTTTCTTTCTTTCTTTCTT